>NC_069493.1:12197509-12213811 GCF_026875155.1 Cherax quadricarinatus
GTTATTAACAGCCCCCCTGAAAACACCTACCGTTTTAACAGCCCCCGAAACCCCTCCCTGTTTTTATCAGCCCCCCTGAAACACCTCCCTTTTATTAACACCTCCCTGAAAAACCCCCTGTTTTTTAACAGCCTCCCTGAAACCCCTGTTATTATACAGCCCCCTGAAACATAAGAATATAAGAACATAAGAAGAGGAACACTGCAACAGGCCTACTGTCCCATGCGGAGCAGGCCCTACCCCCCCCCCCCGGATTAGATCAATGACTCCCCCCTCGGAATTAGGCCCAATGACCCACCCAGTCTGGTCACCTCACTCAAGGATGGAGCACTGCACCAGACCTACCCAAGAAAAAACCCTAGTCAAGGTCCAACTCACAACCCACCCACACCCACTCATGACTTATCAAAACCAAATTTTAAAAGTACACAAACTTTTTTAGCCTCAATAACTGTACTCGGAGTTTTGTTCCCCCCTCATCCACAACCTATTACCAAACCATGCTTTCTTATATCCTTCCTGGAATCTGAATTTTTTTCCAACTTGAAACCATTGCTGCGAGCCCCTGTCTTGGCTGGAAATTTTCAGCACGCAATTTACATCCCCTTTATTTATTCCTGTTTTCCATTTATACACCTCGATCATATCCGCCCTAATTCTACGCCTTTCGAGAGAAGCAGATTCAGGGCCCTTAGTCTATCCTCATGGGGAAGTTTCTGATACATGGGATCATCTTTGTCATCCCCTCTGTACGTTTTCCAGAGCATTTATATCCATTCGTAATACGGTGCCCAAACTGAGCAGTATAGTCTAAATGAGGCCTAACCAAGGATATATAGAGTTGAAGAACAACCTGAGGACTTCTATTTTTTATACTTCTAGATATGAAGCCAAGAATTCTGTTAGCTTTAAACTGCGAACACTAATGCACTGTTGTCTTGGTTTTAGATTACTGCTAACCAGAACTCCTAAATCCTTTCGCAATCAGGAGTATTAAGATCTACATTATTTAGTTTATATGTGACATGGTTATTTTCCTGTC
The DNA here is from genome assembly GCF_026875155.1 of Cherax quadricarinatus. NCBI lineage: Eukaryota > Metazoa > Arthropoda > Malacostraca > Decapoda > Parastacidae > Cherax > Cherax quadricarinatus. The sequence goes on from NC_069493.1 coordinate 12,198,552, forward strand.
CAACATTTAGAACTTTGCGTTTGTCAATATTAAACTGCATCTGCCACTTCTCCGACCATTGCATCATTCTATTCAATCATCCTGGAGTGCTCTAGTGTCTCATTAGAATGAATTGGACGGCCTGTTTTGGTGTCATCAGCAAATTTGCTTATGTCGCTATTTATTCCCTCATCTATGTCGTTTATGTAAATTGTGAACAACAACAGGCCCAACACTGACCCCTGAGGAACACCGCTTGTGACGTGCCCACATTCTGTTTTCCCCCCCATTTATGCAAACTCTCTGCTGTCTATTTGTCAGCCATGCCTCTACCCAGGAAAAAATTTCTCCTCCTATTCCGTGTGCCTTAAGTTAGCCTCTGGTGTGGAACTCTACCGAAAGCCTTACTGAAGTCCATATACACAATATCATATTCATTACCATGATCTACCTCCTCAAACACCTTAGTGAAAAAAGTTAGTAAATTCGTAAGACAGGAACGCCCCTTTGTAAAACCGTGTTGAGATTCATTAATCAATCTGTGCCTGTAAAGATGGCTACGAATTGCTTCGGCAATTATTGATTCCATAAATTTTCCCACTATGGAGGTAAGCCAAGGACCTGTCACCTGCCTTGTAAATAGGTATTACATTTGCCATTTTCCACTTATCAGGCACTATGCCAGTTTGTAGTGATATGTTAAAAAGATTAGCCAAAGGTATGCTAAGTTCCTCTTTACATTCCTTTAACACCCTTGCAAACAGTTCATCAGGACCTGGGGATTTGTTAGGTTTTAGTTTCTCTATTTGTCTGATGACCATGTCACTAGTTACCGCAATCGTATATAGTTTATTATCATCCTGTTCTACATAATCTATTATTTCAGGAATATCGCTAGTATTTTCCTGGGTGAAAACTGAAGGAAGTAGGTATTTTAAAAATTTCAACACATATTCTTATCACTCTCCAGGATCTGACCAGAGTTACTCTTAAGTGGGCCTATCTTGTCCCAAATCTTACTTAGTATACCTGAATCTTTGATCCCTTGCGACCTTAGCCTAAAAAACCCCTTTTTGCTTTTCTTATTCCTTTCTTAATTTCTCTCTTTAATTGAATAAATTTTGATTTCTTAACTGCCCATCCCCTCTTTTGATACCCCCTTTATATCCCTCTCTTTTGACCAATGAGATTTTTTAATCTATTGTTCAATCCATTTAGGATCATATTTGTTAGATCTAATTTCCCACTCGGAACAAAAGTTGTCTGGGCAGCTAGAACTATGCTCTGAAAAACGTCATATTGGCAACCAAGATCACCTACCTGACCCATAATCAAGACATCCCAAATTAGCCCACCCAGGTAATTTTTCAGTCCCATGAAGTCGGGCCAACGAAAATCTGGGACAGAGATTTGGTTGCATTATCTGGGAAAATTCCTGATATATTGAAACTAAGTGATTTGTATCACTTCCTCAAGCTCATCATTAACCTCAAGATTATTAATTAGTGAATCTTTGTTGGCAAGAACCAAGTCAAGCAGATTGTTTCCTCTAGTTGGTTCTGTCACAACCTGTTCTAAAAAAGCAATCCTGAACCGTATCAAGAAAGTCACTAGACTCAAGATTTCCTGTCATATTGTTCCAAACAATTTGTCTAAATTTAAAATCTTTCCCCTTATCACAATATTTTCATATCTAGATGCCTTATGAATTTCGTCCCATAACAGCTTACTGCACTCCCTATCAAGGTTTGGGGGCCTATAAATCACACCCAGAATTAATTTGTCATGTCCCTCGAGAAACTGTAGCCAAACAGATTCTGTGTTATGTCTCTAATCTTATATCATGTCTAAGACAACAATTTAAATTTTCTCTGACATACATCGCCACCCCACCACCATTCCTGTTGACCCTATCAGTGTGGAATAATTTATAACCCTGTATGTTGCATTCAGAAGGCATTTCCCTATCTTTTAGGTTGAACCAGGTCTTGTTATACCCCAATAATATCTATATTACCTACACTGCAAGTAATTTTTAGCTCATCTATCTATTTCTTAGACTCCTACTATTTATATAGTAAACTTTAAGGGAGCTAGTCACTCGTTGCCCTCTACTATCCCTCTTTGTTTGTTGATCAATTGATTTGCCATTACTAGCACTTTATTTTTGAATATTGTCTTTTAAACATATCCCTGAGGGATTCTTTGGGAAATAACTGCTGTTTTTAACCCTAATGCTGCAGCCTGATTGTTTCCCACAAACACCCATTACCTCTACAATCTATCAGTTTAAATTCCTAGACAAGTCATTTAATTACCCTCTCAATTGAATTGGCTAATGCAAAACCACTCCATCCCCAGAGAGATGAACCCCATCCCTTGCATACATATCACGTTTGCCAAAAAATAGGTCCCAGTTATCAATGAAGGGGATTGCAAGTTCCTTGCAGACCTGTCTAGCCAGCAACTTATACCAATTGCCCTAGACATCCATTCATTGCCCACCCCTTTCTAGGCAAGATGCTACATATGAAATGGGGTCCCTCCCCTTAGACCTAACTACTTCTATGGGTGACCTGTACTTATCCAGTAGCTCCTCTCTCCTGCCTTCCCCAATGTCATTACCCCCAGCACTAAGACAGATAATGGGCTTTTTCCCATTACCTGCCATAATATTATCCAACCTGCTGACTATGTCACCAACACCAGCTCCAGGAAGACACACTCTCTGTCTGACCTTTCTGTCTCTGTTACAAAATGCACGTCCATATATATTACCTAGAATCGCCTACTATTAAAATATTCTTACCTTGATTAGCAGGGGAAACAGGGTACCTTCAACCTCACTAACCACTGAAGGGATACTCGTCTTGGAGAACAGAGAATCGATTTCCTACTTTCACATCTTCTCTATTAACTCTCCTCATCTTCCTTCTTTCCTGAACTGTGAACCACTTGCCACTTAAAGCGGCTGCCACTCTCACTGCTGGTGACCATTTCCTCCTTACCAGCTAAATCCTTCACACACTCGCTCCCAAACTCATCTATGCGAAGCTTCAGCTTCCAATTTTCCTACTGAAGAAGTATAATCTCCTTCTTCAACACTTGAACCTGAGATTCTAAAACACTACAACAAGCCATGGTGCTTGGTAAAACCCCACGCTAAGTTCCAAGAGCTTAGGCAGGTAGGACCGCAGGTGACCACTGACCTCAGCGTACCTGTTGTTATACAGCCTTCCTGCAACACCTACCTGTTGCAATACAGCCTCCCTGCAACACCTACCTGTTGCAATACAGCCTACATGCAACACCTACCTGTTGCAATGCAGCCTCCGTGCAACACCTGTTGCAATACAGCCTACCTGAAACACCGTGTTGCAATAGAGCCCTAAACCCCCTGTTATACAGCCACCTGCAGCCCCTACCGTTGCAACACACCCTCCGAAACAAAACCCTATTGCAATACATCCCCCCTGCAAAAATACCTGTTGCAATACAGCCTCCCTGCAAAACCTCCTGTTGCAATACAGCCTACCTGCAACCCCTCCCTTTTGCAATCAGTACCTGCAAACATACGTTGAATAGAGCCTACTTGCAAACCCTACCTGTTGCAATACCCCTACCGAAACACCTAACTGTTGCAAAACAGCCTCCCTGCAACACCTACCTTTGAAATACACCTCCCTGCACACCTTGTTGCAATACACCCTATCTGCACACCTACCTTTCAATACACCTACCTGCAACACTTCCCCTTTTTTGCAATACCCCTACTGCAACACCACCTGTTGCAATATAGCCACCGCAACATCACCTTTTGCAATACAGCCTCCTTTAAAACACCTACCTGCTGCAATGCAGCCCCTGCACACCTACAGTTGCAATCACCTCCCCGAAACACCTCCCTTTGCAATGCAGCCGCCCGCAACCCCTCCCTGGAAATCAGCCTCCTTGCAACCTACCTGAGAAACACCTACCTGCAACACCACATGTTGCAATACCCCCCCTGCAAACTACCTCTTGCAATAAAGCCCCCTGTAACCCTTTGAAAATCAGCCTCCCGAACCCCTCCCTGTTCAATCACCTACCTGCAACACCTACCTGTTACAATACACCTCCCTGCAACACCTACCTGTTGCAATACAGCCTCTCTCAACACCCCCTGTTGCAAAAACAGCCTTCGCAAACACATACCGTTTAATCGCCCCCCAAAACACACCGTTGCAATCAGCTCCCGAAACCCCCTGTTAAAAAAGCCTCCCGAACCCCTACCGCTGCAATACGCGTACCTAAACGCTTTGAAATATTTCCTGAAACAAACCCTGTTGCAAAAAGGGCCCCCCTGCAAAACCTACCTGTTGCAATACAGCCACCTCAACACTTCCCTTTTTTGAAAATCAGCCCCCCTGCAACACCTTCCTGTTGTAATACACCCTCCCTGCAACATTTGCAATAGAGGCTCCCTGCAAACCTACCTTTTTGCAATTAAGCCTACCGAAACCCCCTACCTGTTCAATAACCACCTGCAAACCCCCTACTTTCAATACACCCCTACCTGCAACACCTACCTGTTGCAATACAGCCTCCCTCAACACTTCCCTTTGTAAACGCTACCTGCAACACTTCCTGTTGAAATACGCCTACCGAAATACATACCGTTTTAATAAGCCTATTTGCAAACCTACCTTTTTTGCAATTACCCTGCCTTAAACACTACCTGTTGCAATATTTCCCAAAACCTGCAAACCTACCTGTTGAATAACCCTCCTGCAACACCTACCTTTAAAAATGCACCTCCCTTTCAAACCTACCTTTTTTAAATCACCCCCTCCCGCAACACATACCTGTTGCAAAAAAGCCTGCTTGCAACACCTCCTTTTGTAATACGCCTCCCTAAAACACTTACCTGTTGAAATACAGCCTACCTGCAATCCCCTTCTGTTTAAACAGCCTACCTGCAACACCTACCTGTTGAATACAGCCTGCCTTCAACACCTCCCCTTTTTCAATACACCAACCTGCAACACTTACCTGTTCAATACAGCCCCCCGCAACACTACCGTTGCAATGCGCCTACCGCAACACCACTGGTTTAAATACACCCTCCTGCAACCCCATCCCTTTTGAAATACAGCCTGCTTGCAACACCTACCGTTGTAATAAGCCCCCTGAAACCCCCCACCTTTTCCAATACACCCTCCCGCAACCCCACCTGTTGCAAAAAAGCCACCTTCAACCCCCTACCTGTTGCAATACAGCCTCCTGCAACCCCTCCCTTTGCAATACAGCCTCTAGCAACCCTACCTTTTAAATCCCCTGCCTGCAACACTACCTGTTGCAATACCTGTTTGCAACATCTACCTGTTTTAAACAGCCTACCTGAAACACCGTTGCAATACAGCCTCTATGCAACCCCTACCTGTTTCAATCCCCTCCCTTTTGCAACACTACTGTTGAAATAAAAGCCTGCTTGAACATTACCGTTGTAATACAGTCTACCTGCAACACCTCCCTTTTTTGCAATCAGCCCCTGCAACACCACCTGTTGCAATACACCTATTTGCCATCTACCGTTGCAATACGCCCCTGCAAACCTACCTTTTGCAATACATCTACCAAAAAAACCCCTCCTGTTGAATACAGTCTACCTGCAACACCTCCCTTTTTAAAAACACCTCCCGCAACACCTGTTGCAATACCCGCCTGCAGCACCTCCCCTGTTGCAATAACAGCCTCCCTGAACACCTCCCGTTCAATAAGCCCCCGCTGAAACACCTCCCTGTTGTAATGACCCTCCTGCAACATCTTGTTCAATCAGCCTACCTGAAACCCCTCCCTGTTGAAATACAGCCTGTCTGCAACACCATCTTTTTGCAAAAAAAACCCTACCTGCAACACCTCCCTGTTGCATACAGCCTCCCGCACACCTACCTGTTGAAATACAGCCTCCTGAAAACACCTCCTGTTGCAATACAGTCAAACCTCAACACTACCTTTGTAAAACAGGTACCGCAACACCTACCTGTTTAAAACGTCTGCAACACCTTTTTTGCAAAAACACTGCCTGCAGCACCTACCTTTGCAATACAGCCACCTCAAAACCTACCTGTTGCAATAAACAGCCTCCTGCAACCTACCTTTGCAAAAGACCCTCCCTGCAAAATTTGTTGCAAAGCAGCCTACCTGCAACCCTACCTGTTGCAATCAGCCCCCTGCAACCCCTCCCTGTTGCAATACACCTCCCTGCTCACCACCTTTTTTGCAATACGCCTCCCTGCAACAACTTCTGTTGCAATCAGCCCCTACAACACCTACCTGTTGCAATGCGCCAAACCTGCAACACCCTACCTGTTGCAAAACACCCTCCCTCCCAACACCTACCTGTTGCAATACATCCTCCCTGGAACACCTACCTGTTCAAACGCTCCTGCAACCCCTATTTTAATACAGCCTCCCGCAACCCCTACCTTTTCAAAACTAAGGCAACACCTCCCGTTGCAATACACCCTCCCGCAACACCTACCTGTTGCAATACAGCCAAATCGCAACACATACCTGTTGAAATACAGCCTACCGCAACACCTACCTGTTGCAATTCACCTACCTGCAACCCCTACCGTTGCAATACATAATCTTGCAACCCTACCTGTTGCAATACAGCCTACCTAACACCTCCCTTTTTGCAAGCAGCTCCCTGCAACCCTACCTTTTGCAAACAGCCTCATTGCAAACCCCACCTTTTGCAATACAGCCTTCCTGCAACACCCCTTTGTAAAACAGCCTGCTCAACCCCTACCGTTGCAAACAGCCGCCCGCAACACCTACTTGTTAAATACAGCCCCGCTAAAACCTCCTTTGCAATACACCCCTTTTTTCCCCAAAAAACCCCCTTTTGCAATAAACCTGCCTGCAACACCTCCTTTCAAAACAGCCGCCTGCAACACCTACCGTTTGCAATCAGCCCCCCAGCAACACCTTCCTTTTGTAATCAGCCCCCCCCTCAACACCTACCTTTTTGCAATACAGCCTCCCTGCAACACCACCGTTGCAATACAGCCTCCCTCACATTTCCTTTTGCAATAGAGCCCCCTGCAACACCTACTGTTGCAAACCCTCCCTGCAACACCTCCCCTTTGCAATACACCCTACCTGCAACACCTACCTGTTGAAAATGCGCCTACCTGCAACAACACCTTTGAAATGCACCTCCCTGCAACACCTACCTCTTGCAAACACCCTCATTGCAACACCACTGTTGCAAACACCTTTCCCCTGAAACACCACCTGTTGTAATACAGCCTGTCTGCAAACCTCCCTGTTGCAAAAGCCCCCCCTGCAACCCCTACTTGTTGCAATCAGCCCACCTGACACCCGTTGCAATACAGCCTTTTTGCAACACCTCCCTTTTGCAAAAAGCTCCTGAACACCTACTGTGCAATACAGCCTCCTGCAACCCCTCCCTTTGCAATCACCCCCACAACACCTTCCTTTTGTAATCAGCCTCCCTGCAACCCCTACCTTTTTGCAATACGCCTCCCTGCAAACCTACCTGTTGCAATACGCCTCCCTGAAAACCCCTTCCTGTTGCAATAAGCCCCTGAAAACACCTACCTGTTGAAATCACCCCTCCCGCAACACCTCCCCGTTGAAATACAGCCTCCTGCAACCCCCTACCTGTTGAAATACAGCCTCCCTGCAACGCCTACCTTTTGCAATGCAGCCTCCCTGCAACACTCCCCTTTGCATACAGCCTATTGAAAACCACCCCCTTTGAAATACACCCTTCCTGCAACCCCTCCTTTGTAATACCCCCTTCTCAACCCCTACCTGTTGCAATACAACCGCCCTGCAAACCTACTTGTTGCAATACACCCACCTTCTACAGTACCTTTTTGAAATACACCCTGTTTCAACCCCTACCTGTTGCAATAACCCTGCCTGCAAACCTACCTTTTGCAATACACCTGCCTGCAACACTACCTTTTTGCAAACAGCCCCCAGCAACCCCTTCCTGTTGTAATACAGCCTCCCTGCAAACCAACCTGTTGCAATACGCCCCCCCGCAAACCTCCCTGTTGCAATCGGCCTCCCTGCAACCCCTTCCTGTTGAATACAGCCCCCCTGCAACACCTAACTTTTGCAATACAGCCCCCCGCAACACGTACCCGTTGCAAAACACCTACCCAACCCTACCTGTTGAAAAATCAGCCTCCCTGCAAACGTCCTGTTGCAATACATCCCCCTACAAACCTCCCTTTTGCAATACGCCTCCCTGAAACCCCTACCTTTTTCAAGTTGCAATACGGGCTCCTGCAACCCTACCTGTTGCAAGTTGAAAACAGCCCCCTTTAAACACCACCTGTTCAAGTTCAATCAGGCTCCCTGCAACACCTGTTGAAATACGCCTGCCTGCAACCCCTCCCTGTTGAAAAACAGCCAACCTGCAAATCGCCTTTCAATCACCCCCTGCGACACCTCCCTTTGAAATATAGCCCCCTGTAACACCTACCTGTTGCAAACACCCTACCTGCAACCCACCTGTTGCAATCAGCCTCCCTGCAACACCACCTTTGCAATCACCCTGCCTGCAACCCCTCCCTTTGCAATACGCCTACCTGCAACCCCTACCTGTTGCAATACAGCCTCCTGCAACCCCTCCCTTTTGCATTGCAGCCTCCCTGAACCCTCCCTTTGCAAAAACAGCCCCCTGCAACCCCTACCTTTTGCAATACACCTCCCTGAAAACCCTACCTGTTGAAATACAGCCTACCGCAACACATCCCCTGTTGTAATTCAGCCTACTGAAAACCCCTACCGTTGCAATCACCCTGTCGAAAACCCCTACCTGTCGAAATACATAATGCCTGCAACACCCCGGGGCAAACACCCTACCTCAACACCTACCTTTTTGCAATGCACCCTCCCTCCCAACCCCTACCTTTGCAATACAGCCTCCTGCAAACCTACCTTTTGCAATACACCTTCCTACAAAAAACCCCTCCCCTTTTGAATACGCCTACCGAAATCCTACCTGTTGTAATAACCCTACCTGCAAACCCCTACCTGTTGCAATACAGCCTTCTGAACCTCCCTGTTGCAATACAGCCCCGCAACCCCTTGTTGCAATGCGGGGCCCCCCTGTACCCCTACCTGTTGCAATACACCCCCTCAACACCTTGTTCAATACAGCCCACCTGCAACACCTACCTGTTGCAATCAGTCTGCCTGCAACACCTACCTGTTGCAATGACCCTGCCTGCAACACCTTCCTTTTGAAAAACACCCCCCTCAACACCTCCCTGTTAAAATACATTTCCCCCTGCAACCCCTTCCTTTTTCAATACAGCCCCCTGCAAACACTTCCTGTTGAAAACGCCTCCCTGCACATACCTGTTGCAATACAGCCCCCCTGCAACACCACCTTTTTTAAAACCTACCTGCAACATCTACCTTTTGTAAAACGCCTACCTGCAACCTACCTGTTGCAAAAAACCCCTCCCGGGCAAAACCCCCTTTTGCAATTCACCCCCCTTAAAACAATTCCTTTTGAAATACATCCTACCTGAACCCCTACATGTTGCAAAATCAGCCTACCTGCAACCCTCCTGTTGCAAGTTGCAATAAGGCCCCTGCAACACCACCTACAGCTACCTGCCCCCTATCTGTTGAAATACACCCTACCTCAACCCCCTACCTGTTGAAAAAAGCCTCCCTGCAACACCTACTGTTGAAATACACCTCCCAAAAACACCTATTTTCTGCAAACACCAACTGCAACCTTACCTGTTTTAATACACCCTATTTGCAAAAACCTCCCGTTCAATAAGCCTACCTAACCCCTACCTGTTGCAATACAGCCTGCCTGCAACACCTACCTTTTGCCATACCCCACCTGCAACACCTCCTTTGCAATCAGCCCCCTAAAAAACACCAAATTTTTAAATACAAAATCCCTCAAAAACCAACCTGTTGAAATACAGCCTCCCGGGAAAACACCTCCTTTCAAACACCTACCTGCAACAAAACCTTTGCAATACACCCTACCTGCAACACCTACCTTTCAATACAGCCTGCCGCAACACTACCTTTCAATACGCCGCCTGAAACCAAACCTACCTGTTGCAATAAAGCCCCTCCAACACCTACCTTTTGCAATACAGCCCCCCTAAACACCTACCTGTTTAATACAGCCTCCCCAAACCTACCGTGCAATACAGCCCCCCGCAACCCTACCTTTGCAATCCCCTACATCAACACCTACCTGTTGTAATACAGCCTCCCTGCAACACACCTTTTGCAATATAGCCCCCCTGCAACCCCTACCTTTTTGAAATGCGCCAACCTGCACCCTACCTGTTGCAATAACCTCCCTGCAATCCCCTTACCTGTTTAAAAATACCCTTCCCCGCAACACCCCTGTGAAAATACAGCCTCCCGAAACACCTACCTGTTTGCAATTACCCTACCTGCAACACCTCCCTGTTGCAATAAACCTCCCTCAACACCTTTCCCTTTTGTAAAACGCCTCCCTCAAACCTACCTGTTGAAATACCCTCCCTGCAAAAACCTACCTGTTGCAATACAGCCTCCCTGCAACACCACCTTTTTGCAATAAACCCCCTTTCAACACCAAATGTTGCAATATAACCTCCCTGCAACCCCTCCTGTTCAATACAACCTCCCGAAAACACCCCTGTTTGAAAAATACAGCCCCCCTGCAACCCCTACCGTTGCAATATAGCCCCCCGCAACACCTCCCTGTTGCAGTACAACCCCCCTTTCAACCCTACCTGTTGCAATCGCCCCCCGCAAGCCCAAGTTGAAAATATAGCCTCCCTAAACCCCTCCCTGTTGCAAACAGCCCCCTGCAACACCTCCTGTTGCAATAACAGCCTCCCTCAACACCTCAAATAATACAATAGCCCATCCTTTTAACTGTTTGGTTTTCCTGTAATTAACTCCATTCTGTTTTATATTTTCTGTTGTATTTTTTGCACTAAATGTCTCCCGAAGTTTGTTAACAGATGCTGTAAAAATCTCTCGTTCTGTTGTTGAAATATTTATGCTGTAAAAGCTCTTTTTCTGTAAATGTTTTTTCCCCGCTGTAAAGCCTTTTTTTTCTGGTCAAAAACTTTGCTGCTGTAAACATTAGGGCTTTTATGCTTTTTTAAATTTTTTTTCAGTTTACTGTAAAAATTTCTACTGGTACATTTGTAAAAGTATTTCCCGCCCTTTGTAAAAATTTTTTTAACCTTGCTTTAAATAAACTACTTCCCCGGTAAATGTAATTTCTTTTTAAAAAACGTTCTTTTGGGGGAAAGGTTTTTTACGCTGTAAAGTGCTTCGCTTAAATCATTACACTCTGGGGGGGTCTATTTTTCCTGTTGAAAAAAAACTCTCTTCTGTTTTTAGCGACCTTCCCTTTTGTTTAAAAAATTTTACTGTACCGAAAAAAACTCTATGTTTTTAAAAAATCTTTCTGTTTAAAAACACTTCCCGATGTTACATATTAAATTTCTTTCCCGTTTTGTGTTTATTAGCTGTTTAAAATTGTGGAAATGCCTTTTAAAAATCTCGGAATGCTGCTGTTAAATACTGTGGAAGTGTGCTGTTAAATTTTCGCTGGAAGTGCTGCTTTTTAAAAATTGCTGGAAGTGTTTCTGTTAAAATATCTGCTGGAATGTGCTGTTTAAAATCTGCTGGGAAATGCTGCTGAAATATGCTGGAGCCCGCTGTTAAATATTGTGGAAGTGCTGCGTTAAAAAATTTGCGGGGGGTGTGCGTTAAAATCTGCGGAAGTGCTGCGTTAAAACTGCAAGGTGTTGTTAAATTTGCGGAAGTGCTGCTGTTAAAAACTGCTGGAAGTGGCTGTTAAAAAACTGCTGGGAATGCTGCTGTTTAAAAAATTTTTGCTGGAAGGCGCTGTTAAAATCGCTGGAATGCTGCTGTTAAATATCTGCTGGAAGTGCCTGTTAAATATCTGCGGGGTCTGCTTTAAAAATCGCGGAAGGCTGCGTTTAAAAATCGCTGGAAGTGCTGCTTAAAAAATTCTGGAAGTTCTGCTTTTTAAAAACTGCTGGGAAGTGCTGCTGTTAAAATATCGCTGGAAGTGCTGTTGTTTAAAAACTGCGAAGTTGCTGGGTTAAATATCTGCTGAAGTGCTGCTGTTAAAATTTTCTGGAAGTGCTGCTGTTAATATCTGCTGGAAGTGCTGTTTAAATATCTCTGGAAGTTCTGCTGTTTAAAAATTTTTGCTGGGAAATGCGTTTAAAAATTCGTGGGGTGCTGTTAAAATCTGCTGGAAATGCGTTAAAAACTGCGAGGGGCCTTTTTAAATACGCGGAATGCTGTTTAAATATCGCTGGAATGGCGTTAAAAAATCGCTGGAAATGCTGTTGTTAAATATCTGCTGGAAGTGCGCGTTAAATATTTCTGGGAAGTGCGCTTTTTAAAAATTCTGGAAGGCGTTTAAAAAATTGCGGAAGGCGCCGAAAATCTGCTGGAAGGCTGTTTAAATATCGCTGGGAAATGTGCTGTTAAAAAATCTTGGGAAGGGGTGTTTTAAAAATTGCTGGAAGTGCGCTGTTAAAAATCTGCTGGAAGTGCGCGTTAAATATCTGCTGGGAAATGCGCGTTAAAATTTCTGGAATGCTGCTGTTAAAATCTCGGGAAATGCTCTGTTTAAATATCCTTTGGAAATCGCTGTTAAAAAATCTCTGGGAAATCTCTGTTTAAAAAATCTGCTGGAAGTTCGTTAAATACGCGGAAATGCTGCTTTTAAAAAACTGCGGAAGTGCTGCTGTTAAATACTGCGGAGTGCTGCTGTTAAATATCTGCGGAAGTGTGCTGTTAATAATTTTTGAAAACCCCCCCTTTTTCTACTGTTAATAAACCCTTTCTGTAAAAAACTTTATTGTAAATTTCCCATCGTCTTAAAATAACTTTTTTTAACCCTTCCCTGTTTTTTTAAAAACCTGTTTTAAAATTTTTTTAAAAATCTGTTTTTTAAATCTGTTGTAAACCTGTTTAAATCCCCCTTTCCTAAGGGACTTTTTTAAGTTGGGAAAAATTTCGTTGTTTTAAAAAGTTTTTCTCCTCTAAATTACCTGCCGTTTTTTGTAAATATCTCTTTCATTTTTTGTTAAAAAACCCTCATGTTGTTTCCCTAGCGTAAATCCTGTAAATGGCCCTAAATCACCTCCTTGCAGCAGAAAATGTCCTTCAAACTACTGAAAAATCTTTTCATTTAGGATTCAATTACCTTTTCTAAAAATTTTAAGTGAAAAATAAATTAAAATATTGGGCAAGAAAAACACGTGAGAAGTTTTATGTTAAACTCGAGTTGTGGAGTGCCATGGGGTGCCTGGAGTGCCCTGGAGTGCCCTGGGTGCCATGGGTGCCATGGGGTGCCATGGGGTGCCATGGGGTGCCATGGAGTGCCATGGGGTGCCATGGAGTGTCATGGGGTGCCATGGGGTGCCAAGCTAATTGATATTCATCAGCGAGTGAAATATGCTTCATTTTTTGAGGTGGCTTCCGAGTCACGGAAGATTTTTGACAGAACATGTGGGAGGAAACGTGGGAGGAAATGTGGGTGGAAATGTGGGTGGAAATGTGGGTGGAAATGTGGAAGAAAATGAATTTGGAATTGTGCATGTTTAGTTATAGGGAATGAAATCAGATCAAATGAAATCAGATCAAATGAAATCAGATCAAATGGCAATCACGCATCAGAAGAAATGATATATAGAGAAAAAAATATATATTTGGTATTTAGTAAACCGAGCCACACCATCAAATTGCAGACGCAGCAACTGCAAGTCCACGACTAAAATGATGTGGTCACGGAGTGGTGGCCGCGTCGTTATCGTTTTCATTTGGGTAGTTATATTCTCTATGGGTCGTTTATAAGTTGTTTTTTTAGTGCTGATAAATCATTCCTTATAAGGACACATTTTATGTGATAAAAGGGCACAAGTGCAACTAATGTTACTTTTTTTGTGGCAACGTTTCGCTCTCCAGGAGCTTTGTCAAACCTGCGAAACGTTACCACTGTAAAATGACACATTAGCTGCACTTGTGTCCTTTTACCTAACATTTTTTTGTACCTATTTTGAGGTCAAAATTTTTGACTTAATATTAACTGGACATTAAAATGGTATAAAATACCGACAGGTTGTTAGGTAAGACACATATGCAACAGTTAGGTGTCTTTATTTCGAAACGTACTATGGAACAATGCTCTTCTCCAGACTGAGGGACTGACCACCTCAAAACTTTAAGGGTGATGGACTGATTACATCGTCTTCAAGTATCTTCTGCTTCTATCAACTTTTCTGTACTCGACTGAAGAAGCCTACTGTGTAGGCGAAACGTTTCGAAATAAAGATACCTAACTGTTGCATATGTGTCTTACTTAATATTAACTAACATTTAACTCTCCTAGCGGACGAGTGGGGGTTAAACACGAATGTTAATATCCTAGTCTTGTTATTTTGTTTACCTCCGTTTTCTTAATCAGTTACATTGTATGATCCAGTAAGATAGTTTACTTTGTACATGTTAATTCGTTCTGAAAATAAAGATTGTTCCTGATTGTGCAGCAATAATTTCGTCTTTTTCAATTTTCGTCTTCTCAATTCGTGAGATTTCGTGAACGCTTCGCTATTATAAATAGACGGTCTGTTTACGATAATTATTTATCATATACAAATAACCCACACACACAAATGTATGTTTTGATAATGTTTTGGTCTGGCTTAAACTATTGACCAGTATATTACTCCAGTCAGGGTATTGTGGCTTTTTATACATAATTTTGCATTGCTCTGACAAGTCGGGACTTTGACAATTTTTATTTACTCAGGTTGACAGCGCAAAAATGGGGCAAAAGGAAGAGGATTGCTACATTTCTTCTGATTAGTTAATATGAGCACTAGCTCATATTTTCAAGGGTTTCGAGCCTGACAAAATTTTGTTTGGGCCAGCGTGGTGGATGACTTGCCCGATAAGGGATAATCCTTATTGCAAGTCATCCCCACGATGCTTATACAATTCTGTCTGCTCATTAATTAGTTTGTCCGAGTGATTCTGTTCCCCTGAGCTTTGTTCATTTTCCCGGCCAATGACCGTTACCTAGACAACTCGCAACGAATTAATATTGAAGTTAGAATTGTGTGGCTCGTTAAGAGGCGGATTTTTGAAGATTGGATTATATTTGTAGAGTAAAAATGAAACCTTAATCTCAAAGATAAATAGGAATCCACATATATAAAAAAAAG
>NC_069493.1:12214311-12386316 GCF_026875155.1 Cherax quadricarinatus
GCACCCCGCCGTTGGGGAGTCGAACGCACCGACGGGTTGGTGGGAGTCGAAAACGCACCGACGGCGTTGGTGGGAGTCGAGACGCACCGACGCGTTGGTGGGAGTCGAGACGCACCGGACGGCGTTGGTGGGAGTCGAGACGCACCGACGGCGTTGGTGGGAGTCGAGACGCACCGACGGCGTTGGTGGGAGCCGAGACGCACCGACGGCGTTGGTGGGAGCCGAGACGCACCCATTACAAACAATACATGTACACACGAGTCTAAGGCACTACCACGTCTACATCAATTGTATTGTACCTTACATCTGACTCTAAGCTATATATACCCTCTGTGTCAGTGTATTGTTTGTAACGACTTGATAAACCTACTTGTGTGTTTACCTAAAATGCTGAAATTAATGAATATAAAACAACGGGTACTAATTAATACTCGTTGATAAGTGAAACTCCTTAATTAAGGTTCATATTCATTAAATTATTCCTTCGATGTTCGACACTTGATTATCTATAGTCTTTTTTAAGAAAATGAGTTACCAGGTGACGAAAATGACATGAGATGACTTACATTTTCTCTGCACAATATAATTATTTAATTATATTGTATCATAATTATATCAACATTATTTAACTAACGATGGTTTCAGGGAAATCACGTGATGAAATTCCAGAGGCTGAGTAGCGAGACTTCATAAATCTAAGTGGCCGTCTCATCTTAATGTAATTGTTACTTTATCTAAGCGACGCCATGACTATGGGAGGTAGTTTTCTGTCCTTGTGCATTTGAGCTTCAATAGACCACGATATTTTCTTATGTATGCTAAGCACTGATTTTTAATTCCAGTATTAATAAACACTGATTCATACTCTTTAATTCAAGTATTAATAAACACTGATTCATACTCTTTAATTCTAGTATTAATAAACACTGATTCAAGCTCTTTAATTCCAGTATTAATAAACACTGATTCATACTCTTTAATTCTAGTATTAATAAACACTGATCCATGCTCTTTAATTCCAGTATTTATAAACACTGATTCATACTCTTTAATTCTAGTATTAATAAACACTGATCCATGCTCTTTAATTCCAGTATTAATAAACACTGATCCATGCTCTTTAATTCCAGTATTAATAAACACTGATTCATACTCTTTAATTCAAGTATTAATAAACACTGATTCATACTCTTTAATTCTAGTATTAATAAACACTGATTCAAGCTCTTTAATTCCAGTATTAATAAACATTGATTCATACTCTTTAATTCTAGTATTAATAAACACTGATCCATGCTCTTTAATTCCAGTATTTATAAACACTGATTCATACTCTTTAATTCTAGTATTAATAAACACTGATCCATGCTCTTTAATTCCAGTATTAATAAACACTGATTCATACTCTTTAATTCTAGTATTAATAAACACTGATCCATGCTCTTTAATTCCAGTATTAATAAACACTGATT
Organism: Cherax quadricarinatus; assembly: GCF_026875155.1. Lineage (NCBI taxonomy): Eukaryota > Metazoa > Arthropoda > Malacostraca > Decapoda > Parastacidae > Cherax > Cherax quadricarinatus. The sequence goes on from NC_069493.1 coordinate 12,215,784, forward strand.
CATACTCTTTAATGCCAGTATTTATAAACACTGATTCATACTCTTTAATTCTAGTATTAATAAACACTGATCTATGCTCGTTAATTTCAGCATTTATAATAAACACTGATCCATGCTCTTTAATTCTAGTATTTATAAACACTGATCCATGCTCTTAAATTCTAGTATATATAAAGACTGATCTATGTTTTTTGTTCAGTTTGGCTAGTATGTACAATTAAATAAAACGTATTTCTGAGGATAACATATTTCCAGGTAACGCTGCTAACAACTATTATTGGTACCTGTTAGACTAACACTGATTATTAAATTTCACTTAAACAACTGTCATAAATTGTTCCATAGACAGCTATGAAAATTTTATTTTAAAAATAGTCCCTAGCAAAACCTACTTAATGGATACAAATATTTTTGTAAACAAGGTTTTTATGCGCCAGAGACTTACAGTGCTAATTAGGTGAAGGGAGGTGGGGGGGGGGTGAAGGGATTGGCATTTCATCTCAGAATTTCTCAAAATATACCCATGTTGTTGCAGCAGTAGCGAGAAGTTTATGTTGTAGGTGATATTCATCCCATTTTTATGGTGAGTATGGTGAAGAGGGAGGGGGGTGGTAAGGTCATCATCACACTCACTGTGTGGGTGGTAATCCTCAAGAACGTATTATGATCTTAATGGGATAATACTACTTAAAAAGTGTACGATAAAGGTCAAACAACTCCTAAGCAAGGTACAAATTTTTTATTTTTAGTCTCTTTAAGGGAGGCTTTTTGTCGTGGCAAAAAGGCTCTTGGTTGCAGGAATTGGACCTTTTGTTCTACTTCCTCAGACCGAAGCTAATTACCTCCGAATCTTCCCTTCCCTATCCCATCCTCCCCATCTCCCCTCTTATTCCATTTCGTCCTGCCCTCCCAACCCTTCCTTTTCCCCCTCTCGTTTGTAGCCTCAGGTGTCCTCCTCTCCGGCATTATAGTTTCTAGGTATGGGGAAGTGTTCGGTGTTCATCCTGCTCCGTGAGGTTCCTCGAGTATGGTGTATTTTGCTGTTCAATCTGGATCATCTGGAGGCGCCCTGTTTCCTTCCCGGATTTCCAGGAGGTGGGACAGGGTGTCCTGCAGGTGAGGGGTGTATCTCCAGACGCTGCCTGTCAGTTCTGGAAGGTGGCAGCCGAAGGAGGTATGCATTGTGGCGGGTATCCGACCGCCCTCTCTTTTGTCTGCCAAGGTGGCTTGGTAGATGTGAGGTTGTTATCCCGGAGCGCTGGTTTACTGGCGCGAAGGGTAGGGTATGACATTGGTTCCATGATGTATCTGCACTGCTGGTGGTATCGAGGTCCTCTTGGATGATAGGGGGAACTTACGGCCTTTTCATGCCTACTGGAAATTATCCCTCCGCTGTACCTCTTCCTTTTTTTCTTTCCTTCATTCTATATTTTCCTTATAATAATAAGAAAGAAGTACCAACATCCGTGATAATCCTCCTTCTCCCAGGCATCTTTTTCTTAACACATCCTCTTCTGACTTGGCTTAGTTATTGGACTATTCTCCAGACTTTTCCCCATACTCATGTACCTTCTGCTGGTGATGCTTCATTACCTGCTCCAGGTGCCGAGAGACTACCCATTTCTTCTAGTCCCTTCACGTCTTTATGCATTGGGCTTCCCCAAATTTTGGTGAGACAATTTTTGGAACATTATGCCTGCCTCAGGTCAGGCCACCTGCGGTCCTCGCCTAAACATTTCAGACCATTTCTTGATGACGGTCCTTCGATTTCTGCTCATTCCATCCAGAAACGACCTACATGACACCCACTTCCTTTACTCGCCATGTTACATCTATACAGTGGACCAAATTCTTTTCCTTTTAACCCAAGTCTCCAACTGATTATCTCTCAGACCACCCGCGTCAGTAAAGTTCTTTTATGACATGTTGGCCAAAGTATATTTCCTTTCACGCTCTTTGGAGTGGTCACGCATTTTACTATCACCAAGCTCTCATCTTTCCCATTTTCTTTATTTATAACGTTATTATCACAGTTCACAAGAAAGCTTCTCAGTTTTTTCGTGGAGGGGTTTTTTCCTACCGGTACCAAGTTGGTTTTTTTTCTGTTTTGCGTGTATTTTAAGCAATTACCCCTCAGGACCTTATGAATCCAAAATGCCTCCGCCCACTCATGGGCGGAGGCATTTCCCCGTAACATTGTCCCTTTAAAATTTATCGTGAATCCCCTCCGTTTACATCCAGGCATGGCCCAGGGCAATAAAGTGGTCCCTACACCCCAAAAAGTGCCCATTGGGTGCTGCAGACTGCCCCAAAATCTTTCAGTCTTTCCCCATTTCTTAAATTTCAACGAATTCACCCCTTTTTTTTGGGCCATGTCTGGTCTATCTTAATGAATGTGAAATTTTGTTTTAAAAAGGGGAGCAAATCATTATTTTTTGCATGCTTTTCTCATCTTTGCCCTTAGTGGAATCTCCTCGTTTCCTTATTTTTCGAGTAGCTGGGGACCCCCCCTCCAATCAGGCGGTTCCCCCCTACCATTTTCCCCGAGTGTTTGTCTCCCGGGGCACTCCCTCTCTAATTTTTTTTTGGGTTTTACCCTCTGAAGCCCCCCCCCCGTCCCTTACCTCCTTTACATTCTTCTCCTCTCTCCCGCAGTTTTTTCATCACAAGGGGGTGCAAAACCTGCCCTTCTTTGTGCCACACCTGAAAAAGTTTTAACCTGCTCCTAAACCCAATCTCTTCGCATTCCCCCAGTCTTTCAATTCCCCCAGTTTCCTTTTCGGCCTTGGGCCTATTCTCACCCCCTTTCTAACTCTCACACCAAGGGGGAAAATTCACCCCCCCTCGTTGGCCCCCCCCCTTTTTCCTTTCCCCCCCCGACTTCTTTCCAGTCCCCTTCCCGCCTCCTTCCTCTCCGTTCCGCCGTAAACACTTCTGTCCCCCCGTCGCATCTCTCCAGGTTCAGCTCCCTTTTCCTCCAAACCTCTTTGATTCCCTCTATAGTCTCCCTGATTCTTTTGCTCTGCCATCTGTCTCTAAAGTTTTGGTTTTTGGATCCCTTTTGTCGGGCTAATTTGGGGAAACAAACCCCCATGGACCCTGCACCTTCTCTTTCCCCCTTCTTATTTTTTCACAACCCACGCAGCAATTTTTTCCTTTTCACGGCTTTCATCCTCCTGCTTACACGCTTTCCATTGCCTCCAAACTTGACTTCACTATCTCACTACCCACGATATTATGCTTCCTTTGGGGTGGAAATTTCGTGGCCAAAGGGGGTAATCGGAAGACTCCAGATTAAAAGACCCAAAGATCGTTCGCGGTTATCCGTCCCCGTAGTGCTGAGGGATTCATCTGATCCCTTTCGTAAAGAAGCTTTTAGTGATAGAGCCTTCTTTCGCGTTGGAAAACCTTTCAAAGTCTTTGTTCGTTCTCTGTTTCTTATACCCGGCCCGAATTTATTTTTCACAGGTGGTAAACATTTTTTCCTATTCTTCCCCCCGAGTGATCTGTATTCCCCGGGTGTTGCGTTCGGGTTCTACCGCCGCCCTTCTTGTTTGGTGATTTTAACGTTCATAAATTTTTTGGGGGGGTCCCACGTGACCGTGGTGTCATTTTTAACCTTTTCCTTTTCATCCTCTTTTATGTTTTAAATAAAGGGGCTCCCACCCCTTTTAATCTCGCACCGTCTCTTTCGGATTGGTCTTGTGTTTTTCGTTAACCCCTTGATAACGCTTGGGCTGTTTTTCCCGGGGTTTTTACGCAGTGATCACTTTTTTTGTTCTTATTTACGTATTCCCGACGCCCCCGTAGCACCCATTGGGCGATTTGGACGACGAATGGGACTTTAAAAAAATAATTTAATAAAAAATTTAAAATAAAAAATAATAAAATAATAATTTTTCTTTTTTCTACAAATACATGTACAAGGGAACAAGTAAGTACAAGGTTTAAACAAGTACATGTACAAGGTATACAAACAGTACAAAGTTTCAATACATTACTAGGTATACAAGTATATGTAAAGGTATACAAGTCCATGAAAGGGGTACAATAAGCTGACACAATAACTAAAATATATAAAAATCGCTTATTAGCTGCATTTTCCGCAAATTAGGTCAGTTTTTTTCCGGGTGTGCCCACACCGTCCCAAAAACCCGGATGTGACCCCCCCACCACAACCCCAGATGTGACCCCCACCAGTCCCCTAACACCCGGGGGGACCCACACCAGTCCCCCTAACACCCCGGAAAGTGCCCACCCAGTCCACTAACACCCAGGATGTGACCCACACCGTCCAAAAACCCAGATGTGACCCCCACCAGTCCCTAACACCCCGGATGTGACCCCACCAGTCACTAAAACCCCGGATGTACCCCCATCCCCTAACACCCCCGGATGTGACCCACACCAGTCCACTAAAACCCGGGTGTGACCCACACCAGTCCACTAACACCCAGGTACCTATTTTACTGATGGGTGAACATAGACAACAGGTGTAAGGAAACACGGGAATCAAATCCGGACCCTCACCGTGTGAAACTAGAACTTTCGCCACCAGGCCACGTTCATAATACACCCGGATAATCTCATAATTTTTAAACGAATTAAAGAATGTATCTGTAGATGGCAACTGTTCTTTGTCTAATATTTACAAGCTATTTATATACCGGAATATTTAAATGAGGTATACTATAGGTATACCTCAGATGTTTTAGCCTTAATATGTTGATCTGCTAGATATGAAAGAGAACCATTTGACTGCATACTTAGAGAGAATGTTTATATATATTAGTTTACAACTAACTTCTTCAAAATAACCCCCAAATCATACGACAAGTTGTGGCAAAAATCATACAAGTTGTGGCAAAAATCAACTTCTTATTCCTTTTATATCTACACTGTAAGATTGCTTCGAGCACAGTAAGCAACCACCGTGGTCTGGTGGCTAAAACTTGCTTAACACGGCGAGGGTCTGGGTTCGATTCCCAGCGAGGGTAGAAACATCGGGCGTTTTTCTTTACACCTGTTGTCTATGTTCACCCATCAGTAAAATGGGAACTTGGGTGTTAGTGGACTGGTGTGGGTCGCATCCTGGGTGTTAGTGGACTGGTGTGGGTCACATCCTGGGTGTTAGTGGACTGGTGTGGGTCACATCCTGGGTGTTAGTGGACTGGTGTGGGTCACATCCTGTGTGTTAGTGGACTGGTGTGGGTCGCATACTGTGTTAGTGGACTGGGTGGGACACCTGGGGTTAGTGGACTGGGGTGGGTCACTCCTGGTGTTTGTGGACTGGGAGGGTCGCATCCCGTGTGTTAGTGGACTGGTGTGGGTCGCATCTGTTTGTGGGCTGGGGTGGGGACATCCGGGAGTTAAAATGGGCTGGGTGGGTCACATCCTGGGAAAAAAAGACCTAATTGCGGAAATGCTCGATAATGGGGACTTTCTGTATAGTGTATTACTGATGTCACTATGATCTTAACCTTTACATTACTTGTATACCTTGTACATGATTTGTTACCTTGTCAGACTTGTATACCTTTCATGATTGTATACCTTGTACGTACTTGTGTACCTTTGTACAGTACTTGAAACCCTTAAACATGTACTTGATAACTTGAACATTACTTGTATACCTTGAACATGTACTTGTAACCTTTACATTTACTTGTATACCTGTACAGTACTTGTATACCTTGTACAGTACTTGTATACCTTTCATGTACTTGTATACCTTGAACATGTACTTGTTACCTTGTCTGAAATTTAAATACTTGAACTGTACTTGTAACCTTGAACAGTACTTTAAACCTTTGAACATGTACTGTATACCTTTGTACAGTACTTGTAAACCTTAAAACCTGTATTTGTATCCTTAAAAATGTATTGTAACCTTGAAATTTAAATTTGTTCCCCTTGAACATTTTACTTGTTACCTTAAACAGAAATTGTATACCTTGAACAGTACTTGTATCCTTAACAGTTTTGAATTTTTGAATGTACTTGTAACCTTGTACTGTCTTTTATACCTTGAACTGTATTTGAACCTTGAACATGTACTTGTATCCTTTGAACATGTCTTTTATACCTTGAACATTACTTGTTTCCTTGAACATGTACTTTGATCCCTTAAACTGTACTTAATACCTGTAATGTTTTTTTGTTTTCCCTTTGAACTTTTACTTGAAAACTTGTAAATGACTTGTATCCTTGAACATTACTTGTAACCTTGTACATGTTTGATACCTTGAACTTGTACTTGTAATTTTGAACTTATTGAAAACCTTAAACTTACTTTATACCTTTACTTTACTTGTATCCTTGAACATGTACTTGTTCCCTTGAACATGTACTTTTTATACCTGTACTGTACTTGTATACCTTGACATGTATTGTAACCTTGAACTGTCTTGTATACCTTGTACAGTACTTGAAACCCTTGAACAGTACTTGTATCCCTTGTACATTTTTTATACCTTTGACATGTATTTGTTCCCTTGAACATGTACTTTATACCTTGTACAGTACTTGTAACCTTGAACATTTACTTGTTATTTTGTACATTATTTGATACCTTGAACATGTTTTGATCCTTGTACAGATTTTGGAACCTTGAAATGTTTGTATACCTTTTAATGTACTTTATCCTTTACATTACTTGTTACCTTGAACATGTACTTGTAACCTTGTACAGTCTTGTATCCTTGTAATGACTTTTTAACCTTGTACATGTATTGTTACCTGTACTGTACTTTTTCCCTTTGTCTGTCTTGTAGAAAAAAAATTATTTTAAAAAATTATTTTTATTTTATTTAAAATTATTATTATTATTTTTTAAAGGGCAGGGGTTATGGTGCCTAATTCTTAAATTCTCTGCTCACTTAAAAATCCTTCCTATCTTCATCTGGAGTTTACCTGGAGAGAGTTCCGGGGGGTCAACGCCCCCCCCCCTGTCTGTGACCAGGCCTCCTGGTGAACAGAGCCTGATCAACCACGTTACGGGTGGCTGCACGGAAACCAACGACGAGCACAGCCCCGGGATCAGGAAAACTTTTGGTGCTGTCCAGTGCCAGCTTGAAGATGCCCGGGTCTGTTGGTAACCCCTTTATTATGCTGGGAGGCATTTGACAGTTCGGGCCCCCGCACTTATTGGATGGCCCCAACGTCGGGATAAATCATCCCTCACATTTTAAAAAAATAATTTGTCGTTTCCCCCTTTTTATTCTCCTATTCTTATCAAATTGAAAAATGACTAACTTACGACTTTTTCCCGTTTTTACGTTTTTTTTTGTTTTGACCTTCCCCATGGAAACTAAGGTAACAAGTGTGCTTACCTTATGATATGATTCAATTTTCCCCCTTTTTAATATGTTTATCAAGATACATTTTAGTGTTATCAAGAGTAAAATTTTTTGTGTTTTAAAAACATTTATGTGTTATCCAAAAGTACATTTATGTGTTTTCAAGGTACATTATAGTGTTATCAAGAGAACATTTTTAGTGTTATCAAGAGTACATTTATAGTGTTACAAGAAACATTTAAGTGTTATCAAAAGTACATTTTAAAATTTTTCAAGATACATTTATTGTTTTCAGATACATTTATATGTTACAAGAGTACATTTTTAAAATGTTATCAAGGTACATTTTAGGTTTCAGAGTAAATTATATTGGGGATCAGAGTCAAATTTTAAAAGGGTTTTCAAGATAATTTATATGTTATCAAGAGTACATTTTTATGTTAAAGAGACATTTATAGTGTTTAAAGGCATTTATAGGGTTATCAAGAGTCTTTTTTTTTATCAAAATAATTTTTTTGTTTCAGAGTAATTTAAGTGTTATCAAAAGTAATTTATACAGGTTATCAAGATAATTTATAAAGTGTTATCAAAGGAAAATTTATACACAGTGTTATCAAAGTACATTTTTAATAGTGTTATCAAAATACATTTTTACATATTTATCAAAAGTACATTTTAGTGTTTCAAGAGTACATTTTATAGTGTTATCAGAGTACTTTTTTAAGTGTTTCAAAAAGTAATTTTTACACAGTGTTATCAAGGTCTTTTATACACAGTGTTTTCAAAATCATTTTTAAAAATAGTGTTATCAAGATCATTTATACATAGTGGATCAAGAGTACATTTATACTAGTTTATCAAATACATTTTGTGTTTATAAGAGTACATTTATAGTGTTACAAGAGACTTTATATGTTTCAAAAAACATTTTTAGTGTTATCAAAGTCATTTTTAAATGTTTTCAAGGTACTTTATATTTACAAAGTACATTTAAAGGTTACAAAGGGACTTTATACAGTGTTATCAAAGTACATTTATACACGGTTATCAAGAAAACATTTTTTCACAGTGTTACAAGAGTACATTATACAAGTGTACAAGGTACATTTATACTAGGTTATCAAGAGACATTTATACATAGGTTATAAAAAAGGGGAAATTTTATGTTATCAAGAGTACATTTATAGTGTTATCAAAAATACATTAAGTGTTTCAAGAGTACATTTATATGTTACAAGAGTACATTTAAATTTTATCAAGAGTACTTTATAGTGTTTTTCAAGAGACATTTATATGTTAAACAAGAGTACATTTTAAAAGGTTTTCAAGAGACTTTTAACAGTGTTTAAAGATACATTTATAACTGTTTCAAGAGTACATTATACATATGTTATCAAGAGTACATTTTTACAATGTTTTTTCAAAAGTACATTTAACAAATGTTATCAAAAGTACATTTTTAGTGTTATCAAGATCTTTTAGTGTTATCAAGGTCCCTTTTAGGTTACAAGAGTACATTTATAGTGTTATCAAGATACATTTAAAGTGTTTTAAGAGTCATTTAAAAGTTTTTTATCAAGAGTACATTTTAGTGTTTTTTTTAAGATAATTTTTTAGTGTACAAAAGTACATTTATAGTGGTTACAAGAGTCATTTTTAAAAGGGTTTTCAAGATACATTTATAGTGTTATCAAGAGTCATTTATATGTTAACAAGATACATTATAATATTTTATAAAAAGTACATTTACAGTGTTTTTCAAGGTACAAATTTTTACTAGTTTTATCAAGGTACATTTATAACAGTGTTTTTAAGATACATTTAAATAGTGTTATCAAGATACTTTTTTACAATTTTCAAGAGTACTTTATAGTGTTTTTCAAAAAGTACTTTTTTAGTGTTTTCAAATACATTTATATGTTTCAAGAGTACATTTATAGTGTTATAAGAGTACATTTTAACATATTTTTCAAGAGTACATTTTTACAGTGTTTCAAAATAATTTTTACACAGGTTATAAGGTACATTTATACCGGTTATTAAAAGGGACTTTAACATAGTGTTTTTCAAGATACATTTATACTAGGTTATCAAGATCATTTAACTGTGTTATAAAAAGTAATTTTTTTAGTGTTTTCAATTTCATTTATGTGTTATCAAGAGTACATTTTTGTGTTTTCAAGAGTAATTTATAGGTAAAAAGAGTAATTTATATGTTTTTCAAGAGTACATTTATAGTGTTATCAAGAGTACATTTAAGTGTTATCAAGGTACATTTATAGTTATCAAGATAAAATTTTTTAGTGTTATCAAAAGTACATTTTTAGTGTTTTTCAAAGTACATTTATAGTTATAAAAAGTACATTTATAGGGTTTTCAAGGTACATTTTTAGTGTTTTTCAAAGTACATTTTTTAGGTTTTTCAAGAGTACATTTATAGTGTTTTTTTAAGTTACTTTTTTTACATAGTGTTTTCAAAAGGTACTTTATACATAGGTTTTCAAGAGACTTTATACATGTGTTATCAAGATACTTTTTACATATGTTATCAAGAGTACATTTTTATTTCATTTATGTTATCAAGAGTACAAATTTTACATAGTGTTATCAAGATAAATTTATAATGTGTTATCAAGATACATTTTCATAGTGTTTTAAAAGAATTTTTTGCATAGTGTTTTTTTCAAGAGTACATTTATAAAATTTACAAAGTCATTTTTACATGTTACAAGGTTTTTTTTTTGTTATAAATTTTATCATATGAAAGGTTTAAATTTTTTACTTGGGTTTTAAGAGTACATTTATAAAGTGTTATCAAAGTACATTTATACATAGTGTTAAAAAGTACATTTTTATATGTTTTCAAGAGTAATTTATCATTGTGTTATCAGAGAAATTTTTACTTTGTTTTCAAGTTCTTTTAAATATGTTATCAAGAGTAATTTTTAAAATGTGTTTTCAAGAGTAATTTAACATGGTTATCAAAAGTACTTATACATATGTTATCAAGGTACATTTATACATATGTTATCAAGAGTACATTTAACATTGTGTTTTCAGAGTAATTTTTTTCAAAGTTTTTAAAGACTTTTAACAAAAAAAAAAAAAAATTTTGTTTTTTTTTAAATAATTTTAAAAAGTTTCAAAAACCTTTTGTGGTTTTGGTTTTTTAAATTTTTCAAGAGAATTTATGTTTTTTAAATAAATTTTTAATTGTGTTATCAAGATACCATTTTTAAAATATGTTTCAAAGTAAATTTTATACTAGGTTTTCAAGAGTACTTTTTCTAGTGTTATCAAAAGTACATTTTACATAGTGTTTTTTAAGAGACTTTAAAACCAAAATTGGTTTTCAAATATTTTTTGGATTTTTTTTTTTAAGATCCATTTAAAAAGGAAAGGGGTCAATTTTTTAAAAAAAAACCCCAAATTTACTTTTTTAAATTTTTTTCCAAGGTTCTTAACCTTTGGGTTCCCAAAAATTTTTTTTTTTCAACTTTTTTAAAATAGTCCTTTGTGCTTTTTTAAATTTTATCAAAGGGGGCATAATTTTTTATTTCCGGTTTTTTTAAACTTAATGTATTATTTACCTTTCTTAAACCAATAAAAGGCCTGTCTTTAATCTGTCTAAATTGCTATACAGATAGAGATTAATAATGTTATTTTTAATTATAGACATGCAAGGAAGGAAGAGTATATGGAGAAAAAGAGAGAGGTTAAGAGAGTGGTGAAGCAATGTAAAAAGAGAGCAAATGAGAGAGTGGGTGAGCTGTTATCAACAAATTTGTTGAAAATAAGAAAAAGTTTTGGAGTGAGATTAACAAGTTAAGAAAGCCTTGAGAACAAATGGATTTGTCAGTTAAAAATAGGAGAGGAGAGTTATTAAATGGAGAGTTAGAGGTATTGGGAAGATGGAGGGAATATTTTGAGGAATTGTTAAATGTTGATGAAAAATAGGGAAGCTGTGATTTCGTGTATAGGGCAAGGAGGAATAACATCTTGTAGGAGTGAGGAAGAGCCAGTTGTGAGTGTGGGGGAAGTTCGTGAGGCAGTAGGTAAAATGAAAGGGGGTAAGGCAGCCGAGATTGATGGGATAAAGATAGAAATGTTAAAAGCGGGTGGGGATATAGTTTTGGAGTGGTTGGTGCAATTATTTAATAAATGTATGGAAGAGGGTAAGGTACCTAGGGATTGGCAGAGAGCATGCATAGTTCCTTTGTATAAAGGCAAAGGGGATAAAAGAGAGTGAAAAAATTATAGGGGATAAGTCTGTTGAGTGTACCTGGTAAAGTGTATGTAGAGTTTATAATTGAAAGAATTAAGAGTAAGACAGAGAATAGGATAGCAGATGAACAAGGAGGCTTTAGGAAAGGTAGGGGGTGCGTGGGCCAGGTGTTTACAGTGAAACATATAAGTGAACAGTATTTAGATAAGGCTAAAGAGGTCTTTGTGGCATTTATGGATTTGGAAAAGGCGTATGACAGGGTGGATAGGGGGGCAATGTGGCAGATGTTGCAAGTGTATGGTGTAGGAGGTAGGTTACTGAAAGCAGTGAAGAGTTTTTTACGAGGATAGTGAGGCTCAAGTTTTGAGTATGTAGGAAAGAGGGAAATTTTTTCCCAGTAAAAGTAGGCCTTAGACAAGGATGTGTGATGTCACCGTCGTTGTTTAATATATTAATAGATGGGGTTGTAAGAGAAGTAAATGCGAGGGTCTTGGCAAGAGGCGTGGAGTTAAAAGATAAAGAATCACACACAAAGTGGGAGTTGTCACAGCTGCTCTTTGCTGATGACACTGTGCTCTTGGGAGATTCTGAAGAGAAGCTGCAGAGATTGGTGGATGAATTGGTAGGGTGTGCAAAAGAAGAAAATTAAAGGTGAATACAGGAAAGAGTAAGGTTATGAGGATAACAAAAAGATTAGGTGATGAAAGATGAATATCAGATTGGAGGAGAAGAGTATGGAGGAGTGAACGTATTCAGATATTTGGGAGTGGACATGTCAGCAGATGGGTCTATGAAAGATGAGGTGAATCATAGAATTGATGAGGGAAAAAGAGTGAGTGGTGCACTTAGGAGTCGTGGAGACAAAGAACTTTGTCCTTGGAGGCAAAGAGGGAATGTATGAGAGTATAGTTTTACCAACGCTCTTATATGGGTGTGAAGCATGGGTGATGAATGTTGCAGCGAGGGGGAAGGCTGGAGGCAGGGGAGATGTCATGTCTGAGGGCAATGGTGGTGTGAATATAATGCAGAGAATTCATAGTTTGGAAGTTAGGAGGAGGTGCGGGATTAAACCCAAAAATGTTGTCCACAGGGCTGAGGAAGGGTTGTTGAGGTGGTTCGGACATGTAGAGAGAATGGAGCGAAACAGAATGACTTCAAGAGTGTATCAGTCTGTAGTGGAAGGAAGGCTGGGTAGGGGTCGGCCTAGGGAAAGGGTTGGAGGGAGGGGGTAAAAGGAAGTTTTGTGTGCGAGGGGCTTGGACTTCCAGCAGGCATGCGTGAGCGTGTTTGATAGGGGTGAATGGAGACAAATGGTTTTTAATACTTGACGTGCTGTTGGAGTGTGAGCAAAGTAACATTTATGAAGGGATTCGGGGAAAAACCGGGCACCGGCCCTTGAGCCCCCCTTGGAGAGGGGAAAGGGTACAGTCCCTCTAAACTCTGAAGGAGGGGTTTTTAAAGGGTTGGATTTTAAAAAAACTGTAGGGGTAAAGAAACCCTTCGGCCCAAGACAGTAAATTGGAGTGAATGTTTGGTAAAAAGTTTTTCTTTTTGGGGGCCACCCTCCCCTTTGGGTGGGAATGGGCCCAGGGGTGAAAATTAAAAAAAAAAAAAAAAAATTTTTTTCCCAAAAGTTTCGGGAAAATTTTTCAAATGATGATTCGTGGGTTTTTTTTTGACAAAAAAAATACCAAAAAAGGCACAATACCTTTGCCCTTGAACGATACACAAAAAACCCCGCACAAAAAAGAGAGAAGCTTACGGACGACTTTCGGTCCGTTTGGCCCATTTCCCAAATCACCCCAAAAATCAAAGTGGGGCGGACGGCTATTAAAAGGGCGGGGGAAGGGGTAGGGGGGTAGTATAGTAGTACAAAAGGGTATAAAAACCGCCAAAAAGACACATGCGCAACACCGGGGCATCCTGCCCTTTAGACTTTTGGGCCCACCAGCCAGCCACGGGAAATGGCAAAACGACCACAACAAAGCACCCAGACCCCGGGCACATGTGTTTTAAAATTCATCATAGTAGTAAAATAGTAGTAGTATTTGAAGAGGTAGTAGTGGTATTGGAAAAGTGGGGAATAAAGGAGGGAGCCAGTCAAATAAAAAGGGAAAGGGGGAGCACTGCAAGAGACCCTAATGCCCCAGGGGGAGAGCAAGCGCACAGAGGTGCGTGAAAGGGAAAGTGGTAAAATAAATGAAGAAAGGAACAGAAACACGAGACAAAAGAGAAAAAAGACAACCCAGGGGAAAAAAAGGAAAGGGGAAAAGGGGGAAAAGAGGGAAAAGAAGAAAAAAAAAAAAAAAATGAGGAGGAAAGGTTAATTCACGGGTTTCTGAATTTTTGGGAGCATTTTAAAAATTTTAAGGGGGGAGAGGAAGGGCACCCTACAGAGCCGAAGCCGGGGCAAAGGGTTTTCATAAAAGGGAAATTTAAATGAAATTAGAGGGGAAATTTCAACTAGAGGGCGACTTTTCGAGTTGGAAGTGGGGAAACAGTTTTAGGCAAAAAGCCACCCCAATAGGATGGTTTGGATCTCTGACGGACAGAAAAGAGCATTGTTTTATGGGCAAGCCAAACAAAATTTTTTTTTGCTCCCTAAGTCTGTCAGAAAGAATCGACCAGTTTTTTCCCAAGAAAAGAAGAGGACAGGAGGAGACAAGAAATAGAGTAAAACCCAGGAACATCTGTAGAGGGGGGGAGGTAAAAAACGAGATTATGCAAAGGGATTTGTTAGTCTGGGGGAAGGTAACTTGATTTTCAAAGGGACGGAGAGAATTGTTGAGATTAGAAAAAAACCGGAAAGAAAGGGAAGGCAGAGGAAGAAGAGTTCCCAAAGGGAATAGGGGATTTTTGGAGAGAAAAATTGCTTTTAGCACGGAGAGGGCAAGTCAAGAAAGGGGAAAGGGGTAGCCCAAGAGGGGAAAACGTTTATAAGAGGGGGGAAATTTCGCTGGAAGGAACTGAGGAACACAGATCGGAGGAAAGGAGAAAAAAGGGAAAAGGGAAAAACCCCTTTTTTTGCCCGGGGAAGCAAAATGGGAAAAAGAAAGTGAATGACATGCCACTGTAAAAGGGTTTTTCGGTAAACGGAAAAGGAAAAACCGTATCTGAGCGGTGAACTTTGGACATAAAGGGAAAGGGGAACAAGGAATTAGTTTCCCCATTCAGTTTAAAAAAATTTAAAATAAAGGGGGCAAGATTGTCAAGAGTTTTTAAAAAAAAGGGTTTGGAAGAGCCCGGAGCATAAGGCCACAGAGAAAAGGGAAGGGTCACCACATAGCGGAGCCAGAGTGAAGGTTGCACACCCGGAGGGGGGAAAGAAGAACAGCCCTCGAAGTTTTCCAAAAAAAAGATTAAAAGGGACAAAAGAGAGAGGAGACCCCTTAGCAAAAACCAAAGGGTTTTGAAAATAATTTTTCCCCTTGGGAAAGGGAAAAAGGGAAAATTAGAGTTCACACTTAGGGGGATAAGATCAAGAAAGACATAAAAGGGGGATAGGGAGATGAAGAAACCCTTCAAAGGGCCTTCCCCTCTAAAAAAATCAAGGACATCTTCAAGAGGGACATTGGTTAAGAGGGGCTCAAAGCAAGAAAAAGCATCTTACAGGTTTTTGGGGAGGAACCCGTTTTAAAGAAGTCCCTTGGGGGGGGAAATGAAGGAGTGGGCAGGAGAAAAAGTACCCAAGAAAGGGAGTGAGGGTTTTTTTTCCCGCCAAGAAACAAGAGAATAAAACCCGAACCTCTGGAGGAAAAGAAAAGGACGAAGAGGAAAAACCCGGTTTTAAATTTAGGTTTTTTGGGAAAGGGCCCTAGAAATAGGGGAAAAGAGGGGCAATTTACACGAAAAACCCTTGAACAAGGGCAAAATCAGGGACTTGAGGTCCCGGGGGGAGTCCTTATTTTTTTGTTTTAAAGTTCTCTGAAGGGGAACAAAGGGTTTTGGGAAAAAGTATGGAAATTTTAGGTAACCCTGATTTAGAGGTTTAACCCCCGCATCAAGGTCACTACGAATTAAACCTTTTTCAAAAAAAAGTAAGACAAGTTAGTGTTGGATTTAAAAAGAAAGGGGAAGTTTTAAAGGCGTGGAAGGGGGTGATTCTTGGAAAAAAAAGACTAAACAAAGCAGGGGAAGGGGAGCACCACGAAAAGGGACAAGTCAGGGAAAATTCCCAAAGCCCAAATTGACAAAGGAAACACCCCCGAAGTGATTTTGGGATTAAACTCGATGTGAGGGGAAGCGGGAATCCCCCCCTGGGAAATGAGTTGGATTTAAAATCGGAAAGTGATGGTGAAGCTGGGGATCACCCCGAAAATGAATTGGTAATTTAAAATCGATGTGAGGGGGCGGGTGGAATCGGATCGTTTGTTTCCCTTTAAGGTCTTTTGGGTTCCTGATCAACAAATCTCTTTTCCCGAAAGATTCACCCCCCAAAATGTTCTTTAAAAACAAAAGGGCATAAAAAAAGAAGGGAACCCCTGCCCAAAAGGGCCAAATGACCCATGCGGGGGTTGTTTAAAAATATTTTATCTGACTCAGTCCCAGATTGAAAAATATTCAGATAACTTCCCCTTTCCGAAAAATCAAGCCCAGAATTCCCGGGGAGGTTAGAATTCCTTGGAAAAGGGGAGAAAAAATGCATCGTAATTTACAACGGAAAAAACTTATGGGGGCGGGAAAAACACTCCCTTTTCGAAAACAAAAAACAGTTTAGTGATAACACAATAAGTTCAGGGGCCCAAGACCGTTCCACTGCCTCCCAGCATAAGAGGGGTTAACCAAAAGGGCCCCCGCCTGTCTTTTAAGGGGGAATAAAATTATAAACCCCGGGGGGCGCAAAAACCCCTAGGGTAAAAACAGCGCTTTTTGAGGGGGTTTTAAAGGGATTTTAGGCTCAATTTAAGGAACTGGAACATGGGGGTCCAATTCCCAAGATCAAGAGCCCTAGGGAAACCCCCCCGAGGGATGAAGAGGAAGCCGGCAGATACCCTTTGAGCCTAACCAAACCCGGGGGGTAAAATTAAATACACGGATTGCAAAAAAGCCCGGGGGTAACAGCCTGGTTGATCAGGCCCTGATCCACCTTGACATTTGGTCATGGACCGGGTCGCGGGGGCGTTGACCAACGGAACCTTCTCCAGGTAAACTTCAGGTAAAGTTGTTAAATTTTATCAACGCGGGGGCGTTGACCCCCGGAACCCTCTCCAGGTAAACTCCAGGTAAAGTTATTAAATTTTCGACATACCATTGTTTATGTTCAGTTTCCTGCAGAGGTCCTCGTCAGAAGACGTTATTCTATACTTTGTTCCTCTTGTAACTCTCAGAAATGATTTGCTCACAGAACTCTATTGGTAATGTTAAGTAAGACACATATGCAACATTTGGGTATCTTTATTTATATTGTTTCAGACAACGGAACAATGTTCTTCTCCAGACTGAGGGACTGACCACCTCAAAACTTTAAGGGTGATGGACTGATTACATCGTCTTCAAGTCTCTTCTGTTTCTATCAACTTTTCTGTACTCGACTGAAGAAGCCTACTGTGTAGGCGAAACGTTTCGAAATAAAGATACCTAACTATTGCATATGTGTCTTACCTAACAACCTGTCGGTATTTTTATACCATTTTAATGTTCATTCTATTGGTAATAGTTTCTCATTTGCGTGATACACTGTCTCTGTCATATCTCTCAAAATAGCCATTCTTCTCTTCACAATTTTTACGAATTTTCGTTTTGACTGGATCAGGAAGAACTGCAAAAAATGAATCTAAATTATATAAGTTTATTCATGTATACACAAATAGTTAAATAGATTATCATACATACCAGCGTATGTATAGAGAACCTATACGTTTTAAAATTGTCAAAAAAAAACTAGAGTTACCTACCGTAAATGCTATAAAACTCGCCTTGGTTTAGCGCATACGGTGTTTCCAGTTGACTGGAGTCTGTTGATACAGTGAGGGACTGACCCACACTGTCAACACAAGATGCACAGATCTGTACTGTAGTAAGTTCACCGGTCTTGTCCCGTTAGGTTAATATATTTATTATGTAGCCCATACCCATCCTGTGGGTGGTAGTCACCCTATACCCATCCTGTGGGTGGTAGTCACCCCATACCCATCCTGTGGGTGGTAGTCACCCCATACCCATCCTGTGGGTGGTAGTCACCCATACCCATCCTGTGGGTGGTAGTCACCCCATACCCATCCTGTGGGTGGTAGTCACCCCATACCCATCCTGTGGGTGGTAGTCACCCCATACCCATCCTGTGGGTGGTAGTCACCCCAAAACCCATCCTGTGGTGGTAGTCACCCCATACCCATCCTGTGGGTGGTAGTCACCCCATACCCATCCTGTGGGCGGTAGTCACCCCATACCCATCCGGTGGGCGATAGTCACCCCATACCCATCCTGTGGGTGGTAGTCACCACATACCCATCCTGTTGGTGGTAGTCACCCCATACCCATCCTGTGGGTGGTAGTCACCCCATACCCATCCTGTGGGTGGTAGTCACCCCATACCCATCCTGTTGGTGGTAGTCACCCCATACCCATCCTGTGGGTGTATTCACCCCTACCCATCCTGGGGGTAGTAGTCACCCCATAATCCATCCTGTGGGTGGTAGTCACCCCATACCCATCCTGTGGGTGGTAGTCACCCCATACCCATCCGTGGGTGGTAGTCACCCCATACCCTTTCCTGTGGGTGGTAGTCACCCCACACCCATCCTGTGGGTGATAGTCACCCCATATCCATCCTGTGGGTGGTAGTCACCCCATACCCTTTCCTGTGGGTTGTAGTCCCCCCCATACCCATCCTGTGGGCGGTAGCCCACCCCATACCCACCCCTGTGGGTGGTAGTCACCCCATACCCATCCTGTGGGTGGTAGTCACCCCATACCCATCCTGTGGGTGGTAGTCACCCCATACCCATCCGGTGGGCGATAGTCACCCCATACCCATCCTGTGGGTGGTAGTCACCCCATACCCATCCTGTGGGCGGTAGTCACCCCATACCCATCCTGTGGGCAGTAGTCACCCCATACCCATCCTGTGGGAGGTAGTCAAAAGATTACAAAGGTACATAATGGGTCTAGGGACTGGACCCCAAAGTTATGATAGCTGAACTAGTTACAAAGGTAATGAACTCCAGGTAGATCTGGTCACAATTATTGTTAGTTACAAAGGTAATGAACCATCTACTTCCCGTCCCGGGTCTTCTCCAAATGTGCCATTTATGGTTCACAAATAAGGGGTTACTAGTTTTTAAAATTTACCATAAGGCACATATTGGTAGGTTCCAAAAGGCAATTTTCACCCCTACATTTGGAAAAACAAGTGGTGGTGCCTTACCTGTTGCCCCAGCCGCCAGGCACACTTGGAATCCATTAATTTTCCAGTGAGACACTCTGATCTCTATCAAAACACACAACAGAAGCGCAACCATATTATTTTTGGGAAATATTCCATACCTGCCTATTTCATGTCTATTAGTAAAATCACAAAAAAAAAAAAATCCTTCGTGAGGAAAGACTCGTTACGTTTTTCAGTCTTCAAGTCTCAAAGTCGTATTCCTTCATAAGAAAGTACTGAATATCGGTTTTCAATCTTCTAACACGTACTCCCTTCTTGCTCCAGGTATTTTAGTCTCCTCTTACGACACGCCCCACAAGGGAGGTTCCTTGATGCTGGTGAGGGGCTCGTGATCTAGGGAATTGGATCCGCGCTCCAATTCCCTGAATTGTGCCTGAATGCCTTCCATCCCTCCCCCCCCGCTGCACATGCGCTGTATAATCCTAAGGGATTATAATCTTACAGCACGCATGGAATAATACAACTGAAAAGCACTGGGTGAGAGTTATGCTGGGTAACACTGCCACCTCCTACCCCTATATATAGTGAAATATAGCCACAATACAAGTCTTATTAGATATTTGTCAATATACCTCTCATATTGTTGGTCTTGTTGCCAAATACGTCGATGAATTCCTGTTAGACAAGTGGCCTGCGAGTGGAGATTTTAAAACAGTTTACATTTGACAAGAATACTAGCTTCCAATATTTCACTAGCTGGAAGACTATCAAACATTTGTTAAAGTTCCACTCTGGGTGAAACATCGTAAAATGGAGGTTGTCCTTGCTTAAAGTGCCTGTGAATTTCAATTCGTAGGGTTGTCCTTGCTGAAAGTGCCTGTGAATTTCAATTCGTAGGGTTGTCCTTGCTGAAAGTGCCTGTGAATTTCAATTCGTAGGGTTGTCCTTGCTGAAAGTGCCTGTGAATTTGAATTCGTAGGGTTGTCCTTGCTTAAAGTGCCTGTGAAATTGAATTCGTAGGGTTGTCCTTGCTTAAAGTGCCTGTGAATTTGAATTCGTAGGGTTGTCCCTTATCTACCCAGGATACTCTAGTTATTGTTCAAGTGTCACTTGTCCAGCTGTTGTTGACTGAGTTCTGGTGGCAGATCCTCACTGCAAAGTTCCTGGATTTTTTATGAGAATATTGCTCTCAGTTGCTGGAACAGTCATGTTACTTTCTCTTGCTGGATACTGAGTGATGAAATTTTTTCTATATAGCCAGACATGCTACAGAGGTGACCGTTTCTGTGTGTAATTTTTGTTATGCCTCCCTGATATGTCGTGAATGTATTAGGAAATAAGAAGATAGACATTTATTAGATTGTGATCAATCTGAATTCTGAATACATTGCATGAATCTGGTGAATCATTGCATAGAAACTGGCGAGAAGTTGTGCAATACTCACAAAGCACACACACACACACACACACACACACGCACACACGCACACGCACACGCACACAGTCATAGAGTTGTCAGGAAGTGGAATAGTCTGGCAAGTGATGTAGTGGAGGCAGGAACCATACATAGTTTTAAGATGAGGTATGATAAAGTTCATAGAGAAAGGATAGAGAGAACTCGGTAGAGGGCAGTGACGAGGTGGGGCCAGGAGCTGAGTCTCGACCCCTGCAACCACAAATAGATGAGTAAATAGGCGAGTACACACAAAACAGTTCCTTTGACAAAAGGCAAAAAACACATCCAAAACTGTTATATAGAAAATATTAAACATTACTCAAAAATATATGGCGTCACTGAAATGAGAAATGTCAAAAAATAAACGTGGCTCTATTAATATTACTTGACTTTACCGTAAAAAAAAAAAAACGAAATTAAGTAAAGCTTAGACATTTAAGGTACTTTAATAACAATGTTAAGACCGAGACAAAACAGCGATTATTTTTAAAGGTCTTTAAAGTGTTCAATGTTAATATTGTTAGGTAAGACACATATGCAACAGTTAGGTATCTTTATTATGAAACGTTTCGCCTACACAGTAGGCTTCTTCAGTCAAGTACAGAAAAGTTGATAGAAGCAGAAGATACTTGAAGACGATGTAATCAGTCCATCACCCTTAAAGTTTTGAGGTGGTCAGTCCCTCAGTCTGGAGAAGAGCATTGTTCCATAGTATGAAACAATATGGAGAAGAAGTGACAGGATGGAGCTTTTAGGTTTCATAATAAAGATACCTAACTGTTGCATATGTGTCTTACCTAACAACCTGTCGGTATTTTATACCATTTTAATGTACAATCTGTCAGACACTGCAACACAAGGGTATCTTGGTACAGACCTGCAATCAACTTCGACAACTTCCACTAGTGAGAGGGGGTGGATTTGAGAGGGACCTAACCTCTCAACATCTGAGTTCTTACCTCTCCTAGTGGCCTACGTCTCACCTCTTGGCGCTATAAAAAGCTCCATCCTGTCACTTCTTCTCCATATTGTTTCATACTATGGAACAATGCTCTTCTCCAGACTGAGGGACTGACCACCTCAAAACTTTAAGGGTGATGGACTGATTACATCGTCTTCAAGTATCTTCTGCTTCTATCAACTTTTCTGTACTTGACTGAAGAAGCCTACTGTGTAGGCGAAACGTTTCATAATAAAGGTACCTAACTGTTGCATATGTGTCTTACCTAACAACCTGTCGGTATTTTATACCATTTTAATGTTCAATGTTAATATTAAAAGGTTGTAGGCTTAAAGTCTAGTTCACAATACTAGCATCCTAGGACATGCTATTGAAAAGTTAGTGGGTTGTGAATAGTGAATAATTTAATAACATGAGATGCTAACACATACAACTGCGTCAAGCTCAAACCAAAGCTAAAGCCTCCGTCTCTATAGTGCAATAACTTATCTGATATTGTGTTAGTTTTGTGAGGTAATGACATAGTGATAGAAATATATCGCCGTCTGTCTTCTGTCGAAGACCAGCATAACCTCTTGTATCAATATGCAACTCCCAAGGCAAACTGAAATTCGGTGTCTAGTATCAGAGCCGGGATGATAATAATGATGATAATAATAATATCTCTATTTCTACAAGTACATGTACAAGGTATACAAGTACATGTACAAGGTATACAAGTATATGTACAAGGTATACAAGTACATGTACAAGGTATACAAGTACATGTACAAGGTATACAAGTACATGTTCAAGGTATACAAGTACATGTACAAGGTATACAAGTACATGTACAAGGTATACAAGTACATGTACAAGGTATACAAGTACATGTACAAGGTATACAGCCCATAGCTGACATCAGTGACATACTACTATATAGAAAGTCGCTTGTTATGCTGAACATTTCCCGCAAATTAGGTCCTTGTCCCTGGATGCGACCCACACCAGTCCACTAACACCCAGGATGTGACCCACACCAGTCCACTAACACCCAGGATGTGACCCACACCAGTCCACTAACAACCAGGATGTGACCCACAACCCAGTCCACTAACACCCAGGATGCGACCCACACCAGTCCACTAACACCCAGGATGTGACGCACACCAGTCCACTAACACCCAGGATGTGACGCACACCAGTCCACTAACACCCAGGATGTGACCCACACCAGTCCACTAGCACCCAGGTACTCATTTTACTGATGGGTTAACATAGACAACCGGTGTAAGGAAACAAGCCCAATGTTTCTACCCTAGCTGGGAATCGAATGCAGACTCTCGCCGTGTGAAGCGAGAGCTTTAGCCACCAAGCCACCGGGGCAACCATTTGAGGAGCTAGGATGCTAGTTCACAAGCGTCCAACCAGATAAGCTTCCTCATGCTCCTAATTAATTCAGAAAGAGATGCTGGTATCTTGGAAAAGTTGAACCAAATCTACGATAACCCACCATACCTAAAAAATGCTGGACTCCTTTCCTATCCCTAGGAACTGGAAATTAAGAAATAGCTCTTATATTTGTGTAGCTGATCAAATCAACACTCGTGCAGTAGAGACTTTAAAAAAACATACCACGGGAGGTGTTAGAACTCGCGATCAGAGTGTCTCAAAAATCCAGACCGTTACGGTTTCGTGAGTCAAAAGACTTTAAACCCAACAAACTTTTTTGTAGTCGATGGACATCAAACCTAACAAACGAACCCTGTAAACCATCATATGTGTAGTTTATAGACATCTAACGTAACACACCGAACTTCGTGTTCTAGAAATTCCTTAAATCTAACAGAAGAATCCTGTTGTACAGCTGGTAAACATTAGGGACATGTTTCCATAAGACACCTGATGTCTGTGTTCACCCATCAGTAAAATAGGTACCTGGGTGTTAGCGGACTGGTGTAGGTCGCATCCTGGGTGTTAGCGGACTGGTATAAGTCGCATCCTGGGACAAAACTGACCTAATTTGCGGCTTTCTATATAGCAGTATGTCACTGATGTCAGCTATGGTCTGTATACCTTGTACATGTACGTATATACCTTGTACATGTACTTGTATACCTTGTACATGTACTTGTATACCTTGTACATGTACTTGTATACCTTGTACATGTACTTGTATACCTTGTACACGTACTTGTATACCTTGTACATGTACTTGTATACCTTGTACATGTACTTGTATACCTTGTACATGTACTTGTATACCTTGTACATGTACTTGTATACCTTGTACATGTACTTGTAATACCTTGTACATATACTTGTATACCTTGTACATGTACTTGTATACCTTGTACATGTACTTGTATACCTTGTACATGTACTTGTATACCTTGTACAAGTACTTGTATAACTTGTACATGTACTTGTATACCTTGTACATGTACTTGTTTACCTTGTACATGTACTTGTATACCTTGTACATGTACTTGTATACCTTGTACATGTACTTGTATACCTTGTACATGTATTTGTATACCTTGTACATGTATTTGTATACCTTGTACATGTACTGGTATACCTTGTACATGTACTTGTATACCTTGTACATGTACTTGTATACCTTGTACATGTACTTGTATACCTTGTACATGTACTTGTATACGTTGTACATGTACTTGTATACCTTGTACATGTACTTGTATACCTTGTACATGTACTTGTATACCTTGTACATGTACTTGTATACCTTGTACATGTACTTGTAGAAATAAAATTATTATTATTATTATTATTATTATTATTATTATTATTATTATTATTATTATTATTATTATATTATTATTATTATTATTATTACTATTATTATTATAAGTAGTAGTAGGGTAATTATTTTCGGCCTGCTCTTGGGAAGGCGATAGACTTTAAACATTAACAATTCTTGATGTAGTTAATAGATTTTCACCTTAATAAATCAACCAGGGAACAGCAATAAATTCTAAAATTAACGAGAAAATCTCAATGTTGAGGATAAACATTACAGTAATGTTTATTAGTAAGGTTAAGTCTTCAAACCTAACACTTGTGAAGTAGATAGTTATTAATGCTAACAAACATTGTGTGTAGTTATTAATGCTAAAAAACCTACTAGTGTGTAGTTATTAATGCTAACATACTTGTGTGTAGTTATTAATGCTAACAAACCTACTAGTGTGTAGTTATTAATGCTAACAAACCTACTAGTGTGTAGTTATTAATGCTAACAAACATTGTGTGTAGTTATTAATGCTAACAAACATTATTGTGTGTAGTTATTAATGCTAACAAACATTATTGTGTGTAGTTATTAATGCTAACAAACATTATTGTGTGTAGTAATTAATGCTAACAAACATACTTGTGTGTAGTTATTAATGATAACAAACCTACTCGTGTGTAGTATTTAATGCTAACAAACCTACTAGTGTGTAGTTATTAATGCTAACAAACATTGTGTGTAGTTATTAATGCTAACAAACATTATTGTGTGTAGTTATTAATGCTAACAAACATTATTGTGTGTAGTTATTAATGCTAACAAACATTATTGTGTGTAGTAATTAATGCTAACAAACATTATTGTGTGTAGTAATTAATGCTAACAAACATACTTGTGTGTAGTTATTAATGATAACAAACCTACTTGTGTGCAGTAATTAATGCTAACAAACATACTTGTGTGTAGTAATTATTGCTAACAAACATACTTGTGTGTAGTAATTAATGCTAACAAACATTATTGTGTGTAGTAATTAATGCTAACAAACATACTTGTGTGTAGTAATTAATGCTAACAAACATTATTGTGTGTAGTTATTAATGCTAACAAACATTATTGTGTGTAGTAATTAATGCTAACAAACATTATTGTGTGTAGTAATTAATGCTAACAAACATTATTGTGTGTAGTAATTAATGCTAACAAACATACTTGTGTGTAGTAATTAATGCTAACAAACCTACTTGTGTGTAGTTATTAATGCTAACAAACCTACTCGTGTGTAGTTATTAATGCTAACAAACCTACTTGTGTGTAGTTATTAATGCAACCAAACCTACTCGTGTGTAGTTATTAATGCTAACAAACCTACTTGTGTGTAGTTATTAATGCTAACAAACCTACTTGTGTGTAGTTATTAATGCTAACAAACCTACTTGTGTGTAGTTATTAATGCTAACAAACCTACTCGTGTGTAGTTATTAATGCTAACAAACCTACTTGTGTGTAGTTATTAATGCTAACAAACCTACTCGTGTGTAGTTATTAATGCTAACAAACCTACTTGTGTGTAGTTATTAATGCTAACAAACATACTTGTGTGTAGTTATTAATGCTAACAAACATACTTGTGTGTAGTAATTAATGCTAACAAACCTACTTGTGTGTAGTTATTAATGCTAACAAACCTACTTGTGTGTAGTTATTAATGCTAACAAACCTACTCGTGTGTAGTTATTAATGCTAAGAAACCTACTCGTGTGTAGTTATTAATGCTAACAAACCTACTTGTGTGTAGTTATTAATGCTAACAAACCTACTCGTGTGTAGTTATTAATGCTAACAAACCTACTTGTGTGTAGTTATTAATGCTAACAAGCATACTTGTGTGTAGTTATTAATGCTAACAAACATACTTGTGTGTAGTAATTAATGCTAACAAACCTACTTGTGTGTAGTTATTAATGCTAACAAAATTACTCGTGTGTAGTTATTAATGCTAACAAACCTAATTGTGTGTAGTTATTAATGCTAACAAACCTACTCGTGTGTAGTTATTAATGCTAACAAACCTACTCGTGTGTAGTTATTAATGCTAACAAACCTACTTGTGTGTAGTTATTAATGCTAACAAACCTACTTGTGTGTAGTTATTAATGCTAACAAACATTATTGTGTGTAGTTATTAATGCTAACAAACATACCTGTGTGTAGTTATTAATGCTAACAAACCTACTTGTGTGTAGTTATTAATGCTAACAAACCTACTTGTGTGTAGTTATTAATGCTAACAAACCTACTTGTGTGTAGTTATTAATGCTAACAAACCTACTTGTGTGTAGTTATTAATGCTAACAAACCTACTCGTGTGTAGTTATTAATGCTAACAAACCTACTTGTGTGTAGTTATTAATGCTAACAAACCTACTTGTGTGTAGTTATTAATGCTAACAAACATTATTGTGTGTAGTTATTAATGCTAACAAACATACCTGTGTGTAGTTATTAATGCTAACAAACCTACTTGTGTGTAGTTATTAATGCTAACAAACCTACTTGTGTGTAGTTATTAATGCTAACAAACCTACTTGTGTGTAGTTATTAATGCTAACAAACCTACTTGTGTGTAGTTACTAATGATAACAAACATTATTGTGTGTAGTTATTAATGCTAACAAACCTACTTGTGTGTAGTTATTAATGCTAGCAAAATTACTTGTGTGTAGTTATTAATGCTAACAAACCTACTTGTGTGTAGTTATTAATGCTAACAAACCTACTTGTGTGTAGTTATTAATGCTAACAAACCTACTTGTGTGTAGTTATTAATGCTAAAAAACCTACTTGTGTGTAGTTATTAATGCTAACAAAATTACTTGTGTGTAGTTATTAATGCTAACAAACCTACTTGTGTGTAGTTATTAATGATAACAAACATTATTGTGTGTAGTTATTAATGCTAACAAACATTATTGTGTGTAGTTATTAACGATAACAAACCTACTAGTGTGTAGTTATTAATGCTAACAAACATACTTGTGTGTAGTTATTAATGCTAACAAACCTACTTGTGTGTAGTTGTTAATGATAACAAACATAGTGTGTAGTTATTAATGCTAACAAACATACCTGTGTGTAGTTATTAATGCTAACAAACCTACTTGTGTGTAGTTATTAATGCTAACAAACCTTCTTGTGTGTAGTTATTAATGATAACAAACCTACTCGTGTGTAGTTATTAATGCTAACAAACCTACTTGTGTGTAGTTATTAATGATAAACCTACTTGTGTGTAGTTATTAATGCTAACAAACCTACTTGTGTGTAGTTATTAATGCTAACAAACCTACTTGTGTGTAGTTATTAATGCTAACAAACCTACTTGTGTAGTTTATTAATGCTAACAAACCTACTTGTGTGTAGTTATTAATGCTAACAAACCTACTTGTGTGTAGTTATTAATGCTAACAAACCTACTTGTGTGTAGTTATTAATGCTAACAAACCTACTTGTGTGTAGTTATTAATGCTAACAAACCTACTTGTGTGTAGTTATTAATGATAACAAACATTATTGTGTGTAGTTATTAATGCTAACAAACCTACTTGTGTGTAGTTATTAATGCTAACAAACCTACTTGTGTGTAGTTATTAATGCTAACAAACCTACTTGTGTGTAGTTATTAATGCTAACAAACCTACTTGTGTGTAGTTATTAATGCTAACAAACCTACTTGTGTGTAGTTATTAATGCTAACAAACCTACTTGTGTGTAGTTATTAATGCTAACAAACCTACTGTGTGTAGTTATTAATACTAACAAACCTACTTGTGTGTAGTTATTAATGCTAACAAACCTACTTGTGTGTAGTTATTAATGCTAAGAAACCTACTGTGTGTAGTTATTAATGCTAACAAACCTACTTGTTGTAGTTATTAATGCTAACAAACCTACTTGTGTGTAGTTATTAATGCTAACAAACCTACTTGTGTGTAGTTATTAATGATAACAAACCTACTTGTGTGTAGTTATTAATGCTAACAAACAAACTTGTGTGTAGTTATTAATGCTAACAAACCTACTTGTGTGTAGTTATTAATGATAACAAACATTATGTGTGTAGTTATTAATGCTAACAAACATACCTGTGTGTAGTTATTAATGCTAACAAACCTACTTGTGTGTAGTTATTAATGCTAACAAACCTACTTGTGTGTAGTTATTAATGCTAACAAACATTATTGTGTGTAGTTATTAATGCTGACAAACATTATTGTGTGTAGTTATTAATGCTAACAAACATGTGTGTAGTTATTAATGCTAACAAACGTACTTCTGTGTAGTTATTAATAACATACTTGTGTGTAGTTATAAATGCTAACAAACCTACTTGTGTGTAGTACAAAGATTTTAAACCTAGTAAACCAATCCTCTTGTAGTGGACAGGATTTAAACTTAGCTAATTAAACCTCATGTCAATAAATTTTATTTCTATCAAGTCAACAATTGTAGAGTTGTTTTTATTATACTCAAAGCGCTAAACCGGCAAGGGTCATGAAGTGCTGGAAGAGTTGTTTATACCCAATAAACCAACACTTGTGTTGTCAATAGATTTTGAAAATAGATAACCAATCCTAGCATAGCAAACTTTAAACCTGATAAACCAACCCTTGTGAGGTTTTAAACCTCGCATGAATCTATTAGTGAGTAAATAAATTTATTTTCTGACATGTCCAGCAAATGGAATATGCTGCCAAAAAAATTTTCAACGAAATATTGAATAAAAATCCCCAGGATAGTGTATTAACACAGAAAATATATTTATATCGGTAAATGGGATTAATGGATCAAACGACTAATATCGTTTATGTATTGTATATTTAATTACATATAACGAGGAACTATTAATTGATTTGTTAGACTTTTTCCTTCTTCAAACTTTACTCTGATATTTAAAAAATAATAGTTATAACTGTGACTAAGTTTTAAAGGATAAGCCAGTAGAAGGCATCGGTCAGATGACCAAAAGCTCCAGCCGCTCGTCGTCATATGATCAAGACTCGCGTCAGGAAACATTTGTCCTGATTCCTCACGAACCTAACCTAACCTAACTTAACCTATCCTAACCTAACCTAACTTATCCTATCCTAACCTAACCTAACCTAACCTAACCTAACCTAATTTAACCTAACCTAACTTAACCTAACCTAACCTTACTTTACTCTTTTATTTTCCTGAAACATGCAACCCCTCAAGGGAGGTTCCTTGATGATGAGGGGCTCTTGATCTAGGGAATTGAATCTGTGCCTGAATGCCTTCCACCCCACCCAGTGTTAGAGTACGATAACTAGGACCATATTCTGGAAACATCTGATAGAAGTTTTCAGTGTTAGAGTACGATAACTAGGACCATATTCTGGAAACATCTGATATATGAAGGTGCTGTATAACGAAAGCTGTTGAACTTAGGAAATCGCAGTAACACGACTGGAAACTAACCACGGTACTAGTGGGGTTAGAACTCCAGGCCATTGTGTAAGCCACTAAACCAGCTTTCTCAGTGGCTTATGCACTGGCCTGAAGTCTTACCACTCACTTGTCCTGAGATACAACCCCACCAATATAGTGGTTTGTTTCCAGTTGTGTTATTTCGATTCCGTGAGTGGTTGCATCTGATTAAGCAATCAGTGCTGATAGACTGAAAATACCACTTCTGATTACGCGAGCATATTAAGCTTGCGACAGTCAGTTTAGCTTCAAAATCGGTGGAGGTGTTTGAATTAGATTTAGAGTGAGTCTGTCTTAATTTGCCATGTTTAGGTATCCCCGGAGGGAGACCCTTAAATAGTGGCCAGAATTATATATATTTTTTCTGCCTTCAATTTTTACTGCAGCGCTATATGACCCAGTCCATGACCAGGCAGCAGGGCAGCCTGGTCATGGACCAGGCCGTGTGGGTGTTTACCTCCAGAATACCCTCCAGGTAGACTGCAGGTGTACAGTCGGATTCAAATTTTTCACACTTCTGTATGGTAACTAAGGCCAGATTCTTGGAACAATTGACATCTGCAGGATATCTATGATTTCAAGGAGGTGCTGGAAAAATCATTTATTTTTTTATTTTTCGTCCAATTTCAATTAAATTTTTACAGTGATTTAAGCAACATTTGAAGCCTATACACTGTGTTTGTAGTGACTTTTGGCCTTGAGAGATAGAAAAAAAAGTACGCAGTTCTATAGAGCATAAAACTCTCCCTTTTGTACAAAATTGGGAAGGTGTACAATGCTCTAGTTGACATCAGAGGATAGATAAGGACTAGATAGTCTTGGTACTAACCCCATTTGAGCGAGAATGTCAATAGATTGCATAATAAAAAAATTTTAAAGTTTATTTTTTTAACGATTTTTCGGGGGGGAAAAAAATTAATAAAAACAAAGTGGTAAAAAATATCACAAATCCCCTGTACATGCTAGTAGAACCATCATTACTGAATAACGTGTGCCCAAAATAATGACATTCCTATGAGTACTTTTCGCCAAAAATGGAAAATGTCGACTCATTCCTGAATTATACGTATATTATGTTTCCGTAAAACTCTACGGTCACGGCGCGCCACATTTCAGTATGTAGGACACCTCAACACATGTTGACAGCTCACAGGCGAATGGAGTCCTCAGAGATGTTGCATTATGGTGTATTTAGGATGAAACAATCATAAAAAATCGTAATTTTTGGAAAAAAAAAACATGAATTTCCATCATGTCTTTTTGTTGACAGCAAGAACAAAAATTATATTTTTGGAAAAGTATACCTAGAAATACGTTAGAAACAACCTAATTACATCAACATGTTGCCAGAATTATGCACTATTTTTCAGCAAAAATACTTTTTCATAATTTTTCAGTTTTCCTTTTTCATCACTCCTAAAAAATTCACACCTCCCTGAAACTGTTGAACTCATTCCTTTCATTCTGAAAGGTTCTATACACAAATAAGCCGCACATAGAAGAGAGGAGCTTACGACGACAAAGTCACGTTAACAAAAAGGAGAGGAGGGAGTATACATAGACCAGCAGACAGGGACTGGACAAGAGAGGTAGTTAGTAGTTAGTAGTAGTAGTAGTAGTAGTAGTAGTAGTAGTAGTAGTAATGGAGTCAGTCGAATACTAAGGAAGAGGAGCACTGCAAGGGAGCTGGAGCCCACAAAGGGTAGAATCAAGAACACAGAGGGACAAAATACCCAAGGCAGAAGAAAGCCCAAAGGAGAAAATAGAAAGAGGAAAGGAAGAATGGGAAAAAAGAATCAGGTTAAGTTATGGCTGTCCTGAAGTCTGGAGCATTTTACAATGCAATGGGAAAGGAAGGCATCTACAGAGACAAAGCCAGGACTAAGATTCATACAAGGAAAGTTGTGTGTAAGGGAGGATTCAACCAGACGGCGACTGTGATCTCTTACATGACAGAAAAGAGCATTGTTGGTGTTGGCAAGCCTAATGCTACTTTTGTGCTCTCTGAGTCTGTCAGAAAGAGATCGGCCAGTTTCTCCTAAGTACTGAAGAGGAAAGGAGGAACAAGAAAGAGTAAATACCAGGCGCATTTCTAGAGGGAGGAGAGGTATGAACTTGATTATTGCGAAGAGTGTTAGTCTGGCGAGAAGTCTGATGTCTAAGGAATGGAGAGAGTTGAGATCAAAAAGAGAAGAAATGTAGGGAAGGCAGAGGACATGAGAGTTCCCAGGAGTAGAGAGTTTCGGAGAAAAGTTCATTTAGACCATGAGAAGGCAGAGTCTATGAAATGGGAAGGGTAGCCAAGACAGGAAAATGAATTATGAAGAGTGGAAGTTTCAGAGAACACAAAAGTAGTGTTAGGCTTGTCGACACTAACAATGCTCTTTTCTGTCATGTCGAAGATCACAGTCATCCTATTGACTGGTCTTCTGCTAAAACTGAATTCCCTACTTCTAACTTCCACAGCCGCCATCTGGTCGAATCTTCCCTTATACACAACTTTACTTGTATGTATTACAGTGTTGTTATTGATTAAATACCATTCGTTCGTTGTTATTATACTATATATACATACTGCTTGTGAAGGCTAGTACACCAAACGAGGAGTAAAATTAAATTAGCTCTTAGGAACCCAAACCATCGTATGTCCTCGGAAAACGGTACAACACCTAACTCTGCAGGGTGCGTGATCTTTGTAGGAATGTGTGATCCAGTGGGTTAGAGCATCGTGAATTTTCGCTCACCATGAGGCAGGCTAAAACAACACGGTTTTGATCCCCCGGCTAGTCGCAGTGCTGCTATTGAAAGTAACATGTGCAAATTACACACCAGGATAACCCAAAAAAGTCAGACGAAGTGACGTATTTCCACTGGGGGCCAGATTTCATTTTTTTTGTGTATAATACTAACATCCTTATTCTTGTTAAATCCTTAAATAATTTTCAATTGCCTTTTCTGTACGGTTACAGCATTTAATGACTGATTCAGTCTACGCCCAGAATACTCTTAAAATTTCCTTGTGTGGGCAAATTTGTCTATAGTAATTAAAATCTTTATTTCTACCAGTACATGTACAAGGTATACAGGTACATGTACAAGGTATACAAGTACATGTACAAGGTATACAAGTACATGTACAAGGTATACAAGTACATGTACAAGGTATACAAGTACATGTACAAGGTATACAAGTACATGCACAAGGTATACAAGTACAAGGGATACAAGTACATGTGCAAGGCATACAAGTACATGAACAAGGTATACAAGTACAAGGTATACAAGTACATGTACAAGGTATACAGACCATAGCTGAAATCAATGACATGCTACTATATAGAAAGCCGCTTGTTATGCTGAGCATTTCCCGCAAATTAGGTCAGTTTTGTCCCCAGGATACGACCCACACCAGTCCACTAACACCCAGGATGTGACCCACACCAGTCCACTAACACCCAGGATGTGACCCACACCAGTCTACTAACACCCAGGATGTGACCCACACCAGTCTACTAACACCCAGGATGTGACCCACACCAGTCCAATAACACCCTGGATGTGACCCACACCAGTCCTCTAACACCCAGGATGCGACCCACACCAGTCCACTAACACCCAGGATGTGACCCACACCACTCCACCACCACCCAGGATGTGACCCACACCACTCCACCACCACCCAGGATGCGACCCACACCAGTCCATTAACACCCAGGATGCGACCCACACCAGTCCACTAGCACCCAGGATGCGACCCACACCACTCCACTAACACCCAGGTGCCTATTTTACTGCTAGTTGAACACGGACACAGGTGTCTTATGGAAACACATCTTTATGTTTTTCAGCCGTACCGGGGGATAGATCCCCGGACCTCAGAGTAAAATAATTAAAAAATTGCAAACGTTGAAACCCGCGGACCGCAAGGTTTATTATTGACCGCAAGGTTCATTATTGACCGCAAGGTTCATTATTGACCGCAAGGTCCATTATTGACCGCAAGGTTCATTGACCTCAAGGTTCATTAATGACCGCAAGGTCCATTAATGACCGCAAGGTCCATTAATGACCGCAAGGTCCATTAATGACCGCAAGGTCCATTATTGACCGCAAGGTTCATTATTGACCGCAAGGTTCGTTATTGACCGCAAGGTTCATTATTGACCGAAAGATTCATTATTGACCGCAAGGTTCGTTATTGACCGCAAGGTTCAATATTGACCGCAAGGTTCGTTATTGACCGCAAGGTTCAATATTGACCTCAAGGTTCAATATTGACCACAAGGTTCATTATTGACCTCAAGGTTCATTATTGACCTCAAGGTTCATTATTGACCTCAAGGTTCATTATTGACCTCAAGGTTCATTATTGACCTCAAGGTTCATTGACCTCAAGGTTCATTATTGACTGCAAGGTTTATTATTGACCGCAAGATTCATTATTGACCGCAAGGTTCATTATTGACCGCAAGATTCATTATTGACCGAAAAATTCATTATTGACTTCAAGGTTCATTATTGACCTCAAGGTTCATTATTGATCTCAAGGTTCATTATTGACCTCAAGGTTCATTATTGACTGCAAGGTTCATTATTGACCTCAAGGTTCATTATTGACCTTAAGGTTCATTATTGACCTCAAGGTTCATTATTGACCTCAAGGTTCATTATTGACCGCAAGATTCATTAATCGGAGGTTTAAGTCCCAATTTTATTAAATAACTAGTGATTAGAATGTTTCTAATCGGCTTCAGAACAGTAGTGGTCTATAAACACGATGTTTCCCCCGAGTCTCGGCCCAGGAGCTGCAAATTCGAAATTTTACTAAAATTGTTAATAAAAAAAATTGTATTGGTGGAATCGATTAAATTCCTGGAGAATGCCTTTCCTGACTGGATTCAAACTCTCACCGTCGTTGGTTAATGTTGCAGTTTTATAACTATAGTGTAAGTGAGCCTCTGGGAAGACAGTGATGGAGTGAATGATGGTGAAAGTTTTTCTTTTTTCTGGTCACCCTGCCTTGGTGGGAGACTGCCGATGTGTTAATAAAAATGTGCATGACCAACCCGGCTGTGGTTTGTACGTCAGTAACAGCCTGGTTGATCAGACCCTGATTCACCACGAGGCCTGGTCTCAGACCGGGCCGCGGGGGCGTTGCCCCCTGAAACACCCTCCAGGTAAACTCCAGCTGTGTGTGTTTAGAAGTTGGATGGAATTCTTAGGATGTGTGTAGATGCTGCTACGTCAGGCGTAACGTGAATGCTGCTACGTCAGGCTTAACGTGAACACTGCTACGTCAGGCGTAACGTGAACACTGCTACGTCAGGTTTAACGTGAACACTGCTACGTCAGGCTTAACGTGAACACTGCTACGTCAGGCGTAACGTGAACACTGCTACGTCAGGCGCAACGTGAACACTGCTACATCAGGCACAACGTGAACACTGCTACGTCAGGCGTAATGTGAACACTGCTACGTCAGGCACAACGTGAACACTGCTACGTCAGGCGCAACGTGAGCACTACTGGTTTAAACGTCCCAGACCATTTGCTAACAACGTTCCTCCGATTTCTGCTCATTCCACCTACAACATACGCTTCCTTTGCGTACCACATTTACAAGTACACAGTGGGCGAAGTCCTGTTCCTTACAACTGACTTCTACTGTTATATCGAACTGTTATATTTTAGCCATCATATTGATGGCTAAAATATATCCTTTTGCGCTCTTCAGAGTGGTCCTTGCATTGTTACGGCTCTGAATGAGTGCCATGCTTAATCTTACCCTTCTTCTATTAATAACGTTTCTATCACAGTTCACGTGCACGGTGGTGGTACGGTGGTTTTATCGCATACCATTGCACATTGTGATTTTCTGCCTTGTGGTAACGATATTTTACAGCAATTAGTCCTCCAGGACCTTCCGAGTCTCAACTGGATATGTATGTCCTGCCCGCCAGCACGCAGAGGCACTCTCCCAGTAACATCTCCTGTTTAATCTTTGCCATGAGGTTTTATCCTCCATTTATATCGTAGGACATCGCCTAAGAGTCCATAAGATGGTCCCTATACCCCAACACCGTCGAAATTGATGGCGCTTCGGACCTCCAGCTAGATACTGCAGGTCTGCAGCGGAGTGGCCAGTCTGCAGTGCCGCAGATCATGCCAATACATCTTGCAGTCTTCCCTCACTTGTCTTAATTTCAATGAAGTTCGCCCTTCTTTTTACCGCTGATGTCAAGTTTATCTTAAAGAACGTGAAATCCGTTGTCTTAAGGAGAGTAAAAACCTTCTGCTATGGTTGTTTCTTGGCCCCGCCTCCAGGGGAATCTTCCGTGGCTACGAGACTTCCAGCCTAGGCGGTCCCCCCTCTACCAGCTCCTCTGATGCTGTGTCTTCTGGGGTTACCCCATCTCTAATTCTTTTGCAGTTTTGTCCTCTGAAACTCCTGCCTCTTTACCTCTTACTACATATCCTCCATCATCTTCTCGCCCGCTAGTTTCTATTTCTGTAAAACCTCGCACGCCTGCACCTACTTTGCGCCTCTCACCAGCCCAGTTGAACCCATACCCTAAGCTTAAGTCTCTTCGCATTCTTTTGGTGCTTACAATTCCTCAACATCTCTCCTTTTTGGCCTCGAAGCCTAGTTCTCACCCCCTTTCTAGCGGTTCACCATCCCTTGTGAAGTCCCCTCTTCTTCTGTTCCCTACGAGGCTTCTTTAACCCCTTTTCAGACTCATATCTATTCTGTTTCCTCAGAGGTCTCTTCTGTCTTTGCCTGCGTATTTCCCAGGTTCATACTTCCCTCCCTCTCTCACCTGTCTCCAAAGTCATGGTATCGGCTGAAACATTTAAAGCCATCCCCGATTATATTGCGGAGACGAAACCCTCGAAGGACACCTTGCAGCAATCTTCACAACATTCCGATTCTTCCCTGATTACACACTTTCCATTGCCTCCACACACTAATCCTACTTGCCCATAGATTTTTATCGCTTCTAATTGTTGGAATATCGGTTTTTGTGAATAATGCCTGATTTACAATGAAATATTCGTGGTCTCAGGGGTAATGGGGAGAGCTCCAGGTGGTGCTCTCCCAGTTTTCCCCAGTAAGTGTCTGGTTACAAGAACCTTTAAGTTCGTTCAGCTGTTATCCATCCCATTTCGGGCAGTGCTGTTGCATTCTTCTGATCCCCTTCCTGATGAAACCTTTAAATGTGTGCTTCTTGTGAACGTTGGAATACCGTCTCAATAGGTCTTGGTTCGATCTCCTCTGCATTATACTGTAGTCCTTATCTTTTGCACAGGTTGTATACAGTTTGCTCTCTATATCTCTCCCCTTCCTGTACATTCTGTATCTTGGATGCTGCGTTCTTGATCTCTTCAGCCGCCATCTTGTTTGGTGGTATCAATACTCATTATCTTTGGTGAGGGTCCCACTGTGACTCATGGTGATTAGTTGGACTCTTCTCACTTCTCATGCTCTTCATGTTTTAAATATGGATGCTCTCACCCATTTTGACTGGCACTCAGTCTTTTGCAGTGATTTATCTATCTGCTCCTCGTCAATTGCACTTGATTACGCTTGGTCTGTTCTCCCGGATTTGCACGACAGTGACCAACTTCCTATTCTTCTTACATCTTCTACGTATTCTCGACCTCCTCATAGCCCTCACTGGCAGTTTAGACGAGTGAACTGAGATTTATACTCTCGCCTTACCGCTTTTTGTGGAGATCATTCTTTATCCTCTACTGATGAGCTGGTGCACCAGTTTTCGACCTTAGTTTTGAATGCAGTGTCGTGTTCCATTCCTCAAACCTCGAACAGGCATTCTCAGACATATGTGCCTTGGTGGTCTCCTGCGTATGCCTGTGCAGTGAGCTTAAAACGTGCTGCATGGCGCCATTATGGATATAATTGGACCAAAGATTGTCTTACGGATTTTCAGCGGGCGGGAGCAGTCGCTTGCTGCGTAATACGCAACGTTAAACGCATTTGTTGGCAAGACTACGTTTCTACCATTATCTTGGCTTCCCCTATGTGTATGGTTTGGAAGATACGGAAGTTGTGTGGCAAGTACACTCCGGATCCAGCTCTTGTGGTTTGCTGGTGTCAGTGTTGCAGAACCTCTTGAAGTTGCTACAGAAATCGGGAACTATCTTGTGCGTGTCTCGCAAGGGCTTCAACTCAGTCCCTTGTTTCGTGTTTCTAAGTCGCCATGGAGCAATCCCCCCTTGGTGTTTCTTTAATGGGGGGCCTTTTACTCTTTAAGCTAGAATCCATACTTTTGTTTAAGGGTCATGGAGTGGGCCTGAGTTTCATTCCGTATGTAAGCATCTGCATTCTACGCCTTTTATAGCCCCTTTTTTCCCCTTTTTCAGTCTTGTTTTTCCCCTCCCTCAACATGGAAATCGCTTGTACTCCATTTTGCAAAAGTAGGCCTGGGGTTGTTACCTTATATGCCCTTTGCTCTACCATGGCTGCAAGGGGATTAATTGTTTTGGTAAATAAACGTCGAAGGGTTTTGGGGAATCAAATATTCTTTTTTTTTTTTTTTTTTTTTTTTTTTTTTGTTTTTTTTTTTTTTTTTTTTTTTTTTTTTTTTCATCTCGAAAAAGCATAGACACCATTTGGGAGGTATAACATTTAGTCACCCCCCTTAGACCTCTGTGGTAATCTACTTTTTATTGAAAAACATTTTCGTGTCGGTGTTAGTGCATCGCTTTCCCTCGGATTTTTTTCGGGACGGGGGAACCCCAAAAGGTTGTGCCCTTTAAACACATCCATTTTCTTTAGTATAGTAATCTCCCGTCCATTCTTCAATCACAATTTGGTCGTCGCTTTTGTGGATGACTTTGTATATTTATCCCGGGCACTGATTGCCCCCGGGTAGTGGCCTCCCTTCAGGATGCGATTGATTGTGTGTCTCTTTGGGGCCCACTTCTCATGCTTTTAAATTTTTTTTGCGAAACCCCCATTTCATTATTTTTCCCAAAACCCCATTGTCCCACATATTCCATTTACTTACACAGACGGAAACGGAAATTTTTTTGGGCCCTTCTGTTCAATCAATGTTGATTGGAAAACTATATTTTCCCCTTTTGAAAAAAAGGGGGGGAAAGGTCGCTTAGCCCCTTAAAAATTCTTGCCCCTCGATCATGGGGGGGGGATTGCAGGGGTTTCCCTTTTTTTGCTTTGCCCAGTTTTGTTGAAGCTGAAATTTGGGACCAATTATTCTGCGGCTTCTCCTGCAAATCATCATGGTTTACATTTATACCTTGGTGCCTTTTGTTCATCCCCTGTTGAAAGCCGAGGCGATTGTTGCTTCGCTATTCTGTCGGCACACATGACCTTCATGTTCCTTCTTTGAATAGGTTGGTCTCCGACGTTAGTAGAGGTCCATTATTTGATCAGCACCTCTGCTTACTCTGTCTATTTTCTCTTCGTCTTCACTCTGGTCTTCTCTCCAGTTGCCTTCCTTGTATGTTCATGTAGCGTCTGCCTTTTCCCTTCCCCCTTGAGATGTTCCGATGGTTCGTGTCTTTTCTTCCCTACTTCCCTGTGCCAAAGCTCTCATACCTACACAGCTTCTAGCTCTTTTTCTGGATCATTTCCAGTCTCCTGTTCATGCCGTTGCCGTTTATACAGATCGTTCTAAATCTTCTGACTATGTTGTCCGGGATCGTTTGTTAGACTCGGCTAGTATTTTTACAGCCGAGTTACATGCCATCCTAATAGTGCTTCTCCATATTGTATGTCTCCATCGGCGTTTGTGATTGCTTCGGATTCCTTCAGCACTTTACAAGCTATTAAACAATTTGATTCCCTTCATCTGCTGGTACTTCGTATTCAGCTTTTGCTGCCTCGTGCAGCTAGCAAGAACAAAGACGGTGTTATTTGTCAGCAGTACTTGATCTCAGCTTTTGCTGCCTCGTGCAGCTAGCAAGAACAAAGACGGTGTTATTTGTCAGCAGTACTTGATCTTCGGGTTTCCTATAGAGGCATTCTATACAGGGACTCTTTTACCGTCATCTCTACCCGTCTTCTACCGTCATCTTCTCTACCGTCTTCTACCGTCATCTCTACCGTCTTCTACCGTCATCTCTACCCGTCTTCTACCGTCATCTCTACCCGTCTTCTACCGTCATCTCTACCCGTCTTCTACCGTCATCTCTACCCGTCTTCTACCGTCATCTCTACCCGTCTTCTACCGTCATCTCTACCCGTCTTCTACCGTCATCTCTACCCGTCTTCTACCGTCATCTCTACCCGTCTTTTACCGTCATCTCTACCCGTCTTCACAACCGTTGGTAATGGTGGTCGGATATCCACCATAACAAATGAATTCTATTAAACCACGTTTGGATTTGTGGCAGTCTACTTGCCACCATTGCCGTACTCAAGAGATTGCACTCCCTTCGGCCATGCTCCCCTTACCCATGGATATCTCATGGAACGATACCCTATTGTTGGGTCACTCTTTCGGTTTGTCACTTTCTTGTGGCTAGTATTTTGACCTGACTAGGTTAGGGCAATGGCTTAAGCCTGTAGGAGACTTGGACCTGCCTGGTATGGGCCAGTAGGCCTGCTGCAGTGCTCCTTATGTTCTTATCCGGTTTACCAGTGAGCTCGGAGAACTTACCTCCACCGTCGCCGCCGCTCTACTGGTCTTCATCTCCGCTCCTCGATGATGGTCCTGACTTCGACTTATGTTCACTTTTTGACTTCTTGTCCCCTCATGGAAGGTTCCTTGATGTTGGTGAGGGGCTCTTGATTTAGGGAATTGGATCTGTGCTCCAGTTCCCCGAATTAAGCCTGAATGCCTTCCACATCCCCCCCTCCCCTGGGCGCTGTATAATCCTACGGGTTTAGCGCTTCCCCCTTGATTATAATAATAATTAACTTCTTGTCAGCAGCTGCTTTACAATACAAACTTTGACGTATAGCCCTTAGCGTCCCTTCCAGCCCTTGTTTTCCCTCACCTCCGATTCCCTTTCCAACTAGCTGTTTATAGACCCGGCATTATTTTCTGCCCCGCAGCACTGCATGACCCTTGTCGGTTTAGCGCTTTATTTGATTATAATCGACAGGCAGTACAAGGTCCCCCATTGAAAAACAGGGGAGCCATGAGTACGCTAAGTGACAACACAATAAGTCTCATGGGGCCAAGACTGTTCAACTGCCTCCTAGCATTCATAAAGGAGATTACCAATAGACCCCTGGCTGTCTTCAAGAGTGAGCTTGATAAACACCTAGAGTCAGTACCTGACCAGCCGGGCTGTGGTTCCTACGTCAGTTTACGTGAGGCCAGCAGTAACACCCTAGTTGATAAGGTCCTAATCCACCGTGAGCTTGGTCACAGACCGGGCCGAGGGGGCGTTGACCCAGAAACCCTCTCCAGGTATACTCCAGGTGTACTGTAGGATATTGGTGTGACTGAAATTAGAAGAGAATAATTGAAACAATTCACAACAGACAATACCATAACTTAAATAATTCATACCTGAGTAATTCTAAACTAACAAAACCGTTAAAAAAGAAACGCAAAACAAATTGTTAGAAAAATTCGCAACAAATCAGCTAAATTGTGGATGGAACAATATGCAACACTCAGTCCCATTATTGGAACAATTCACAGCACATATTGTAACTGGAATAATTAACTGCTAATTTAAAGACAAACTATCGTACCTGAGGTGGAACAAATCACAGCTAACCTACAGCATCGTCACTGAAATAATTCCTGACTCAGTACCATAGCTTGAACAAATAACTAATAATTCCAATGAAGCAATTCGAATTTAATCCACAATATCGTGACTGGAATAATTCACAGATAACTTGCAATAAAGTTGCAAGAACAATTCACAGCTCACAATTAACCAACAATTCCGAAACTACAAAACACAGCCCACGTAATATTAGCTGCAACAATTCTCTGCTCACAACCACGTTACTGGAGAAAATTCACACCTAATCCACAAATCCGATGATGGAATATGTCAGGGATTTACCAGACTCTGTGTTACCAAAATATCGTTATTTGAAAATGTATAAATTAATTAACGAAGAGGTTAATAGATAAATAAATTTGATTGACGTAAATAAAAAAGGATCTGTTGAATCAAGAAAGTATTTATTCTAGGGTATGATGGTCTTCTCTAATGGTGGTACAGCAGTGTGGTATATGGTGGTGACTGGTGGTAATGTAGGCTGGTGGTAGTGTAGGCTGGTGGTAAAGTGTAGGCTGGTGGTAGTGTAGGCTGGTGGTAGAGTGTAGGCTGGTGGTAGAGTGTAGGCTGGTGGTAGAGTGTAGGCTGGCGGTAGAGTGTAGGCTGGCGGTAGAGTGTAGGCTGGTGGTAGAGTGTAGGCTGGTGGTAGAGTGTAGGCTGGTGGTAGAGTGTAGGCTGGTGGTAGAGTGTAGGCTGGTGGTAGAGTGTAGGCTGGCGGTAGAGTGTAGGCTGGCGGTAGAGTGTAGGCTGGTGGTAGAGTGTAGGCTGGCGGTAGAGTGTAGGCTGGTGGTAGAGTGTAGGCTGGTGGTAGAGTGTAGGCTGGCGGTAGAGTGTAGGCTGGCGGAAGAGTGTAGG
The DNA here is from genome assembly GCF_026875155.1 of Cherax quadricarinatus. NCBI lineage: Eukaryota > Metazoa > Arthropoda > Malacostraca > Decapoda > Parastacidae > Cherax > Cherax quadricarinatus. Next base: position 12,257,884 of record NC_069493.1, read on the forward strand.
CTGGCGGTAGAGTGTAGGCTGGCGGTAGAGTGTAGGCTGGCGGTAGAGTGTAGGCTGGCGGTAGAGTGTAGGCTGGCGGTAGAGTGTAGGCTGGCGGTAGAGTGTAGGCTGGCGGTAGAGTGTAGGCTGGCGGTAGAGTGTAGGCTGGCGGTAGAGTGTAGGCTGGCGGTAGAGTGTAGGCTGGCGGTAGAGTGTAGGCTGGCGGTAGAATGTAGGCTGGCGGTAGAGTGTAGGCTGGCGGTAGAGTGTAGGCTGGCGGTAGAGTGTAGGCTGGCGGTAGAGTGTAGGCTGGTGGTCGAGTGTAGGCTGGTGGTCGAGTGTAGGCTGGTGGTCGAGTGTAGGCTGGTGGTCGAGTGTAGGCTGGTGGTCGAGTGTAGGCTGGTGGTCGAGTGTAGGCTGGTGGTCGAGTGTAGGCTGGTGGTAGAGTGTAGGCTGGTGGTAGAGTGTAGGCTGGTGGTCGAGTGTAGGCTGGTGGTAGAGTGGTGACTGGTGGAATGTGTCAGTGATGCCGCATACGGTGCTTGGTGATTAAGTGAATGTTGGTCTTGTGACTTGTACGTGCTGGAGAGTGGCCACTACTTCTAATGGTACTGACGACTTAAATAGGAAATTCCAGTCGCACAGACTGGAATTGAAGGTTCCAGTCACGGCAGGTAGGGGAAGAGTTGCTGGTTGATGGTGTGTCCAGGAAACACATAAAAACCTCTAATAAATCATGTAATTAAATTTTTTGCACATGCTGCTCAATGTTCTGTCAAAGCTGACCACCCATCTGGGGCAGGCCAGAAGAATAATACAAAAAATAGGATTATAATACATTCTGGAAAAGTAACACAAATGGCTAAGGTCCACAACAGGTGCTGAATATTGTCATTTGTATGTATGGTCAATACAATCACCTGAGTACAAATAAACAACCCAGCAAAAGTCGTCTTACCGGACCAATATGGAGACCGTAATGAAGTGAATGACAACTGACGCACTGTTTACCAAGCAAATGCGCTAGATGGCGTGGCAGGCGGTGAACTCTCCTTAATTCTAGTTAACTACCCTTCCAACCGACACTTCCCTAATTTACACATATAAATTCCCATCACTTGGACGTTTTCCTTCACAGAGTAATTTACAACGTTCCCTTGGCAGGAGCAACCCAGAACCGTTGTCAAGTATAATTTTCAAGTGTGTCAGCACCCTCATGCCTGTCTGGTCATGAACCAGGAACCAGGTGTCATCAAGGACATCAAACTGGTATTACTAGGCTCGAAATGAGATCTTGAGATTAACAGGTTCAGCACTTTACTGTTGATCTGTTAGGCTTGGTGGCAAAGCGCTCAACCTGTTAATCCGTGATCACAATTCAAGCCCTCCGTCAACTTAACTATTTATTTCACAGTTGTCCATTACGACCTGACTCACGTTCGTGTATATAATACAGTTAACCCTCGAATAACATAGTTATGTTCTTGAAAATTGTGTCCAAGACGAAATATTGTAAAACAAACTGATGAGATTAGGGGAAAAATAGGGTTACGTTCCTTGGCCTCAACAAATCCGAAAAATAATTGGCAAACGTTTTTTTAAGTTTGCAAATCGTAAAAAAATAATGGTAATGTAATTTTTTGTTCATTGTCATGATGTATTATCTTTGATTCATTGCTTATAGCCACAAATGTTGCAGAAATAATATACTTAAACTGTTGTATATGTCAATGATTTTGAAGAGTGGAGAGGGAGTGTATGGCTCGCCCAGCAATATTGTCTGGTAAATGTGATGAATCTTGTCTCTCTTGTCTTTGTTTACAGGTTGCGGTTTCCGGTTCCAGTTTCCGGTTGCAGTTTCCGGTTCCAGTTTCCGGCATTAACAGGTACATGTGTATGTATATTTTTTTATTGTATGGCTCTACTGGGCTAATGTGAAAGGTGAGGATTGTTTACTGAGGTGGATGGTTGAGGCTTTTAAGTTCATGTAGGCACAGGTACACCTAAGAACAATTATCATATGTAGTGTAAACTAACTAGAATAGCCCCCAAAATTTTAAAGTGACTTATTTTCACAGGGGTCCTTAAATTTCCATTAGGCATTAAGTTGAAGGTTGTACTGGAGTAGTGAGAAATTCTGTAATGTGCCTTTGTCTCTTACCCTGCAGTACTGTACACAGTGGATAGTAAAGCATCATGAGCTATTCCTGGCCCAAGAAGAACATATTCACTGTAGTTGTCATTGCTTCTTGATTTTGAAATGTGTTGGGAGGCCCCATGTGATCCTGTACAATATATGTGCAATGGATAAAAGTTACTTTGACTTTTTTTTGGGGTTATACTAGGTAATTTACATTATAATTGTACTTGTGTACCTGTGCTTCAGTATATTTACACATAACAAGCAGTCACCTGTTAACAGCTGTCAGTTGCAAATGTCAATATAACACATTCCACATTTTACCTGCTATGACAATTTTTTTTTATTAAATGTGTCCAGAGTAATACACACCATAATATACAAGCAAGTTATTGGAGAGATTGGGTGGGATGCCTGCAGATTGGTAGCCCTTAGCAACACCACCACAACAACAACAACATCAGGCACGTCTTAGTTTATTACAAAATTTAAGTTTACCAATTAAACTGATGCAAAATTTATAAGAAGTAGGTACTGTATATGCATTATATCCAGGTTCCATTCATTTTGTACCCTTATCCAAAGGAAGATAAGCAGAGGATATATAAATACTGGGAGAGTCCCTCGTGGACAAATGCAGTTCGTGTCTGTCCTTTCAGTTTATATATAACCATTATTTCCAGCATACTCACATTTGAACACAGATGATGGAAATATGAAACAGTATGCATGAATTAAATAATTTAAGTAATTTATACAACGTATCATAATCATACGTAAGTGTACCTGTGAGAAATTATGCGCATGTGGTCCACAGGCATTAACCTGAATTCTTACATGCATATAATTTGGGCCAGGTACAACTAGAGTTACTTCACTTACTGATGATAGTTGTACCTCGGAGATATGTTACTTTAGGCACAATGGGTCGCGAAACTGCACCTCCTTCTATGCCCACTCCAAACAACACTCACACAAAGTTGAACCTATAATAATTTTATGGACATTTTCCAGTAACACTGGAAAATTATGATGTGGAGTGTATAAGTTGATTCTTGATCTAAATTAATAAACGTGTTGCTGGGTCCACAACATTAATTAACATTAAGTATGGTGTATACAGACTGGGTAAAATTTCTCATCACTTTAATTTTATCACACTAAGTACAAATACCAAATTTTGGACATTAACTTGCCACAATAATTGTTGATAGATCACATCCTAATTCTTTCCTATTAAATATATGCAGTGGTGAAGGCCATATATTAAACTAATTAAGGGTAAGCATACATTACATATGGTAAGATGCACCGAAAATTTGGCGTCCTCGTTTTTTTCATAGCCGGAACCATATTATAGTTGTTTCGAACGGAATTTTTACATTTACCACAACGGGGGGCATTAAAGTAAGTTCTAATCCTTGAGTCCAGCCGATAACACAATTTTCGGCCTGGATGATGCCCGATTATTCAGACAGTTGTACAACCTGAGCCACATCGCCATATTGACGGCGTCTCTCCCTATGTATTCCTCTGCGTCACCAGTTCCCTCCCGTCCTAGAAATTTCTATAAGGTCCAGTCATCATCACAATTTTACCCATATATTATCTATTTACATTTGTATACTCTAAAGTCAGGAAAATTAAAAAAATCCAAAGTACCTGTGCTTAAATAAACTTGAACAAACTGATCTAAGAACTGAGACATGAGAGGTAGGCCAGGGAAGGGAGGGGTGGAAACTAGACCTCCTCCACAGAGAAAATGGCTTGACTTACATGCAGGCTACCCACAAGGCCACTAGAAGGAAAAACTCTCACAGTCCAGCTCGTAGCTCTCCAAATTTCTTCCCTTCCCCTTCCCCCAGATGTCGCACTGTCTTAGACGAATTTCATGGAATGATCATTGAAAATATGCCGAATCTTTGCAGTAATCGATAGGTTCATTGTTACAGTAAGTCACTTAAGTTTCATGGCTATATAGACTGCTTGTGGAGGTGGGTATTCAAACAGAAGGCTGAAATTAATTCTTGAGCATATCACTGTCACGGGTGTCCTCGGATCATGAAAAACACCTAGCTCTGCTGGGTGCGTGATTTTTTGTAGGAACAGTGGCTGAGTGGATAAGGTGATATGTACATTGTGCTGCCTGTTGAGGCGCAACAGTGTGTCGTAGGGTCGAACCCTTGCCTGCTGGAGTTTGGTAAATGATTATATATATATATACATATATATATATATATATATATATATATATATATATATATATATATATATTATAATTATAATATATATATATAATATATATTATATATATATATATATATATATATAAATATATATTAACACACTGGCCGATTCCCACCAAGGCAGGGTGGTGGCCCGAAAAAGAAAAAAATTCACCATCATTCACTCCATCACTGTCTTGCCAGAAGAGTGCTTTACACTACAGTTTTTAAACTGCAACATTAACACCCCTCCTTCAGAGTGCAGGCACTGTACTTCCCATCTCCAGGACTCAAGTCCGGCCTACCGGTTTCCCTGAATCCCTTCATAAATGTTACTTTGCTCACACTCCAACAGCACGTCAAGTATTAAAAACCATTTGTCTCCATTCACTCCTATCAAACACGCTTACGCTTGCCTGCTGGAAGTCCAAGCCCCTCGCACACAAAACCTCCTTTACCCCCTCCCTCCAACTTCCTAGCCGACCCCTACCCCGCCTTCCTTCCACTACAGACTGATACACTCTTGAAGTCATTCTGTTTCGCTCCATTCTCTCTACATGTCCGAACCACCTCAACAACCCTTCCTCAGCCCTCTGGACAACAGTTTTGGTAATCCCGCACCTCCTCCTAACTTCCAAACTACGAATTCTCTGCATTATATTCACACCACACATTGCCCTCAGACATGACATCTCCACTGCCTCCAGCCTTCTCCTCACTGCAACATTCATCACCCATGCTTCACACCCATATAAGAGCGTTGGTAAAACTATACTCTCATACATTCCCCTCTTTGCCTCCAAGGACAAAGTTTTTTTTGTCTCCACAGACTCCTAAGTGCACCGCTCACCCTTTTCCCCTCATCAATTCTGTGATTCACCTCATCATTCATAGACCCATCCGCTGACACGTCCACTCCCAAATATCTGAATACATTCACCTCCTCCATACTCTCTCCCTCCAATCTGATATCCAATCTTTCACCACCTAATATTTTTGTTATCCTAATAACCTTACTCTTTCCTGTATTCACTTTTAATTTTTTTCTTTTGCACACCCTACCAAATTCATCCACCAATCTCTGCAACTTCTCTTCAGAATCTCCCAAGAGCACAGTGTCATCAGCAAAGAGCAACTGTGACAACTCCCACTTTGTGTGATTCTTTATCTTTTAACTCCACGCCTCTTGCCAAGACCCTCGCATTTACTTCTCTTACAACCCCATCTATAAATATATTAAACAACCACGGTGACATCACACATCCTTGTCTAAGGCCTACTTTTACTGGGAAATAATCTCCCTCTTTCCTACATACTCTAACTTGAGCCTCACTATCCTCGTAAAAACTCTTCACTGCTTTCAGTAACCTACCTCCTATACCATACACCTGCAACATCTGCCACATTGCCCCCCTATCCACCCTGTTATACGCCTTTTCCAAATCCATAAATGCCACAAAAACCTCTTTAGCCTTATCTAAATACTGTTCACTTATGTGTTTCACTGTAAACACCTGGTCCACACACCCCCTACCTTTCCTAAAGCCTCCTTGTTCATCTGCTATCATATTCTCCGTCTTACTCTTAATTCTTTCAATATATATTTTTACGAGTATATGTACAAGTTATACAATGATATACAACTATACAGAAAGCGCTAATTATGCAGAGCATTTCGGGCCAATCAGGTAAATTTCGTCTCAGGATGTGACCCACACCAGTCCACTAGCACCCAGGTACCCATTTTACTGATGGGTGAACATAGACGCCCAGTGTTTCAACCCTCGCTGGGAATCGAACCTAGATCCTAATTGTGTGAAGTGAGAGTTTTCTCCACCAGGCCGCGGGCTACCGTTTGATATAGATATGCAAACAATGCGAAGCAAGCCACGGGGGAAGTGGAAATCTTTTAGTTAAATTACTTTCATTGCGACATCAGGAGCAGTGCAATGTTGCAAGAGTAGCAACAGCAGAAATATTGCAAGAGTAGCAACAACAGAAATGTTGCAAGAGTAGCAACAGCAGAAATGTTGCAAGAGTAGCAACAGCAGAAATGTTGCAAGAGTAGCAACAGCAGAAATGTTGCAAGAGTAGCAACAGCAGAAATGTTGCAAGAGTAGCAACAGCAGAAATGTTGCAAGAGTAGCAACAGGAGAAATGAGGGGAAGTTTTCTCAGAGACTGGTAGGACGCCAATGAAAATAAGCAAGGACACCAATGGAAATTAGCAAGGAACCAATGGAAATAAACATGAACCCCAATGGAAATAAGCAAGGACACCAGAGGAAATAAGCAAGGACCCCCAATGGAAATAAGCAAGGACCCCAATGGAAATAAGCAATGACCCCAATGGAAATAAGCAAGGACCCCAGTGGAAATAAGCAAGGACACCAATGGAAATAAGCAAGGACACCAATAGAAATAAGCAAGGACCCCAGTGGAAATAAGCAAGGACCCCAATAGAAATAAGCAAGGACACCAATGGAAATAAGCAGGGACTCCAATGGAAATAAGCAAGGACACCAATGGAAATAAGCAGGGACTCCAATGGAAATAAGCAAGGACTCCAATGGAAATAAGAACCCCAATGGAAATAAGCAAGAACCCCAGTGGAAATAAACAAGGACACCAATGGAAATAAGGATCCCAATGGAAATAAGCAAGGACACCAATTGAAATAAGCAAAGACCCCAATGGAAATAAGCTAGGACACCAGTGGAAATAAGCAAGAACCCCAATGGAAATAAGCAAGGACCCACGTGGAAATAAGCAGGGACACCAATAAAATAAGCAAGGACCCCAGTGAAAATAAGCAAGGACACCAATAGAAATAAGCAAGGACCCCAGTGGAAATAAGCAAGGACCCCAGTGGAAATAAGCAAGGACTCCAGTGGAAATAAGCAAGGACCCCAGTGGAAATAAGCAAGGACCCCAGTGGAAATAAGCAGGGACCCCAAAGGAAATATGCAAGATCCCCAGTGGAAATTAGCAAGGACACCAATGAAAATAAGCAAGGACCCCAATGGAAATAAGCAAGGACCCCAATGGAAATAAGCAAGGACCCCAAAGGGAATAAGCAAAGACCTCAGTGCAAATAAGCAAGGACACCAATGGAAATAAGCAAGACACCAATGAAAATAAGCAAGGACCCCAATGGAAATAAGCAAGGACCCTAGTGGAAATAAGCAAGGACCCCAATGGAAATAAGCAAGGACCCCAGTGGAAATACGCAAGGACCCCAATGGAAATAAGCAAGGACCCCAGTGGAAATACGCAACGACCCTAATGGAAATAATCAAGGACCCCAGTAGAAATACGCAAGGACCCTAATGGAAATAAGTCGCTTTGACTTAGGTTATCCCAGGTTCTCCACAAATTTGCTATGTATGATAATCTATGTAACTGTATTTGTGTATACCTGGCCTGGCTGGCAAAGCTCTCGCTTCACACGCGGAGGGCCCGGGTTCGATTCCCGGCGGGGTAGAAACATTTCGACGTGTTTCCTTACACCTCTTGTCCTTTTCACCTAGCAGCAAATAGGGTGTTAGTCGCTTGGTGTGGGTCGCATCCTGGGGGACAAGATTGAGGACCACAGTGGAAATAAGGCAGTCCTAGATGACGCACTGACCCTCCTAGGTTATTCTGGGTGGCTAACCCTCCGGGATTAAAAATCCGAACGAAATCTTATCTTACTAGCGTGGGTGACACCAGCTCCAGCCTCTCAGGTTATGGGAGGGTATGGCCGACTGCCACCACTCACCCACTCCCCCATGCCCCATTCTGTATGGGGTAGGGTAGATGAGGGCCTCCAAGTTTACAGACAGGATGTAGCAGTCTAGAAGATTTAATAGCCAAGTCTAAGCTTCTCCTGAACGTAGAGAACAGGTCATGTGACATGAGAGATTACGTTACTATAGTGGACAATACATATACGGAATGTTGCTATTATGTGTGGCCTTCTAAATACAGAGAAGAAATAAATACGTTAATTTGTCAACTTAAAATACCGCAGGTCCCAGGAACTTCTCAAATACCCCAGGGAATACTCGGAGGGATCTCGGCATGTATTCTTAAGTACTGCGTACCGCTATTCTCAGTATGGATTATTATGCCTGTATTAGGAATCGGTATACTATACTAAGCTATTCCTGAATCGGTATACTATACTAAGCTATTCCAGAATCGGTATACTATACTAAGCTATTCCAGAATCGGTATACTATACTAAGCTATTCCAGAATCGGTATACTATACTAAGCTATTCCTGAATCGGTATACTATACTAAGCTATTCCTGAATCGGTATACTATACTAAGCTATTCCTGAATCGGTATACTATACTAAGCTATTCCTGAATCGGTATACTAATACTACGGTATAGCACAAATTTCCTGAATCGGTATACTATAACTAAGCTATTCCATGAATCGGTATACTATACAAAGCTATTCCAGAATCGGTATACTATACAAAGCTATTCCAGAATCGGTATACTATACAAAGCTATTCCAGAATCGGTATACTATACAAAGCTATTCCAGAATCGGTATACTATACAAAGCTATTCCAGAATCGGTATACTATACAAAGCTATTCCAGAATCGGTATACTATACAAAGCTATTCCAGAATCGGTATGCTATACAAAGCTATTCCAGAATCTTCCGAATATCCTTTAACAGTAATATGCTAATTTTTAATCCCAAACCAGTTGCAATCACCATGTATTTAATTAAGCTTATTTTATATAGTTATACCTAGATGGGTTAGATCCTCAACAGAAATAAGTTACATATCTCTTTTTTCAGGCTATGCTAGGCTATCCACACTTTATATTCATAGTTTATCTGGACATGATACATAGTTGTTCAAGGAATTATAGTAGTTGGGTGAACATGCCACAAGTCCCTTGTATGCAGAGCATTATGGGCAGGCTTAAAATTAACTTAAAATTAACAACCAATGAAAGGATCAGTGATAAAAATTACAGTCAACGATTAACAATATGAGTTTCTGGAGTTTACCTGGAGAGAGTTCCGGGGGTCAACGCCCCCGCGGCCCGGTCTGTGACCAGGCCTCCTTAGGTCAGTGTCCCAGGATGCGACCCACACCAGTCGACTAACACCCAGGTACCCATTTTACTGATGGGGAACATAGACAACAGGTGGAAAGAAACACGTCCAATGTTTCTACTCTGGCTGGGAATCGAACCCAGGCCCTCACCGTGTGAAGCGAGAGCGTTAACCACCAGGCCACCAGGCCATCTGAAACAATGGAATTTGAATTTTTCGATATTGAATCATTATGGTTTTACAAATTTGTCGTATTATAATGTATAACAAACAAATAAATTTATTGTATTTTGTTTTAAATTTTAAATAGTTAAGAAATTGGAATTTAAATATTGATTTAGTCCGGGGGCGAAAGTGGTTTTTTTAGAAGAGTCTTAAATTGATTTTCCCAGACTGGGTTTTTTTAAATTGTTCTGGTAAGAATTCCAGTTTTTGGGGCCCCTTTTTATGGCATAAAGTTTTTACACATGTGATAGGACACAGAGAACATGAAAAAGAGATCGGGGTTTTTGATTTATGGTCGTTGTCCTTTTAAAGGGTTGGGGGAGAATTTTTTGAGTGGAGGGTTTATTTTTGGGTTATTGTTCTTTTTAGGGTATGGCACAGAATAAGCACACGAAATAAACCCACAAAACGAAATCAAAGATTTGGGCAACGATCAACACCCCCCCAATGAAAAGCAGGGGTGTCACTAGCACTTAAGAGACCATACAATAATGTCGGGGGCCCGAAAACTTTTAAACCCGCCCCCCAGCACACAAAGGGGGGTTTCCCAACAACCCCTGGCAGTCTTCAAGCTGGCACGGGACAACACCAAAAGTCAGTTCCTATCGCCGGCTGGGGCTCGTACTTTTGTTTGCGGCAGCCAGCAGCAACACCGGGTTTGATCAGGGCTGATCCCCGGGACCTGGTCACAACCGGGCCCGCGGGGCTTGCCCCCCCCGAAACTCTCTCCAGAAAACTCCAGGTAATGAATAAGTGGGATGTTCTTAAATGGTGAGAAATTTTTAACTTTTGAAACAGAGGGGGAGTATGCTGTCGCGAGGGGGAATTTATCTTTTTTGATTGCTCCCTTTTTCCCGGGTTTATTAGGGGCATTAGATGATTCGAAATTGTTGTTCCCCGCACAAATTTAAAAGGCACAAGGGTAATGAGTGAACATATACCGAAACTTTGATGATGCCTACGTCAAAAAAAAATATTTTGAAAATTTGTTGTATAGTGTCTGGAATTTGAGGCTACTGTCTAGGCGGCTTGACGTCATGATGTATCTAGTGGGTTTAAAAAATCTCACTGGAAATTCTAGATATTTAGATATTTAGAATCCCCGGAAAAAGCACTCGGGGGTTTTGGGCATCCCGATCTCACACCTGAGCTGCCATGCACGGCAATTTTGAGCAACTGCATCCATGCCACCTACCAAAATCCACTTACCTACTTACAATTTTTTTTTTTAAAACGATCAGTTGAGTCAGTATTTCAACTATTTGTCTTTTTACCTGCAACCGTGTGTTACCTATATGCAGTACACTTAAAGGGATATACATTTTTACCGTTCACGACTGAGTAACACTTTTGGGGTGCAACTCTTCTAAGCCACTGAAACACCTACCGTTATTTTTACAGCCTCCCGAAAAACCCCACCCGTTTTTATCAGCCCCCTGAAACACCACCTGTTATTATACAGCCTCCCGAAACACCTTTATAAAACAGCCCCCCCTGAAACACCTACCTGTTATTATAAAAGCCTCCCTGAAACACACCTTTTTATACAGCCCCCCCCTGAAACCCTGTTTTTTTTTACACCTCCCTGTAACACCTACCTTATTATAAAGCCTCCCAAAAACCCGATTATACAGCCTCCCTGCAACACCTACCGTTATTTTACAGCCCCCTGAAAAACCTACCTTTATTATACAGCCTCCCCGCAACACCCCCCACCGTTTTTTATAAGCCTCCCTGCAAAACCTACCTTTTATTTTAAAAGCCCCCCTGCAACACCCACCTTTATTAACGCCCCTTTAACACCTACCTGTTATTATACAGCCTCCCTGAAAACCTACCTTTATTATACACCCCCTGTAACACCCACCTGTTTTATACAGCCTCCTGCAAAACCCACCTTTTTTTATACAGCCCCCTCAACACTACCTGTTTTTTATACAGCCCCCCGCAACACCAAACCCGTTATTATACAAAACCTCCCTGTAACACCTACCTGTTATTATACAGCCTCCCTGTAACACCTACCTGTTATTATACAGCCTCCCTGCAACACCTACCTGTTATTATACAGCCTCCCTGAAACACCTTTTTAACAGCCCTGAAACACCTACCTGTTATTATACAGCCTCCCTGAAACACCTGTTATTATACAGCCTCCCTGTAACACCTACCTGTTATTATACAGCCTCCCTGAAACACCTGTTATTATACAGCCTCCCTGTAACACCTACCTGTTATTAAACAGCCTCCCTGAAACACCCGTTTTTTATACAGCCCCCTGTAACACCCCTTTTTTTATACAGCCTCCCCGAAACACCTGTTTTTTATCACCCCCTTTAAAACCACCTTTTTTATACAGCCCCCCTGAAACACCTGTTATTAACAGCCTCCCTGTAACACCTACCGTTTTTTACCCTCCCGCAACACCTACCTGTTATATACAGCCTCCCTGCAACACCCGTTATTATACAGCCTCCCTGTAAACACCACCTTTATTTTACAGCCTCCCTCAACACCCGTTATTAAAACCCTCCCTGAAACACCTGTTATTATACAGCCTCCCTGTAACACCTACCTGTTATTATACAGCCTCCCTGAAACACCTACCTGTTATTATACAGCCTCCCTGTAACACCTACCTGTTATTATACAGCCTCCCTGAAACACCTGTTATTATACAGCCTCCTTGAAACACCTACCTGTTATTATACAGCCTCCCTAAACACCTTTATTAAACAGCCTCCCTGAAACACCCACCTGTTATTATACAGCCCCCAAAAACCTGTTATTATACAGCCTCCCCGAAACCCTGTTTTTTCAGCCTCCCGAAACACCCCGTTATTATACACCCCCTGAAACACCACCTGTTTTTTATACAGCCTCCCTGAAACACCTGTTATTATACAGCCTCCCTGAAACACCTGTTATTATACAGCCTCCCTGAAACACCTGTTATTATACAGCCTCCCTGAAACACCTGTTATTATACAGCCTCCCTGTAACACCTACCTGTTATTATACAGCCTCCCTGCAACACCGTTATTTTACCCTCCCTAAAAAACCCCGTTATTATACCCTCCCTGTAACCCTACCTGTTATTATACAGCCCCCCTGAAACACCGTTATTATCAGCCTCCCTGAAACACCTTTTAAATTTACAGCCCCCTGAAACCCTGTTATTAACAGCCTCCCGTAACACTACCTGTTATTAAACGCCCCTAAAAACCTGTTATTATACCCGCCTCCCCGAAACACCTTTTATTAACAGCCTCCCTGTAAAAACCTCCTTTGTAATACACCTCCCTGCAACAAAGAATATAAAAACCTAAGAAAGAAGGGAAAACTGCAACAGGGCCACTGTCCATCGGAGCAGGTCCCTATCCCCCCCCCCCCGGGTTAGATCAATACTCCCCCCTCGGGTTAGCCCAAGACCCACCCAGTCGGTCACCTCCAGTCAAGGATGGAGCACTGCACCAACCCCACGAAAAGCTAGTCAGGCCCAAATCACCCCACCCCCCCCCACTCAGGATTTATCTAACCATTTTTTTAAAAAACACAACGTTTTAGCCGAATAACTGTACTCGGGAGTTTGGGCCACCATCCACAATCTATTTAACCAAACCAGGCTTTCTTTTCCTTTTGAATCGTTTTTTCCAAATGCCATTGTGGGAGCCCGCTCTGAAATTTTGGTATTTAACCCCTTTATTTTTTCTGTTTCCAAACCCCCTCGTTACCCCCCCCCAAATTTTAGCCCTTCGAGAGAGTGCAGATTTGGCCCCCAGCACCTCATAAGGAAGATTTTGATACCGGGATATTTTTCACCCCCGTATTTTTCCAGAGCATTTTATCCTTTTTAATTGCCCTGAGAGCATGTTAAATGAGGAACCGATTTAAAAAGGTTAAGCAAACCTGGGACTCATTTTTATCTTCTTTAAAAAAGAGAATTCTTTTGTTTTTAGAAATTTAAAGAGGTTTGTTTTAGTTACTCAAAAAAAACTTAAATTTTTGCAACGGGGTTAAAATTCTTATTTATTAATTGAAAAATGGGTTTTTTCCTTCCCTTTAGCTTTTGTTTGTCAATTTTTAAACTGGTTGATTCTGACCTGTTATTTATTCAAATATCCGGAGTTTGTGTTATTAAATGAAATTGGGGGGTTTTTGGTGTATGAAAGTTTTAGGTTTTATTTTTATTGTTTATGAAAATTTAAAAAGGGGAAAAGATGGGAAAGTTGTGAGGAATTTTTTATTTTTTTTTCTTGTGTTTTTGGGTAGAAAAGTTAAGGAAAAATTTTTCCCAAGTTTCCCCTTAAGAGTGGTGTGGAACTTATGAAAATTACGAAGTTTACACAAATTTTATTCCTATTACCCCCAAAATAGGGTTAGTAAAATTTTAAAACAGGAACGCCCCTTTGAAAACCGTGTGAGATTTATTTCCCCTTTTGAAATGGCTACGATTTCTTCGGAAAAATTTATACACGATGAGTGGAGAACGTGCGATTGTCATTGTGTTTAAAGCCAATACCGTTGTGATCTCATTCTCTCTATCTCTGGGACGGAGAGAGTGTCTCTAGTCTAGGGACAGGTTGTATGAGGGGGGGGATTTGATTTTACACGTGGTAACATCTTGATCAAATACATATAGGAAGAAGTTGGTTGCAACGAGTCTCATTTGGCTTATATTATTATCGATTGGAGGACTGTATATCTAGTCTTTTCGGGTTGGTGATGCATCGATTAATGTCTCAGACTATCTCTGTGATACTGGTGTGTAGGTGTCTTTAGGTATTCTGTGGTGAATTTTTAGTTGCGAACATGTAGTCAGTTTGGACGTTTGGTGGTTTTATTAAGAGGTATGATTGGTGGGTTTGGAGTTTGGATGAATATTGAGGGGTAGGTTAGGTGTTATATTAGGATGATGTGGATGTGGGGGGTGTGTGTATGAGTTAATTTAGAATTTTTAAGGGGAAGATTGATGGATAGGTTGTGAGTATTTTTGTATTTTGTTTGGGTCTGGTGGTGTGGAAGGTAATTATGGGATAATGGGAGGTTAAATTGTTAAATGATGATGAAAATTAGAATAATGTGCTGAAGATATTCTATAGATGAAGGGTGGATAGTGGAATCAATTAAATGAAGTGTGGACGGCATGTTTTGTGGCAGCAGCAAATTCTTATGTCGCTATTTATTCCCGCATATATGTCGTTTATGTAAATATGAACAACAAGGGGCCCCATACACTGACCCCTGGGAACAACAACCGCTTGTGACGTGCCCATCATTCTGATTTCTCCCCCATTTATGCAAACTCTCTGCTGTCTATTTGTCAGCCATGCCCTCTAACCAGAAAAATTCTACCTCCCGCTATCCGTGTAGCCTTAAGTTAGCCCTCTGGGTGTGGAACTCTATCGAAACCTTACTGAAGTCCATATACACAAAATCATATTCATTACCAAATCTACCTCCTCAAACACCCAGTGAAAAAAGTTGTAAATTAGTAAGAACAGGACCGCCCCTTTTGTAAAACCGTGGTTTGAGATTTCATAATCAATCTGTGGCCTGTAAAGATGGCTACGAATTGCTTCGGCAATTATTGATTCCATAAATTTTCCCACTATGGAGTAACCAAGGACCTGTCACCTGCCTTGTAAATAGTATTACTTAGCATTTTCACACTTAGCAGCACTAATGCCAGTTTTGTAGTGATTGTTTAAAAAGAGTAGCCAAAGTATGCTAAGTCATCTTTACATTCCTTTAACACCCTTGGCAAACAGTTCCATCAGGACCTAGGGATATTTTAGGTTTTATTTTTCTCTATTTGTCTGATGACCATGTCACTAGTTACCGCAATCGTAAATAGTTTATTGATCATCCTTGTTCTACAAATCAATTATTCAGGAATATCGACTAGTATTTTCCTGGGGTGAAAACTGAGAGGAATAGTATTTAGAATTTCACGACATATTCTTATCACTCTCAGAGGATCTGACCAGAGTTACTCTAATGGGGCCTATCTGTGTCCCTCTAAAACTTACTTCTTATACCTGAATCTTTGAAACCTTGCGACTTGATCCTAATAATCCCTTTTGGCTTCCCTTATTCCTTTCTTAATTTCTCTCTTTTATTGAATAAATTGATTCTTCATCTTAACTGCCCATTCCCCTCTTTTGATACGCCTTTATAGGCCTCTCTTTTGACCAATGAGATTTTTAATAACATCTATTGTTCATCATTTAGATCATAGTTGTTAGATCTAATTTTCCCTACTTCGGAACAGAAAGTGTCCTGGGCAGCGCTGAACTATGCTCTGAAAAATGGACATATTGGCAACCAAGATCACCTAACCTGTACCCTAGTCAAGACAATGCCGCAAATTAGCGCCACCCAGGTATTTTCAGTCCCATGAAGACGGCCAAGCGAAAAATCTGGGACATATAATTTGGGTCAGTTATCTGGTATTTGCCATGATATAATGAAACTAATGATTTGTGATCACTTTCCTCTAGCTCATCATTAATCGCACAAGATTATTAATTATGAATCTTTTGTTGGCAAGAACCAAGTCAAGCAGATTGTTATCCCTCTATGGTTCTGTCACAAACCTGTTCTAAAAAGCAATTCCTAACCGTATCAAGAAAGTCACTAGACACAAGAATTTTCCATGTCAAGATTGTTCCAATCAATGTTGTCTAAAGTTAAAATTCTCCTCCATTATCAAATATTTTCATATCTAGATCCTTATGAATTTCGTCCCATAATCAGCTTACTGCACTCCCCATATCAAGTTTGGGGGGCCTATAAATCACACCCATAATTAATTTGTCATTCCCACGAGAAACTGTAGCCAAACAGATGCCTGTGTTCGATGTCTCTAATCTTATATCATGTCTAAGACAACAATTCAAAATTTATTTTTCTCGTGAGGAGCATACAACGCCAACCCCACCACCTTCCTGTTGACCCTATCAGGTGGAATACTTTTATAACCCTGTATGTTTGCATTCAGAAGGCATTTCCCTATCTTTCAGGTGAAAGCCCAGCTATGAGTTATACCAAGTAATATCCAATATTACCTACACTATGCAAGTAATCTTAGCTCATCTATCTTATTTCTTAACTCCTACAGTTTATATAGTAAACATTAAGGGGAGCTAGTCACGTCGTTGCCCTCTACTATCCCTCTTTGTTTTGTTGATCAATTGATTTGCCATTACTAGCAAACTTTATTTTGAATATTGTCTTTTAAAGCATATCCAGAAGGTATTCTGGTAATAACTGCTGTTTATAACCCTAATGCGCAGCCTGAATTGTTTCCCACAAACACACATACCTCTGACAAACATCAGTTTTAATTCCTAGACAAGTCATCAATTACCCTCTCACAATTGAATTGGCTAATGCAAACCACTCCATCCTCCCCAGAGAGATGAACCCCTATCCCTTGCATACATAGTCACGTTTGCCAAGAATAGGTCCCAGTTATCAATTTGAAGGGGATTGCAAGTTTCCTGCAGTACCTGTCTAGCCAGCATACTTATACCAATTGCCTGGGATATGGGGTGGGGGGGGGGGAAAAAAAAAAAAATAATTGCCCAGACATCCATTTCATTGCCATTCCCTTTTCTAGGCAAGAAGCTACATATGGACTGGGTATCCCTCCCTTAGACCTAACTACTTCTCTAAGGCTGACCTGTACTTATTCCATAGCTTCCCTCTCTCCTCCTGCCCTTTCCCAATGTCATTACCCCCAGCACTAAGACAGATAATGGCCTTGGTTCCCATTACCTTTCCATAATATTATCCAACCTGT
This sequence comes from Cherax quadricarinatus, assembly GCF_026875155.1. NCBI lineage: Eukaryota > Metazoa > Arthropoda > Malacostraca > Decapoda > Parastacidae > Cherax > Cherax quadricarinatus. Next base: position 12,275,330 of record NC_069493.1, read on the forward strand.
CTGACTATGTCGACCAACACCCATCCCCAGGAAGACACACTCTCTGTCTGACCTTCATCTTCCTCTGTTACAAAATGCACGGTCCATATATATTACCTGAGAATCTCCTACTATTAAAAATCTTACCTTGATTAGCAGGGGAAACAGTGGTACCTATCAACCTCACTAACACGAAGTATACTCTCTTGGAGAAACAGAGAAATCGCTTTCCTACTTTCACATCTTCTCGTATAAACTCTCCTCATCTTTCCCTTCATCCGAACTGTGAACCACTGCCACTTAAAGCGGCTGCCACTTCTCACTAGCTGGTGACCATTTCCCCTTACCAGCTAAACCTTCACACACTTCGCTCCAAACTCATCTATTCAAGCTTCAGCTTCCAATTTATCCTACTGTAGAAGTATACATCTCCTTCTTCATCACTTAACCTGAGATTCTAAAAACACTATCAACAGCCATGGTGCTTGGTAATGCCCCCACAGCTATGGTCCAATAGCCTTAGGCAGGTAGGACCGCAGGTGACCACTGACTCAGCGTACCTGTTTGTTATACAGCCTTCCTGCAACACCTACCAGTGCAATACAGCCTCCTGCGAACACCTACCAGTTTCAATAACAGCCTACCCTGCAACACCTACCTGGTAGCAATGCAGCCTCCGTGCAACACCTGTTGCAATACAGCCTACCTGAAACACCGTGTTGCAATAGAGCCTCCGTGCAACACCTGTTATACAGCCTACCTGCAGCACCTACCTGTTGCAACACAGCCTCCCTGAAACACATACCTGTTGCAATACATCCTCCCTGCAACACATACCTGTTGCAATACAGCCTACCTGCAACACATACCTGTTGCAATACGCCTACCTGCAAAACAACCTACCTGTGCAATGACATCCTAACCTGCCACACATACCTGTTGCAATACAGCCTACTTGCAAAACCTACCTGTTGCAATACAGCCTACCTGCAACACCTAACTGTTGCAAAACAGCCTCCCTGCAACACCTACCTGTTGCAATACAGCCTACCTGCAACACCTTGTTGCAATACAGCCTATCTGCAACACCTACCTGTTGCAATACAGCCTACCTGCAACCTTAGAACCCTGTTGCAATACGCCTACCTGCAACAACCTACTGTTGCAAATATAAGCCTACCAGCAACATCTACCTGTTGCAATACAAGCCTCCTTGCAACACCTACCTCTGCAAAACATCCTAACCTGCAATACACCAACATGTTGCAATGCAGCCTGCCCGCAACACTACCGTTGCAATGCAGCCTCCCTCAACACCTACCTGTTGCAATACAGTCCTCCTTGGCAACACCTACCTCTGCAATACAGCCTACCTCAACACCTACATGTTGCAATACAGCCTCCCTGCAACACCTACCTCTTGCAATACAGCCTACCTGTAACACCTATTGCAATACAGCCTGCCTGCAACACCTACCTGTTGCAATACAGCCTACCTGCAACACCTACCTGTTGCAATACAGCCTACCTGCAACACCTACCTGTTGCAATACAGCCTCCCTGCAACACCTACCTGTTGCAATACAGCCTGCCTGCAACACCTACCTGTTGTAATACAGCCTACCTGCAACACCTACCTGCTGCAATACAGCGTACCTGCAACAGCTGTTGAAATATTTCCTGCAACACATACCTGTTGCAATACAGGCTCCCTGCAACACCTACCTTTGCAATACAAGCCTACTACTGCAACACTTACCTGTTCAATACAGATGCCCCCTGCAACACCTTCCTGTTGTGAATACGCCTCCCTGCAACACCTGAGTTGCAATAGAGGCTCCCTGCAACACCACCTGGATGCAATACAGCCTACTGCAACACCTACCTGTTTGCAAATACAGCCTACCTGCAACGACCTACCAGTTGCAATACACCTACAGCAACACCTACCTGTTCGTAATACAGCCTACCGGCAACACTTTAACCTGTTTGTAATACAGCCTACCTGCAACACTTACCATGTTTGTAGTTACAGCCATACCTGCAATACATACCTGGTTTGTAAATACAGCCTTACCAGCAACACCTACATGGTTTCAATACAGCCTGCCTCCACACATACCTGTTGCCATACAGCCTGCTTGCAACAACCTAACCGTTGCAAAACAGCCACCTGCAACACTTACCTGGTTGCAATAACAGCCCCCCTGCAAGCACCCTTCCTGTTGGTTACAGCCTCCCAACAACACCTGTTGCAATAGAGGGCTCCCAGCAAAACAACACCTACCTGTTGCAATAACAGCCTACCTTCAACACCTACCTGTTTCATACAGCTCTATGCAATCACCTACCTGTTTTCAAACCAGCCTTGCCGCAACCCATACCTGTTGCAATACAGCCTGCTTGCAACATCTACCTGTTGCAATACAGCCTCTCTGCAACACCTACCTGTTGCAATACAGCCTCTCTGCAACACATACCTGTTGCAATACAGCCTACTTGCAGCATCTACCTGTTGCAATACAGTCTACCTGCAACACCTACCTGTTGCAATACAGTCTACCTGCAACACCTACCTGTTGTAATACAGTCTACCTGCAACACCTACCTGTTGTAAAACAGCCTACCTGCAACACCTGTTGCAATACAGCCTGCCTGCAGCACCTACCTGTTGCAATACAGCCTACCTGCAACACCTACCTGTTGTAATAGAGCCTCCCTGCAACATCTTGTTGCAATACAGCCTACCTGCAACACCTACCTGTTGTAAAACAGCCTACCTGCAACACCTGTTGCAATACAGCCTGCCTGCAACACCTACCTGTTGCAATAGAGCCTCCCTGCAACACCTACCTGTTGTAATAGAGCCTCCCTGCAACATCTTGTTGCAAATGCAGGCCTACGTCAACAACCTACCTGTTTAGCAAAAACAGCTTGTCTGCAACAGCCTATCTGTTGGCAATACACCCTACCACAACACCACCCCTCCCTGTTGCCAAAACAGCCTCACCTGCAGCACCAAAGCCTCGTTGCAATACAGCAATCCTGCAACACCTAACCTGTGTAAACAGCCTACCTGCAACACCTACCTGTTGCAATACAGCCTACCTGCAACACCTACCTGTTGCAATACAGCCTACCTGCAACACCTACCTGTTGCAATACAGCCTCCCTGCAACACCTACCTGTTGCAATACAGCCTCCCTGCAACATCTTGTTGCAAAGCAGCCTACCTGCAACACCTACCTGTTGCAATACAGCCTGCCTGCAACACCTACCTGTTGCAATACAGCCTCCCTGCAACAACTTCCTGTTGCAATATCGCTCCCAACAACACCTCCCTGTTGCTAATTGCAGTCATACCTGCGAAACCCTGCAACACTCTCCCGGTTGAAAAACAGCCTACCTGCAACACCTACCTGTTGCAATACAGGCTCCCTCAACAACAACTTCCTGTTGCCATAAAAACAGCCTCCCTACAAACCTACGCTGTTTGCAATGCACCTATCTGCAGCACCTACCAGTGACAAATACAGCCTCCTGCAACACCTACCTGTTGCCAATAACAGCCTACCTGCAACACGCTACCTGTGTGCAATACAGCCTCCCTGCAACACCTACCTGTTGCAATACAGCCTCCCTGCAACACCTACCTGTTGCAATACAGCCTACCTGCAACACCTACCTGTTGCAATACAGCCTCCCTGCAAACACCTAACCTGTTCAATACAGCCTACCTGCAACACCAACCTGTTGCAAAAACAGCCTACCTGAACAACCACCTGTTCAAGATAACAGCCTCCCTACAACACCTACCTGTTGCAAACATCCTCCCTACAACACCTACCTGATTGCAATACAGCCTCCCAACAACACTACCCTGTTGCAAATAACAGCCTACCTGCAACACCTACCAGTTGCAATACAGCCTACCCTGCAACACTACCTGTTTGCAATACGCTCCCTGCAACACGCCTACCTGTTGCAATACAGCCTACCTGCAACACCTACCTGTTGTAATACAGCCTACCTGCAACACCTACCTGTTGCAATACATAATGCCTGCAACACCTACCTGTTGCAATACAGCCTACCTGCAACACCTACCTGTTGCAATACAGCCTACCTGCAACACCTACCTGTTGTAATACAGCCACCTGCAACACTACCTTGTTGCAATACATAAATGCCTGAACGAAGCCTACCTGTTGCAATACAGCCACCTGCAAACACCCTACCCCTTTGCAATACAGCCTCCCTGCAACACCTACCTGTTGCAATACATCCTCCCTGGAACACCTACCTGTTGCAATACAGCCTACCTGCAACACCTACCTGTTGTAATACAGCCTACCTGCAACACCTACCTGTTGCAATACATAATGCCTGCAACACCTACCTGTTGCAATACAGCCTACCTGCAACACCTACCTGTTGCAATAACAGCCTAGCGGCAACACATAACTGTTGAAATACAGCCTACCTCAACACCTACTGTTGCAATTCATCCTACCTGCAACAACCTACCTGTTTTGCAAATACTTAATGCCCTTGCAACACTACCTCTTGCAATACAGCCTCATTGCAACAACCTACCTTTGCAATACAAGCCTACCTGCAACACCTACCTTTTGCAATGCAGCCTCCCTGCAACACCTACCTCTTGCAATACAGCCTCATTGCAACACCTACCTGTTGCAATACAGCCTCATTGCACACATTTACCTTTGTTAATACAGCCCTGTCTGCAACACCTTTCCTGTTGCAAACAGCCGCCCTGCAACACCTACTTTGCAATACAAGGCCCACCTGCTACACCTACCTGTTGCAATCCACCTGCCTGCAACACCTACCTTTCAATAAAGCCTGCCTTCAACACCTACCTGTTGCTACAGCCTGCCTGCAACACCCTAACCGTTTCAATACAGCCTCCCACAACACCTTCCTGTGTAATACAGCCTCCCGCAAACCTACCTGTTGCAATACAGCCTCCTGCAACACCCTTTTTAAAAACCTGTTGCAATACCGCCTCCTGCAACACCCTTCCTGTTGCAAAAGAGCCTCCCTGCAACACCTACCTGTTGCAGTACAGCCTCCCTGCAACACCTACCCGTTGCAATACAGCCTCAACCTGCAACACCCTACCTGTTGTCAATACAGCCCTACCTGCAACACCTCTACCTTTTGCAATGCAAGCTAGCCTCTCCTGCAACACTACCTCTTGCAATACAGCCTCATTGCAACACCTACCTGTTGCAATACAGCCTCATTGCAACACCTACCTGTTGTAATACAGCCTGTCTGCAACACCTACCTGTTGCAATACAGCCGCCCTGCAACACCTACTTGTTGCAATACAGCCCACCTGCTACACCTACCTGTTGCAATACAGCCTGTTTCAACAACCTACCGTGTTGGCATATAAAGCCTGCCTGCAACACCCTACCCTGTTGCAATACAGCCGCCTTGCAACACCTACCTTTCCAATACAGCCTACCTGCAACACCTAACGCGTTGCAGATACAGCCCTCCTCCCTGCAACACCTACCTGTTGCAATACAGCCTGCCTGCAACACCTACCTGTTGCAATACAGCCTCCCTGCAACACCTACCTGTTGCAATACAGCCTGCCTGCAACACCTACCTGTTGCAATACAGCCTCCCTGCAACACCTACCTGTTGCAATACAGCCTACCTGAAACACCTACCTTTTGCAAGTTGCAATACAGGCTCCCTGCAACACCTACATGTTGCAAGTTGCAATACAGCCTACCTGCAACACCTACCTGTTGCAAGTTGCAATACAGGCTCCCTGCAACACCTGTTGCAATACAGCCTGCCTGCAACACCTACCTGTTGCAATACAGCCTACCTGCAACATCTGCCTGTTGCAATACAGCCTACCTGCGAACAACACCTGTTTGCAATAAGTAGCCTCCTGAACACCTACCTTAGCAATACAGCCTACCTGCAACACCAACCTGTTTTGCAATATACGACCTACCTGCAACACCTCCCTGTTGCAATACAGCCGCCTGCAACACCTACCTGTTGCAATACAGCCTACCTGCAACACCTACCTGTTGCAATACAGCCTACCTGCAACACCTACCTTTTGCAATGCAGCCTCCCTGCAACACCTACCTGTTGAGCAATACAGCTACCTGCAACCCTACCTTTGCAATACAGCCTCCCTGCACACCTACCTGTGTGCAATACAGCCTACCTGCAAAACATACCTGTTGTAATTCAGTCCCTACCTGCAACACCTTACCTGTGCAATACAGCTGTCTGCAACACCTACCTGTTGCAATACAACAGCCGCCCTGCAACACCTTGTTGCAATGCAGCCCACCTGCAACACCTACCTGTTGCAATACAGTCTGCCTGCAACACCTACCTGTTGCAATAGAGCCTGCCTGCACACCTACCTGTTTGCAATACAGCCGCCCCCAGCAACAACCTTGTTGCAATGCAGGCCCACCTCTACACCTACCTGTTTGCATACAGCCTCCTGCAACCTGTTGCAAATACCGCCCCACCTGCCAACACCTACCTGTTGCAAGAACAGCCTGCCTGCAACACCTACCTGTTGCAATAGAGCCTGCCTGCAACACCTACCTGTTGCAATACAGCCTCCCTGCAACACCTACCTGTTGCAATACAGCCTCCCTGCAACACCCCTACCATAACCTGTTTTGCAATACAGCCTGCCAGCAACACCTACCTGTATGCAATAGACCTGCGCAACACCTACCAGTTGCAATACAGCCTCCCTGCAAACACCTACCTGTTTTTAATAACAGGTCTCCCTGCAACACCTACTATCCTGTTATGCAATACGCCTCCCCCTGCAACACCTACCTGTTCAATACAGCTCCCCTGCAACACCTACCTGTTGCAATACAGCCTCCCTGCAACACCTACCTGTTGCAATACAGCCTCCCTGCAACACCTACCTGTTGCAATACAGCCTCCCTGCAACACCTACATAATACATACAATAGTCATCTCTGTTACTGTTTGTTTTCCTGTAATTAACCTCTCATTCTGTTATATATTTTCTGTTGTATTTTTTGCACTAAATGTCTCCTGTTAAGTTTGTTAACAGATGCTGTAAAAATCTCTCGTTCTGTTGTTGATAATATTCATGCTGTAAGAGCTACTGTTGCTGTAAATGTTTCTCCTGCTGTAAATCATCATGGCTTTTATGCTTTTGTAAATATTTTTCTGTTTACTGTAAATATCTTCAGTACTGGTACATTTGTAAATGTATTTCCTGCCTCTGTTGTAAATTTTTGTAACTCTTGCTTTAAGTATAACTACTTCTCCGGTAAATGTAATTCCTGCTGTTGTAAATATCTGTTCTTTTGGTGTAAATGAGTTTATTACTGCTGTAAATGTGTCTTCTGCTGTAAATCTATTACCGTTGCTGGGGGTGTCCCAATTTTCCTGTTGTAAATAACTCTCTTCTGTTGTAGCGACCTTCCCTGTTGTAAATAAAATTTTTACTGTTACCGAAAAAGTCTCTACTGTTATAAATATCTTTCTGTTGTAAATCACTTCTCCGATGCTGTAAATATATAATTACTTTCCCTGGTTCTGTGTTTATTACTGCTGTTAAATATCTGCTGGAAGTGCTGCTGTTAAATATCTGCTGGAAGTGCTGCTGTTAAAAAACTGCTGGAAGTGCCTGCTGTATATATCTGCTGGAAGTGCTGCTGTTAAATATCTGCTGGAAGTGCTGCTGTTAAATATCTGCTGGAAGTGCTGCTGTTAAATATCTGCTGGAAGTGCTGCTGTTAAATATCTGCTGGAAGTGCTGCTGTTAAATATCTGCTGGAAGTGCTGCTGTTAAATATCTGCTGGAAGTGCTGCTGTTAAATATCTGCTGGAAAGCGCTTGTTAAATACTGCTGGAAGTGCATTTTGTTAAATATCAGCTGTAAGTCTGCTGTTAAATATCTGCTGGAAGTGCTGCTGTTAAATAATCTGCTTGGGTGCCCTGCTGTTACATATCTCTGGCAGTGCTGTTAAATATCTGCTGGAAGTGCTGCTGTTAAATATCTGCTGGAAGTGCTGCTGTTAAATATCTGCTGGAAGTGCTGCTGTTAAATATCTGCTGGAAGAGCGTTGTTAAATATCCGCTGAAGTGCTGCTGTTAAATATCTCTGGAAAGTATGCTGCTTTTTAAATATCCTCTGCTGGAAGTGCTGCTGTTAAATATCTGCTGGAAGTGCTGTTAAATATCTGCTGGAAGTGCTGCTGTTAAATATCTGCTGGAAGTGCTGTTAAATATCTGCTGGAAGTGCTGTTAAATATCTGCTGGAAGTGCTGTTAAATATCTGCTGGAAGTGCTGCTGTTAAATATCTGCTGGAAGTGCTGCTGTTAAATATCTGCTTGGGGGGAAAGAATGGAAGTGCGTTAAAATATCTGCTGGAAGTGCTGCTTGTTAAATAGTCGCCTGAAGTTGCTGCTGTAAAATAATCTCTGGAAGTGCTGCTGTTAAATATCTGCTGGAAGTGCTGCTGTTAAATATCTGCTGGAAGTGCTGCTGTTAAATATCTGCTGGAAGTGCTGCTGTTAAATATCTGCTGGAAGTGCTGCTGTTAAATATCTGCTGGAAGTGCTGCTAAATATCTGCTGGAAGTGCTGCTGTTAAATATCTGCTGGAAGTGCTGCTGTTAATACATTTGTTGTAAATGCCTTCCCCTTTTTCTACTGTTAATAATTCCCTTTTGCTGTAAATAACTTTATTGTAAATTACCTATCGTGCTTAAAATAACTTTCTGTTAAACCCTTCCCTGTTTTTTAAATACCTGTTGAAAATAACATCCTGTTTCTTAAGTACTTCTAAGTTGCATTGAAAATATTTCAGTCTGTTTTAAATATTTTTCTCCTCTAAATTACCTGTCCAGTTTTCTGTAAATATCTCTTTCATTTCTGTAAATACCCTTCCTGTTGTTTCCAGTAGCTGTAAATGCCTCTTAAATGGCCGTAAATCACCTCTCTTTCAGCAGAAAATGTCCTTCTAAGCTACTGAAAAATACTATTCAGTTCTAGGAATTCAATTACCTTTATTCTAAGATATTTCAAGTGAAAAATATTATAATATTGGACAAGAACATACACGTGAGAATGTTTGATGTTATAACTCGAGTGCCATGGAGTGCCATGGAGTGCCATGGAGTGCCATGGGGTGCCATGGGGTGCCAAGCTAATTGATATTCATCAGTGAGTGAAATATGCTTCATTTTTTGAGGTGGCTTCCGAGTCACGGAAGATTTTTGACAGAACATTGGAGGAAACGTGGATGGAAAGTGGGGTGGAAATGTGGGTGGAAATGGTGGGTGGAAATGTGGAAGAAAATGAATTTGGAATTGTGCATGTTTAGTTATAGGGAATGAAATCAGATCAAATGAAATCAGATCAAATGAAATCAGATCAAATGGCAATCACGCATCAGAAGAAATGATATATACAGAAAAATATATATTTGGTATTTAGTAAACCAGCCACCCCATCAAATTGGCAGACGCAGCAACAGCAAGTCCACGACTAACATGTTGTGTTCACGGAGTGGTGGCCCGTCGTTATCGTTTTTCATTTGGGTAGTATATATTCTCTGTGGGTCTTATAAGTGTTTTTTTAGTGCTGATAAAATCCCATTCCTTATAAGGACCACATTTTTTATTGTGATAAAAGGGCAACAAGTGCAACAATGTTACTTTTTTTGTGGGCAACGTTTCGCTCCTCCAGGAGCTTTGTCAACCGCGAACCGTTTACCATTGTAAAAATGTTCACATTAGCTGCACTTGTGTCCTTTTAATACCTAATCACGAATTTTTTGCACACATTTTGAGGTCAAAATTTTTGACTTAATATTAACTGACATTAAAATGGGTATAAAATACCGACAGGTTGTTAGTTAAGCCACAGATGGCAAACAGTTAGGTATCATTATTTCGAAACTAAACTATGGAACAATGCTCGTTCTTCCAGACTGAGGACTGACCACCTCAAAAACTTTAAGGTGATGGACTTGATTACATCGTCTTCAAGTATCCTTCTGCTTCATCAAACTTTTCGTACTCGACTGAAGAAGCTACTGTGTAGGCGAACGTTTCGAAATAAAGATACATAAGAACATAAGAACATAAGAACGAAGGAACACTGCAGAAGGCCTACTTTGCCCTTGCGAGCAGGTCCAAGTCACCCAAGGGTTTAACCAATGCACCCATACCTAGTCCAAGGTCAGGTCACATTGCTTAATGTAGGAACACGGCAACCGTCCTGGTAGCTCAAGCTATCAGGTCCAACTCACAACCCACCCACATCCACTCATGTATTTTATCCAACCTATTTTTAAAGCTACTACAACAACGTTCTGGCCTACTATAACTGACTCGGGAGTTGTTCCACTCATCCACATCAACTCATTACCAACCAGTACTTTCCTATATCCTTCCTGAATCTGAATTTTTTCCAACTTTAAACCATTGCTGCGAGTACCTGCTTAGGCTAGATATTTTCATCACACTATTTACATCCCCCCCCTTATTCCTGTCTTCCATTATACACCTCAATCATATCCCCCCTAAATTCCTAAACTCTTATTCTAGAGAGTGCAGATTCAGGGCCCTTAGACTATCCTCATAGGGAAGGATTCTGATACATTGGGATCAACTTTGTCATCTCCTTATGTACAATTTTCCAGAGAAGTTATAACCCATTCGGTAATACGGTGACCAAAACGACTGTGCAGCATAATCTAATGAGCCTAAACCAATGATGAATAAGAGTTGAAGAACAACCTGAGGACTCCTATTATTTAATGCTTCTTGATATGAAGCCAAGGATTCTATTAGCTTTATTGCGAACACTTATTTACTGGTTGTCCGTTGGATTATCAGATTACTGTTAACCAGAACTCCTAAATCTTTTTCGCAATCCGTAATATTAAGATCTGCATTATATAGATTATATGTGGCATGGTTATCAGTCCTGTCCAATCATTTAGAACTTTGCCTTTGTTTATTTTTAAACTGCATCTTGCCACTTCTCCGACCACTGCATCAGTCTATTCAAATCTTCCTGGAATGTGCTCGAATGTCTCGTCAGAATGTATTCGAGGGCCTTATTTGGTGTCTCGGCAAACTTGCCGATGTCGCTCTTTTGCCCTCATCTAGTCGTTTATGTCGATTGTGACAGCAGGGGGGCCCAACATGGACCTGTTGGAACACCGCTCTGGACCTTCCCCACTCTGATTTTCCATTTATGCAAACCTCTGCTGCAGATTGTCACCATGCCTCTATCCAGGAAAAAATTTCTCCTCCTTATTCATGTGCTTTACTTTTCCTCATAGTCTCTGATGTGAGGTCCTGTCAAAAGCCTACTGAAGTCCATATACAACAATATCATATTCAATTACATGTTCTCCTCCTCAAATAACCTTGTGAAAAAAGTTAATAAATTCGTAAGGCAGGAAGCCTTTTGTAATAATCCATGCTGAGATTCGTTGATTATTTATGCTTTTCAAGGTGGCTACGAACTGTCTCGGCAATTATTATTGATTCCATAAATTTTCCCACTATGGAGGTAGGCTTATTGGTCTAATAGTTCGAAGCTAAGGACTGTCACCTGTTTTGAAAATATGTATCACATTTGCCATTTTCCATTATCTGGAACAATGCTCAGTTTTGTAGTGATATGTTGAAAGATTAGCCAAAGGTTGTGCTAAGCTCCTCTTTACATCCTTTAGAAACCTTGCATACTGTTCAATCAGGGCCCTGTGGGGATGTGTTAGGTTTTAATTTATCTATTTGCTAAGGACGGTCACTTGTGACCTAATCGTGCACAGTTTATTATGTTTCGTGTTCTCCATAATTTACCATTATGGAATATCGATGAGTATCCTCCTGTGTAAATACTGAGAGGATTGTATGGTTAAACATTCTACACTCATTTTCCTTTATCACTGATCAGTGAGCTGACCCGAGGGATACTTTTGGTGGGCCTATCTTGTCCTGATTTTATTCTGTATACCTGAAAGAATCCTTTTGGGGGTAGTCTGTCTGTCTCTTGCAACTTTAACTCATATCTCTTTTGCTTTTCTAATTCCTTTTTTATTTCTCTCTTTAACTGAATATATCGATTTCTTAATTGCCCTCTCTCATTTTGATTTGCCTATATATGCCTCTCTTTTGACCTCAATAGATTATTTTAACTTTGTTCATCAATTTAGGATCATTTTTGTTTGACCTGATTTTCCCTATTTGGATATATTTTGATGAGGCCCTTGAACTATGGCCTGGATAGCATCATTCGGCAAACCATCACTACTACCTTGACCCTTAGTCAGGTCATTCCTGTTCAGCCCAAGCTAAGTATTTTTCAGTTATGAAATCAGCCAAGGAAACGGCAGGGTCGGGACTTGATTGCCTCATTATTCAGGGGAATTCCTTGTTTATATTTAAAACTGAGGTGATTTGTGATCCACTTTCCCCAAGTCATCAGTAACCTCAGATTATTATTTAGGTTTCCACTACTGGCATGAACCAAGTCATGGAGGTTATTTCCTTAGTTGGCTCGGTCACAAAACTGTTTCTATAAAATCAATCTGGATGTATCATAAGAAATGGTAACGGACTCCTAAATTGCATGTCTATTTGCCTCCAGTCAATTGGCGATAGTTGAATGCTCCCAGTTGCACGACATTTTTTCGTATGTAGTGCCTTACGAAATTTTCGTCCGTGAAGTTTACTGCACTCCCTATCAAGATTTGGGGCCTGTAAATCACCACCCAAAAATTAGTTTTTCTCTCGGCCCTCGAGAAGAACGCTGTCACACACAGATTTCAGTGGCTGACGCTTTAATTTAATATCTTGTTAACACAAACAATTTAAATTGTCTTCTGACATACATCGCCCAATCACAACCTTTCCTGATGACCCTGCAGTGTGGAATAGTTTATAGCTTGTGTGTTTATGTGACATTCAGAGGGCATCTCTCTATTTTCAGATCGAGCCAGGTCTCTGTTATAGCAATATATCTATGTTTCTGCTCTTGCAATTAATCTTAGTCATCTAATCTTATTTCTCTCTTACATCTGTATTAGTTATAGTAAACTTAAAGGGAGCTATTCCTTGCTGCCCTTGCTGTCCCCCTTTGTTTGCTGACTGATCTATTGTCTTTAATTTATAATTCATTGCTGAATGCCTTTATAGATTTAATGTTTCCTACTAGAGTTGCAACCTGCTTTTTTCCTCAACACATACCTCTATCTTCCATCAGTTTTAAAATCTAGGCATTTTCCCAATGGGCCTTCTCATCGAGTCTGCAAGTGTACACCCTGCCCAGAGAGATGATACCCCATCTTGCTTACCATATCCATGTTTGCCATAAAGTTGTTCCAGTTGTCAATGAATGGGCTATGCAAGTTCCTTGCAGTTATCTGTCTGCCAGCAATTTACACCAATTGCCCTAGACAACCTTCTTTCCTAATCCTTTTTAGGCCAGATGACATGTGTGGGATTTCCCTCTTAGATTAACTGGAAAATCTATAGCATGACCTATGGACTTATCTAGCAGCTTGCTCTCCTACTTCCCATCAGATATATTTCCACCAGCACTGAGACGATAATGGGCTTGTTCCATTATCCTGACATGTTATTATCAGCTGTTGACGATTGTCCTTCACCAGCTCCAGGGGAGACTTATCTCTCATCTTCTTATTACCTATTACAAAGCACGGTCTATATTATCGTACCTGAGAGTCACCAACATATAAGAATGGACTTACCTCCATTAGCAGGTGGCAGTAGTACCTTACCTTCACTGGCACTGAGTATTCATTCATCATCGAAAGACAGAGAAGCGAATTACCTACTTTCAGTTCTTCCATTTAGAACTTTCCTTATCTGTGCGCTCCATTATGTGAAACACTCGCACTTGTAGCAGGTGCTGGGCTGCACCTCATTGCTGGTAGCCCGTTGATACCTCCCACATCAGCCTCCTCAAGCGATGAGGACGTCTGCACCTCATGCTAGAGCCTCATTCCCAAACTCCAGCACCTCCACTCATCTTCCCAGTCATGAGGTGCACCTTCGGCCTCCTAATCTCCTCCTGGAAAGAAGCAAGACTCCTCCTTCAACTCTCCACTCATTTTAAAACGCTGCAGAAGAAGCATGCTTTGTAACGTCCACACCTAATCCCAACGCCGTCGGGGTCTGTTGACCTCACGTGTCTTAATTAATATTAACTACATTTAAAACTCTCATAGCGGCCGAGTGGGGGTTAAACACGAATGTTAATATCCTAGTCTTGTTATTTTGTTTACCTCCGTTTTCTTAATCAGTTACATTGTATGATCCAGTAAGATAGTTTACTTTGTACATGTTAATTCGTTCTGGAAATAAAGATTGTACCTGATTGTGCAGCAATAATTTCGTCTTTTTCACTTTTCGTCTTCTCACTTCGTGAGATTTTGTGAATGCTTCGCTATTATAAATAGACGGTCTGTTTACGATAATTATTTATCATACACAAATAACCCACACACGTAAATGTATGTTTTGATGATGTTTTGGTTTCGGCTTAAACTATTACCAGTATATTACTTCGTCTAGGAGTATTCGTGCTTTTTTTATACAATAATTTTGCATTGCTCTGACAAGTCGGGACTTGACAGTTTTTATTTACACAGGTTGATAGCGCAAAAATGGGGCAAAGAAAGAGATTGTTACACTTCTCTGCTGAAAAGTTATTATGAGCACTAACTAAAAGCCTATACATCGGATCTAACATTTACTAAGGGGTTTTACGGAGCCTGACAAAATGTGTTGGGCCAGCGTGTGGAATGATTGCCGATAAGGGGATATACCCCTCTATCGGGCAAGTACACCAAGATGATTATACACATTCTGTCTGCTCATTATGGTCGTTTGTCCGGAGAGAGTTCTTGTTCCACTGGCTTTGTCCATATTCTTTGGACACCATGACATCTTACCTCAGACAACTCGCAACGAATTAAGTATTAAAGTTAGAAAATCTGGTGTTGGCTCTGTAGAGGCGGATTTTTGAAGATTGATTATATTTTGCTAGAGTAATAATGAAACTGTTAATCTCAAAGATAAATAGAGAACTCAACATTATATAATAATAGAAGGGTTAGGAGATTTGTGTTAACATAACGAAGGCAAAGAAGAGGGTAGAAGAGAGGAAGTTGAGGGAGAGAGAGAGGATATGTGGGAGAAGAGAGAGGAAGTGAGGGGAGAGAGGAGGTAGGGAGAGGGATGAGTGGAAGTGGAGGGAGAGAGGAGTCGGTCAGGGAGAGAAAGAAGTGGGGAGGGACGAGGAAGAGAGAGAGAGGAAGTGAGGGAGAGAGAATAGTGAGGGGGAGAGAGTGGAAGTGAGGGAGAGAGAGAGCGGAAGTGAGTGAGGGAGAGAAGAAGTGATGGGAGAGAGAGCAGGAAGTGAGAGAAGAGAGAGGAAGAGAGCGAGAGAGAGGAAGTGAGGGTGAGAGGAAGTGAGAGAGAGAGGGACGTGATGAGCGAGAGGAAGTGAGGGGAGAGAGAGAGGAAGTGAGAGAGAGAGAGAGGACAAGTGAGGGAGAGAGGAGGGAAGCAAGTGAGGGAGAGAGAGAAAGTGTACGGGAGGGAGAGAGGAAGTGAGGGGAGATGAAGTGAGGAAGGAGAGAGAAGTGAGGGAGAGAGGCAGTGAGGAGGGAGAGGGGAAGTGAGGGAGAGAGAGGAGGAAAACGTGAGGGCAGAGAGAGAAGAAGTGAGGGGAGAGAGGAAGTGAGGGAGGAGAGAGGAAGTGCGGGAGAGAAGACGTGAGGGAGGGCAGAGAGTAAGAGAAAGTGAGGGAGAGAGGAAGTGAGGGAGGGAGAGAGGAAGTTTGAGGGAGTGAGAGAGGAGTCAGGGAAGAAGAGAGGAGGAACGTAGCGGAGAGAGAGAGGAAGTGAGGGAGAGAGAAGAGGAAGTGAGGGAGAGAGGAATGTGAGGGAGGGAGGAGGAGGAAGTGAGGGAGAGAGAAGGGAGGGAGGGAAGAGAGAAAGTGGAGGGAGAGAGGAAGTGAGGGAGGAGAGAGGCAAGTGGGAGAGAGAGAAGTGGATGGGAGAGGAGAGAGGAAGTGAGGGAGCGAGAGAGGATAACAGTGAGGCATGTAGAGAGAGGAAGTGAGGGAGAGAGAGAGGAAGTGAGGGAGAGAGGAGAAGAAAGTGAGGGAAGAGAGAAAGTGAGGGAGGCGAGAGGATGTGAGGGAGAGAAGAAGTGAGGGAGGGAGAGAGGAATGTGAGGGGAGGAGGGAAGTGAGGGAGGGAGAGAGGAAGTGAGGGGAGAGAGGGAAGTGAGGGAGAGAGAGAAGGAAGTGTGGAGAGAGGAAGTGAGGAGGAGAAGAGAGGAAGTGGGGAAGAGAAGAGTGAGGGCGGGAGAGAGACGAAAGTGAGGGAGAGAGGAATGTGAGGGAACAGAGAGAGAGGAAGTGAGGAGAGAGAGAGGAAGTGAGGGAGAGACGAGAGAAGTGTGGGAGAGAGAGAGGAAGTGAGGGAGGAGGGAAAGTGAGGAGGGAGAGAGGAAGTGAGGAGAGAGGAAGAGTGGAGGGAGGGGATGAGAGAAGTGGAGGGTATGAGAGGAAGTGAGGGAGAGGAGTGAGGAAGTGAGGGGAGAGAGAGGAAGTGAGGGAAGAGAGAGAGCGAAGTGAGGGAGAGAGAGAGGAAGTATGAGGGAGAGAGAGAGGAATTGGGAGGGAGAGAGAAGGTAAGTTGTGGGAGGGAGAGAAGCGGGTTACGCAAGTAGAGGGAGCGAGACGTGAGGAAGAGGGAGGGGAAGAGACTGAAGAGAGATGAGGAAGTGAGGGAAGAGAGGAAGTCAGAGAGAGGAGGAAGTGAGAGAGAGAGAAGTGAGGGAGAGAGAGAGGAACGTGAGAGGAGAGAGAAGGAAGTGAGGGAGAGAAGAAGAAGTGAGGGAGAGGAGAAAAGTGAGGGAGCGGAGAGAGGAAGTGGGGAGAGAAGAAGTTGAGGGAGGGAAAGAGGAGAAAGTGAGGGTGTAGAGGAAGTGCGGGGGGGAGAGAGAAGTGAGGGAGCGAGAGAGGAAGTGAGGGGAGAGGAAGAAGTGAGGGAGAGAGGAAGTGAGGGAGGGAGCGAGGAAGTGAGACGAGAGAAGAAGGAGGGGGGAGAGAGAAAGTGAGGGGAGAGGAAGTGAGGGGAGAGGAGAGAGGAAGTGAGGGAGAAGAGAGAGGAAGTGAGGCGGAGAGAGTCGAGGAAGTGAGGGAGAGAGAGAGGAAGTGAGGGAGGAGAGGGAGAGTGAGAGAGGAGTGAGGGAGAGAGGAAGTGTGGGTGGGAGAGAGGAAGTTGGGGAGAGAAGAAGTGAGGGTGGGAGAGAGAAAGTGAGGGAGAGAGGAAGTGAGGGAGGGAGAGAGGGAAGTGAGGGAGAGAGAGAGGAATTGTGGAGAGAGAGAGGAAGCAAGTGATGGACGGGAGAGAGAGGAAGTGAGGGAAGAGAGAGAGGAAGTTGATGGTAAGAGACTAGAGTGAAGTGAGTGAAGAGAGAGAGGAAAGGTCTGAGGGAGAGACGAGAGGAGTGAGGGAGAGATGAAGCGAGGAGTCGAGGGAGAGAGAGGAAGTGAGACAGGGAGAGAGAGGAAGTAGAGGAGGGAGAGCGGAGTTAGGGAGGGAGGAGAGGGAAGTGAGGAGAGGGAGGAGAGGAAGTGAGGGAGGAGAGAGGAAGTGAGGGAGGGAGAGAGGGAAGTGAAGGCGGGAGAGAGAGGAAGTGAGGGAGGAGAGAGGGAAGTGAGGGAGGGAGGACAGGAAGTGAGGAAGGGAGAAAGGAAGAAAGAGAGGGATGAGAGAGAGAGGAAGTGAGGGAGAGAGAGAGGAGTGAGGGAGATAGAGAGGAAGTGAGGGAGAGAGGAGAGGAAGTGAGGGAGGTAGGGAGGAAGTGAAAGGGAGGCGAGAGAGGCAGTGGGCAGGGAGAGAGGGAAGTGAGGAAGGAGAGAGGAAGTGAGGGGCGAGAGAGAGGAATTGAGGGGAGTGAGAGGGGAAGTGAAGGAGAGAGAGAGGAAGTAGAGGGAGAGAGAGAGGAAGTGCGGGGAGAGAGAGGAAGTGATGTGTGGGAAGAGAGAGAGAAGTGATGTGAGGGATGAGAGAGGGGCGTGAGAGAGGGAGAGAGATAGAGGAAGTGAGAGAGGGAGAGAGGGATGTGAGAGAGGGAGAGAGAGGAAGCTGGAGAGAGGGAGAAGAGATGGAAAGTGAGAGAGGGAAGAGGAGGAAGTGAGAGAGTGGGAGAGAGGAAGGTGAGGGAGGGAGAGAGGAAGTGAGGGAGGGTAGAGAGGAAGTGAGGGAGGGGAGAGAGGGAAGTTGAGGGAGAGCGAGCGAAAGAGGGGAGAGGGGAGAGAGAGAGAAAGTGAGGGACAGAGAGAGAGGAAGTGAGGGAGTGAGAGAGAGGAAGTGAGGGGAGAGAGAGAGAGGAAGTGAGGGGAGAGAGAGAGGAAGTGCGGGAGGGATGAGGGAAGTGAGGAAGGAGAGAGGAAGTGAGGAAGGGAGAGAGGAAGTCGACGGGAGAGGGAGAGGGAAGTGGGGAGAGAGACGGGAAGTGAGGATGAGAGAGGAGTGTAGGGAGAGAGAGAGGAATTGCGTGAGAGAAGAGAGGAAGTGAGGGAGAGAGAGAGAAGTGCGAGGGAGAGAGAGAGGAAGTAAGTGAGGGAGGGAGAGAGGAAGGAGGAAGGGAGAGAGAAGTGAGAAGGGAGAGAGGAAAGTGAGGAGAGAGAGAGGAAGTGAGGGAGAGAGAGAGGAAGTGAGGGGATAGAGCGAGGAAGTGAGGGAGAGAGAGGAGGGAAGTGAGGGAGAGAGAGAGCGAAGTGAGGGCGGGAGAGAGGACAAGTGAGGTAGGGGAGAGGAAGTGAGGGGAAGGGAGTGAGGAAGTGAGGGAGAGAGAGAGAGGAGAGGAAGGGAGGTGAGGGGAGAGAGAGAGGAAGTGAGGGAGAGAGTGGAGGACCGTGAGGGAGAGAGAGAGGAAGTGAGGCGAGAGAGAGGAAGTGAGGAGGAGAGAGAGGACGGTGTAGGAAGGGAGAGAGTGCAGTGAGGAAGGGAGAGAGGAAGTGAGGGAGAGAGAGAGAGGAAGTGAGGAGAGAGAGGAGGAATGCTGAAGGAGAGAGAGAGAGGAAGTGAGGGAGAGAGAGAGGAAGTGAGGAAGAGAGAGAGGAAGTGAGGGAGAGAGAGAGAGGAGAAGATGAGGAGAGGGGGAGAGAGGGAAGTGAGGAGAGGGAGAGAGCGGAAGTGAGCAGAGGGAAAGAGAGAGGAAGAGGAGAGAGAAGAGGATGCTGCTATGAGTGTGTATAGATTTGAGAGAGAGAGACCTACGGAGAGTCTAGAGTCAGTGAGGCGAGGGAGAGTCGTCCTATGTGGAGAGAGGAAGTGAGGGCGCGGCGTGAGGAAGGAGGGAGAGAGAGAGAAAGAGAGGGAGGGAAGAGAGAGAATTGAGGGAGAGAGAGGGAAGAAGAGGGAGCAGAGAGAGGAAGTGAGGGAGGCGATAGAGAAAGTGAGGGAGAGAGAGCGAGGAAGTGAGGCGAGAGAGGAGGAAGTGCGGGAGAGAGAGCGGAAGTGAGGGGAGAGATAGAGAGGAAAGAAGAGAGGGGAATGATGATGAAGAGAGGTGAGAGAGAGACGGAGTGAGGAGAGAGGAAAGTGAGGGAGGGAGAGAGGGAGTAAAGGCTGCTTGGGGAAAGAGGCAAACAAAAGGGAAGGCAAGAAATAGGAGGGGAGAGGGCTGGAGGGAGAGGGCAGGAGGGAGAGGGCAGGTGGGAGGGGCAGGATGGAGAGGGCAGGATGGAGGGGCAGGATGGAGAGGAGGATGGAGAGGGGGGGATGGGAGGGCAGGATGGAGAGGGCGGATGGAGGGGCAGGGTGGGAGGGCGGAGGGAGAGGGAGGAGGGAGAGAAAGAGGAAGGAAAAGGGGGGAGAGGGTAAAGGAGGGGAAGGGGGAGAGTTAAGAGGGAGGGGGAAAGGGGGAGAGTAAGAGGAGAGGGAAAAGGGGGAGATAAGAGGAGAGGGAAGGAGGGAGAGGTTAAAAGGGAGGGGAAGGGGGGAGGAGAATAAGAGGAGAGGGAAAAGGGGGGAGAGGATAAGAGGAGGGAAGGAGAGAAGAGATAGAGGAGAGGGCATGGGGAGAGAGAAAAAAGGGGAGGGAAGGAGGAGGAGAGGATAAGAGGAGAGGGAAGGAGGACGGAGAGGAAAAGAGGGAGGGAAAAGGGGGGAGAGAGATAAGAGGAGAGGGAAGGAGGGAGGTAAGAGGAGAGGGCGGGGGGAGAGGGGTAAGAGGAGGGGCAGGGGGAGAGAGAAGAGGAGAGGGCAGGAGGGAGAGATAAGAGGAGAGGGGAAAGGGGGGAGGAGTAAAAGGAGAGGGGAGGAGGGAGAGTAAAAGGGAGGGCAGGAGGGGAGAGTAAAGGGAGGGGCAGGAGGGAGAGAGATAAGAGGAAAAAGGGCGGAGGGGGGATAGAGGAGAGGGCAGGGGGAGGAGATAAGAGGGAGGGCAGGAGGGAGAGAGTAAGGGGGGGCAGGAGGGAGAGGTAAAAGGAGAGGGAAGGGGGAGAGGGATAAGAGGAAGAGGGCGGGGGGAGAGATAAGAGGAGAGGGGAAAGGGGGAGGAGAGAATAAGAGGAAGGGAAGGAGGGAAGAGATAAGAGGAGAGGGAAGGAGGGAAGAGATAAGAGGAGAGGGCAGGAGGGGAGAGATAAGAGGGGGAGGGAAGGAGGGAGAGAGTAAGAGGAGAGGGGAGAGGACGGAGAGAGATAAGAGGAGAGGGCAGGAAGGGAGAGATAAAGGAGAGGAAGGAGGAAGAGGATAAGAGGAGAGGGCGGAGGGAGAGAATAAGAGGAAGAGGAAGGAGGGAGGAAAATAAGAGGAGAGGGAAGGAGGGAGAGAGATAAGAGGAGAGGGAAGGAGGGAGAGAGATAAGAGGAGAGGGAAGGAGGGAGAGAGATAAGAGGAGAGGGAAGGAGGGAGAGAGATAAGGGAGAGGGAAAGGGGGGAGAGGGGAAAAAGAGGGGGGGGGGAAGGAGGGGGGAGAGATAAGAGGAGAGGGAAGGGCGGAGAGGATAAGGGAGAGGGAAGGAGGGGGAGAGTTTAAAAGGAGAAAGGGGAAAGGGGGGGGAGGGGGATAAGAGGAGAGGGAAGGAGGGGAGAGATAAAAGGGAGAGGGGGAGGGAAAAGGGGGAGAGTTTAAAAGGGGGGAAAGGGGAAAAAGGGGAGGGTAAAAGGAGAGGGCAGGAGGGGGAGATAAGAGGAGGGGAAGGAGGAAGGAGAGATAAGAGGAGAGGGCCAAAGGGGGGAGAGTAAGAGGAGAGGGAAGGAGGAGAGGGGGAAAAATAAAAATGGAAAGCAAAGGGAAAAGAAGGTTTTTTTAAAACCCCAAAAATATTTTAAAGGTTTTATTTCTTGCATGTTTAATTACTTATTTAAATTTAAAGGTTTTTCTTCTGCAGGGAAAATGTTATTATCATTATTTAAAAGTAATTTTTATTTTTTAATTATTATTGTTGAAAAAAATTTTTTATTATTTTTAAAATTTTTTTTTGCATCTGTGGTCACAGTGGGTGGCCCATGCAACCTTCCTTTGTATATAAATATATCTAGCTGGGGATTAAAATTACTGTAATCAGCTCGGGTGGCCCGGAATTTTACGACGAATCGCCCCCCCCCCGGGTTTTTTAAACCCCCCACCCTTGGGTTTGCATTTGAGTTTTACTTTGTCAAAAAAAAACGTGAAAAAAAAACTTAAAAAGACGGTTTAAGGGGATCATCAGTTTCTCAAAATTGTTGATATCGAGATTTTTGGAGAAGGGGTTTTTTTGAACCCGTAAAAATGTATTTAGTGATGTGGTACAATTTGTTATTATTGTTCGTTGGAATCAGTGCCATAACTGGGAAAAAGGTTATCTGATCGGTTCAAATTTTGTGTGGTTTTTTAAAGCAAGGTTCCAAAAATGTTTTGTCTTCCCGAAAACATGAGTCGGATCATGGGGTCTGGGGTCATGAGTTGGTTTATGATTTTGGTTCCCCGGTCTGGATCATGGTTGGGGTCATGGGGTTGGATTTTTGAGTCTGGATCATGAGTTGGATCAAAAGAATTGGATCATCAGTCTGGATCATCAGTTGGATCATCCCGTCTGGATATCAGTTTTGGCCCTCAGTCTGGATATTTATCTGGATCATCAGTTGGAAACATCAGTCTGGATCATCAGTCTGGATCATCAGTCTGGTTTATAGTTGGAAACTCAGTTTTGGGTCATAGTCGGATCATCAGTCTGGATCATCAGTCTGGTTTATCGTCTGGGATCAACGTCTTTGGAAACCCAAAAGTTGGGAAACCCTCAGTCGGATATCAGTTTTGGATACGTCTGGAATCATCAGTCTGGATCAAACAGTCTGGGTCATCCGTTTGGTTCATCAGTTGGATCATCAGTTTTTGGTTTTATCGGTTTTTGGGTTTTTCAGTTGGATCCAGGGGCTGGATCCTTTAGTTGGTCATCCGTCTGGATCATCAGTCGGAAACATCCGTTGGATCAAAAGTCTGGTTCAACATCTGGATCTTTAGTTGGTTATCAGTCTGGGGTATCAGTCTGGATCATCGTTTGGGTCATCAGTCTTTGGGTTTAAACGTCTGGTATCAGTCCCGGATCCTTTTTTCTGGATCATTTAGTTGGGTCATAGCCCCCGGGTCATCAGTCGGATATCCCGTCGGGGGCAACGGGTTGGTTCATCGGGCTGGATCATCGGGCTGGGTTTACCCGGTTTGGGTTCCCTCCCGTCTGGATCATTTTGTTTTGGATCATCGTTGGATTTATCAGTCTGGATCAAACAGTCTGGGTCATCAGTTGGATCCTCAGTCCTTGGTTCATCAGTTTGGGGTCATCAGTCTGGATCTTTAGTCTGGGGTCATTTAGTCTGGATCTTTAGGGCTGGATCATCAGGGTTTGGGTCATCAGTCTGGATCTTTAGTCTGGATCATCAGTCTGGATCTCAGTCTGGATTTTCAGTTTTGGGGTCATCAGTCTTGTTTTATCAGTTGGGGTTTATCAGTTGGTTTTATCAGTTTGGGTCCTCAGTCTGGATCATCAGTTGGTTCATCAGTCTGGTTCATCAGTTGGGGTTTATTTAGTTGGATTTATCAGTCTGGTCATCCGTCTGGTTATCAGTCTGGTTCATCAGTTTGGTTCTCAGTCTGGATCCCTCGTTGGATCCCTCAGTCTGGTTTATCAGTCTGGTTCATCAGTTTGGGTTTATCGTCTGGATCATCAGTCTGGTTCCTCAGTCTGGTTCATCAGTCTGGTTTAAACAGTTGGTTTATAGTCTGGTTTATCACTTGGGTTTGGGTTCATCGTTGGTTATCGGGCCCGGTTCATCAGTAGGTTTATCAGTTTGGTTTTTCAGTCTGGTTCATCAGTCTGGTTATCAGTCTGGATCATCAGTTTGGTTATCAGGCCGGGTTTATCCCGTCTGGTTTTATAGTCTGGTTTATCAGTTTTGGTTATCCCTTTGGTTACAGTCTGGTTCATAAATTGGTCATCCCGTTGGATCATTTAGTTTTGGATCATCAGTCTGGTTTAAACAGTCTGGGTTCTCAGGGCTGGGTTATCAGTTTTGGTTTTCAGTTGGTTCATCAGTCTGGTTTTATCAGTCTGGTCATCAAATCTGGTATAGTTGGGGTTTATCAGTCTGGGGTTTAAACCCGTCTGGACATCAGTTGGGTTTATCGTCTGGTTTTTCAGTTTTGGTTTCAGTCTGGGTCATCAGTCTGGATCAAACAGTATGATTCATGTTGGTATCAGTCTGGATTTATCGTTGGATCTTTAGTTGGTTCTCAGTTTTGGGCATCAGTCTGGATCATCGTCTGGTTCATCAGTTGGAAACATCAGTTGGGTTTTTTCAGTCTTTGGGTCATCAGTCTGGATCACAGTTGGTTTTATCAGTTTTGGGTTTATCAGTTGGATCTCAGTTGGGTTTATATTTTGGGTTTATCAGTTGGTTTTATCAGTCGGGGTTTATTTAGTTGGTTTTTATCAGTTGGGGTATCAGTTGGTTAACAGTTGGAAACATCAGTCTGGTCTTCAGTTGGTTCATTTAGTCTGGTTCATCAGTTTTGGGGCATAGTCTGGTTTTAAACAGGGCTGGTTCATTTAGGGTTTTGGGTTTCAGTCTGGGTTCCCTCAGTTGGTTCAAACCCGTTGGATCTTTAGTTGGTTTATCAGTTTTGGTTCATCAAGTCTGGTTCATCAGTCTGGATCATCAGTCTGGTTATCAGTCTGGTTTTCAGTCTGGTTCATCAGTCTGGTTTTATTTTGTTGGGTTTATTTAGTTGGATCATCAGTCCCTTTATTTATTGGGTTTGGGTTTCAGTCTGGATTTCAGTTGGCCAAACAGTCTGGGAAACTTCAGTCTGGATTATTTAGTCTGGTTTATCAGTCTGGGGTCATCAGTTTTGGATTTATCAGTCTGGGGTTATCAGTTGGAACATCAGTCTTTGGGTCATCAGTCGGGTAAACAGTTTTGGGGGTATCAGTTTTGGTCATCAGTTGGGGTCATCAGTCTGGTTTTATCAGTCTGGTTTTATCAAATCTGGTTCATTTGGCCGGTTATCAGTCCCGGGTTTATCAGTTGGTTTTAAACAGTTTGGATCATCGTCTGGTTCATCAGTTTTGGTTTTTCGTCTGGAAACATCAGTCTGGACATCAGTCTGGATTTATCAGTCTGGTTCATCAGTCTGGTTCCTTCGTCTGGTTCATCAGCTGGATCTTTAGTTTTGGATCTTTAGTCTGGTTATTTAGTTGGTTTATCAGTCTGGATTTAAACAGTTGGTTCGTCGGGGGAAACAGTCTGGTTCATCAGTTTTGGATCATCGTCTTTGGGAAATTTAGTCTGGATCAATTTTAGTTGGGTTTATCCCGCCTGGATCATCAGTCTGGATCCCCTCGTTGGGAAAACTCAGTTGGTTTTTCACAGTCTGGATCTCAGGGTTTGGTTCCCAGTCTGGTTCATCAGTCGGATTTATCAGTCTGGATCATCAGCTGGATCCCTCCGTTGGATCACCGTCTGGGTCATCAGTCTGGATCATCAGTTGGTTCATCAGTCTGGATCATTAAATCTGGTATCGTCTGGATCATCAGTTGGATCATCAGTCTGGAAAATCAGTCTGGTCATCAGTTGGGAAACGTTTGGGTCTTAGTCTGGGTCATCAGTCTGGGGTCATCAGTCTGGTCATCAGTTTGTTCAAAAAGTTGGTTCAAACCGGCTTTGGTTTATCAGTCTGGGGTCATCAGTTGGAAACCCCGCCCGGTTCATCGCGGTTCATCAGTCGGAGCATCCCGTCCCGGATCATCCCGTTTGGGTCATCTAGTTGGTTCATCATTTGGTTCTTTAGTCTGGTTCATCAGTTGGAAATTTAAGTCTGGTTTATTTAAATCTGGTTCATCAGTCTGGTTATCAGCTGGTTCATCAGTTGGATCAAACAGTCTGGTTCATCAGTTGGTTCATCGTTGGGTTTATCGTTTTTGGTTTATCGTTTTGGGTTTTTCACTCTGGGTTTATCAGGTTTGGTTCATCCCGGGCTGGGTTTATGTTGGTTCATCAGTTTGGTTCATAAATTGGTTTATCAGTTCCCGGTTCATCAGTTTTTTTCATCTTTGGAACATCCGTTTGGGGATTTTAAATTGGTTCATCAGTCCCGGTTATCAGTTGGGTTTTTCAGTCTGGTTCCCCAGTTTGGTTTTATCAGTTGGTTTATCAGTCTGGATCATAAATCTGGATATTTAGTTGGATCATCAGTCTGGTTCATCAGTCTGGTTCATCAGTTTGGTTCATCAGTTTTGGTTTATCGTCTGGTTCATTTAGGGCTGGTTTATCAGTCTGGATCTTTTTGTCTGGATCATCAGTCTGGTTATCAGTCTGGTTCCTCGTTGGATCATCAGTCTGGTTCACAGTTGGTTCATCAGTCTGGATCCCCAGTCTGGAATTAAACAGTCTGGATCATCAAGTCGGTTTATTTAGTCTGGATATTCCCGGGCTGGATTTAACCAGTTTGGTCATCAGGGCTGGTTCATCAGTCTGGATCATCAGTTGGATCATAAATTGGTTCAAACAGGGATTTATCAGTCTGGTTCATTCAGTTTGGATCATCAGTCTGGGTTTATCAGTCTGGGTTTATCAGTTGGTTTTATCAGTCGGATCATCGTTCTGGTTTATCAGTCTGGTTCATCAGTCGGTTCAAACGTCTGGTTTATCGGTTTTGGGGGTTTATCAGTTGGATCATCAGTCTGGTTCATCAGTCTGGATCATCAGTCTGGTCATCAGTCTGGGTTTTTTTAGTCTGGGGTTTATCGTCTGGGTCATCAAATCTGGTTCATCAGGGCTGGGTTTATCAGTTGGTTTTATCAGTTGGTTATCAGCTGGGGTTTACCCGTCTGGATCATCAGTTTTGGTTTTTTCAGTTTTGGTTAAAAAAATTTTGGTTCTTTAGTCTGGTCATTTAGTTGGTTCATCAGGGCTGGTCATCAGTTTTGGTTCATCAGTCTGGTTCATCAGTCTGGTTCTTTAGTCTGGATCATCAGTTTGATCATCGTCTGGATCTTTAGTTTTGGATCATCAGTTGGTTATCAGTTGGGGTCATCAAATCTTTGGGTTCCCGTCTGGTTTATCAGTCTGGTTTATCAGTTGGATCAACAGTCTGGTTCATCAGTCTGGATTTCAGTCTGGATCATTTAGTCTGGTCATTTAAGTCTGGGTATCAGTTGGATCATCAGTTTGGTTTATCGTCTGGAAACAAACAGTCTGGATCATCAGTTTGGGTTTATTTGTCCGGTTTTTATCAGTCCCGGGTTTCAGTTGGGGTTATCAGTTGGTCAACAGTTGGTTCATCAGGTTTGGTTATCAGTCTGGATAAACAGTCCGGATCAAACAGTTGGATCACAGTCGGTTTTATCAGTTGGTTCATCAGTTGGTTCATCAGTCTGGATCATCAGTCTGGATCACAGTTGGTTCATCAGTTGGTTCATCAGTCTGGATCATCCCGTTTGGTTTATCAGTCTGGTTCACAGGGTTTTTTCACAAATTGGTTTTATCGTTGGTTCATCGTCTGGGTTTATCAGTTTTGGGTTTATCAGTCTGGTTCATAGGGTTTGGGTTTTCAGTTGGTTTTACAGTCTGGGTCATCAGTCTGGAAACATCAGTTGGTTATCAGTTGGGGTTCCCTAGGGCCGGTTCATCAGGGGTTTGGGTTTAAACAGTTGGTTCTTTAGGGGGGTTTTTATTTAAATTGGGTTTATAAATCTGGTTCATCAGTCTGGATCATCAGTTTTGGATCATCGTTTGGAACATCAGTCTGGGTTTATCAGTCTGGGTTTTTCAGTTGGTTAAACAGTCTGGGTTTTAAACAGTTTTGGTTCATCAGTCTGGGGCATCGTCTGGTCATCAGTCTGGGTTTATCAGTTGGTTCATCAGTCTGGATATCAGTCTGGTTCTCAGTTTTGGGTTTATCAGTCTGGATCATCGTTGGTTCATCCGTTGGGGGTCATCAAATTGGTTCATCAGTCTGGTTCATCAGTCTGGTTTTATCAGTTGGTTTTATCAGTTGGGATCATTTGTTGGTTCTTTAGTCCCGGATCATCGTCTGGATCCCTCAGTCTGGATCATCAGTCTGGATCATCAGTCTGGGTTCATCGCTGGATCATCGTCTTTGGGCATCAGTCGGACCTCAGTTTTGGTTTTCAGTCGGATAATCAGTTGGTTTATTTTGTCTGGTTCTTTAGTCTGGGTCTCAGTTGGGTTAAACAGTTTGGGTATCAGTCCCGGACCCCTCAGTTGGTTTATTCCCGTTTTGGTTCTTTAGTCTGGTAAACAGTCTGGTTCATCACTCTGGTTTATTTAGTTTTGGTTCATCAGTCTGGTTCATAGTCTGGGTTTATCAGTTTTGGGTTTATCAGTCTGGATCAATTTAAAATCTGGATATCAGTCTGGTTCATCCCGTTGGGGTCATCAGTTGGGGTCATCAGTCTGGATCTCAGTTGGTTCATCAGTCTGGTTCACAGTCTGGATCATCAGTTGGATCATCAGTCTGGGTTTATCAGTCTGGAAACATCAGTCTGGTCATCAGTTGGTTCATCAGTTTGGGTTTACCGTCTGGTTCACCAGTCTGGATCAAACAGTCGGTTATCAGTTGGTTCATCAGTCGGTTTTATTTAGTTTTGGATCATCAGTCTGGTTATCAGTCTGGTTTATCCCGGGGTTTGGGTTTTCGTCTGGTTCATCAGTTGGGTTTTCTTTTGGTTTTTTAATTTTTCCCCCGGTTCCCGGTTCAACAGTTTTGGATAAACAGTTTTTTGGGTCACTGTTCTGGATCATCAGTTTTTGGGTCATCAGTTGGATCAAACAGTCTGGATCATTTACTCTGGATCATCAGTTGGGGTCATCTGTCTGGATCATTTAGGGCTTTGGGTCATCCCGTCTGGATCATTTAGTCTTGATCATCTGTTGGATCATCGTTCTGGTTTATCAGTTTTGGTTCATTTAGTCTGGAAACACAGTTGGTTTATCAGTCTGGAAACATCAGTCTGGATTTATCAGTCTGGATCATCATCTGTATCTCTGGTCATCAGTCTGGATCATCAGGTCATGGGTTTTATCATCTGGTCATCATCTGGTTTCATCAGTCTGGTTCATCAGTCTGGTTCATCAGTCTGGTTCATCAGTCTGGATCATCAGTCTGGTTCATCAGTCTGGTTCATCAGTCTGGTTCATCAGTCTGGATCATCAGTCTGGTTCATCAGTCTGGTTCATCAGTCTGGTTCATCAGTCTGGTTCATCAGTCTGGATCATCAGTCTTGATCATCTGTCTGGATCATCAGTCTGGATCATCAGTCTGGATCATCAGTCTGGATCATCAGTCTGGATCATCAGTCTGGTTCATCAGTCTGGTTCATCAGTCTGGTTCATCAGTCTGGATCATCAGTCTTGATCATCTGTCTGGATCATCAGTCTGGATCATCAGTCTGGATCATCAGTCTGGATCATCAGTCTGGATCATCAGTCTGGATCATCAGTCTGGTTCATCAGTATGGTTCATCAGTCTGGTTCATCAGTCTGGATCATCAGTCTTGATCATCTGTCTGGATCATCAGTCTGGATCATCAGTCTGGATCATCAGTCTGGATCATCAGTCTGGATCATCAGTCTGGTTCATCAGTCTGGATCATCAGTCTGGATCATCAGTCTGGATCATCAGTCTGGATCATCAGTCTGGATCATCAGTCTGGATCATCAGTCTGGTTCATCAGTCTGGATCATCAGTCTGGATCATCAGTCTGGATCATCAGTCTGGTTCATCAGTCTGGTTCATCAGTCTGGATCATCAGTCTTGATCATCTGTCTGGATCATCAGTCTGGATCATCAGTCTGGATCATCAGTCTGGATCATCAGTCTGGATCATCAGTCTGGATCATCAGTCTGGTTCATCAGTCTGGTTCATCAGTCTGGATCATCAGTCTGGATCATCAGTCTTGATCATCTGTCTGGATCATCAGTCTGGATCATCAGTCTGGATCATCAGTCTGGATCATCAGTCTGGATCATCAGTCTGGATCATCAGTCTGGATCATCAGTCTGGATCATCAGTCTGGATCATCAGTCTGGATCATCAGTCTGGTTCATCAGTCTGGTTCATCAGTCTGGATCATCAGTCTTGATCATCTGTCTGGATCATCAGTCTGGATCATCAGTCTGGATCATCAGTCTGGATCATCAGTCTGGATCATCAGTCTGGATCATCAGTCTGGTTCATCAGTCTGGTTCATCAGTCTGGATCATCAGTCTGGATCATCAGTCTTGATCATCTGTCTGGATCATCAGTCTGGATCATCAGTCTGGATCATCAGTCTGGATCATCAGTCTGGATCATCAGTCTGGATCATCAGTCTGGATCATCAGTCTGGATCATCAGTCTGGATCATATTGACTTCATAATAGTATTGACTTCATAATAGTATTGACTTCATAATATTGACTTCATAATAGTATTGACTTCATAATATTGACTTCATAATAGTATTGACTTCATAATAGTATTGACTTCATAATATTGACTTCATAATAATATTGACTTCATAATAGTATTGACTACATAATAGTATTGACTTCATAATATTGACTTCATAATAATATTGACTTCATAATAGTATTGACTTCATAATAGTATTGACTTCATAATATTGACTTCATAATATTGACATCAAAATAGAACTGACAATACATTCTATAAAGAATACATCGTCAGTACATTCCTCCTAGAGAATGCCTCTTTGGATCGACTTCAAACTTTAACCACTGGTGGGCTTTATTAAGACAAAGCTTAACACTCACTAAGCTGTGTAATTATTCCCAAGCTTTATTAAGTAAATTATTTTACAAGTTATAAATATCTCTTATGATCTATTAATGTTATTTTTGAATCAATTTTTGTGTTAATTAATTTTTGTGTTAATTTTTGTGTTAATTTTTGTGTTAATTTTTGTGTTAATTAATTTTTGTGTTAACTTTTGTGTTAATTTTTGTGTTAATTAATTTTTGTGTTAATTAATTTTTGTGTTAATTTTTGTGTTAATTTTTGTGTTAATTAATTTTTGTGTTAATTAATTTTTGTGTTAACTTTTGTGTTAACTTTTGTGTTAATTTTTGTGTTAATTAATTTTTGTGTTAATTAATTTTTGTGTTAACTTTTGTGTTAATTTTTGTGTTAATTTTTGTGTTAATTAATTTTTGTGTTAATTAATTTTTGTGTTAATTTTTGTGTTAATTCATTTTTGTGTTAATTAATTTTTGTGTTAATTAATTTTTGTGTTAATTTTTGTGTTAATTCATTTTTGTGTTAATTAATTTTTGCGTTAATTAATTTTTGTGTTAATTAATTTTTGTGTTAATTAATTTTTGTGTTAATTAATTTTTGTGTTAATTTTGGTCTGCTAAGTTGATATTTTTCTGGTATTTTTTTCAAATTTGGGTTGAAAATAGATAAATGAAATATTTTTTCCACTAGAATTGTAGAGAATTTTTAGTGGAATTTTACTGAAAAAAAGAACTGGGAAAAATAATTCATGCTTGTTATGTTAGAGTTTTAAGCTTAACTAGCAAGAATTTTGTTATGTTAGAGTTTTAAGCTTAACTAGCAAGAATTTTGTTATGTTAGAGTTTTAAGCTTAACTAGCAAGAATTTTGTTATGTTAGAGTTTTAAGCTTAACTAGCAAGAATTTTTGTTATGTTAGAGTTTTAAGCTTAACTAGCAAGAATTTTGTTATGGTTAGAGTTTTTAAGCTTAACTAGCAAGAATTTTGTTATGTTAGAGTTTTAAGCTTAACTAGCGAGAATTTTTTTATGTTAGAGTTTTAAGCTTAACCAGCAAGAATTTTGTTATGTTAGAGTTTTAAGCTTAACCAGCAAGAATTTTGTTATGTTAGAGTTTTAAGCTTAACCAGCAAGAATTTTGTTATGTTAGAGTTTTAAGCTTAACTAGCAAGAATTTTGTTATGTTAGAGTTTTTAAGCTTAACTAGCAAGAATTTTGTTATGTTAGAGTTTTAAGCTTAACTAGCAAGAATTTTGTTATGTTAGAGTTTTAAGCTTAACTAGCAAGAATTTTGTTATGTTAGAGTTTTAAGCTTAACTAGCAAGAATTTTGTTATGTTAGAGTTTTAAGCTTAACTAGCAAGAATTTTGTTATGTTAGAGTTTTAAGCTTAACTAGCAAGAATTTTATGTTAGAGTTTTAAGCTTAACTAGCAAGAATTTTGTTATGTTAGAGTTTTAAGCTTAACTAGCGAGAATTTTATGTTAGAGTTTTAAGCTTAACCAGCAAGAATTTTGTTATGTTAGAGTTTTAAGCTTAACCAGCAAGAAATTTTGTTATGTTAGAGTTTTAAGCTTAACCAGCAAGAATTTTGTTATGTTAGAGTTTTAAGCTTAACCAGCAAGAATTTTGTTATGTTAGAGTTTTAAGCTTAACTAGCAAGAATTTTGTTATGTTAGAGTTTTAAGCTTAACTAGCAAGAATTTTGTTATGTTAGAGTTTTAAGCTTAACTAGCAAGAATTTTGTTTTTGTTAGAGTTTTAAGCTTAACTAGCAAGAATTTTGTTATGTTAGAGTTTTAAGCTTAACTAGCAAGAATTTTTGTTATGTTAGAGTTTTTAAGCTTAACTAGCAAGAATTTTGTTATGTTAGAGTTTTAAGCTTAACCCAGCAAGAATTTTGTTATGTTAGAGTTTTAAGCTTAACCAGCAAGAATTTTGTTATGTTAGAGTTTTAAGCTTAACGAGCAAGAATTTTGTTATGTTAGAGTTTTAACTTAACTGCAAGAATTTTGTTTTTGTTAGAGTTTTAAGCTTAACTATGCAAGAATTTTGTTATGTTAGAGTTTTTTAAACTTAACTAGCAAGAATTTTGTTATGTTAGAGTTTTAAAGCTTAACCAGCAAGAATTTTGTTATGTTAGAGTTTTAAGCTTAACTAGCAAGAATTTTGTTATGTTAGAGTTTTAAGCTTAACCAGCAAGAATTTTGTTATGTTAGAGTTTTAAGCTTAACGATCAAGAATTTTGTTATGTTAGAGTTTTAAGCTTAACTAGCAAGAATTTTGTTATCTTAGAGTTTTAAGCTTAACTAGCAAGAATTTTGTTATGTTAGAGTTTTAAGCTTAACCAGCAAGAACTATTTTTCGCAGCATTCTCGTTTACTTTAGCATTTTCGTTTTAGCATTTTCGTTAACTTTAGCATTTTCGTTAACTTTAGCATTTTCGTTAACTTTAGCATTTTCGTTAACTTTAGCATTTTCGTTAACTTTAGCATTTTCGTTAACTTTAGCATTTTCGTTAACTTTAGCATTTTCGTTAACTTTAGCATTTTCGTTAACTTTAGCATTTTCGTTAACTTTAGCATTTTCGTTAACTTTAGTATTTTCGTTTATTACTCACGGACGCCTTACTTAATCGGCTTCAGTTTCTCGCCCCCTCGTGGGAGGTCCCTGGACGCTGGTGAGAGGCTCTTGATCTAGGGAACTGGATCTGTGCTCCTGTTCCATGAATTAAGCCTGAATGCCTTCCATTACCCCCAAATACGCAATACAATCCTACGGGTTTAGGGCGCCCCCATGATTATATTTAAATTTCTCAACTGGACTAATGATGTGAGAACTATACACTAATTATATGTATGTCATTTATGTCCTGAAATCTAATTATGATAATCGAATCACAGCCAAAAACGTCAATAGGCTGGTTGATCTTTTGTCCCCCTCTACCTGCACGAATTACAGCTGGCAGCTGTCAAGGGCCCTTTGTTTTTTAATTTTACCCAGTGACTGGGCTTTTTGCCCAGTTTTTTAGAGGGAAATTTTCCAGAAATGGCCATAAACACCTGAATTTTGGGGAAAAAGTCGGGTTTAAAATTGATAAAATCATTTTAGGTTTCAAAATAATAAATAAAATAATAATAATAATAATAATAATAAAAAAATAATAATAATAAAATAATAATAATAATATCTTAATTTCTACCGTAATGTACAAGGTTTTAAAAAGTAATGTCAAGGTAGGGAAGTACGGTCAAGGTAACAAGTCTGTACAAGGGATACAATACATGTACAAAATTCGTACATGACAGGTATTACAAGTACATTACAAGGGATACAAGTACATGACAAGGTAACAAGTACTTTGGGCAAGGGATACAAAGTACAGTAAAGGAACAAGTACGTTTTTTACAAGGTAAACAAGTAAAGTAAAAGGATACAAAAATGTACAAGGTAAAAAGTACATGTACAAAGGGAAAAAAAAATACATGTCAAGGATACAAGTACATGTACAAGGTAACAAAATGTACAAGGTATACAAAACATGTCAAGGATAAATACATACAAAGGTATACCATACATGTACAAGGTAAAACAAGACATGTACAAGGTTACGACATAGTACATCATGACTATATATAAGAAAAACCCCTTTTTATGCTGAGCTTTTTCCCGAAATTAGGGCAGTTTTTTTCCCAGAGTACCCACACCGTCCATAAAAACGCAGGATGTGACCCACACCAGTCCGAAAACCCAGGTGTGACCCACACCAGTCCACTAAAACCCCCGTGACCCAACTCCAGCCCCTAACACCTAGGATCATCCACACCAGTCCCACAACACCCAGGATGTGACCACACCATCCACTAACACCCAGGATTTTACCCACACCCTCCACAAACACCCGGGTGTGACCCACACCAGTCCACTAATACCCAGGATGTGACCCCCACCCAGTCCCAACACCCAGGAGTGACCCACACCGTCCACTAACACCCCGGAAAGTGACCCACACCACCACTAACACCCAGGGTGGCCCACACCCTCCACTAACACCAAGGGCGACCCACACCATCCACTAAACACCCCGGGATTGACCCACAACCCATCCAAATAACCAGGAGTGACCCCAACCCGTCCACTAATACCAGGAGTGACCCCCACCATTTACTAACACCCAGGTGGACCCACACTCCAAAACACCAGGAAGCGACCCCCACCCGTCCCAAACACCCCGGATGTACCCACACCCGTCCACAAAACCCAGGATGTGACCCACACCAGTCCACTAATACCCAGGTGTGACCCCCAACCCGTCCACTAAAACCCAGGTTGACCCAACCAGTCCCAAAAACCCCGGATGTGACCCCCCCGTCCCTAAACCCCGGATTGACCCCCACCATCCACTAACACCCGGATTGACCCACACCAGTCCACTAATACCCCGGGTGTCCCACACCAGTCCAAATAAAACCCAGGAGTGACCCACACCAGTCCGCAAACCCAGGGGTGACCCCACCATCCCCTACACCCAGGAGGGACCCCAAAACCGTCCCCCAACACCTGGACGACCCCCCCACCAGTCCCTAAACCCAGGTGTGACCCACACCATCCAAAATAACACCCAGGATGGACCCAACCTACTAACACCCCGTGTGACCCACACCATCCCCCTAACACCAGGATGCGACCCCACACCAGTCCACTAACACCCCGGTGTGACCCACCCATCCCCTAACACCCGATTGACCCCCCCCAGTCCCTTAACACCCCGGTGTGACCCCCCACCAGCCATAACACCCCGTGTACCCCCACCATCCACAACACCCAGAATGGACCCACCCAGTCCCTAACACCCGGATGTGACCCTAAACCCGTCCCCAAAAACCCCGGGTCACCCATACCAGTCCACTAACCCCCCGGGGTGACCCACACCAGTCACTAACACCCAGGATGTACCCCCCCACCGTCCACTAAAACCCCCCGGGTGTGACCCCCCATCCCCAATCCCAGGGTGTGACCCCCCTCCAGTCCAAAAAACCCAGGATTTTTACCCAACACCATCCACTAACACCCAGGATGTGACCCACACCATCCACTAATACCTAGATTGACCCCACCCCTCCACTAATACCCCGGATTACCCACCCATCCACTAACACCCAGGATGTACCCACACCTTCACTAACCCCAGATGTAAAAATCCCTAAAACCCCCCAACCAGTCCAAATAACCCCAGATGTGACCCCCCAGTCCACTAACCCCAGGTTTTGAAACCCCCCACCAGTCCCCTAATACCCAGGATGTGACCCACACCAGTCCACTAACACCCAGGATGTGACCCACACCAGTCCACTAATACCCAGGATGTGACCCACACCAGTCCACTAATACCTAGGTACCTATTTTACTGATGGGTGAATATAGACAACCAGTATAAGGAAACTCGTCCATGTTTCCACCCCTTAGCCGGGAATCGAACCCGGACCCTCACCGTGTGAAGTGAAAGTTTTTGCCACCAGTCATGGTAGCTAATAATTGAAATGTCAACCCCTCAACTGAAAAGTCTGCTCAAGGCGCCATTAAACGCCATATTAATTCAGTCTCTATGCTAAATGTACATTACATTCCCGAAGACAACAGTTCCGTAAGTTGAGTGTCTAGGTAACCCTGGAGGCAGGTAGCATACCTGGAGTATACCTCTAGGGTGTTTCAGAGTTCAACGCCCCCGCGGCCTGGTCCTTGACTAGGTCTCGCTGTGCAGAGGCCTAGTCATGGGGTAATCAGGCCACCACACTTGTAACTGTGACTTCCTCTCTTTGCGCCGTGGACCAAGGCCCATCAGTAGCACCGACAGCTACTATCAACGTTGGTCCGTCAGCACTATCAGCTACTGTCAACGTTAGCCCGTCAGTACTATCAGCTACTGTCAACGTCGGCCCGGCAGTTTCATACAGCCTTACCAGTATTGCACCACAAGTTACTTAGCAGGCTTTACAGAACAGTAGGTAATACGCTGTTGTAGATGTATGGTTCAGGGAACCGACACGTTGATAAATTAGACACATGTGCAACTCTTGGGTATCTGGATTTATTTATTTTTATTTTTTATTAACAATTTGAGCACACATACAGAGGTACAAAAAAATACAGATAAGAGCAGCATGCCAAAGCCACTTATACTATGCATAGCATTACGGGCTGGCTTAAAATTAACTTAAGATTAACTAAGCAATGATGAAATCAGTGATAAAACATTAATGTAAACAGATTAATATAAAGCACAAGTGAGTATTACAAAGACAGGTCATATGGTTGCATTCAGTCATATGAAGGATTCTGTTAGGTAGTGTATTTAAAAAATAATAAAGTTAGATTGGGTTTTAGGTTTAACATTTATGTGATATAATTGTGAGAACATTTAAGATATACAATTTATAAGGTTCAGTTATTCAGTATTTATTTGGTTTTGGGTG
The DNA here is from genome assembly GCF_026875155.1 of Cherax quadricarinatus. Classification (NCBI taxonomy): domain Eukaryota; kingdom Metazoa; phylum Arthropoda; class Malacostraca; order Decapoda; family Parastacidae; genus Cherax; species Cherax quadricarinatus. Next base: position 12,312,161 of record NC_069493.1, read on the forward strand.
AGTAAGTGATCTTTGAGAAGAGACTTGAATTTATAAACAGGTAGTGTTTCTTTTATATTTACAGGTAATGAATTCCAGATTTTAGGGCCTTTTATGTGCATTGAGTTTTTGCATAGCGTGAGATGGACACGAGGAACATCAAAGAGTGATCTGTGCCTTGTGTTATGGTCATGTGTTCTGTTGAGGTTGGCAAGGAGATTGTTGAGGGGAGGGTTAATATCAGAGTTAAGTGTTCTATGTATGTAATAGGTGCAGTAATAAGTATGGATGTTTTGTATGGTGAGTAGGTTGAGTGTATTGAATATTGGTGGAGTGTGCTGCCTGTAGTGAGAATTTGTTATCATTCTAACTGCAGCCTTTTGTTGGGTAATTAGTGGTCTGAGATGGTTACTTGTTGTTGAGCCCATGCACAATTCCATAAGGTGAGAGAGGGGTAAATAAGAGAGTGATATAGGGCCAGGAGGGCTGACTGTGGAACATAGTACCGTATCTTCGATAGTATGCCTACAGTCTTGGAAATTTTTCTTAGAAATTTGTTGTATATGTGTATGAAATTTGAGTCTATTATCAGGTGGATTCCTAAGAATTTCCCTCTGTTAGTTTTGTGATAGGTGATCCGTTTATCATTATGTTAAGAGGGACATCTGTAGCTCTGTTACCAAACTGAATGAAGTAGGTTTTGTCAATGTTTAGTGTAAGTTTGTTAGGTCCTCATCCAGGTAGATATTTTCTGTAATTCGGTTTTTACAGTATTGGCTAGCGTGACTGGGCTCGGTGGTGAGAGAAGACGTAATGTGGTGTCATCTGCAAAAAGTGTGGGTTTGAGTAATTGCGAAGCATTTGGTAGGTCATTTTGTATAGGAGAAAGAGAAGAGGGCCAAGGACACTTCCCCTAGACACCAACTGATAATAGGTATGCGAAGAGCTTGCCCATTTGCATACACATATGGCTTCTGTTGGCTTGATGTAAGAGACTTGAGGTAGTTGATAGAGGTGCCCCTCTAATACCTTAGTGTGACAATTTACGTGGAGCAAGTCAATGGTCAAACTGTATCAAAAGCTTTAACGAAAGTACAATGAAATTGCGATGCCCCATGTACTTTCTTTTTCTCTATTGAGCAGTGTAGATATGAATTATAGGCATGTGTATAATACATGCCTTATAATTTTTATTAGGCCCTGAATCCAAATTGGCCAGGGGTTTGAGATAAGTTATGGGAGATAACAGTAGGAGTTAGATTCGTTTATGATTTAATTTTTTCTAAGATTTTTGAGGAGAGTGTGTAAATTGGATATTGGGCATATAGTTATTCAACTCCTGTTGTGGATCTCCTCCTTTATGATCGGGGTGACCCCTTGCTATTTTGAAGAACTGTAGGGAAGGTGGAGGATTCAATGATTTGTTTAAAAGTGTTTGCAATGGATGGTGATAAGCCTTTGTGTCCCTATTTTTTGTATATACAGGGTGGTAAGAGTATTTAAATCTCTGCCTTTGTTTTGTCAGTGCGGTTGATAATAAGGGAGACTTCGTATGGTTAGTCGTAGCTAGGAACAGGGTGCTTTACGGGTAGGTTGCCATGAGGTAGACATTTGGTTGGGGTATCTGAGCTTGGATATTATTGGAGCAAGGTTTTGAAACCTATAGTGTGAGAAGAAATCAATTCAGAAGTCTGTTTTCTGTTTCTGTTGGTTGGGAGTTGGGATGCATCTGATTTTGCTAATTTTATTTTCGCCTATTGTCGTGATATCTATTTTTTTCCAGAATTTCTTAATAGGGTCTTGCCAGGTCTTTTTTATATCACCTCGGAAGTTGGATAATCTGTTCTTCATAATACAATTTTTTTTGCCGCTTCTTATCAGCTAGTTAGGATTGACGAGTAACGTTTCGTTTGGTCTCTGGTTATGTGACCCAGTCGTAACTGTTTTTCATATCGGTGTTTTTATTTATGAGATTTTGAGAATGCTGGGTGTAGCCAGGGGTACAGTTCATCTCTTAGCTGTCATCTGTTATATGTTTTTTTAGGCAATGCTTGTTATTAAAGGTATTGGGTCTTTTTTAGAAAAAATTATTAAAACAGTGCTCTGTCAATATCATGATATAGAATTTCTAGCTCAGTGTGCCATCAATGTATTGTTACTGCTGTTGTGAAGTTTATTTACATGGCTGCCTCATTGTGAGAGTCGGAAGGTGACTTTAAAGTAGTGTCTTGGGGTATTTTACCAAGAGTTGTTATGAGGAAAGTAGGTATGTGTACTGTGGTATTATCTGTAATCTTATGCCTGATTTTAAAGGGATATGGTGTTGGTCCATGATGTGGTCATGTAGGAAAGCACTAGTCTCTGTAAACTCTTGTAGGCTTTTGTACTGTTGGTAGAAACATGCGTTACTCATTTGTGTTTTGGATATTCAGTAACGTGGGCCCCTGTCTATGCAGGAGATTATAATGAAGTTCACCTGAGAGTAGTAATGTATTCTTTGTTCATCGTGCATTCAGTTATCATACTTCCTAGATTTGACAAATTGCTTATGTTTTAACTGTGGAACTCTGTAGAGGTTTATTCACGTGAGAGGTATTTGTAGGTATTTTTGATTTGAATTTAGCTATTATATATTCCCCGTGTTCATGCCCTTGTGCAAGTATTAGTGAACATTGCTAGTTGGGTCTGAGTAGATATATGGCTGTGCCACCCCCTTGTTGGTCTGGCCTACATGTTGTAGTATGGCTGTGGTAACCAGGAATGGCATAGACATCTGTACTACTAGGAGCTTTAGCCAGGTTTTCAGTTAGTGTAATGGATGGACATAATGGCATGGAAGGAATTTAGTAATTCTATGAGGTCATCATAATGCTTCTTTAAAGATCTGATATTGAGTTAAAGATGAGTGTATGGTTGTTGTTTGGCTCTGAGAAGTGCCTTTGATTTTCTGAGTGTAGTAATTACAGAACTTTTTGAATACATTTAAGTCATTAAATAAGAGGTTGGTATCAGGATCAATGCTTGTAATACTAAATTTGTAGTGAATCTATAGTTATGAAATTAAGTAAAAAATAAGTAAATGTTCAAATCAAAAAAAAAAAAATAGCACCTGAATTATTTTAACAAATGTAAAAAATGAATGAGCTTAAGGGTAGTTTTTTTAAAAGCTAAAAAAAGGAACCATGATAAGGGACTAAAATAATTTGTGGTGAACAAATAAAGTGATTGATCAAATAATGGAGCTTGGGAAAAAGATAGGTAGGTATACCTTTAAATGTAATTCTTTAAAAGTTAGAATTATATATATAAAAATTATAAAAAAAAGGGACTATAAAATATATGTTGTAGAGAACGAATAAAGTGGAAATCAATAATATGAGCTTTGAGAGTATAATGGGAAAATAGTGTACTTAATAACTTAGCAACCTGCAGAATAGCACCTTTGATTAGTTTTAACAGATTGTGAAATATGATCTAAGGTAGTTATATAAAAGCTAAAATAAAGGACAAAAAAATAGAAAGGGACTACAATTAAGGTAATTGGTATACAAGTTAAATGGACAGGTGGTCACTATGAGATAATAAATGGTTTAAGATGTAAGATCTGAATGTGTAAATAGTTCTGGATGATTAATAAGTTGTAGCAGTTTATTGCACAATAAAAAGTAAAAAAAAATGGGTATTGTACTAGCTAGCAAAGAGATAGTATTTTGGTACTGCAAAAAGTAATGGAATATACGACTAATTGCACACACATAATAAAAAAGTGACTAAATAAAACAAGTAGTTGGAAAACAAAATTAAATGACAGGTAAGAACACTGAATAATGGTAATGTCTTGGTTTAAAATACGATAGTAAGATTAGGACAGGTACACAGATAAATAAAGGTTGTAGTTGAAAATTGCAAACTTGGAAAAATTGGCAACAAAATGTATGGGAAGTATAAAATAATGTTTAATTAGTACAAAGAGTAAAATTGATCTGTAGTAAATATGGGTTTTCATTAAAAAGTTTGTAAGGTAATAATAATGATCACAAAAAAGTGAAACAGTAATGGTTTTATATTCATTCCATAATGCCACTTGGGTAGTTGATACTTGAGAGTTATATGGCAGTACAAGGTAATTAAGAGTATCTTGCTAAGATAGTAAAATGTGTATTAAAACAGGTTAAAAGAATAATTAGACAATTAATGGTTGATATAAATGAATCAAAAATGTTTTAAGAGTAAATGTGAAATTATAGTAAAGAATGATAAATATTAATTGTAGTAAGTAATAGATCAATTAATAGTGATTTAAACAAAGATATGAGGTAGAATCATCACAGAGAAAGTAACAATTCAGCTAATGTTTAAGCGAACAATATAAAAATAAGAAAATTACATAAGGTACTTATGCTACTAAAAAATCACAAATGAGGTAGTTTGACTAATAATTACTAAGAGCTTGCACAATGAAAATTTGAACGAATAATGGAGTCAAAACCAACATACACGAACACCTACGTAGGCCTTATTAGTTGTGAGCAGTGATTAATTATTCCTGTAAAGATTAGTATCCCTTGAGAGAATCGTGATAATCATTTCGTCGTTCGTTATTGTGTACAGTTGAACCTTACATTTGTTTTCCTAACTAGAATTTTTCCCTCCCGTGTGAAGCATTTGGAGATTGTGTCATTATTTTCCGCTTAAGTTTTCTGACTCTATAACAGAGGTGTTCTGACGTTTTTTTGGTAAGACACTCGTTTATGTATACCTCTTTCTTTACTTTAATAGATTTCAATAAATAAGTCTTTTTTTTCCTGTCATGTGATGGAATCTAAGCAAGGAAACACTTGATCTACCGATGGGGATTCCTAGTAACTCTGGCTTGATCATTTTATTTCTGAACTCTGGTACAATAACACTTGTTTTGGTCTTTAATTTGATCAGCAGAGTAATTTCGTTACTGTTGGTTTTGTTTCATAATCCACTGGGGAAAAAGTGACTGTTTACCTATTACTGCGTCTGATAGTTTATCTTGTTCAGTTTTATATTCTTCTGGAGAGCAAAGTAGTCACTGACGGGTTATCTAAGTTGGTTCTTCATTACTTTTACTGCTTCTTCAACATTTGTATTTAGAGATATATTTGTTGGGTAGTTGGGCTTAACTATAACTGTTTGGATGGTCAGGCACAGGTTATAGTCATTCCTGATGTTGATAACTATTGATTCAAGCTGATGGATTTTGTTCTCGAAGTTGGTCATCCTGGTGTCTATTTTTTGTTAGAAGATGGGTCTATTTTGTGGCGTCTCTCAAAGATTCAATATTTTCAATAACTTAATTTGGAGATGCATAACCTTTAAAGGGTATGCTGGGAATCGATGGGTCATTACCTGATTAGACACTTGTGCAGGTTAATCCGTGGGAAAGAGGGGAGGATGGGCTAGGTGGAAGCCATGTGTTTTTGTTATTGATTAGTAGGTGTCGCCTGAATGTGTGAGTGGGGTGGTATTGCTGGGCCGGCGTCCCTCCTTACACACTTGATTGAATAGTTGATTTTTCGGTGTTTTCCTTGCTGCCTGGTTGCTAGTTTCCTCTTAGATTGCGCCTCATATATATACAGGAATTGTTTGTAGTTAAGAATATACGTCTAAGAGGATACGTGATCGTGGTATGGTTTTTTTAGCCAGATTAGTAGTATTTTTGGGAGGATTACGTGATCGTGGGTAAGGTTTTTTTAGCCAGGATATAACAATTGGAGAAATACGTGATCGTCGTAATGTAATTTACCAGAATAGGAGTATTATTATTGAGGATACTGATCGTGGTAAATTTTTTAAGCCAGAATATACTATATTAGAGATACAGATCGTGGTAAGTTTTTTTAGGCCAGGATATGACTATATTGGAGAGAATACGGAACGTGGTAAAGGTTTTTTTATAGCCAGATATTACTAAATATGGAGGAAACGTGCACTGTGTTTAAGGTTTTTTTTAGCCCGGAAATTGACTATTTTTGGAGGATACGTTGAACGTGTAATGTTGTTTGAGGAGTTGTATGGTATGGATGATAGTGGTAATGTTGTTTGAGAGTTTATGTATGGATGGGGATGGGGTATGTTGTTTGAGAGTTTGAAAGGTATTGGAGGATTAGTATGGGTAATGTTTGTTTGAGAGTTTATGGTAGGATGGGTAATGTAATGAGTTGGTTGTTTTTGAGAGTTGTATTGGTAATGGATGGTATGGTAGATGGCGTTGTTTGAGAGTTTGTATAGGTATGATGGGTATGGTAAGTGTGTGTGTTTGAAGAGTTGTTATGGTATGATGGGATAGGTAATTTGGATTGAATTGTTATGGTATGGATGGGTATGGTAATGTTTGTGTGAGCGGGGGGGAGTTTGTAAATGGAATGGATTGGTATGGTAATGTTGTTTGAGAGTTTTATGGTATAGATGGGTATGGTAATGTGTGTTTGATGAGTTGTATGGTTAGGATGGTTAGGTAATGTTGATTGAAGAGTGTATGGTATGGATGGGTATGGCAATAGTCTGAAGAGTTGGTAAAGAGTAGTGGAATGGGTATGTAAATCTAACAGCAGTTTTTATGTACCTCAAATATTGTGATGAATGGTTGAAAAAACCGACACTAGTAGAAGATTGAGGACACTTATGCACATTGGGAATCTTTATCAGAGAAAACGATTCGCGCACAACAGTGGCTACATCATGGTCCATTACAAAGATGGAAGGCGTAAGGAGAGGAGGAGTATGAGGTAATCCAGTCCCCCTCAGCCTGCAGATCGAATTGTTGTTCAGAGGTATTCCATCTCAAGTCTTGTAGAGTGTAACAGCTATGGCCGTAAGAACATGATCTTGAGATACTGTATGAGGTGAGCTTGAAGCAGGTGGAGGCGGACATAGTGAACCGATCCATTAGTTCCGAAGTAGGTTCTTTGTCCAAAGGTTAACAAGGCTTTGAAAGAAGTTCGTTTGGTTTTTCAAACCATTGCATTCACAACTGTCCGACAACTGCAGCATCATGGGTATCTTCCTGACAAAGAATTCTTCAAACGCTTGTTCAATCCTTTTGGACAAAGACCGTACTTCGACAAGTGGATGGTACACAGATGCTCCCTCCTCCACCTGCTTCAAGTCTGCCTTCACACATGTTATATAAGCCATGTCTACGGCCCTATGCTGTACACTCCTACAAGATTGATGGACTGAACACATCGACTCCAGGTGAGGACTGATAACCTCTATACTCCTCCTCTCCTTACGCCTTCCATCTTTGTAATGGGACTGAATTGAAGCCACTGTGTGGCGAAACGTTTTTCCTGAATAAAGATCCCATATGCTGCATGAAGTGTCTGCTATCTTCACCTCAAAGTATTATTGCCGTTTATCAATACATTTGTATTAACAACGACAAGACAAAAGCAACTGGTCATAAAAACTCTAATATATTGTGTAATATGTGTATTAGTATGGTTTCGGAATAGGTGTAGGTGATTAATATATATGTTATATATATATGTTAATGTCTGTGTTTAAATTCAAACGAAACAATTTTGTCATAATAGTCATTTCTATTAATGTGTAAAAAAGGAAATAGTGTTGAGATACGTAGGGTAAATGTTGCAAGAGTATCCAAATAGTATGTATATAGAATGTAGACCATGCAAATGATGTGGTCTAAGTAACAACTTTTTAAGCTCAGCCTTTGTAGTGATGCGACACAGTTATATTAATAGCTATTAAGGTCCTTGGTGAGATCTTACTTCCCAAACTAGATCCTTAATAAAATGTATCACGTAAGACGTGAGTGACATTATTACTAGACAGGATTTTCAGTCTAATGAGAAGGTTTAGTGACTGAGATCAAGAGGTGAGTTTAAAGGAAGAAAATGTTTAGTTAAATAACTGGACATATACGAGTGAAGTTGATTTAAATGGATATTTCTATGGTATTAGTGAACGCGGTGGGCCAGCCATGTTGGAGGATAATTATCCATTGAGCTTTTTGACAGTAACTATATAGGCCAGTTCATTTTATCTTTAGTATTGTAGGATATTAATAAAATGTTCAGTATCTATATAGGCCTTGTTATTTTTTAATTGTTTTGAAATATTATTGAAATAAGACCATACAAAAAAGCATGATGATAGAGCTGAGTCATAATTAATATTTTCTTCATATCTGTGATTGGTTTAGTAATACATTAGTTTTAGGTTATAGGTTTTGGCAACAGTTAAAATGTTTAACTGGTCTCAAGCATGCCAAGTGTGTATTGGTCTTCATGTATTGTCTTTCAAGTCATTGTCCTTTATGTATTTGTTCTTCATGAAATTGTCTTCATGTGATGGTCTTTCATTATTGGTCTTCTTGTATTGTCATCAAGTCAGGTCCTTCATGTATTTGTCTTCTTGTATTTCTTCATTATAGTCTCCATGTATTGTACTTCAGTATTGTCTTCATGTATTGTCTTCATTATTGTTCTTCATTTATGTCCTCATGTATTTGGTCCTTCATGTATGTCTTCTATGTCTTGTCTTCATGTAGTTGTCTTCATGTATCTGGCTTCTTGTATTGTCCTTCATGTATTGTCTTCATGTATTTTCTTCTTGTATTGTCTTCATGTATTGTCTTCCATTTATTGTCTTCAATGTATTGTCCTTCTTGTATTGTCTTCATGATATTGTCTATCATTATTGTCTTCATGTAATGTACTTCATGTATTGTCTTCAGTATTGTCTTCATGGGTTAATGTCTTCATGGTATTTGTCTTCTTATATTGTCTTCAATATTGTCTGATCATGTATTTCTTCCTTGTATATTGTCTGGTCATGTTATTTGTCTTCATGTATTGTCTTCTTGTATATGGTCTTCATGTATTGTCTTCATGTAATTGTCTCTTCTTGTATTGTCTTTCTTTAATTGTCTTCATGTATTGTCTTCTTGTATTGTCCCTTCATGTATTGTCTTCATGTATTTCTTCAATGTTTGTCTTCATGTATTGTCTTCATGTAATTGTCTACATGTAGGGTCTTCATGTAAATGTCCTTCATGTATTGTGTCTTTCAGTATTTCTTCTTGTATGCTTCATGTAATGGTTTTTCATGTATAGTCTACATGTATTGTCTTCATGTATTTCTATCTTGTAATTGTCTTCAGGATTGTCTTCTTTCATGTATTGTCTTTCATGTATTGGTCTTCATTATTGTCTTCAATGTACTGTCTTCAGTAGTGTGTTCTTCAATGTATTGCCTACATGTATTTGTCTTCATGTATCTGTCTACATGTATTGTCTTCATTTTATTGTCTACATGTATTTCGTCATGTATTGTCTTCTTGTATTGTCGTTCCATGTATTTGTCTTCATGTAGTGTCTTCATGTATTGTCTTCATGTATTGTCTTCATGTAATTGTTTTCATGTATTGTCATACATGTTATTTTGTCTTCATGTATTGTCTTCATGTATTGTTTGCTGTGTATTGACCTTCATGTAGTTCTTCATTGTATTGTCTTCTGTAGTTTTCTCATTTATTGTCTTCTGTAATTGTTTTCCATGTATTGTTTTCATGTAATGTCTGACATTATTGACTTCTTGTGATCTTGTCTACATGTATTGTCTTCATGAATTGTCTTCTTGTATTGTCTACATGGTATGTGGTCTTCATGTAGTTGTCTTCATGTAATTGTCCTTCAGTATTGTCTTCATGTAGTCCATCGATGAAGTGTCTCTGGTATTGTCTTCATGTATGTCTTCCTTGGTATTGTCCTACGATGAATTGTCTTCAGGTCTTGTCTACATGTATTGGTCTTCATGTATTGTTCCTTCATGTATTGTCTTCAATGTAATTGTCTTCATGTATTGTACTTCATGTATTGTCTTCATTGTATTGTCTTCATGTATTGTCATCATGTATTGTCTTCATGTATTGTCTACATGTATTGTCTTCATGTATTGTCTTCTTGTATTGTCTTCATGTATTGTCTTCATGTATTGTCTTCATGTATTGTCTTCATGTATTGTCTACATGTATTGTCTTCATGTATTGTCTTCTTGTATTGTCTTCATGTATTGTCTTCATGTATTGTCTTCATGTATTGTCTTCATGTATTGTCTTCATGTATTGTCTTCATGTATTGTCTTCTTGTATTGTCTTCATGTATTGTCTTCTTGTATTGTCTTCATGTATTGTCTTCATGTATTGTCTACATGTATTGTCTTCATGTATTGTCTTCATGTATTGTCTTCATGTATTGTCTACATGTATTGTCTTCATGTATTGTCTTCTTGTATTGTCTTCATGTATTGTCTTCATGTATTGTCTTCATGTATTGTCTTCATGTATTGTCTACATGTATTGTCTTCATGTATTGTCTTCTTGTATTGTCATTCATGTATTGTCTTCATGTATTGTCTTCATGTATTGTCTTCATGTATTGTCTTCATGTATTGTCTTCATGTATTGTCTTCTTGTATTGTCTTCTTGTATTGTCTTCATGTATTGTCTTCTTGTATTGTCTTCATGTATTGTCTTCATGTATTGTCTTCATGTATTGTCTTCTTGTATTGTCTTCATTTGTGTTTTAGGAAGAATAATCTTGCACATTATTATCCTTCTTGTCAAATTATTATAATCAAAGAATGCGCTAAACCGACAAGGGTCGTGCAGCACTGACTTCTTGTCGCCAAATAAAGGAAGATATCTGGCAACCTTTTCATGTTTTACGGAAAAATGAAACTAATTGTTGAACTGAGAGAGATTTGGATATGACAGGTGAAGTCCAGAGTCTTCACTTATATAATAATTTGGATATGACAGGTGAAGTCCAGAGTCTTCACTTATATAATAATTTGGATATGACAGGTGAAGGCTAGAGTCTTCACTTACATAATAATTTGGATATGACAGGTGAAGTTCAGAGTCTTCACTTATATAACAATTTGGATATGACAGGTGAAGTCCAGAGTCTTCACTTATATAATAATTTGGATATGACAGGTGAAGGCCATAGTCTTCACTTATATAATAATTTGGATATGACAGGTGAAGGCTAGAGTCTTCACTTACATAATAATTTGGATATGACAGGTGAAGGCCAGAGTCTTCACTTATATAACAATTTGGATATGACAGGTGAAGGCTAGAGTCTTCACTTACATAATAATTTGGATATGACAGGTGAAGGCCAGAGTCTTCACTTATATAATAATCCCAGCACAAGTTCAGTAGAAAGAATTATTCAGTATGAACTCTGTTATCTAGTCTTACACATTTTTGCTGACCAGAAAGATAAAAGTTTTCATAGTTACTTGAAACAAGTTTGCAACGATAATTTTTGCCAGTCTAAATTATTTTAAACTCAAGATACACTCAATATTCTGCAGTGAACTTTTATGTAGAATTACTTTTAATAATAAAACAACTGAAATCAAAGACCCGAGACTAAGTGGGAAATGACACACTGGAGACTCGTCCACTTGACCATGAACACAGATAATGATACACTCTTCCAGTTAATGCAGACTTCCCATTACTAGGCAAGCATAAAATCAGCACTAGTATAATAGTAATTTGTTCTATTCATTTTACTTTTATCACATTTCAATCAGTTATCAGGTTTATTTATGTTCATCGAACATCGAGGAATAAACTTGTATATTTACCCTGCCACATCAAGTACCCAGTCAAAACAAAACGCAGTTAAAGGTATTCATTATAATGAAGTGGCCTGTTAGGACTGCAAGCTGCTCCGCTACACCAGAATTACTTGCAGTGTGTTTCATGGCCATGATATGTGAACCTATCAAACACTGCCATTGTGTAGGCTAGTGCCGCTAGTCTTACATGCTATTACGTTTTTTGGAAGAAAATTACCATTTGTGACCCGCGAACCTCATGTCCAAATAAGCCAACATTTTGAGGTTGACCACCCTGCTCTTGAAAGCTAAAACGGGAGTTCCTAAACTCAGGGTCGCATCCCGAATTTGGGTTGCGAGAACATTCTCTGACGTAATACCGTAAAGTGTGAAGTGTGTGCAACACTTGTGAATCTTAAGATTCCATGATGTAATGTACATTAGCCTGATGTTATACCATTGATCTAATGGAAACATCAAGACCATGGAATCGTAGAAGAGACACAGGTGTTATACGAGAGTGCCATCTGGTGGGTGGTGGAGAGTCTCAACTCGCAGATTGAAAAACAGTAAATTAAAAAAAAAAATACAAAAAGGAATCTACAGCATGACGAGATGATGAACAGATTCGTGACCAGCGCCGCCGAAGTGATAAATACTATTAGGTACCGTTTAGGTCACCAGGCGAATGTGATCTGCAAATTTTTGCGACGTGGACACGAGGAGCTTGTAAAGCAGTGTTGTAAATTGACTCGCAGGAGGGAATGAGTTCATGTTCTCCCTGACAAAGGCAAGGACATGGGGTCTTCCATGTCCTCCCTGACAAAGGCAAGGACATGGGGTCTTCCATGTCCTCCCTGACAAAGGCAAGGACATGGGGTCTTCCATGTCCTCCCTGACAAAGGCAAGGACATGGGGTCTTCCATGTCCTCCCTGACAAAGGCAAGGACATGGGGTCTTCCATGTCCTCCCTGACAAAGGTAAGGACATGGGGTCTTCCATGTCCTCCCTGACAAAAGCAAGGACATGGGGTCTTCCATATCCTCCCTGACAAAGGCAAGGACATGGGGTCTTCCATGTCCTCCCTGACAAAGGCAAGGACATGGGGTCTTTCTTTCCTTCCTTAATAAAGATAAGGACCTGAGGTCTTCCATATCCTCTCTGGCAATGGACAAGACATCCCGGGTCCACATCCACTGTTATGGAAAATAGAATTTTGCTGACCTCTTAGCGAGGGAGGAAGCGGAGCTCTTTGTAATGAAGGATTATGCAAACTATTCCATTTTCCTCATTGCAAATATCCGTTTTTCGCTCTACACATTAACTTATTCTCCTCAGCAGAACAATAGCTGTGTCTGCTGCAACTTTTGTAAAACATCGACTTACCTTCTGAAGTATCAGCTGTCGCTCGACGACGTGTCAGTTGTCACTTACCTGCAAGGTAAACAAAGACTTATTAATGCACAAGTCCCACTCCCATGTATATTTCTCAGCTGGCACCGTCAGTCCGCAGTCATACCTTCCAACTTCAACCTTCATTCCCAGTTATAGCTTTCTTCCCCTCAGAAAGTATCCTGAGTTATCCCTTCACCCACACCTTCAGTATCCCACATTCATCCACACATTCAGAAAGTATCCCAAGTTATACCTGTCATAGACAACTTCAGAAAGAATCCGAAATATTCCATTAATCAACAACCTGAAGAACTGAAACTAATAACCTTTATTTAAAACGTCAGGAAGAATCACAAGTAATACGTTAGTTGCCTAGATTTTATTATATATTTTATTAATGTACAAATGGTAGTACAATGTCGGTATCAATAGGGAAAAATTTGACTCTGGTACCTAACCTAAATCAGTCAAACTGGCACAGTGCCTGATAAGTGGAAAATGGCAAATGTAATACCTATTTACAAGGCAGGTGACAGGTCCTTGGCCTCGAACTATAGACAAATAAGCCTTACCTCCATAGTGGGAAAAATTTATGGAATCAATAATTGCCGAAGCAGTTCATAGCCATCTTGATAGGTACAGATTGATTAATGAATCTCAACACGGTTTTACAAAGGGGCGTTCCTGTCTTACGAATTTACTGTTTGAGGAGGTAGATCATGGTAATGAATATGATATTGTGTATATGGACTTCAGTAAGGCTTTCGATAGTGTGAGGGAAAAGTTCAATAGATAGGAGTAGCGATATAGTAACAATAGTATCATTGCCGGCTACTTGTTAAGGTAAGGCAAGTCTAGCTCCCGCTATTCCCGCCTTTTTTTTCCCCCCCACCCCTAAAGTGATATTTTGATTGCCGGCTATTTGTTAAGGTAGGGTCAGTCTAGCTCCCACTATCCCTCCCCCCCCCCCCCGAAAGGTGACGTGTGGGGCTCCGGTCCAAACAGTAATCACTCGACTCACAGCTCCCAGCACTACTGTAAGTACATGCCTGCCTTGTATTCTAGTGGATTTATTGGTTGAAAGCTTCACTTTTGATCAATTAATAAACTTAGTCCTTTCAGTCTTGCTCTAAGTTGACTGTTGTAATAATCACCACATCTTTTAGGTATTGTACTTATCATGGAGAGTGATTTCTTAAGCAGTGGGTAACCTGTCTATCTTTCCAGCTTGGATGACAGAGAGGGTCACCTGCCAATCAACGAGCAGAATTGAAGGAGACGGACTAACGTTCTGAGATGTCCCAAATTTTGATCCACTTACCTGTTTGTGTATGCAAGTAGCAGGATATAACCCCTCATCATTGCAGTGGAGGAAACCTGCTTTCCTGTCATCTGGAAGGATTATTGAAAGCTAGAAAATCTGTGAAGAACAAGCCGGTGGGTTGTCACCAACACCTGCGACCCCTCCATCATCAGCAACGGCTACGATTTCAACAACACGCAGTGTCACCATCACCCGACATCCACGTTTTATATACATTTATATTAGCGTTGAATTCAGTTATCATTTATATTTTTCATTTTTCGTTTTCTTTAAGGTAGGATCAATATTTCATATTTAAGTGTTTTATATTTTATATTTTCTAAATAATAAAGTGTTTATGTTTGTCAGTTTTTGTTCTTTTTCTATTCATTAATTTTCCTGAGGAGGAGCCAGCCTTGGTAATACTGACTGAAGTTGTTACAGGGCTGAGTAAGTCTTCACAATAGAGTTCCACACCAGAGGCTGTTGAGGAAACTTAAGGCGCACGGAATAGGAGGAGAAATTTTTTCCTGGGTAGAGGCATGGCTGACAAATAGGCAGCAGAGAGTTTGCATAAATAGGGAGAAATCAGAATGGGGGCACGTCACAAGCGGTGTTCCACAGGGGTCAGTGTTGGGCCCGTTGTTGTTCACAATTTACATAAACGACATAGATGAGGGAATCAATAGCGACATTAGCAAATTTGCTGATGACACCAAAATAGGCCGTCCAGTTCATTCTAATTAGGACACTAGAGCACTCCAAGATGATTTGAATAGACTGATGCAATGGTCGGAGAAGTGGCAGATGCAGTTTAATATAGACAAATGCAAAGTTCTAAATGTTGGACAGGAACATAACCATGCAACATATAAACTAAATAACGTAGATCTTAATACTACTGATTGCGAAAAGAATTTAGGAGTTCTGGTTAGCAATAATCTAAACATAAGACAACAGTGCATTAGTGTTCGCAATAAAGCTAACAGAATTCTTGTCTTCATATCTAGAAGTATAAATAGAATTCCTCAGGTTGTTTTCAACTCTCTATATCCTTGGTTAGGCCTCTTTCAGACTATGCTGCTCAGTTCTGGTCACCGTATTACAGAATGGATGTAAATGCTCTGGAAAGTGCCGTTTATGTGACTCTTATGAGCATATGGCGGCACAATGCCCCAGGAGACAGGGCCCTAGGGATCAAGAGAAAGCTTCTGAAGACATGCAGTTAGAAGCCTTGGGCGTTGTGACGGGTGGAGTGGAAAGCCGGGGTAAGGGCCTGTGGAGTGAGGAGGTTGAAAGAGCAGAGGTGGTTTTGGAGACGCGTGTTACACTACCAGTGGAAAGGGGGGGGGGGGGAATATCGCTGTCAGACAGACCGTTGGGTACTACAGATTCAGCTCAAGAAGGGATGTTGGAGGCTGTGCTGAAGGATTTTTTGGAAGAGTCGGAGCATGGTGTGGAAGGTGACGTGAGGTTAGGTGATGTCAAGGTGATGGACGAACAGAAACGGGGTAAGGAAGACTTGAGTGAGGTTCGAATGGAGAGTAATGTGGGTGTGGAGGTCCATCAAGAAGATGTGGTTGAAGAAGATGTGTGTAGAGGGTAGATCCCGCAAGAGATCAGCGGGGGCATCAGACATGGACGAAGTCCTCACACCAGCGCAGTGGCCTGGGAAAAAGATTTGGGCAGCTGTGGTAGCAACGGCAAGTCCGGGAGGAGGGGGAGGGGCAATAGGAAGATCGGTGGGAAGGGACAGTGAGGGGTTGGAGGGCAGGAACAAGGGATTGATAGAGAAGGACCGAGACCTATGAAAGGAGGACAAAGTAAGCCTCAGCGGCACAGGGGTAAGCCGCCATTCTTGTAAAATTCAGGTGTGTAACTTTCAATGTAAACGGTCTTAAAACCGAGGTCAAGAGGGTATGGTTAGAGTGGGTTTTGAGGAGATTTAATATTGATGTCTGTTTTTTGCAGGAACATAACCATAGGTTAGGATGTGAGTTGTTGTTGAAAGGTTATAGGTTGTTTACCAGTGATGCTTTGAGGTTGAAAGGTGTGGCTGTGGCGGTAAAGGAGACCAGTCCTTTGCGTATCCTGGGTTGGGAGGACGGGGGGGGAGGGTTGTCAGGGTGGATGGGTTTTGGGGGGCCAGGAGGGTTAGTTTTGTAGGTGTGTACATGACAGCAACTAGTAACGCTAGAGTGAAGTTGGATTTTGTACGCAATGTTTTGGTATATCACTTGAGAGGTTTACCTGCTATTACGGTGATTGGAATTGTGTAATTAGGAACGGTGATGTGGTTCCGAGGGGGGCGGGTTGTGTTTTGTGGTGGAAATCCTTTTGGGAGACTAGGAATATGGAGATGGATCTGCTGGATTGGTGGGAAATGAGGGTAAAGTTGGAATCGCGGATTTTTTTAAAGTACGGGGTAAGGAGATGGCGAGGTGGAGCTATGGTCAACAAAATTATCTTGAAGGTCAATTAAATGACTGTTATGCAGAGGAACGGGTGGGGCGGAGTGAGGACATGGAACGTTTGCAAAATAGGTTGGCGGAAATTCACAATGAAAAGTTTGAGGCAATTAGAGTTAGGGCGGGGTTAGAGGATGTTTTAAGGGGGGATAGACCATGGGTTTTGTATTAAGGAGGTTTAAGGAACGGCAGGCGAAAACCACCTTGGCGTATATTGAGGCAGGGGGGGGGGGTGTTTGAGGAGGGTCAAGGCCTATCCACCACGGAAAATATTAGCTTGCATGCCGATTTTTGGTTTAGGGAGGAGGGTTGGCGGGGGAGTGGGTGAGGGACGTTTTGGGGATGAAGGGTTTAATAGGGTATTAAGTGAGCAGGACAGTGACAGACTCGAGAGTAGTATTAGTGTAGAGGAGGTGGAGGAGGCAGTTTTTGGGATGTGCCAGGGTAAAACCCCAGGCATAGACGGCATACCAAATGATTTTTATAGGTGTCATTGGGGGAGTGTATGGCATTGTCTGGTGGGGGTTTTGAATTGTATGTTAAGTAGTGGGAGGATGGGAAAATCGCAAAGAACGGTGGCCCGGTGGCCTGGTCAGGTGGCCCGGTGGCCTGGTGGCTAAAGCTCCCGCTTCACACACGGAGGGCCCGGGTTCGATTCCTGGCGGGTGGAAACATTCGACACGTTTCCTTACACCTGTTGTCCTGTTCACCTAGCAGCAAATAGGTACCTGGGTGTTAGTCGACTGGTGTGGGTCGCATCCTGGGGGACAAGATTAAGGACCCCAATGGAAATAAGTTAGACAGTCCTCGATGACGCACTGACTTTCTTGGGTTATCCTGGGTGGCTAACCCTCCGGGGTTAAAAATCCGAACGAAATCTTAAACGGGTGTCACGGTTTTAGTGCCCAAAAAGAAGGAATGCCGAGTTTTGAATGATTACCGTGCGATTACGTTAATGTGCTCGGATTACAAGATTTTTGCTAAGATTTTGGGCATCAGAATGAGTAAAGTGTTGGGTTTAGTGTTACATAGGGGGCAGTTGGGAATTCCGGGGAGAAGGATGAGGGATGGACATGGTTTTATTAGGGGTTTTCTAGAGAGTTGTATGGGAGGGGGAATACTAGGTTTAGATTGGGAGAACGCATATGATTGCATGGTCAGAGACTTCTTAGGGGTTTGCTTAGAGAGGTTGGGGTTTCGGGAGGGGGTAGTGAGGTGGGTGAACACCCTGTATGCTGAGGCGGAGGTGAGGGTACAGGTCATTGGGAGGTTGGGTGAAAGTGTACCGATGGAGAGAGGTTTGAGGCAGGGCTGCCCGCTGTCACAGCTGCTCTTTGCGTGTGTGCAGAATCCTTTTTATGAGTCTGTTGAGAGGGTGATGGACAAACAGGAGATGGACGGGGGTGCAAAGAGGGCATCGTTGGGTATTTGGATGATACTACTGTTTTGCTACGGGGTAAGGAAGAGTTAAGGAGGGTGGGTAGGGTTATTCAGATGTTTGGGATGAATACGGGGATGCGGGTTAATACAGTGAAATCAAGGTTACTAGAGGTGGGTAATTGGATAGGGGGGGCTTGGGGATGGGGTTAGGATGGACAGTGGTTGACAGAATCAGGGTATGTGGGATATGGCATATGGTGGAGGTGCAGGCATGCAGAAGGGTAAATTCGGAGTCTGTCACGGGTAAGGTTTTAGGTAGACTAGGAGGTTTAAGTGCGAGGGACCTAGCTTTACATCAGAGGGTAGTGGTGGTAAATTCACTTGTCTATAGCAAGGTATAGGGGGTGGCAGAGGTTTTTCCCTTAGAGGTACAGGACATTGTGGAAATGCAGAGGAGGGTACTAAAGTTTGTGTGGGGATTTGGGAGGGCATGGTTAAGTAAGGAGGTAGTTATGACGGATGTTGGGAGAGGGGATTTAGGTTTGTTGCCTTTAGGACTGAGAGTAATGGCTGTATATATCAAGCGGAGGTAAATTAGGGAAGGGGGTGTGAGGGGCGCTAAAGTAGGAAGAGTTATGGAGGAGGCACGTAAATGGTGGAGTGGGAAGGAATTGAGGTTTTTTGAAGATATGTTGAGATTTTTATTGACAGGTGGATAGCATCAAGGTGAAAAGGTTGGTGAGGGTAGTGAGAGGTCAGGGAATTATGCAAGGGGTAGCCGTGTATCCAACGTATGATTGTGGCTAGCTGGTCTAGTGGCTAATGCGACGGGCTGGAGTTTTGAGACTCTATGACCGCGGGTTCAATCCCGGCCGGGGGTATGGTTTATTTGCAATCGTGTCATTACGATTTCTTAAGTCAAGTTATGATTGGGGGGTTATTTGGAAAGATTTTAGTAAGCTTCGGATACCGGCTAGAGTAAGAGAATTAGTGTATCGTTTCATCATGGGGATTCTGACCTCCAAGGAGGAGTTATGTTGTATGGGGTTTGTGGAAGAGGCTTTTTGTCAGTTTTGTGGTGATGCTGAAACGGCGTTTCATGTGGTCTTCTTTTGTACCTCCTTGGAGGGGGTGAGATCATGGATGGGTGGAGTTATCAGACTGTTGGGGGGGTAGTTCGTAGCTTTTAAGGGCTTTACTACTAGATGTAAGGGGAGTGCCTAGGGATGTGGGAAGGGCTATAATGTATATCATAGTGGATTATCTGGATATCTCATGGGGAATGAGGGGATTAAGGGGTGATACGAGGATTAAAGCGTTGGCGGCTAGATTCTATAGGACGAAGTGTAGGAATATGCTGGTTTATGGGGCGTCCTGGGAAAAAAGTTTCCCGGAAGGTTATAGGAACCTCACTGTGGGTTCCCTTTGTCGGGGTCCCTGAGGAAGGACAAAGGGGTGGTCTCCTTATAGGGGGATGTAAAGGGGAAGTGGGTTTTTTTTTGTTTTCCTCTGGAGTTTGTGGTGTGTAAGAGGAAGGTAGTTACAGTTAGGTATGGATGGTACGCTATGTTTCACGAGAATGTCTGTCATAGTGAGATATAAGAGTAGCTTACAAGGTTAAATTTTTAAACCTGATGGTTATGTTCACTGTGTTAAAAATTTCCTTGATAGCCAGGATACCGAGCCCTTAGGATCTCGGTTTTAAGTAATCAGTTTGGCACGTTGGTTTCAACAAAAACTTTTCTAAGGTACTTGTCTGTTCTTTGGGACCGGCAAAATATAGCGGCCCTTATACTTAAGATAAGATAAGATAAGATTTCGTTCGGATTTTTAACCCCGGAGGGTTAGCCACCCAGGATAACCCAAGAAAGTCAGTGCGTCATCAGGACTGTCTAACTTATTTCCATTGGGGTCCTTAATCTTGTCCCCCAGGATGCGACCCACACCAGTCGACTAACACCCAGGTACCTATTTGCTGCTAGGTGAACAGGACAATAGGTGTAAGGAAACGTGTCGGAATTTCCACCCGCCGGGAATCGAACCCGGGCCCTCCGTGTGTGAAGCGGGAGCTTTAGCCACCAGACCATACTTGTATTGTATGATGTTTAACTTCTATAGTCTGCTGAAGGTTCTATGTGGTAATTTTAAGTGTATGTATAGATCTTGGGTCTATACCATGTTTATTACGGGGTTATACCAAAAAAGTCTTGTGGACAAGATTTTCGGTTTACATATATGGGAGGTTAATTTATGTGTAGGGTTTAGTTTTAAACCCTTTTGATGTGCCGAGGTTTTTGTTATAAAAACCTTGTTTTGGGTTATTTTATTATTGTAGGTTACATGTATGTTGTTCTGTTTTCTGTACCAGAATTATTGTACTTGAGGGTTGAACATAATAATATTAAAATACTGTTTCTCTATGGTTATTGTGCATAAGGAATCATACGTTCCTTCCGAATTCCTATTGGTTAGGATCTAATGTAACAGAACTTAACCAATACTCTATACCCTGTCATAGCGGGTATGTACCCTGTCATAGCGGGTATGTACCCTGTCATAGCGGGTATGTACCCTGTCATAGCGGGTATGTACCCTGTCATAAGCGGGTATGTACCCTGTCATAGGCGGGTATGTACCCCTGTCATAGCGGGTATGTACCCTGTCATAGCCGGGTATGTACCCTGTCATAGCGGGTATGTATCCTGTCATAGCGGGTATGTACCTGTCATAGCGGGTATGTACCCTGTCATTAGCGGGTATGTACCCTGTACCATAGCGGGTCTTGTACCCTGTCATAGCGGGTATGTACGCCTGTCATAGCGGGTATGTACCCTGTCATAGCGGGTATGTACCTGTCATAGCGGGTATGTACCCTGTCATAGCGGGTTATGTACCCTGTCATAGCGGGTATGTACCCTGTCATAGCGGGTATGTACCCTGTCATAGCGGGTATGTTCGGGTTTGTCTTGTTTTGTAGTTGTTATGGTAGCTTTGGTTAGGGGTCTTTTTAATTTACTCACATATGTGTAGTACATATATTGTGTGATAAAGGTGGTTTATGATTGAAGGGGGGGGGGTCATGTGTGGACAATTTCACTTATGTAAACCTTGTGATGTTGTACATTTGTAAGTTACTTTTGTTGTAATAGGTTATGACAAGTACTCATTTTATATTGTTAAACCATGTAAAAATTTAATTTTGATGCGTTTTCTTTGGTTAAAAATGGCTTGGTGGCAACTATTAATGACTGTTATACTTTAGTGAGGTTTGTCTTAGCGTGTATTGTCTGTTATAACAGGATGTTGTTATAATACTTGTTACCTCCAAGAATAACCTGGTACTAGTAGCGTGTACATTAAAATGGTATAAAATACCGACAGGTTGTTAGGTAAGACACATATGCAACAGTTAGGTATCTTTATTACGAAACGTTTCGCCTACACAGTAGGCTTCTTCAGTCGAGTACAGAAAAGTTGATAGAAGCAGAAGATACTTGAAGACGATGTAATCAGTCCATCACCCTTAAAGTTTTGAGGTGGTCAGTCCCTCAGTCTGGAGAAGAGTAATTGTTTCCATTAGTCTGAAACAATATGGAGGGGACGAAGTGACAGGGATGGAGCCTTATATAGCGGCCAGGAGGTGAGATGTGGTCACTAGACGAGGTAAGATAATCAGATGTTCTCTGGGAGGGTCAGGTCCCTCTCAAATCCCAGCCGTATCTCACTAGTAGAGGTTGTCGAAGTTGATTGCAGGTCTGTACCAAGATACCCTTGTGTTGCAGTGTCTGACAGATTGAACATTAAAATGGTATATAAAAATACCGACAGGTATTCAAGTTTTTCTGGCTTCTATCAACTTTTCTGTACTCGACTGAAGAAAGCCTTACTGTGTAGGCGAAACGTTTCGTAATAAAGATACCTAACTGTTGCATATGTATCTTACCTAACAACTAGTAGCGTGTATTGTGTGTTATAACAGGATGTTGTTATAATACTTGTTACCTCCAGGAATAACCTGGTACTAGTAGCGCAAAAGACTGTTATTGTATTCCTGTACTATTATTATGTATCCTTTGTACTTTTCTAAGGTTTCTAATAAAAAAAAATGCTCTGGAAGACGTACAGAGGAGAATGATAAATGAGAAAGATGATCCCATGTATCAGAAATCTTCCCTATGAGGATAGACTGAGGCCCTGGATCTGCACTATGAGGATAGACTGAGGCCCTGGATCTGCACATGAGGATATATCTGAGGCACCTGGTCTGCACAATGTGGATAGAATACTGAGGCCATGGATCTGCACTATGAGGGATGATAGACTGGAGGCCCTGGAATCTGCTCTATGAGGATAGACTGAGGCCCTGGATCTGCACTATGAGGATAGACTGAGGCCCTGGATCTGCACTATGAGGATAGACTGAGGCCCTGGATCTGCACTATGAGGATAGACTGAGGCCCTGGATCTGTCACTTGAGGATAGGATGTAGGACCTGGATCTGCACTATGAGGATAGATGAGGCCTGGATCTGCACTATGAGGATAGACTGAGGCCGTGAATCTGCACTTATGAGGATAGACTGAGCCCTGAAATCTTGCACTATGAGGATAGATGAGGGCCTGGATCTGCACTATGAGGATAGACTGATGCCCTGAATCTGCACTATGAGGATATAGACTAAGGGACCTGATTTGCACTATGGAGGATAGACTGAGGCCTGAATCTGCACTCTCTAGAAAGGCGTAGAATTATGGCGGATATGGATCGAGGGTATAATGAGGAAAACAGGAATAAATAAAGAGGTGTAAATAACGTGCTGAAAATTTCCAGCAGACAGGACTCACAGCAATGGTTTCAAGTTGGAAAAAATTAGTTCAGGAGGATATAGGAAAGTACTGGTTTCTTGGTATAGAGTTGGGGAATGAGTGGAACGAACTCCCGAGTACAGTTATTGAGGCTATAAAACGTTGTGTAGTTTTTAAAAATAGGTTAGATAAATAATGAGTGAGTCGTGGGGTGGGTGTGAGCTGACCTCTGACCTAGCTTGTGATGCTGGGTCTGGTTGCCGTGCTCCTTCTTGAGTGGAGGTGACCGGACTGGGTGGGTCAGTGGTCTTAATCCGGGAAGGAAACATGAACCTGATCCGCAGGGGTTCAGTTGCTTGCTGCAGTGCTCCTTCTTATGTTCTTATGTTCAAAATTATTTATAACTTTTATTAATACATTCCTGGCTAGCTTGGGTTTGATTACATCGTGTTTGTCGAGCCAAAAAACATCATTTTTGTGTCATAGGCGGAAATAAATACCTCCATTGCACAAGCCAGTGTTGGAAAATTTACATAATAAAATTTATACAACAGTTTACGTCATATAAATAATTCTCAGGACGTAGTGGAGCTGATATTCATATTACCTTCACACAGGAAGCCTGGTCAAAGACCGGGCCGCGGGGGCGTTGACCCCCGGAACTCTCTCCAGGTAAATCAGGTTAAACCACTAAAGGAATTCACCTTTCTAATAAGGGAGATGGCAGGTGGTGTGGGGCCCAGGTCGTGTGCGCGGGGCCCAGGTGATGCTGGGGCCAGGTGGTGCTGGGGCCCAGGTGGTGCAGGGGCCCAGGTGATGCTGGGGCCCAGGTGGTGTTGGAACCCAGGTGGTGCTGGGGCCCAGGGGGTGCTGGGAACCAGGTGGTGTTGGATATCCAGGTGGTGACTGGGGCCAGGTGGTGCTGGGGCCCAGGTGGGCTGGAACCAGGTGTTCTGGGGCCAGGTGGTCGTGGAACCCAGGTGTTGCTGGAACCCAGGTGTGCTGGAACCCAGGTGGTGCTGGACCCCAGGTGGGTGCTGGAACCCAGGTGGTGCTGGGGCCCAGGTGGTGCTGGACCCAGGTGGTGCTGGAACGCAGGGTGGTGGCTGGGGCACAGGTATGCTGGGGCCCAGGTGACATGCTGGGGACCCAGGTCGTGCTGGGGCCCAGGTGGTGCTGGAAAACCTGGGTGGTGCTGGAACCCAGGTGGTGCTGGAACCCAGGTGGTGCTTGGGGACCAGGTGGTGCTGGAACCCAGGTAGGTGGTGCTGGGAACCCAGGTGGTGCTGGAAAACCAGGTGGTGTGGAACCCAGGTGGTGTGGATAACCCAGGTGGTGTGCTGGAAACCCAGGTTGTGCTGGAAACCAGGTGGTGCTGGAACAGGTGGTGCTGGGGCAAGGTGTGGCATAATATTTATGCAGTTAAATATGAGCACTAAATGTCCTGAAGTAAATCGGGATATTCGTATGACAAGTATCACATAGGAAAACTAATATTCCGAAGGAAAACACTGAACTGCGCATTCTCATGTTCTCCCCATTGAGCCAAATTATCTTAAAATTCATCAGTACATTATGGTAAGCTTGATGCCGCTCAGAATTTGCATTATGAGGGTATCATGATGGGAAAGCTGAAACATGGAAGCGCAATGAGAAATTATTCTTAGGGCTAAGCGAGCTTACTGCAATATTCAGCCTGGATATTTGGTTGATATAGCTGTAAGCTATATCATCCTGGGGATATAATAGCTTGCTATAGACTATGTTTTATCATACGGAGGAAACGATGGCATGATTTATCGGCCTTCCGAGAAAAATGATGATATTCTCGATCTGGCCCCCCCCCCCCCCCCCCCCCCCCCCCCCCCCCCCCCCCCCCCCCCCCCCCCCCCCCCCCCCCCCCCAGCTTTATTGGTAATGGAGGAGCAGTGGCAAGAATAGAGAGTGTTGGAACCGGGGACGAGGTTGATATCCTGGGGTGAAATTTGATTACAAAACTGATCAGGAAGGATCACGTTACAAATAAAATCAAGAAGATAATAGCACTTAGAAAGTTTACGTATCTGCTCGACGGTTGAAGCTGCAAGACTTCACCTGTACGAGGCGCAAGTGCTCACAGACCTCGAGTATGTTCCACTTTCTTGGACTACCTTCTCTTTCCCTCCACCCGTCCGCAACTAATCTTCATAAAACAGAGAAAAGACAAGATGACTCATTCATCGCTAGAGCCAGCCTGGACAGTCTATCATTTGAGCTGAAAAACCTTCAGCCACTGGAGGGATGTAGGTGGCCATACTGTTATTATGTACAGAGTCAATATAGTCTAGGATACCACACTTGGCTTGCACTCGCGAACAGCAAGGAATAGACCTTGTAACAACAGGATGGCAGCACCAACAACTTTACCCCGGTTATACCTTCTCAGGAACATCATTTCTTAGAGTCATTCCTTGTATCTGTATGACTTGTACATGTGCTTGTATACCCTTGTACATGTATTGATAGAACTAGCTGTAATGTACTTGGATACCTTTGTACATGTATTGTATATCTTGAACATGTACTTGTATACCTTGTACATGTATTGTATACCTTTGTACATGTGCCTTGTTACCTTGTACATGTACTTGATATACCTTGTACATGTACTTGTTATACCTTGTACATGTACTGCTTTACCTTGTACATGTACTTTGTATACCTTGTACATGTACTTGCCATACCTTGTACATGTAATGTTTACTTGTACATGTATTGCATACCCTTGTACATGTACTTGCATACCTTGTACATGTACTTGTATACCTGTTACTGTATCTTGCATAAACTTGTACATGTACTGGTATACCTTGTACATGTTACTTGTATACCTTGTACATGTACTTGTGTATACCTTGTTACATGTACTTGCATACCTTGTACATGTACTTGTATACCTTGTACATGTCTTGAATACCTTGTACATGTACTGGTATTACCTT
Source organism: Cherax quadricarinatus (assembly GCF_026875155.1). Taxonomy (NCBI): domain Eukaryota; kingdom Metazoa; phylum Arthropoda; class Malacostraca; order Decapoda; family Parastacidae; genus Cherax; species Cherax quadricarinatus. The sequence goes on from NC_069493.1 coordinate 12,338,109, forward strand.
GTACATGTACTTGTATCCTTGTACATGTATTGTATACCTTGTACATGTACTGGTATACTTTGTAATGTACTTGTTACTTTTACATGTACTGGTTATACCTTGTTACATGTATTGTATACCTTGGTACATTGTATTGCATACCTTGTACATGTACTTGTTACCTTTTACATGTACTTGGTATACTTGTACATGTACATTGTATACCTTGTAATTGTACTGGTATACCTTGTACATGTACTTGTATACCTTGTACATGTACTTGCATACCTTGTACATGTACTTGCTATACCTGTACATGTACTTGTATACCTTGAACATGTACTTGTCATACCTTGACATGTTACTTGTATACCTTGTACATGTACTTGTATACCTTGTACATGTATTGTAGTAATTAAAGCTTATTATTATTATTATTATTATTATTATTTTTATTATTATTATTGTTATTATAACTGGTCATTTCGTGTCTCCAACAATGAGGTGCTGTTGCCCTGGAGACTCAAATTCAGGACACTTAAGCAACATACGGGAATCTTTATTCCAATATGTTGCATAAGTGTCTACAGTCTTCCACTTGGCGGTTTTTTTAACAATTTCTCACAGACTCTATTCAATCACTCAAAAAACGAAAGAAAATCTGCCATACTTGCTAGTATTTAGAAACAACCGTCCTCATGCTAACTGCTGAATATGGCCTCATAGCTTACCAAACCTTCTGCAAAACTAACCTAACTGCTGAATATGGCCTCATAGCTTACCAAACCTTCTGCAAAACTAACCTAACTACTGAATATGGCCTCTTACCTGACTAAACCACCTCCAAAACTAACCTACCTGCTGAATATGCCTCTTACCTGACTAAGCCACCTCCAAAACTAACCTACCTGCTGAATATGGCCTCTTACCTGACTAAGCCACCTCCAAAACTAACCTACCTGCTGAATATCGCCTCTTACCTGACTAAGCCACCTCCAAAACTAACCTACCTGCTGAATATGGCCTCTTACCTGACTAAGCCACCTCCAAAACTAACCTACCTGCTGAATATGGCCTCTTACCTGACTAAACCACCTCCAAAACCTCGTTGCCTAACAACTGTCGCACTTCAAATGTGAAAGTGCTTCAACCTCGTTTTGCCTTTTCGTTGAGCAGTTACAAAAATTCCTTCAATTTAGAGAACGACTTTGATGTGTGTTTTCATGAAAGCTGCGGCGTAGAAAAGTCACTGATGGAGCGACCATCCTGAAGTGAACGACAAGTCCGTCATGCTCTCCTGTCATTTCACATGGATATGTTGGTACATGAGCCCTCCCTGCGGTCCTGTTGATTCTATTGGCTCTCTCACAGGATATGATCACCATACATTCTGTATACATTTATCCCTGTTTTAATAATAATAATATCTTTGTCTACTAGTACATGTACAAGGTATACAAGTACATGTACAAGGTATACAAGTACATGTACAGGTATACAAGTACATGTACAAGGTATACAAGTACATGTACAAGGTATACAAGTACATGTACAAGGTATACAAGTACATGTACAAGTTACAAGTACATGTACAAGGTATACAAGTACATGTACAAGGTATACAAGTACATGTACAAGGTATACAAGTACATGTACAAGGTATACAAGTACATGTACAAGGTATACAAGTACATGTACAAGGTATACAAGTACATGTACAAGGTATACAAGTACATGTACAAGGTATACAGACCATAGCTGACATCAGTGACAAAGTACTATATAGAAAGCCGCTTGTTATGCTGAGCATTTCCCGTATATGAGGTCAGTTTTGTCCAAGGATGCGACCCACACCAGTCCACTAACACCCAGGTGCCTATTTTACTGATGGTGAACATAGACAACCGGTATAAAGAAACACGCCCAATGTTTCTACCCCTCGGCGGGAATCGAACTCGGGTTTTCGCCGTTTGAAGCGAGAGCTTTAACAACCAGGCCACGAGACACCCTGATGAATGCATTCTTGACTTGTGTGAATAGGTCACGTGCCGCCTTAATGATCCACCTAATACTCGATAGACATTAAACCCAATTAAGATGTCGGTTATATAAAATTTCTCTGGTACCAGTGGCCAGGGACAGACAATATTAAAAGTCCTCTTAAAGTCGAATGAAAAAAAAAATAAAGAATTGGAGATAATTCTTTCAAATGATGTGTTCGATTGTGTTCAGAGGGTTCTGGTGGCCTGGTGGCTAACGCGAGGGCCTGGGTTCGATTCCCAGCCAGGGTAGAAACATTGGGCGGGTTTCCACCTGTTGTCTATGTTCCCAATCAGTAAAATGGATACCTGGGTGTTAGTGGACTGGTGTGGGTCGCATCCTGGGTGTTAGTGGACTGGTGTGGGTCACATCCTGGGTGTTAGTGGACTGGTGTGGGTCACATCCTGGGTGTTAGTGGACTGATGTGGGTCACATCCTGGGTGTTAGTGGACTGGTGTGGGTCACATCCTGTGTTAGTGGACTGGTGTGGGTCACATCCTGGGACAAAACTGACCTAATGTGCCCAAAATGCTGAGCATAACAGGGGACTTCTGTAGAGTAGTACGTCATTGATGTCAGCTATGGTCTGTATACCTTGTGCTTGCAGTAAATGAAGATATTATTATTATTATTATTATTATTATTATTATTATTATTATTATTATTATTATTATTAAAAGGAATAATTTGTGAACGGATTCAGGGAAAAGTTATGTCAGTCTGAAAGAGGAGTTGGGTCAGGCTGAAATTTGGTCACATGATGCCCTGCGCATTACTCTCACGTCATCTCATAAATGATTAAAAATAAATGAACTATACCACGGGTGGGGTTAGAACCCGCGATCAGAGAGTCATAAAACTCCAGACCGACGCGTTAGCCACTGGACCAACTGGCCAGCAATCGTGTCATTACGATTTCGTGAGTCATGATAGAGAGACATCTTGTGGGTTAAAAGGATCCCAGTGGAACTAAGTAACTCAGACTTTTTTGGGTTAACTCAGGTTCTCTACACATATGTTGCTATCTGGAGAGTTTATCTGGAGAGAGTTCCGGGGGTCAACGCCCCCGCGGCCCGGTCTGTGACCAGGCCTCCTTAGGTCAGTGTCCCAGGATGCGACCCACACCAGTCGACTAACACCCAGGTACCCATTTTACTGATGGGGAACATAGACAACAGGTGGAAAGAAACACGTCCAATGTTTCTACTCTGGCTGGGAATCGAACCCAGGACCTCACCGTGTGAAGCGAGAGCGTTAACCACCAGGCCACCAGAGCCCTTGCTATGTATCTATGTATGATAATCTATGTATATTTGTGTATACCTGAATAAACTTACTATTTTTCCTATAACTTAATACATAGCATATTAAAAAATTTCCTGCTGTAAATACAGCGAGTCACTGTATTCTTGGAGGCCAAGAATACAACTTTGTCTTTCTCTCCTCCTAAATCTGTCTTTGGCAAGCGGAAAACACACATTTTAACTGATAGTGTGTATCTGTGGTTTATCTTCGTTATGGCGTAGCTAACGTTGCATGCTTTAGTTGATACTTGCAATGTCTTAATGCAACACAAATAAGAATAAAGTCAAAAATGGTATAAAATACCGACAGATTGTTAACAATCTGTCGGTATTTTATACCATTTTAATGTTCATTCTGTCAGACACTGCAACACAAGGGTATCTTGGTACAGACCATCAACTTCGACAACCTCTACTAGTGAGAACGGCTGGATTTGAGAGGGACCTGCCGTCCCAAAGCAACCTATGTCTCACTTCCTGGCACTATATAAAGCTCCATCCTGTCACTTCAACTCCATATTGTTCCAGACTATGGAACAATACTCTTCTCCAGACTGAGGGACTGACCACCTCAAAACTTTAAGGGTGATGGACTGATTACATCGTCTTCAAGTATCTTCTGCTTCTATCAACTTTTCTGTACTTGACTGAAGAAGCCTACTGTGTAGGCGAAACGTTTCATAATAAAGATACCTAACTGTTGCATATGTGTCTTACCTAACAACCTGTCGGTATTTTATACCATTTTAATGTTCAATCTGTCAGACACTGCAACACAAGGGTATCTTGGTACAGACCTACAATCAACTTCGACAACTTCCACTAGTGAGAGCGGCTGGATTTGAGAGGGACCTGACCTCTCAACATCTGAGTTCTTACCTCTCCTAGTGGCCTACGTCTCACCTCTTGGCGCTATAAAAAGCTCCATCCTGTCACTTCAACTCCATATTGTTTCATACTATGGAACAATGCTCTTCTCCAGACTGAGGGACTGACCACCTCAAAACTTTAAGGGTGATGGACTGATTACATCGTCTTCAAGTATCTTCTGCTTCTATCAACTTTTCTGTACTCGACTGAAGAAGCCTACTGTGTAGGCGAAACGTTTCGAAATAAAGATACCTAACTGTTGCATATGTGTCTTACCTAACAAGAATAAAGTCACAATCCCGTGACTTGAACAATACACAAATAACCCGCACGTTAAAGAGAGAGAGTTCATGATGACGTTGCGGTCAGACTTGGACCATTTACAAAGTCACACGACTTTGTAAATGGTCCAAGTCGGACCGAAACGTCATCATAAACTCCTCTCTTCTATATGCGGGTTATTTGTGTACTAATGCAACATCAGAAGTCGTGGATATTTTCAGACCTTCCCGTATACTTCTGGAAAATCATCTACCATGTTTTTCTAGATTTTTATGTTCAATCTGAATACATAGACGTAAATACTAGAACTTACAGCAGTAGTTTGTTAGAAACTCCCAACAAACTACCCACTGTCAACTTCAACTTCCATCGTTGCAATGAAATGTAATTCCCATGGTAACATAATCTCTGTTACACTCGTATTGTTTTCTTCTTTTTCTCCCTCTCCTCGAGTCCTTTACTGTCGTTTCTCAATTTTATTCTGTATGTTAGTTTCTCCCTCTTCCTTCGATTAACGTTGTTCCGCAGCTTCGGTCTATCTGTCCGTATCTCTGTTCGACCGCTTCTCTTTGGCTCTGATGCTGGCATCATGTGAGAAGCAGATGAGGATGCTGTGGTCTGCTCTCTACAACAGATGATGCTGTGGTCTGCTCTCCTCTAAAATAGATACAGAGGCTGTTGTCTGCTCTCCTCTACAACAGATGAGGCTGATGTCTGCTCTCCTCGACAACATATGAGGCTGTTGTCTGCTCTCCTGTACATTATATGAGGCTGTTGTCTGCTCTCCTCTACAACAGATGAGGCTGTTGTCTGCTCTCCTCTACAACAGATGAGGCTGTTGTCTGCCTTCCTCTACAACAGATGAGGCTGTTGTCTGCTCTCCTCTACAACAGATGACGCTGTTGTCTGCTCTCCTCTACAACAGATGAGGCTGTTGTCTACTCTCCTCTACAACAGATGAGGCTGTTGTCTACTCTCCTCTACAACAGATGAGGCTGTTGTCTACTCTCATCTGCAACAGATGAGGCTGTTGTCTGCACTCCTCTACAACAGATGAGGCTGTTGTCTGCCATCCTCTACAACAGATGAGGTTGTTGTCTACTCTCCTCTACAAGAGATGAGGCTGTTGTCTGCCTTCCTCTACAACAGATGAGGCTGTTGTCTGCCCTCCTCTACAACAGATGAGGCTGTTGTCTACTCTCCTCTGCAAGAGATGAGGCTGTTGTCTGCCCTCCTCTACAACAGATGAGGCTGTTGTCTACTCTCCTCTACAAGAGATGAGGCTGTTGTCTGCCTTCCTCTACAACAGATGAGGCTGTTGTCTACTCTCCTCTACAACAGATGACGCTGTTGTCTGCTCTCCTCTACAACAGATAAGGCTGTTGTCTGCTCTCCTCTACAACAGATGAGGCTGTTGTCTACTCTACAACAGATGAGGCTGTTGTCTACTCTCCTCTACAACAGATGAGGCTGTTGTCTACAACAGATGAGGCAGCTGTCTGCTCTCCTCTAAAACAGATGACGCTGTTGTCTACTCTCCTCTACAACAGATGAGGCTGTTGTCTACAACAGATGAGGTTGCTGTCTGCTCTCCTCTACAACAGATGAGGCTATTGTCTGCTCTCCTCTACAAGAGATGAGGCTGATGTCTACTCTCCTCTACAACAGATTAAGATGTTGTCTACTCTCCTCTACAACAGATGAGGCTGTTGTCTACTCTCCTCTACAACAGATGAGGCTGTTGTCTACTCTCCTCTACAACAGATGAGGCTGTTGTCTGCTCTCCTCTACAACAGATGAGGCTGTTGTCTGCTCTCCTCTACAACAGATGAGGCTGTTGTCTACTCTCCTCTAAAGCAGATGAGGCAGCTGTCTGCTCTCCTCTAAAACAGATGACGCTGTTGTCTGCTCTCCTCTACAACACATGAGGCTGTTGTCTGCTCTCCTCTACAACACATGAGGCTGTTGTCTGCTCTCCTCTACAACAGATGAGGCTGCTGTCTGCTCTCCTCTACAACAGATGAGGTTTTTGTCTACTCTCCTCTACAGATGATGCTGTAGTCTACTCTCTAAAACAGATGGTGCTGTTGTCTACTCTCCTCTACAACAGATGAGGCTGCTGTCTACTGTCCTCTACAACAGATGAGGCTGTTGTCTTTTCTCCTCTACAACAGATGAGGCTGTTGTCTTTTCTCCTCTACAACAGATGAGGCTGCTGTCTTTTCTCCTCTACAACAGATGAGGCTGCTGTCTACTCTCCTGTACAACAGATGAGACTGTTGTCTACTCTCCTCTACAACAGATGAGGCTGTTGTCTACTCTCCTCTACAACAGATGATGCTGTTGTCTACTTCTCCTCTACAACAGATGAGGCTGTTGTCTACTCTCCTCTACAACAGATGAGGCTGTTGTCTACTCTCCTCTACAACAGATAAGGCTGTTGTCTACTCTCCTCTACAAAAGTTGAGGCTGTTGTCTACTCTCCCAACAGATGAGGACTGTTGTCTACTCCTCTCAACAGATGAGGCTGTTGTCTCTCTCCTCTAGCAACAGATGAGGCTGTTGTCTACTCTCCTCTAAACAGATAAGTGTTGTCTACTCTCCTCTACAACAGATGAGGCTGTTGTCTACTCTCATCTACAACAGATGAGGCGTTGTCTCCTCCTCTACAACAGATGAGGCTGTGTCTGTTCTCCTCTACAACAGATAAGGTTTTTGTCTACTATCCTCTACAGATGATGCTGTTGTCTACTCTCTACAACAGATAATGCTGTTGTCTACAGTCCTCTATAACAGATGAGGCTGTTGTCTACTCTCCTCTAAAACAGATGATGCTGTTGTCTACTCTCTAAAACAGATGCTGTTGTCTCCTCTCCTCTACAACAGATGAGGCTGTTGTCTTTTCTCCTCTACAACAGATGAGGCTGTTGTCTTTTCTCCTCTACAACAGATGAGGCTGTTGTCTTTCTCTCTACAACAGATGAGGCTGGCTGTCTTTTCTACTCTCTCTACAACAGATGAGGCTGCTTGTCTACTCTCCTTACAACAGATGAGGCTGTTGTCTACTCTCCTCTACAACAGATGAGGCTGTTGTCTACTCTCTCTACAACAAGATGATGCTGTTGTCTACTCTCCTCTACAACAGATGAGGCTGTTGTCTATCTCTACAACAGATGAGCTGTTGTCTACTCTCCTCTACAACAGATAAGGCTGTTGTCTACTCTCTCTCTACAAAAGTTGAGGCTGTTGTCTACCTCCTCTACAACAGATGAGGCTGTTGTCTACTCTACTCTGGAACAGATGAGGCTGTTGTCTACTTCCTCTGCAACAGATGAGGCTGTTGTCTACTCTCCTACAACAGATGGGCTGTTGTCTCTCTCATCAACAGATGAGCTGTTGTCTACTCTCATGGTACAACAGATGAGCTGTTGTCTACTTTCTCTACAACAGATGAGGCTTTGTTGCCCTCCTCTACAACAAATGAGGCTGTTGTCTACTCTCCTCTACAACAGATAAGGCTGTTGACTGCCCTCCTCTACAACAGATGAGGCTGTTATCTGCCCTCCTCTACAACAGATGAGACTGTTGTCTACTCTACAACAGATGAGACTGTTGTCTACTCTACAACAGATGAGACTGTTGTCTACTCTACAACAGATGAGACTGTTGTCTACTCTACAACAGATGAGACTGTTGTCTACTCTACTCTACAACAGGTGAGGCTGTTGTCTACTCTACAACAGATGAGACTGTTGTCTACTCTACAACAGATGAGACTGTTGTCTACTACTTACAACAGATAGGACTGTTGTCTACTCTACAACAGATGAGACTGTTGTCTACTCTACTCTACAACAGGTGAGGCTGTTGTCTACTCTACAACAGATGAGACTGTTGTCTACTCTACTCTACAACAGATGAGACTGTTGTCTACTCTACAACAGATGAGACTGTTGTCTACTCTACTCTACAACAGATGAGACTGTTGTCTACTCTACTCTACAACAGGTGAGGCTGTTGTCTACTCTACAAGAGATGAGTCTGTTGTCTACTCTACTCTACAACAGGTGAGGCTGTTGTCTACTCTACAACAGATGAGACTGTTGTCTACTCTACAACAGATGAGACTGTTGTCTAGTCTACAACAGATGAGGCTGTTGTCTACTCTACTCTACAACAGATGAGACTGTTGTCTACTCTACAACAGGTGAGGCTGTTGTCTACTCTACAACAGATGAGACTGTTGTCTACTCTACAACAGATGAGACTGTTGTCTACTCTACAACACGTGAGGCTGTTGTCTACTCTACAACAGATGAGACTGTTGTCTACTCTACTCTACAACAGGTGAGGCTGTTGTCTACTCTACAACAGATGAGACTGTTGTCTACTCTTCTCTACAACAGATGAGACTGTTGTCTAGTCTACAACAGATGAGGCTGTTGTCTACTCTACTCTACAACAGATGAGACTGTTGTCTAGTCTACAACAGATGAGGCTGTTGTCTACTCTACTCTACAACAGATGAGACTGTTGTCTACTCTACAACAGATGAGACTGTTGTCTACTCTACAACAGATGAGACTGTTGTCTACTCTACAACAGGTGAGGCTGTTGTCTACTCTACAACAGATGAGGCTGTTGTCTACTCTACAACAGATGAGGCTGTTGTCTACTCTACAACAGATGAGACTGTTGTCTACTCTACAACAGATGAGACTGTTGTCTACTCTCTTCTACAACAGATGAGGCTGTTGTCTACTCTCTTCTACAACAGATGAGACTGTTGTCTACTCTACAACAGATGAGGCTGTTTTCTACTGTACAACAGATTAGACTGTTGTCTACTCTACAACAGATGAGGCTGTTGTCTACTCTACAACATGAGACTGTTGTCTACTCTCTTCTACAACAGATGAGGCTGTTGTCTACTCTCTTCTACAACAGATGAGACTGTTGTCTACTCTACAACAGATGAGACTGTTGTCTACTCTACAACAGATGACTGTTGTCTACTCTACAACAGGTGAGACTGTTGTCTACTCTACAACAGATGAGACTGTTGTCTACTCTACAACAGATGAGACTGTTGTCTACTCTACAACAGATGAGGCTGTTGTCTACTCTACAACAGATGAGACTGTTGTCTACTCTACAAGAGATGAGACTGTTGTCTACTCTACAACAGATTAGACTGTTGTCTACTCTACAACAGATGAGACTGTTGTCTACTCTACAACAGATGAGACTGTTGTCTACTCTACAACAGATGAGACTGTTGTCTACTCTACGACAGCTACAGAAGTTGTGCAGTCTCAGTAATATCGTAACTCTGAGATAAGTGAACGTATTTTCATAATTATCTCCCGCGTCTCGCTACCAAATAATTAAGACTACATAGGAGAATTATTTTGACATTATATTGCATGTTGCTTGTTGCTTGTTGCATGTTACATGTTGCATGTGTTGCTTGTTGCATGTTGCCATGGTGCATGTTGCATGTTGCATGTTGTATGTTGCTTGTTGCTTGTTGCATGTGTTGCTTGTTGCATGTGTTGCTTGTTGCATGTGTTGCTTGTTGCATGTTGCATGTGTTGCTTGTTGCATGTGTTGCTTGTTGCATGTTGCCATGGTGCTTGCTGCATGTTGCATGTTGTATGTTGCTTGTTGCATGTGTTGCTTGTTGCATGTTGCATGTGTTGCTTGTTGCATGTGTTGCTTGTTGCATGTGTTGCTTGTTGCATGTTGCCATGGTGCTTGCTGCATGTTGCATGTTGTATGTTGCTTGTTGCATGTGTTGCTTGTTGCATGTTGCATGTGTTGCTTGTTGCATGTGTTGCTTGTTGCATGTTGCCATGGTGCTTGCTGCATGTTGCATGTTGTATGTTGCTTGTTGCATGTGTTGCTTGTTGCATGTTGCATGTGTTGCTTGTTGCATGTGTTGCTTGTTGCATGTTGCCATGGTGCTTGCTGCATGTTGCATGTTGTATGTTGCTTGTTGCATGTGTTGCTTGTTGCATGTGTTGCTTGTTGCATGTGTTGCTTGTTGCATGTTGCCATGGTGCTTGCTGCATGTTGCATGTTGTATGTTGCTTGTTGCATGTGTTGCTTGTTGCATGTTGCATGTGTTGCTTGTTGCATGTTGCCATGGTGCTTGCTGCATGTTGCATGTTGTATGTTGCTTGTTGCATGTGTTGCTTGTTGCATGTGTTGCTTGTTGCATGTTGCCATGGTGCTTGCTGCATGTTGCATGTTGTATGTTGCTTGTTGCATGTGTTGCTTGTTGCATGTTGCATGTTGCATATTGCAATGTTGCATGTTACATATTGTCATGTTGCTTGTTGCATGTTGCCATGTTGCTTGTTGCATGTTGCCATGTTGCATGTTGCATCTTGCATGTTGCTTGTTGCATGTTGCCATGTTGCATGTTTCGTGTTGCTTGTTGCCATGTTGCATGTTGTCATGTTGCATTTGCATGTTGCATGTTGCCATGTTGCCACGTTGCATGTTTGCATGTTGCCATGTTGCATGTTGCATTTTGCATGTTGCTTGTTGCATGTTGACATGTTGCATGTTTCGTGTTGCTTGTTGCCATGTTGCATGTTGCCATGTTGCATGTTGTCATGTTGCATTTGCATGTTGCATGTTGCCATGTTGCATGTTTGCATGTTGCCATGTTGCATGTTTGCATGTTGCCAGGTTGCATGTTGACATGTTGCATGTTGCCATGTTGCAGGTTGCATGTTGCATGTTGTCATGCTGCATGTTTGCATGTTGTCATGTTGTCATGTTGCCATGTTGCATGTTGCCATGTTGCATGTTGTCATGTTGCATATTGCCATGTTGCATGTTGCCATGTTGCATGTTGCCACGTTGCATATTGCCATGTTGCATGTTGCCATGTTGCATGTTGCCATGTTGCATGTTGCCATGTTGCCATGTTGCATGTTGTCATGTTGCATATTGCCATGTTGCATGTTGCCATGTTGCATGTTGCCACGTTGCATATTGCCACGTTGCATATTGCCATGTTGCATATTGCCATGTTGCATGTTGTCATGTTGCCATGTTGCATGTTGCCATGTTGCATGTTTCCACGTTGCATATTGCCACGTTGCATGTTGCCATGTTGCATATTGCCATGTTGCATGTTGCCATGTTGCATGTTTCCACGTTGCATATTGCCACGTTGCATGTTGCCATGTTGCATGTTGCACGTTGCCATGTTGCCATGTTGCATGTTGCACGTTGCCATGTTGCATGTTGCTCTCAGTATGTAACAGTGAATTATAAGCAGTAAACATATTTTGCTTGCGAGTAGAGCCGGCAAAATGATTTACACTTACGTCTGAAAGTGGAGTGAAAGAGAAGGAAAATAAAGAGAATAATATTATTAACAGTATTATTATTATTATTATTAATATTATTATTATTATTATTATTATTATTGTTATTATGATTATTATTAATAATAAAATTATTATATTATTAAAAATAATAAGAGGAAGAAAATGAAGAAAATAGGAAGAGAGAGAAGAGGGAGATAAGCAAAAATTAAAACAACAACAACAGCAAAAACAAGAACAACAAAAACATTATCAAGAAAATTAACCGAGTCTGTTATTTAAGAAAATTAATCCGGTTAAGTCCTCACTTTTTCCCCCTTGTGGTTCATTGATCGTCTCGTCGAGAACGAGACCAACAACAGTCTCGTCGAGAACGAGACCAACAACAGTCTCGTCGAGAACGAGACCAACAACAGTCTCGTCGAGAACGAGATCAACAACAGTCTCGTCTAGAACGAGACCAACAACAGTCTCGTCGAGAACGAGACCAACAACAGTCTCGTCTAGAACGAGACCAAGAACAGTCCCGTCTAGAACGAGACCAACAACAGTCTCGTCTAGAACGAGACCAACAACAGTCTCGTCTAGAAGGAGACCAACAACAGTCTCGTCTAGAACGAGACCAACAACAGTCTCGTCGAGAACGAGACCAACAACAGTCTCGTCTAGAAGGAGACCAACAACAGTCTCGTCTAGAACGAGACCAACAACAGTCTCGTCTAGAACGAGACCAACAACAGTCCTCGTCTAGAACGAGACCAACAACAGTCTCGTCTAGAACGAGACCAACAACAGTCTCGTCTAGAAGGAGACCAACAACAGTCTCGTCTAGAAGGAGACCAACAACAGTCTCGTCTAGAACGAGACCAACAACAGTCTCGTCTAGAACGAGACCAACAACAGTCTCGTCTAGAACGAGACCAACAACAGTCTCGTCTAGAAGGAGACCAACAACAGTCTCGTCTAGAAGGAGACCAACAACAGTCTCGTCTAGAAGGAGACCAACAACAGTCTCGTCTAGAAGGAGACCAACAACAGTCTCGTCTAGAACGAGACCAACAACAGTCTCGTCGAGAACGAGACCAACAACAGTCTCGTCTAGAACGAGACCAACAACAGTCTCGTCTAGAAGGAGACCAACAACAGTCTCTTCTAGAACGAGACCAACAACAGTCTCGTCTAGAACGAGACCAACAACAGTCCCGTCTAGAACGAGACCAACAACAGCCGACTGACACTCTGTTACCTTCTTACTGTTGGTGTAACAGAGGCAGCAGGTGTAAGGTGACTCAGTCACCTTCTTACTGTTAGTGTAACAGAGGCAGCAGGTGTAAGTTGACTCAGTCACCTTCTTACTGTTAGTGTAACAGAGGCAGCAGGTGTAAGGTGACTCAGTCACCTTCTTACTGTTAGTGTAACAGAGGCAGCAGGTGTAAGGTGACTCAGTCACCTTCTTACTGTTAGTGTAACAGAGGCAGCAGGTGTAAGGTGACTCAGTCACCTTCTTACTGTTGGTGTAACAGAGGCAGCAGGTGTAAGGTGACTCAGTCACCTTCTTACTGTTAGTGTAACAGAGGCAGCAGGTGTAAGGTGACTCAGTCACCTTCTTACTGTTAGTGTAACAGAGGCAGCAGGTGTAAGGTGACTCAGTCACCTTCTTACTGTTGGTGTAACAGAGGCAGCAGGTATAAGGTTACTCAGTCACCTTCTTACTGTTGGTGTAACAGAGGCAGCAGGTGTAAGGTGACTCAGTCACCTTCTTACTGTTGGTGTAACAGAGGCAGCAGGTGTAAGGGGACTTAAAATTTCTCTGGCGCCGGGATGAAATCTTGGTCCTCTCAGAGGCATGATGAAGGTCTGTGAAGGTTGTCTTTAGTTTAAGTTAGGTAAGATTTGTCAGGAAAGAGTCCTGTGTCCTGACAAATCTTTGCTGTATGATGACCCGCAACTGGAGCTTTTGTTTATCTGACCGAGGCCTTACACTGGCTTACCGGTTCACCCCTTTAAAAATCATTATTTTATGTTAGTATATCGGCCGTTTCCCAGCAAGGCTAGGTGACCCGAGAAAAAGACGCACTTTCATCATCATTCACTTTATCACTGTCTTGCCGGAGGCGTGGCTACACTACAGTTATAAAACTCCTTCAGAGTGCAGACACTGTACTTCCCATCTCCAGGACTCAAGTCCGGCCTGCCAGTTTCCCTGAATCACTTCATAAATGTTACCTTGCTCACACTCCAACAGCACGTCAAGTCCTACAAACCATTTGCCTCCATTTAGTCCTATCTAATACGCTCACGCTTGCCTGCTAGGAGTCCAAGACCCTCGCACACAAAACCTCTTTTACCCTCTCCCTCCAACCTTTCATAGGACGATCCCTACCCCGCCTTCCTTCCACTACTGATTTATACACTCTCCAAGTCATTCTAGTTTGTTCCATCCTCACTAAATGCCCGAAACACCTCTACAACCCCCTCTAGACACCTTCTGATTTCCAAACTTGGTATTCTCAGCATTATATTCACACCACACATTGCCCTTAGACACATCTCCACTGCCTCCAGTGGTGGTATAGCTAAGTAACAAAAAAAATCACAATACCGTGCCTGGAACGATACACAAATCACCCGCACATAGAAGAGAGGAGCTTACGAAGGACGTTACTTGGACTTTGTGACTTTGTAAATTGTCCAAGTCGGACCGAAACGTCCGTCGTAAGCTCCTCTCTTCTATGTGCGGGTTATTTGTGTGTGGTATAGCTATACATTTCCCTGTCTGCCTCCATGGATAACGTTCTTCACAGACTCCTCAGTGAGCCACTCACCTTTCTCCCTCCATCAGTCGTATGATTCACCTCGTCTTCCATAGACCCGTCTGCTGACAAGTCCACTCCAAAAATATCTGAATACATACATAAGAACATAAGAAAGGAGGAACACTGCAGGAGGCCTGCTGGCCCATACTAGGCAGGTCCTTTACAATTCATCCCACTAACAAAACATTTGCCCAACCCAACATACTCCTTGCCTCCAAACTGATATCCAGTCGTACATATTTTCGCTCTGGACAACAACACAATCGGTGCAGTGTTCCACGGGGAAATATGTGTTGTCCATTATTATACAATGTTTATATCAGTGACTTTCGCTAGAGTGGACCGATGTTACATTATTTTTCGATTTCAGTTTTGCAATAGTGCGGAAAAGTGGGACGACAGTGTGAAAAACACTCCAGTAAAATCATGAAGATCTGCGATAACATCGACTGTTGCTGCCGATACCTAGCATGCCTAAAAAAAAAATACGTCAAAATGCTGATATTTTAAATTTAAAAACTAAACATTTCATTAGAATTCATTGTAATAGAAAGAAAGAGCATTCTAAATATGAATTTTAGACAGGGTTTTAGTACCATGACTTAAGAAATCGTAATGACACGATTGCAAACAAACCATACCCCCGGCCGGGATAGAACCCGCGGTCATAGAGTCTCAAAACTCCAGCCCGTCGCGTTAGCCACTAGACCAGCTAGCCACAATAAGATTCATCCAACTAGGTATATTTCTACACCATAGGCTCTGGTGGCCTGGTGGTTAACGCTCTCGCTTCACACGGTGAGGGCCTGGGTTCGATTCCCAGCCAGAGTAGAAACATTGGACGTGTTTCTTTCCACCTGTTGTCTATGTTCCCCATCAGTAAAATGGGTACCTGGGTGTTAGTCGACTGGTGTGGGTCGCATCCTGGGACACTGACCTAAGGAGGCCTGGTCACAGACCGGGCCGCGGGGGCGTTGATCCCCGGAACTCTCTCCAGATAAACTCCAGATAGGAAGGTTAGCACAGGCACCACTGTGACCACAAATGCAAGTTTTTACAGACGAATCTCCAGCTAGCGTGGCCGTGACGAACTCTAGCTCAAGTCCCTTCACTGCCGTCAACATGACTCAAGAAATCTAGTGGCTAACGCGACGGGCTGGAGTTTTGAGACTCTATGACCGCGGGTTCAATCCCGGCCGGGGGTATGGTTTATTTGCAATCGTGTCATTACGATTTCTTGAGTCATGTTGACGGCAGTGAAGGGACTTGAGCTAGAGTTCGTCACGGCCACGCTAGCTGGAGATTCGTCTGTAAAAACTTGCATTTGTGGTCACAGAGGTGCCTGTGCTAACCTTCCTATGGTGTAGAAATATACCTAGTTGGATGAATCTTATTGTGGCTAGCTGGTCTAGTGGCTAACGCGACGGGCTGGAGTTTTGAGACTCTATGACCGCGGGTTCAATCCCGGCCGGGGGTATGGTTTTAGTACCATATACCTGAGATAGTCTTCTGCCTCCGTTGGCTATTATAAATTTATGCATAATGTCAAATTTCTCATTGAGAGAAGAAAATGCAATTTTTAACATATTCCACTTTATTAACAAAGAATAGCATGATAAAGTGATGTATTTTAAACCAGGTTTAATTCTTAAACAGGTACAACAATATCTTCAGCCTCAACTGATATCTCAAAAGAGTGAAAATAAATCACCTGACCACTTTGTATGTAGCTGCCCGTTTATTGTTGCTTCTGAAACAAATATATTGATAAAATAAATTGATAAAATCACCCAGAACTGAGTAGGAGGTGGTGGGAGCATGTAGAGCTCTTTTCTGCCTCACCAGGAGGTGGTGGGAGCATGTAGAGCTCTTTTCTGCCTCACCAGAAGGTGGTGGGAGCGTGTAGAGCTCTTCTCTGCCTCACCAGGAGGTGGTGGGAGCGTGTAGAGCTCTTCTCTGCCTCACCAGGAGATGGTGGGAGCATGTAGAGCTCTTTTCTGCCTCACCAGGAGGTGGTGGGAGCGTGTAGAGCTCTTTTCTGCCTCACCAGGAGGTGGTGGGAGCATGTAGAGCTCTTTTCTGCATCACCAGGAGGTGGTGGGAGCGTGTAGAGCTCTTTTCTGCCTCACCAGGAGGTGGTGGGAGCATGTAGAGCTCTTTTCTGCCTCACCAGGAGATGGTGGGAGCATGTAGAGCTCTTCTCTGGCTCACCAGGAGATGGTGGGAGCGTGTAGAGCTCTTTTCTGCCTCACCAGGAGGTGGTGGGAGCATGTAGAGCTCTTTTCTGCCTCACCAGGAGGTGGTGGGAGCATGTAGAGCTCTTCTCTGCCTCACCAGGAGATGGTGGCTGCATGTAGAGCTCTTCTCTGCCTCACCAGAAGATGGTGGCTGCATGTACAGCTCTTCTCTGCCTCATCAGGAGGTGTTGGCTACATGCAGAGTTCTTCTCTGCCTCACCAGGAGGTGTTAGCTACATGCAGAGCTTTAATTTGCCTCACCAAGATGGGGTGGCTGCAGGCAGAGCTTTTCACTGCCTCACCAAGATTGGGTGACTGAATGTAGAGCTCTTCTCTGCCTCACCAGGAGGTGGTGGCTACATGTAGAGCTCTTCTCTGCCTCACCAGGAGGTGGTGGCTGCATGTAGAGCTCTTCTCTGTCTCACCAGGAGGTGGTGGCTGCATGTAGAGCTCTTCTCTGCCTCACCAGGAGGTGGTGGCTGCATGTAGAGCTCTTCTCTGCCTCACCAGGAGGTGGTGGCTGCATGTAGAGCTCTTCTCTGCCTCACCAGGAGGTGGTGGCTGCATGTAGAGCTCTTCTCTGCCTCACCAGGAGGTGATGGCTGCATGTAGAGTTCTTCTCTGCCTCACCAGGAGGTGATGGCTGCATGTAGAGCTCTTCTCTGCCTCACCAGGATGTGATGGCTGCATGTAGA
The DNA here is from genome assembly GCF_026875155.1 of Cherax quadricarinatus. Classification (NCBI taxonomy): domain Eukaryota; kingdom Metazoa; phylum Arthropoda; class Malacostraca; order Decapoda; family Parastacidae; genus Cherax; species Cherax quadricarinatus. Next base: position 12,355,678 of record NC_069493.1, read on the forward strand.
GTTCTTCTCTGCCTCACCAGGAGGTGATGGCTGCATGTAGAGTTCTTCTCTGCCTCACCAGGAGTTGATGGCTGCATGTAGAGCTCTTCTCTGCCTCACCAGGAGGTGATGGCTGCATGTAGAGCTCTTCTCTGCCTCACCAGGAGGTGATGGCTGCATGTAGAGTCTTTCTCTGCCTCACCAGGAGGTTGTGGCTGCATGTAGAGTTCTTTTTCTGCCTCACCAGGAGGTGGTGGCTGCATGTAGAGCTCTTCTCTGCCTCACCAGGAGGTGATGGCTGCATGTAGAGCTCTTTTCTGCCTCACCAGGAGGTGGTGGCTGCATGTAGAGTTCTTCTCTGCCTCACCAGGAGGTGGTGGCTGCATGTAGAGTTCTTCTCTGCCTCACCAGGAGGTGATGGCTGCATGTAGAGCTCTTCTCTGCCTCACCAGGAGGTGATGGCTGCATGTAGAGCTCTTCTCTGCCTCACCAGGAGTGGTTGGCTGCATGTAGAGTTCTTCTCTGCCTCACCAGGAGGTGGTGGCTGCATTTAGAGCTCTTCTCTGCCTCACCAGGAGGTGGTGGCTGCATGTAGAGTTCTTCTCTGCCTCACCAGGAGGTGGTGGCTGCATGTAGAGTTCTTCTCTGCCTCACCAGGAGGTGGTGGCTGCATGTAGAGTTCTTCTCTGCCTCACCAGGAGGTGGTGGCTGCATGCAAAGTTCTTTTCTGCGTCACCTAGCCTCCTTACCATCATCACCTACGTAGTCACTTCTAGTTTCCAGCTTTGGCATTTTTCTCCTAGATTTAATTCTTGCCTTGATGAATGCATCTTACGTTTTTTGCCCGTGGACTGAAGCTGAACTTCCTAATACCAGCTTAATATGCTGTGCTATACGTTGTGTATGACTTATTTTATGTAATCAAAGATGTTAGAACTCGTAAAGAGTTTGGTCAAAGGAGGATCCATCAGGTCATAGGACTATCTGTTTATTATCCTATACGAGTAACTGGCTTTCAAGATCAACGTAGCTATTTTAAACATCTTGAGAGTATCAGTCTCGCATTCTCAGTCTCTCAGGATACCCCTCCTATCTAGCCCTTAACGAGCCTTGCTTCAGCGTGGATAATTATATTCATGGGGCAGCGCTGTACCGGTAGAGATTATACAGCTCCTGTGTGTGTGGGGAGTGATGGGAGGTATTCAAACTCACTTCAGGGAAATGAAGCACAGATCCAATTCCCTAGATCAAGAGCCTCTGACGAGCGTCGAGGAACCTCCCTTGAGGGGCTTCAGCGTGGATTATAGTCAGAATACTCTCAGGGTGAGCGAGGTACGCATCCCTGAACGATGAGTGATAATAAGTGTAGAATTGTCTGACGGAGAAATTTTGCTGCCTGAGTTGCAGGAGGATTTCACTTGACCTGCGTAAGTTGCAGGAGGATTTCTCTTGACCTGCCTGAGTTGCAGAGGATTTCTCTTGACCTGCGTAAGTTGCAGGAGGATTTCTCTTGACCTGCCTGAGTTGCAGGAGGATTTCTCTTGACCTGCCTGAGTTGCAGGAGGATTTCTCTTGACCTGCGTAAGTTGCAGGAGGATTTCTCTTGACCTGCCTGAGTTGCAGGAGGATTTCTCTTGACCAGCCTGTGTTGCAGGAGGATTTCTTTTGGCCAGCCTGAGTTGCAGGAGGATTTCTCTTGGCCATCCTGAGTTGCAGGAGGATTTCTCTTGACCTGCCTGAGTTGCAGAGGATTTCTCTTGACCTGCGTAAGTTGCAGGATGATTTCTCTTGACCTGCCTGAGTTACAGGAGGATTTCTCTTGGTCAGCCTGAGTTGCAGGAGGATTTCTCTTAACCTGCCTGAGTTGCAGGAGGATTTCTCTTAACCTGCCTGAGTTGCAGGAGGATTCCTCTCAACCTGCCTGAGTTGCAGGAGGATTCCTCTCAACCTACCTGAGTTGCAGGAGGATTCCTCTCAACCTGCCTGAGTTGCAGGAGGATTCCTCTCAACCTGCCTGAGTTTCAGGAGGATTCCTCTCAACCTGCCTGAGTTGCAGGAGGATTCCTCTCAACCTGCCTGAGTTGCAGGAGGATTCCTCTCAACCTGCCTGAGTTGCAGGAGGATTCCTCTCAACCTGCCTGAGTTGCAGGAGGATTCCTCTCAACCTGCCTGAGTTGCAGGAGGATTTCCTCTCAACCTGCCTGAGTTGCAGGAGGACTCCTCTCAACCTGCCTGAGTTGCAGGAGGATTCCTCTCAACCTGCCTGAGTTGCAGGAGGATTCCTCTCAACCTGCCTGAGTTGCAGGAGGATTCCTCTCAAACCTGCCTGAGTTGCAGGAGGATTCCTCTCAACCTGCCTGAGTTGCAGGAGGATTCCTCTCAACCTGCCTGAGTTGCAGGAGGATTCCCTCTCAACCTGCCTGAGTTGCAGGAGGATTCCTCTCAACCTGCCTGAGTTGCAGGAGGATTCCTCTCAACCTGCCTGAGTTGCAGGAGGATTCCTCTCAACCTGCCTGAGTTGCAGGAGGATTCCTCTTAACCTGCCTGAGTTGCAGGAGGATTCCTCTTGACTGAAATCCCATAGGAATTAAAATTTTCGTAATATAATCTACGGTGCATTAAAGATTGATCGGACGGTTCTTCTCTTGAAATATAAATGCGCATTATATGGTTACAAATTGTCAGCCATCTTGCCAGGGCTTTTTGGAGCTAGAGAAGAACATTTGCCATCTGACACGTCATATTTCTGCCAAATATTTTTTTACCTGTGTTTAAATCAACAATGTCAGTCTTAATTTTCTCTGCTTCAAATTCAACGACAGGCCGTTCTATATAATTACTGGTTTTGTATATGATCTGTAAAATGTCGAGGACTTGTTGCTTTACCATCATTTTCAATTATGATTCAAAACAACCACATGAGGAGTTGAGTGATAGCTCTAGACCTTTCGTGTTGCAATCAAAACGTCTTCAGGAGTTTGCATAATTGCAGAAATGAGTAGGAAGTCCAGGTAGAATCGTTCAAGAGAGCGACTCTAGAATGAGATGACATCAAGCAGGATCGTCTGCACCTGGAGTCGCTCCCTACAGTGAATCTATCTGGACTTCCTACTCATTATTTTGATTGCAACATAAAAAGCCTAGAGTTGTCATTTAACCCCCCGTGGTTAATTTTATTGCAACATGAAAAGCCTAGAGTTGTCATTTAACCCCCCGGGGTTAATTTTATTGCAAAATAAAAAGCCTAGAGTTATCATTTAACCCCCCGTGGTTAATTTTATTGCAAAATAAAAAGCCTAGAGTTATCATTTAACCCCCTGGTTATTTTATTGCAACATGAAAAGCTTAGAGTTGTCAATTTAACCCCCCGTGGTTAATTTTATTGTAACATGAAAAGCCTAGAGTTGTCATTTAACCCCCCGTGGTTAATTTTATTGCAAAATAAAAAGCCTAGAGTTATCATCTATAACCCCCCGTGGTTAATTTTATTGCAACATGAAAAGCCTAGATTTTGTCATTTAACCCCCGTGGTTAATTTTATTGCAAAATAAAAAGCCTAGAGTTATCATTTAACCCCCCGTGGTTAATTTTATTGCAACATGAAAAGCCTAGAGTTGTCATTTAACCCCCCGTGGTTAATTTTATTGCAAAATAAAAAGCCTAGAGTTATCATTTAACCCCCCGTGGTTAATTTTATTGCAACATGAAAAGCTTAGAGTTGTCATTTAACCCCCCGTGGTTAATTTTATTGTAACATGAAAAGCCTAGAGTTGTCATTTAACCCCCCGTGGTTAATTTTATTGCAAAATAAAAAGCCTAGAGTTATCTTTTAAAACCCCCCGTGGTTAATTTTATTGCAACATGAAAAGCCTAGAGTTGTCATTTAACCCCCCGTGGTTAATTTTATTGCAAAATAAAAAGCCTAGAGTTATCATTTAACCCCCCGTGGTTAATTTTATTGCAACATGAAAAGCTTAGAGTTGTCATTTAACCCCCCGTGGTTATTTTGATTGCAACATTGAAAGCCTAGAGTTATTTAATCCCCCGTGGTTATTTTGATTGCAACATGGAAAGCCTAGAGTTATTTAATCCCCCGTGGTTATTTTGATTGCAACATGGAAAGCCTAGAATTATTTAATCCCCCGTGGTTATTTTGATTGCAACATGGAAAGCCTAGAGTTATTTAATCCCCCGTGGTTGTTTTGATTGCAACATACAACCACCTGTGGTTGTTTTGATTGCAACATATAACCCCCTGTGGTTGTTTTGATTGCAACATATAACCCCCTGTGGTTGTTTTCTATCTTGTATCGCAAGAGAACTTTAGTCAAGTGAATTAGACAAACTAACCACTACAATGGTCTCCGTAAGAATTCTTATATAATTCCTATCGTTACTCACTTGGCACCTGTACTGAGTACAGTCCTATTACTTGGTACCTGTACTGAGTACAGTCCTATTACTTGGCGCCTGTACTAAGTACAGACTTATTACTTGGCACCTGTACTGAGTACAGTCCTATTACTTGGCGCCTGTGCTGAGTACAGTCCTATTACTTGGCGCCTGTACTGAGTACAGTCATATTACTTGGCACCTGTACTGAGTACAGTCCTATTACTTGGCACCTGTACTGAGTACAGTCCTATCAATTGGCACCTGCACTGAGTACAGTCCTATCATTTGGGACCTGTACTGAGTACAGTCCTATCAATTGGCACCTGCACTGAGTACAGTCCTATCACTTGGCACCTGTACTGAGTACAGTCCTATTACTTGGCGCCTGTACAGAGTACAGTCCTATTACTTGGCGCCTGTACTGAGTACAGTCCTATCACTTGGCACCTGTACTGAGTACAGTCCTATTACTTGGCACCTGTACTGAGTACAGTCCTATTACTTGGCGCCTGTACTGAGTACAGTCTTATTACTTCGCGCCTGTACTGAGTACAGTCCTGTCACTTGGCACCTGTACTGAGTACAGTCCTATCACTTGGCACCTGTACTGAGTACAGTCCTATCACTTGGCATCTGTACTGAGTACAGTCCTATCAATTGGCACCTGCACTGAGTACAGTCCTATCAATTGGCACCTGCACTGAGTACAGTCCTATAACTTGGCACCTGTACTGAGTACAATCCTATGTCTTGGGACCTGTACTGAGTACAGTCCTATCACTTGACTTGTACTGAGTACAGTCCTATCACTTGGCACCTGTATTGAGTACAGTCCTATTACTTGGCGCCTGTACTGAGTACAGTCCTATTACTTGGCGCCTGTACTGAGTACAGTCCTATTACTTGGCACCTGTACTGAGTACAATCCTATCACTTGGCACCTGTACTGAATACAGTCCTATCACTTGGCACCTGTACTGAGTACAGTCCTATTACTTGGCGCTTGTACAGAGTACAGTCCTATTACTTGGCGCCTGTACTGAGTACAGTCCTGTCACTTGGCACCTGTACTGAGTACAGTCCTGTCACTTGGCACCTGTACTGAGTACAGTCCTATCACTTGGCACCTGTACTGAGTACAGTCCTATCACTTGGGACCTGTGCTGAGTACAGTCCTATCACATGGGACCTGTACTGAGTACATTCCTATCACTTGATCTGTACTGAGTACAGTCCTATCACTTGGGACCTGTACTGAGTACAGTCCTATCACTTAGAACCTTTACTGAGTACAGTCCTATCTCTTGGGACCTGTACTGAGTACAGTCCTGTCACTTGGCACCTGTACTGAGTACAGTCCTATCACTTGGGACCTGTACTGAATACAGTCCTATCACCTGGCACCTGTACTGAGTACAGTCCTATCACTTGATCTGTACTGAGTACAGTCCTATCACTTGGCACCTGTACTGAGTACAGTCCTCATCACTTGGGACCTTACTGAATACAGTCCTATCACTTGATCTGTACTGAGTACAGTCCTATCACTTGGGACCTGTAAACTGAGAACAGTCCTATCACTTGGGACCTGTACTGAGTACAGTCCTATCACTTGATCTGTACTGAGTACAGTCCTATCACTTGGGACCTGTACTGAGTACAGTCCTATCACTTGGGACCTGTACTGAGTACAGTCCTATCACTTGATCTGTACTGAGTACAGTCCTATCACTTGGGACCTGTACTGAGTACAGTCCTATCACTTGGAACCTGTACTGAGTACAGTCCTATCACTTGATCTGTACTGAGTACAGTCCTATCACTTGATCTGTGCTGAGTACAGTCCTATCACTTGGGACCTGTACTGAGTACAGTCCTATCACTTGGGACCTGTACTGAGTACAGTCCTATCACTTGATCTGTACTGAGTACAGTCCTATCACTTGATCTGTACTGAGTACAGTCCTATCACTTGATCTGTACTGAGTACAGTCCTATCACTTGGGACCTGTACTGAGTACAGTCCTATCACTTGATCTGTACTGAGTACAGTCCTATCACTTGGCACCTGTACTGAGTACAGTCCTATCACTTGGCACCTGTACTGAGTACAGTCCTATCACTTGATCTGTACTGAGTACAGTCCTATCACTTGGCACCTGTACTGAGTACAGTCCTATCACTTGGCACCTGTATCGAGTACAGTCCTATTATATCTAGTGACTAGGATTTCCGTTACATCGGTATCCTTCCAGTGGAAAAAGATCCTTCGTCTCGTCACTATCAATCTCCATCGATAGTGTTGAAATTGACTATTCATCACTCACGAAGTCGTAATTACACGATTGCCAGCAAACCATACCACGGGTATGAACCCGCGGTCAGGAATTTTGAGACTCACTGACCGCGGATTCAGACCCCACCCGTGGTATGGTTTTTCGATTTGTCCTTCTCTAACTCTTTCTAGCTTTCCTAACTTTACTTCTGTCTATTACTACACATATATCGTTTCCGTGTATACTTCCGGTGTCTTCGAGATGCTACATTGCAGCCTCTGTTGATCTGTTTTGTAAATACGAGAATTGTGGTCTATGGATTTTTTTCATTGTTATTGTTGGTTTCTCTGATTTTGACCTCCTTTAAAATTCATCACTAGAATGTCATTCACTATCATTAAAGTGAAGTTTGATGATGCTGCAGGTGTCTGAAATAATAATAATAATAATAATAATAATAATAATAATAATAATAATCTTCGTTTCTCCAATAACTTGATACAACTTATACAGACCATAGCTGACACCAATGACATACTATATAGAAAGTTCCTGGTTATGTAGAGCATTTCCCACAACTTAGGCTAATTTTGTATTCAGGATGTGACCCACACCAGTCCACTAACACACAGTATGTGACCCACACCAGTCCACTAACACCCAGGATGTGACCCACACCAGTCCACTAACACCCAGGATGTGACCACAACCAGTCCACTAACACCCAGGATGTGACCCACACCAGTCCACTAACACCCAGGATGTGACCCACACCAGTCCACTAACACCCAGGATGTGACCCACACCAGTCCACTAACACACAGGATGTGACCCACACCAGTCCACTAACACCCAGGATGTGACCCACACCAGTCCACTAACACCCAGGATGCGACCCACACCAGTCCAGTAGCACCCAGGATGTGACCCACACCAGTCCACTAACACCCAGGATGTGACCCACACCATTCTACTAACACCCAGGATGTGACCCACACCAGTCTACTAACACCCAGGATGTGACCCACACCAGTCCACTAACACCCAGGACGCGACCCACGCCAGTCCACTAACACCCAGGATGTGACCCACACCAGTCCACTAACACCCAGGATGTGACCCACACGAGTCCACTAACACCCAGGATGTGACCCACACCAGTCCACTAACACCCAGGATGTGACCCACACCAGTCCACTAACACCCAGGATGTGACCCACACCAGTTTCCCCTAACACCCAGGATGTGACCCACACCAGTCCACTAACACCCAGGATGTGACCCACACCAGTCCACTAACACCCAGGATGCGACCCACATCAGTCCATTAGCACCCAGGATGTGACCCACACCAGTCCACTAACACCCAGGATGTGACCCACACCAGTCCACTAACACCCAGGATGCGACCCACACCAGCAAACTAACACCAAGGATGCCACTCACGCCAGTTCAGTAACACCCAGGATGCGACCCACACCAGTCCACTAACACCCAGAATGTGACCCACACCAGTCCACTAACACCCAGGATGTGAACCACAGCAGTCCACTAACACAGTCCTATTACTTGGCGCCTGTACTGAGTACAGTCCTATTACTTGGCGCCTGTACTGAGTACAGTCCTATTACTTGGCGCCTGTACTAAGTACAGTCCTATTACTTGGCCCTGTACTGAGTACAGTCCTATTACTTGGCGCCTGTACTGAGTACAGTCCTATTACTTGGCACCTGTACTAAGCACAGTCCTATTACTTGGCGCCTGTACTGAGTACAGTCCTATTACTTTGCACCTGTACTGAGTACAGTCCTATTACTTGGCACCTGCACTGAGTACAGTCCTATTATTTGCGCTTGTACTGAGTACAGTCCTATCACATGGGATCTGTACTGAGTACAGTCCTACCACTTGGGACCTGTACTGAGTACAGTCCCAGCACTTGACACCTGTACTGAGTACAGTCCTATCACTTGGCACCTGTACTGAGTACAGTCCTATTACTTGGCACCTGTACTGAGTACAGTCCTATCACATGGGATATGTACTGAGTACAGTCCTATCACTTGGGACCTGTACTGAGTACAGTCCTATCACTTGGCACCTGTACTGAGTACAGTCCTATCACATGGGATCAGTACTGAGTACAGTCCTATTACTTGGCACCTGTACTGAGTACAGTCCTATCACTTGGGACCTGTACTGAGTACGGTCCTGTCACTTGGGACCTGTACTGAGTACGGTCCTATCACTTGGCACCTGTACTGAGTACAGTCCTATCACTTGGGACCTGTACTGAGTACGGTCCTATCACTTGGCACCTGTACTGAGTACAGTCCTATCACTTAGGACTGTACTCAGCACAGGTCCCAAGTGATAGAATTGTACTCAGCACAGGTCCCAAGTGATAGGACTGTACTCAGCACAGGTCCCATCACTTGGGACCTGTGCTGAGTACAGTCCTATCACTTAGAACCTGTACTGAGTACAGTCCTATCACTTGGGACCTGTGCTGAGTACAGTCCTATCACTTGGGACCTTACTGAGTACAGTCCTATTACTTGGGACCTGTACTGAGTACAATCCTATCACTTGGCACCATTACTGAGTACAGTCCTATCACTTGGGACCTGTACTGAGTACAGTCCTATCAATTGGCACCATTACTGAGTACAGTCCTATCACTTGGGACCTGCACTGAGTACAGTCCTATCACTTGGCACCATTACTGAGTACAGTCCTATCACTTGGCACCTGCACTGAGTACAGTCCTATCAATTGGCACCTGCACAGAATACAGTCCTATCACTTGGGACCTGTACTGAGTACAGTCCTATCACTTAGAACCTGTACTGAGTACAGTCCTATCATTTGGGACCTGTACTGAGTACAGTCCTATCACTTAGAACCTGTACTGAGTACAGTCCTATCATTTGGGACCTGTACTGAGTACAGTCCTATCACTTAGAACCTGTACTGAGTACAGTCCTATCATTTGTGACCTGTACTGAGTACAGTCCTATCACTTGGCACCTGGAACTAACCTTGTTGCAAACCTTTGCACTTTCTCTAATTTCTTGACGTGCTTGATCAAGTGTGGGTTCCAAACAGATGCTGCATACACCAGTATGGGCCTGACGTACACAGTGTGCAGTTTCTTGAACGATTCCTTACTAAGGTATCGGAACGCTGTTCTCAGGTTTGCGAGGCACCCATATGCTGCAGCAGTTATCTGCTTGATGTGTGCTTCTGGAGACATGCTCGGATTTATACTGACCCCAAGATCTTTTTCCTTCAGCGAGGTTTGCAGTCTTTGGCCACCTAGCCTATACTCCGTCTGCGGTGTTCTGTGCCCATCCCTGATCTTCATGACTTTGCATTTGGTGGGGTTAATTTCGAGAAGACAGTTGCTGGACAAGGTGTCCAGTCTGTCCAGGTCTCTTTGAAGTTCTGCCTGATCCTCATCTGATTTAATTCTCCTCATTAACTTCACATCATCTGCAAACAGGGACACTTCTTAGTCTAACCCTTCCATCATGTCAATTCACAAATACCAAAAATAGCACTGGTCCTAGGACCGACCCCTGTGAGACCCCGCTCGTCACAGGTGCCCACTGTGATACCTCATCAAGTACCATGACTCGTTGTTGCCTCCCTGTCAGGTATTCTCTGATCCATTGCAGTGCCCTTCCTGTTATACGCGCCTGATCCTCTAGCTTCTGCACTAATATCTTGTGAGGAACTGTGTCAAAGGCCTTCTTGCAGTCCAAGAAGATGCAATCAACCCACCCCTCTCTCTCGTGTCTTCTGTTACTTTATCATAAAACTCCAGAAGGTTTGTGACACATGATTTGCCTTCCATGAATCCGTGCTGGTTGTCGTTTATTCTCTTGTTCCGTTCCAGGTGCTCCACCACTCTCCTCCTGATAATCTTCTCCATAACTTTGCATACTATACACGTCAGTGGCACTGGTCTATAGTTCAGTGCCTCGTTTCTGTCTCCTTTTTTTATAATGGGAACACATTTGCCGTCTTCAGTACCTCAGGTAGTTGCCCAGTTTCAAGGGATGTGTTGAAGATTGTGATTTGTAGCACACACAGCATTTCGCCCCCTCTCTAAGGACCCTCAGGGCGATGTTGTCTGGCCCCCATTGCTTTTGAGGTATCGATGTCCCTTAGCAGTTTCTTCACCTCCTCCTGATTTTGTATGTATGTCATTAAACACTTTGTTGGTATAGTCCTTGCTGTGTCCCCCTCTGTTCTGTTCCCCCAGAGGCCTTCCTATCTCCAATGTAAATACTTCCTTAAATTCGCGTTGAGCTCCTCACATACCTCTTGATCGTTTCTGGTGAGTTCCCCACCTCTTTACTCAGCTGATCACTTGGTCTTTGACTGTTGTCTTCCTCCTAATGTGGCTATACAGCAATTTCGGTCGAACTTAACTTTCGATGCTATGTTGTTTTTTGCACTGTCGCTGGGCCTCCTTATCTGTGCATACTCGTTTCTGGCTCTTCGACTAATCTCTTTATTTTCCTTTGTCTTTTCCCTGCTGTACCTTTTCCATTCTCTGGTGCACCTAGTTTTTGCTTCCCTACACCTTCGGGGAAACCAAGGACTCGCTTTTGGCCTTCCCAATATTTCTGTTGCCCTTGGGAACAAACCTTTCCTCTGCCTCCCTGCATTTTGTTGTTACATATTCCATCATCTCGTTTACTGACTTTCCTACCAGTTCTTTGTCCCACTGAACCTGCTGCAGGAAGTTCCTCATACCTGTGAAGTCCTCCCTTTTATAGTTTGGCTTTTTCCATTCAATTCCTGTTACCCTCTCCACTTGTAACTCTACTATATATTCAAAACTCAGAACCACGTGATCACTAGCTCCAATGTCTGAACTGCTCAGAGTGAACACAAGGTGTGTGTGTGTATGTATGTGTGTGTGTGTGTGTGTGTGTGTGTGTGTGTGTGTGTGTGTGTGTGTGTGTGATTTTTACGTCCTGGCGGCGGCAGAAAATATCGCAAATCCCCATGATATTGCACGAGTGTTTTTGACCAAGATTTGTCAACGTTCGCACATCGAAAACAATGTAACAACCCTCATCCCTATTGTTCAACTCATTCCAGAATCCCCTGCCCACGCAGGTGACCGTACTCTGACATATACTTTCCAAGAGAGAAAGTTCCACCGGTTCTCAGGCACAGAGAAAGCGCCACCAGTTCTCAGGCATGTCAGTCACCAGCATACAGCTATATTAGCTTGGGGAAAATGATTACTGGTTTCTTTTGCTTGTGAGAAAACAATAATATTGCTTTCTAGGAACCATGATGTTAACGCTGGAGGAGAGGTAAGAATGAGTGGGATGAGGTGGATATCCTAATGGTGAAATATGATGTCAAACTGACTATGAAGAACCACCTGGTAAATCTTGCAAGCAAGTCAGCCAAGAAGCTAAGAGCACCATGGCGCATGTCGAACCTGATCGACAACAGAGACTACAAAGCTCTCAGATGTTCGATTGTCTTGCATTTCCCCGTCCCTCGCCATCTCATCCACGTCTTGCATTTCCACGTCCTCATCATCTCAGCCGGGTTCGATTCCCACGAATGGGTGGAAACATCTGGCTTGTTTCCTTACACCGGTTGTCTATGTTCACCCATCAGTAAAATGGGTACCTGGTTGTTAGTGGACTGGTGTGGGTCACATCCTGGGTGTTAGTGGACTGGTGTGGGTCACATCCTGGGTGTTAGTGGACTGGTGTGGGTCACATCCTGGGTGTTAGTGGACTGGTGTGGGTCACATCCTGGGTGTTATGGACTGGTGTGGGTCACATCCTGGGTGTTAGTGGACTGGTGTGGGTCACATCCTGGGTGTTAGTGGACTGGTGTGGGTCACATCCTGGGTGTTAGTGGACTGGTGTGGGTCACATCCTGGGTGTTAGTGGACTGGTGTGGGTCACATCCTGGGTGTTAGTGGACTGGTGTGGTCACATCCTGGGTGTTAGTGAACTGGTGTGGGTCATATCCTGGGTGTTAGTGGACTGGTGTGGGTCACATCCTGGGTGTTAGTGGACTAGTGTGGGTCACATCCTGGGTGTTAGTGGACTGGTGTGGATCACATCCTGGGACAAAACTGACCTAATTTGCGTGAAATGCTCAGCATAACAAGGGACTTTCTATATAGTAGTATGTCACTGATGTCAGCTATGATCTGTATGCCTTGTACACGTACTTGTATACCTTGTACATATACTTGTATACCTTGTACATGTACTTGTATACCTTGTACATGTACTTGTATACCTTGTAAATATATTTGTATACCTTGTACATGTACTTGTATACCTTGTACATGTACTAGTATACCTTGTACATATACTTGTATACCTTGTACATGTACTTGTATACCTTGTACATGTAATTGTATACCTTGTACATGTACTTGTATACCTTGTACATGTACTTGTATACCTTGTACATGTACTTGTATACCTTGTACATGTATACCTTGTACATGTACTGGTAGAAATAAAGATTTTTATTATTATTGTTATTATTATAATTTCAAGTTACGGAACTTGGCTCCACTTCGCGGACAGCTGCTGTACAAGACTGGCAGCAACTGCACTCTAGCTGTACAAGACTGGCAGCAACTGCACTCTAGCTGTACAAGGCTGACAGCAACTGCACTCTAGCTGTACAAGACTGGCAGCAACTGCACTCTAGCTGTACAAGACTGACAGCAACTGCACTCTAGCTGTACAAGACTGGCAGCAACTGCACTCTAGCTGTACAAGACTGGCAGCAACTGCACTCTAGCTGTACAAGGCTGGCAGCAACTGCACTCTAGCTGTACAAGGCTGACAGCAACTGCACTCTAGCTGTACAAGACTGGCAGCAACTGCACTCTAGCTGTACAAGACTGGCAGCAACTGCACTCTAGCTGTACAAGGCTGACAGCAACTGCACTCTAGCTGTACAAGACTGGCAGCAACTGCACTCTAGCTGTACAAGACTGGCAGCAACTGCACTCTAGCTGTACAAGGCTGGCAGCAACTGCACTCTAGCTGTACAAGGCTGACAGCAACTGCACTCTAGCTGTACAAGACTGGCAGCAACTGCACTCTAGCTGTACAAGACTGGCAGCAACTGCACTCTAGCTGTACAAGGCTGACAGCAACTGCACTCTAGCTGTACAAGACTGGCAGCAACTGCACTCTAGCTGTACAAGACTGGCAGCAACTGCACTCTAGCTGTACAAGACTGGCAGCAACTGCACTCTAGCTGTACAAGGCTGGCAGCAACTGCACTCTAGCTGTACAAGACTGGCAGCAACTGCACTCTAGCTGTACAAGACTGGCAGCAACTGCACTCTAGCTGTACAAGACTGGCAGCAAAATGCACTCTAGCTGTACAAGACTGGCAGCAACTGCACTCTAGCTGTACAAGACTGGCAGCAACTGCACTCTAGCTGTACAAGACTGGCAGCAACTGCACTCTAGCTGTACAAGACTGGCAGCAACTGCACTCTAGCTGTACAAGACTGGCAGCAACTGCACTCTAGCTGTACAAGACGGACAGCAACTGCACTCTAGCTGTACAAGACTGGCAGCAACTGCACTCTAGCTGTACAAGACTGGCAGCAACTGCACTCTAGCTGTACAAGACGGACAGCAACTGCACTCTAGCTGTACAAGACTGGCAGCAACTGCACTCTAGCTGTACAAGACGGACAGCAACTGCACTCTAGCTGTACAAGACTGGCAGCAACTGCACTCTAGCTGTACAAGACTGGCAGCAACTGCACTCTAGCTGTACAAGACGGACAGCAACTGCACTCTAGCTGTACAAGACTGGCAGCAACTGCACTCTAGCTGTACAAGACGGACAGCAACTGCACTCTAGCTGTACAAGACTGGCAGCAACTGCACTCTAGCTGTACAAGAATGGCAGAAACTGCACTCTAGCTGTACAAGACTGGCAGCAACTGCACTCTAGCTGTACAAGACTGGCAGCAACTGCACTCTAGCTGTACAAGACGGACAGCAACTGCACTCTAGCTGTACAAGACTGGCAGCAACTGCACTCTAGCTGTACAAGACTGGCAGCAACTGCACTCTAGCTGTACAAGACTGGCAGCAACTGCACTCTAGCTGTACAAGACTGGCAGCAACTGCACTCTAGCTGTACAAGACTGGCAGCAACTGCACTCTAGCTGTACAAGACTGGCAGCAACTGCACTCTAGCTGTACAAGACTGGCAGCAACTGCACTCTAGCTGTACAAGACTGGCAGCAACTGCACTCTAGCTGTACAAGGCTGGCAGCAACTGCACTCTAGCTGTACAAGGCTGGCAGCAACTGCACTCTAGCTGTACAAGACTGGCAGCAACTGCACTCTAGCTGTACAAGACGGACAGCAACTGCACTCTAGCTGTACAAGACTGGCAGCAACTGCACTCTAGTTGTACAAGACTGGCAGCAACTGCACTCTAGCTGTACAAGACGGACAGCAACTGCACTCTAGCTGTACAAGACTGGCAGCAACTGCACTCTAGCTGTACAAGACGGACAGCAACTGCACTCTAGCTGTACAAGACTGGCAGCAACTGCACTCTAGCTGTACAAGACGGACAGCAACTGCACTCTAGCTGTACAAGACTGGCAGCAACTGCACTCTAGCTGTACAAGACTGGCAGCAACTGCACTCTAGCTGTGCAAGACTGGCAGCAACTGCACTCTAGCTGTACAAGGCTGGCAGCAACTGCACTCTAGCTGTACAAGGCTGGCAGCATCTGCACTCTAGCTGTACAAGACTGGCAGCAACTGCACTCTAGCTGTACAAGACTGGCAGCAACTGCACTCTAGCTGTACAAGACTGGCAGCAACTGCACTCTAGCTGTACAAGGCTGGCAGCAAAATGCACTCTAGCTGTACAAGGCTGGCAGCAACTGCACTCTAGCTGTACAAGACTGCAGCAACTGCACTCTAGCTGTACAAGACTGGCAGCAACTGCACTCTAGCTGTACAAGACGGACAGCAACTGCACTCTAGCTGTACAAGACTGGCAGCAACTGCACTCTAGCTATACCAGACTGGCAGCAACTGCACTCTAGCTGTTCAAGACTGGCAGCAACTGCACTCTAGCTGTACAAGACTGGCAGCAACTGCACTCTAGCTGTACAAGACTGGCAGCAACTGCACTCTAGCTGTACAAGACTGGCAGCAACTGCACTCTAGCTGTACAAGACTGGCAGCAACTGCACTCTAGCTGTACAAGGCTGGCAGCAACTGCACTCTAGCTGTACAAGACGGACAGCAACTGCACTCTAGCTGTACAAGACTGGCAGCAACTGCACTCTAGCTGTACAAGACTGGCAGCACTGCACTCTAGCTGTACAAGGCTGGCAGCAACTGCACTCTAGCTGTACAAGACTGGCAGCAACTGCACTCTAGCTGTACAAGACTGGCAGCAACTGCACTCTAGCTGTACAAGACTGGCAGCAACTGCATTCTAGCTGTACAAGGCTGGCAGCAACTGCACTCTAGCTGTACAAGACTGGCAGCAACTGCACTCTAGCTGTACAAGACGGACAGCAACTGCACTCTAGCTGTACAAGGCTGGCAGCATCTGCACTCTAGCTGTACAAGACTGGCAGCAACTGCACTCTAGCTGTACAAGACTGGCAGCAACTGCACTCTAGCTGTACAAGACTGGCAGCAACTGCATTCTAACTGTACAAGGCTGGCAGCAACTGCACTCTAGCTGTACAAGACTGGCAGCAACTGCACTATAGCTGTACAAGACTGGCAGCAACTGCACTCTAGCTGTACAAGACTGGCAGCAACTGCACTCTAGCTGTACAAGACTGGCAGCAACTGCACTCTAGCTGTACATGACCGGCAGCAACTGCACTCTAGCTGTACATGACGGACAGCAACTGCACTCTAGCTGTACAAGACTGGCAGCAACTGCACTCTAGCTGTACAAGACTGGCAGCAACTGCACTCTAGCTGTACAAGACTGGCAGCAACTGCACTCTAGCTGTGCAAGACTGGCAGCAACTGCACTCTAGCTGTACAAGGCTGGCAGCAACTGCACTCTAGCTGTACAAGACTGGCAGCAACTGCACTCTAGCTGTACAAGACTGGCAGCAACTGCACTCTAGCTGTACAAGGCTGGCAGCATCTGCACTCTAGCTGTACAAGACTGGCAGCAACTGCACTCTAGCTTTACAAGACTGGCAGCAACTGCATTCTAGCTGTACAAGGCTGGCAGCAACTGCACTCTAGCTGTACAAGACTGGCAGCAACTGCACTATAGCTGTACAAGACTGGCAGCAACTGCACTCTAGCTGTACAAGACTGGCAGCAACTGCACTCTAGCTGTACAAGACTGGCAGCAACTGCACTCTAGCTGTACATGACCGGCAGCAACTGCACTCTAGCTGTACATGACGGTCAGCAACTGCACTCTAGCTGTACAAGACTGGCAGCAACTGCACTCTAGCTGTACAAGACTGGCAGCAACTGCACTCTAGCTGTACATGACCGGCAGCAACTGCACTCTAGCTGTACAAGACTGGCAGCAACTGCACTCTAGCTGTACAAGACTGGCAGCAACTGCACTCTAGCTGTACAAGACTGGCAGCAACTGCACTCTAGCTGTACAAGACTGGCAGCAACTGCACTCTAGCTGTACAAGACTGGCAGCAACTGCACTCTAGCTGTACAAGACTGGCAGCAACTGCACTCTAGCTGTACAAGACTGGCAGCAACTGCACTCTAGCTGTACAAGACTGGCAGCAACTGCACTCTAGCTGTACCCTTCACAAGAACGTCACTTCACCTGACATCATTCATTCCTAAAATGATTCTCGTCTGGAGCATGTTTGGACAGCGTAATGACATCGATGAAGTCAAATCAGTTAATCAAATAAAATCGCTGACCCACAGTTGGCTCCGAATTTATTCTAGTCCAGATTTGTATATTTATAACAATAAAAAGGTTTGAAAATTGGGTGAGGTAGGTAACAGCTCTTAACTTGTAAATAAATTAGGAACTCTTATTAGCCTAACTCTGTAAAAGCTTGTGTAAATAAATGAGAGAGAGAGAGAGAGAGAGAACATCACTTCATCTGAGATCATTTATTCCCAGGATGACTCGGGTATGGAGCACATTCGTACAGCATTATGATGTCAACGAGATGAGGTCAGTTGATCAGATGAAAATGCTGGCCCACAGATGGCTCCAACTTCATCCTGTTCCCTACTTGTATGTCTCATAACAATAAAAATGCTTTCAAATGAGCTGATGTAGGTAACAGCTCTTAGCTTGTCAGTAAAGTTAGGAATCCTTAACTTGTAAATAGCTTGTCAATAAAGCTAGGGATCCTTAACCTGTAAATAGCTTGTCAATAAAGCTAGGGATCCTTAACCTAACCTTGTCAAACCCTCTTTAAAGATAGAGAGACAGACAGATAGACAGACTATTACAATATTCTCCAATTGGTTACTTAAAATAGACAAAACTTCTGAGACGTTACTGGAGTGCACAAGTGTTATCCACCTCGTTATTCATGCAGGTAACATTCACTATTTTCCAGTCCATTGCCATCACCTTCTGTAACTCTAACAAGTATTTCACTCAGTCCACTTGATTTATTGATGTTCACCTTATTTAAATACAGTGGTACCTCGGGATACGAATTTTTTCGTACCAGAAGGTTGTTCGAGTGCCGATATCGAACGAATTTGTTCCCATAAGGAATAATGTAAATCAGATTAATCAGTTTCAGACCTCCAAAAATACACTTACAAAAGCACTTACATAAATACACTTACGTAACTGTTCGTTCGAGTTTTGAGTTGTTCGTATCCCGAGGCACGACTGTACAGTATTTCATTACCTCAGAGTTGTTAATCTCGTTAATAATTAGTGTCGGGCCCTGCAACAGGCTTTCCAGCCTAGGAACGTTGAGCTGTAAATACTGTTGTGTCCTCCATATATACCTGGAGAGGGTTTCTGGGGTTAACACCCCCGGGGCCTGGTCTGTGACCAGGCCTCATGGTGGATCAGGGCCTGAACAACCAGGCTTTTACTACTGGCCGCATGCAACCCAACGTAGGAACCACAGCCAGGCTGGTCGGGTCACGAAGGGTAAGCCAGTGGAAGAACTCGGTCAGATGACTAAAACCTCTAATGGCGGGTAATAATATGACTAAAACCTCTAATGGCGGGTCATAATATGACTAAAACCGTCACCAGGAAGCACTTGTCCTCTGTTTATGCTTGTTATTCTGTCATTTTCACTGAAAAAATGTCATTTAGTATCACCTTTTTCCGTCCATGACATATTTTACGAATTCTGTTTTGATTAATTTTGACGTTGTATTCAATTTGCATACAACAGTTGTGAATTTCCCGTTTTCTAACTGAAACTGCATGAAGAATGATTTTCAAGGGTACCTTTGGAATGAAGTTTCTAACATATTTTACCTTTGTTTTCATATGAGGGAAAATAGACTTATGTACAGATGACCGAAACGTCCAGTTGTTTCTTCAGTCCTAATGAAGGACTGAAGAAGCCACGAGTGGCCTCAGTCCTTCGTCGTGAACTGTAAATAAGTGACCTTATCCACATGTTTTCGGTATCAGTGCCATTTCTCTAAACACAAATAACCCGCACATAGAAGAGAGAAGCTTACGACGACGTTTCGGTCCGACTTGGACCATTTACAAAGTCACACTAACCAGAAGTGGAGTAGGACGGCTATATATAGGCAGGAAGAGGTTCAAGTCGGACCGCTACGTCGTAGTAAGCTTGTCTCAAGAAATCGTAATGACACGATTGCAAACAAACCATACCCCCGGCCGGGATTGAACCCGCGGTCATAGAGTCTCAAAACTCCAGCCCGTCGCGTTAGCCACTAGATTTCTTGAGTCATGTTGACGGCAGTGAAGGGACTTGAGCTAGAGTTCGTCACGGCCACGCTAGCTGGAGATTCGTCTGTAAAAACTTGCATTTGTGGTCACAGTGGTGCCTGTGCTAACCTTCCTATGGTGTAGAAATATACCTAGTTGGATGAATCTTATTGTGGCTAGCTGGTCTAGTGGCTAACGCGACGGTCTGGAGTTTTGAGACTCTATGGGGTTGGATTTGAGTGGGACTTTCACATCAGAGCTTATTTCTTGGGTGGCATTGAAAATTGGGTTGGGCAAATGTTTTGTTAGTGGGATGAATTGTAAAGGACCTGCCTAGTATGGGCCAGCAGGCCTCCTGCAGTGTTCCTCCTTTCTTATGTTCTTATGTTCTTATGACCGCGGGTTCAATCCCGGCCGGGGATATGGTTTGTCTCTTCTATGTGCGGGTTATTCGTGCATTGTTCCAGTCACGGTACTGTGCCTTTGCATTTTGTTACCATTTCTCTATTTTCGTTTAATCTCAAGCAATTATCTCTTCAACCGCTTTTGTTTCACCTTTTCCGGGAGCAAAGGGGTAGTAACTCCTCCTGTATACAATACTAAATGTATAAACGAAGACAGAACTTTCTAAAAGAAAGCGTTTCTTCTTTTTTCGGGTCGCCTTGCCTGGGTGGGAGACGGCCAGTTATTTAAAAATGTAATATCCTTGTTTTAAATCTGCTCCACATTTAATAATAATAATAATAATAATAATAATAATAATAATAATAATAATAATAATAATATTATTATCTTTATTTCTACCAGTATATGTACAAGGTATACAAGTACATGTACAAGGTATACAAGTACATGTACAAGGTATACAAGTACATGTACAAGGTATACAAGTACATGTACAAGGTATACAAGTACATGTACAAGGTATACAAGTACATGTACAAGGTATACAAGTACATGTACAAGGTATACAAGTACAAGGTATACAAGTACATGTACAAGGTATACAAGTACATGTACAAGGTATACAAGTACATGTACAAGGTATACAAGTACATGTACAAGGTATACAAGTACATGTACAAGGTATACAAGTACATGTACAAGGTATACAAGTACATGTACAAGGTATACAAGTACATGTACAAGGTATACAAGTACATGTACAAGGTATACAAGTACATGCACAAGGTATACAAGTACATGTACAAGGTATACAAGTACATGTACAAGGTATACAAGTACATGTACAAGGTATACAAGTACATGTACAAGGTATACAAGTACATGTACAAGGTATACAAGTACATGTACAAGGTATACAAGTACATGTACAAGATATACAAGTACATGTACAAGGTGTACATGTACAAGGTATACAAGTACATGTACAAGGTATACAGATCATAGCTGACATCAGTGACATACTACTATATAAAAAGCCGCTTGTTATGCTGAGCATTTCCCGCAAATTGGGACAGTTTTGTCCCAGGATGCGACTCACACCAGTCCACTAACACCCAGGATGTGACCCACACCAGTCCACTAACACCCCAGGATGTGACCCACACCAGTCCACTAACACCCAGGATGTGACCCACACCAGTCCACTAACACCCAGGATGCGACCCACACCAGTCCACTAACACCCAGGATGCGACCCACACCAGTCCACTAACAACCAGGATGTGACCCACACCAGTCCACTAACACCCAGGTACCTATTTTACTGATGGTAACATAGACAACCGGTGTAAAGAAACACGCCCAGTGTTTCTACCCTCTCCGGGAATCGAAACCGGACACTCGTCGTCTGAAGCGAGAGGTTGAACCACCGAACCAGGCTTTATGTTTTTTGTACTTAGTAGTTAGAAAAATCGCTGTTCTTCAATGTGGAACCATCATACGGTTATTCTGGATACTGAATGTGTATTTCCTAAGTAAAGAATGTTATGATCACTGTCTTCACGTCCCTCGTCTACCTCACAGGATCAATATAGCTCATAATCTGTGGTCAGAACAAGGATCAAAATATTGTTGCCAGAGTAGAGGGAGTGGATAATTAACTTAAGAAGTTTTCCTCAACCGTGTTTACGTCTGGCAGCCTTCTCATGTCAAACTATGCTAATTAATGGTAGGAGAGTCAGTATCATCAACTAGTATCTTGTATTCTTCAAAATTCCTTAATTTCGCCCTTCTGAAGGACGTATTTGTAGTTTTGTTTTGGGAGATGATGTACCGAGTACAATTTTTTGTAATCCCGTTGACTTGGATTTTTACCTTATTCTTACAAATTAATGTTGCATGGAGTTACCTACTAACAGACATTGTGATTCCTCCTTTTGCTGCGTTTAATACAAATATTGCAGCATATCAAGGTCATTTCTACAAGGGAAAGTGGAGAAGAACCCTTCCTTCGTAAGCCATGCGTGTCGCAAGAGACAAGGGAAAGTGGAGAAGAACCCTTCCTTCGTAAGCCATGTGTGTCGCAAGAGATAAGGGAAAGTGGAGAAGAACCCTTCCTTCGTAAGCCATGCGTGTCGCAGGAGACAAGAGAAGTGGAGAAGAACCCTTCCTTCGTAAGCCATGCGTGTCGCAGGAGACAGGCTAAGTGGGGAAGAACCCTTCCTTCGTAAGCCATGCGTATCACAAGAGACAAGGAGAAGTGGAGAAGAACCCTTCCTTCGTAAGCCATGCGTGTCACAGGAGACAAGGGGAAGTGGAGAAGAACCCTTCCTTCGTAAGGCCCTGCGTTTTTCACAGGAGACAAAGGGGGAAATGGAGGGAAAAAACCCCTTTCCCTTTGTAAGCCTGCGTTTTTCACAGGGACAAAAGGGGGAAATGGAGAAAAACCCTTCCCTCGTAACCCTGCGGGGTCGCAAGAGACAAGGGGGGAAATGGGGAAAAATACCCTTCCTTCGTAAGGGCCCTGGGGGTGTCGCAAGAGACAAGGGGAAAATGGAGAAGAAACCTTTCCCTTTGTAAACCAAAGCTTTTCGCAAGAGAAAAGGAAAGTGGAGAAAAACCCCCCTTTCCTTTGTAAAAACCCTGGTTTTTCGCAAAAGACAAGGGGAAAATTTGGGGAAGGGAAACCCCTTTCCCTTTATAAGCCATGCGTGTCCAAAAAAGACAAGGGGGAAATTGGGGAAGAACCCTTCCCTTTGTAAGCCAAACTGTCGCAAAAGATAAGGGAAAAAAGGGGGAAGAACCCTTCCTTTGTAAGCCAAAGCGTGTCGCAAGAGATAAGGGGAAAGTTTGGGGAAAAAACTCTTCCTTCGTAAGCCCTGCGGTCGCAAGAGACAGGGGAAAAAGGGGGAAGAAACCCTTCCTTTGTAAGCCATGGTTTTCGCAAGAGACAAGGGAAAGGGGGGAGAAAAAAAAACCCTTCCTTTGTAAGCCTTTCCGGGCGCAAAGAAAAAGGGGGAAAATGAGAAGAAACCCCTTCCCTTTGTAAGCCATGCGTTTTTCGCCAAGAGACAAGGGAAAGTGGGAAAAAAAACCCTTCCTTCATTTAAACCATGGTGTTCGCAAGAGACAAGGGAAAAAGGGGGGAAGAAAACCCCTTCCCTTGTAAGCCCTGTGTGTCGCAAGAGATAAGGGAAAGTGGGAGAAGAAAACCCCTTTCCTTTTATAAGCCATGGTGTCGCAAGAGATAAGGGAAAGTGGAGAAGAACCTTCCTTCGTAACCATGCGGTCGCAAGAGACAAGGGAAAAATGGAAAGAACCCTTCCTTGTAAGCCCGCGTGTTTGCAAAAGACAAGGGAAAAATGGAGAAAAAACCCTTTCCCCGTAAAGCCTGCGTGGCCCCCAAAAGACAAAGGGAAAAATGGGGGGAAGAACCCCTTTCCTTGTAAAACCATGCGTGTCCCCAAGAAGGGCAAGGGGAAAATGGAGAAAAAACCCCTTTCCCTTTTTAAGCCTTTCCCTGTCGCAAGAGACAAGGGAAGTGGAGAAGAAACCCCTTTCCCTTTAAAAAGCCATGTGTGTCGCAAGAACAAGGGGAAAAGGGGGAGGAACCCTTCCTTCGTAAGCCATGCGTGTCGGGAAGAGCGAGGAGAAGTGGGAAAACCCTTCCTTGAAACCATGCGTTTTTCGCAAGAGAACCAAAGGAAAGTGGGGAAAAACCCTTTTCCCTTTATAAAGGGCCCGTGTTTTGGGAAGAGACAAGGGGAAAATGGAGAAAACCCTTACTTCATAAGCCATGCCCTGTCGCAAGAAAACAAGGAGAAGTGGAGAAAAAACCCTTCCTTTGTAAGCCTTTGGGTGGGCGCAAGAGACAAGGAGGGAAATGGGAAAAAAACCCTTCCCTTTGTAAAACCAAGCGGGGTCCCCCCAAGAGACAAGGAGAAGTGGGGGAAGAAACCCCTTTCCCTTTGTAAGCCCTTTTGTGTCGCAAAAGACAAGGGGGGTGGAAAAAGAACCCTTCCTTCGTAAGCCCTGCGTGCCAAGAGACAAAGGGGAAGTGGGGGAAGAACCCCTTTCCTTTCGTAAGCCTTTTGGTCGCAAAAAAGACAAGGGGAAGTGGAGAAGAACCCTTTCCCTTCCCTAAGGGCCCTGTGTGTCGCAAGAGACAAGGGGGAAGTGGAGAAGAACCCCTTTCCCTTTGTAAGCCCTGTGTGTCGCAAGAACAAGGAAAGTGGAGGGAAAAACCCTTCCTTGTAAGCAAAGCGTGTTTGCCCAAAAGACAAAAGGGGGAAAATGGAGTAGAACCCCTTTTTCGTAAGCCATGCGTTTTCCCCAGGATACAAGGAGAAGTTGGGGAAGGGAAACCCCTTTTTTCGTACGCCCCCTGGGGGTTGCAAAAGAAAAAGGGGGGAAATTTGGGGAAGAACCCTTCCCTTTTTACGCCATGTGTGTCGCAAGAGACAAAGGGGAAAAGGGGGGAAGAAAACCCCTTCCCTTTGTGAGATATGCTGTCCAGGATACAAAAAGGAAAAAATTGGGGGAAAAAACCCTTCCCTTTATAACCATGTTTTGTCGAAGAGACAAAGGGGAAGTGGAGAAGAACCCCTTTCCTTTATAAGCCCAAAGCGTGCACAGGATACAAGGAGAAGTTGGGGGGGGAAGAACCCCTTTTTCGTACGCCATGCGTTGTCGCAGGAGACAAGGGGAAAATGGAGAAAACCCCCCCTTTGTACGCCTGGTTTTGCAAGAGACAAGGGGGAAAATGGAAAGGGAAACCCCTTTCCCTTTGTGAGATAAGCGTGTTTCCCGGAAAAATGGAAAGTGGAAAAAGAACCCTTTTCCTTTGGAGATATGCGTGTCACAGGATACAAAGGGGGGTGGGAAAGAAACCCTCCCTTTGGAATATTTCGTGTCACAGGGTAAAAAGGAAAAAGAAAAAGAAAACCCCTTTCCCTTTGTAAGCCTTTTTGGGCCCCAAAAGAAAGGGGAAATGGGGAAGAAAAACCCTTTCCCCGTAAGCCATGCGTTTTCGCCCAAAAGGCAAGGGAAGTGGAGAAGAAAACCCCTTTCCCCGTTTAAACCCTGCGTTTTCGCAAAAGACAAGGGAAAGTGGAGAAGAACCCTTCCCTTGTAAGCCAGCGGGCCCCAAGAAAAAGGAAAAAAGTGGAAAGGAAAACCCCTTTCCCTTCCCTTTTAAACCCTGGTGCGGGAAGAGACAAGGGAAAGTGGGGGAAAACCCTTTTGTAAGCCATGTGTATGCAAGAGACAAGGGGAAGTGGAGAAAAAACCCCTTTCCCTTTTTAAAACCATGAGTGTCACAAGAACAAAAGGGGAAGGGGAGAAAAAACCCCTTTTTCCCTAAGCCAAGGGGTATCGCAAGAGACAAGGAAAATGGAAAGAACCCTTTTCCCTTTGTAAGCCCTGTGGGTCGCAAAAGGGCAAGGGCAAATGGAGAAGAAAACCCCTTTCCTTGTAAACCCTTGGGGTGTCGCAAAGAAAGGGGAAGTGGGAGAAAAACCCTTCCTTCGTAAACCATGTGTGTCGCAAAAGACAAGGAGAAGTGGAAAAAGAAACCCCTTTCCCTTTGTAAGCCATGTGGTTTGCAAGAGACAAGGGGAAGTGGAGAAGAAACCCCTTTCCCTTTGTAAGGGCCCTGCGTATCCAAGAGAAAAAGGAAAGTTTGGAAAAAACCCCCTTTCCTTTGTAAACCATGTGTGTCGCAAAAGACAAGGAGAAGTGGAGAAGAACCCTTCCTTCGTAAGCCATGCGGTCCCCAGGAGACAAGGGGGGGAAATGGAGAAAACCCTTCCCCCCCCTAAGCCATGTTTTTTTCGCAAGAACAACTAAAAAAGCCCGAAGCAAGGTGCTAGTAAAACCCCCTTTTTTTGTATAATTATTAATGTTTAAAAAAAAAAAAAAAAACCCTTTCTACCTTTTGGTTCACCTTGCCTAGGTGGGGGCCCGGTCAGTGGTTAAAAAAAAGGCATTTCTCCATTAGGTGTCGTTAGGGTTAAATTAAGGTGAGAGCAATAGTCGGAAACTCTTATGGTGTGGATGAGATGATGATGATGATGTGATGATGTTTGTCCTTTTTTGGACATACATTATTAGATTACTTTTAACCCAACTTTTTGCTTTGTGGTGTGTTCACCTAGTTGTGGTTGCAAGGGTCGAGTCATAGTCTGGCCCGTGGTGTTGTACTCACCTAGTTGAGGTTGCAGTGTCGGTCCTAATCTGGACCAGTGTGTGTGACTTGTGTGTGGTGTGTGAGATAATATGATAAGATTCGTTCTGATTTTAACCGGTTAGCACCCGGATACCAAGAGATGTATGCGTCATCGAGGACTGTCTACTATATTTCATTGTGTCCTTAATCTTGTCCCTCAGATGGACCCACACCATCGACTAACACCAGGTACCTTTTTGTGTGCGTGTAGGCACAGGTTTTAAGGGTAACGTGTCGAAATGTTTCCACCCGGGGAATGAACCGGCCTCCAGTGTGTTGAGCGGGAGTGTAGCCACTCCGGCCCCGGGTGTTTTGTGTGTGTTGGGGGATGAGAGAGAGAGAGAGAGAGAGAGGGACGAGAGGGGGACACAAACAGACAGACAGAGAAAGAGACCAAACCCATTAAAACATAAAGTTATTAACTTGTCTATTTACATATCAAAGGAATCCAGTTAGGTGATATTCACCAGCCTTTCATGACATATATCTATACAGGGATATTATTAATGGTTGTTGAGTTGAGACTCATCTATGGGTCAGAAAAGAGCGTGTGTACTCACCTATATGTACTCACCTATTTATGATTGCAGGGGTCGAGACTCAGCTCCTGACGCCGCCTCTTCACTGGTCGCTACTAGGTCACTCTTCCTGCTCCATGAGCGTTATCATACCTCTTCTTAAAGTTATGTATGGATCCTGCCTCCACTACATCACTTCCCAAACTATTCCACTTCCTGACAACTCTGTGACTGAAGAAATACTTCCTAACATCCGTGTAATTCATCTGAGTCGTCAGCTTTCAACTGTGACCTCTTGTTGTTGTGTCCCGTCTCTGGAACATCCTGTCTGTCCCCTTGTCGATTCCTCTCATTATTTTTTAAGTCGTTATCATATCCTCCCTATATCTCCTGTCCTCCAGTGTCGCCAGGTCGATTTCCCTTTACCTCTCCTCGTAGAACATACCCCATATATCTGGGACTAGTCTTGTTGCAAGCCTTTCTCTAATTTCCTTACGTGCTTGGTTAGGTGTGGGTTCCAAACTGGTGCTGCATACTCCGATACAGGCCTAACGTACACAGTGTACAAGGTCCTGAAAGATTCTTTATTAAGATGTCGGGATGCTGTTTTTAGTTTGCTAGGCGCCCATATGCTGTAGCAGTTATTTGGTTGATGTGCACTTCAGGAGATGTGCTCGGTGTTATACTCACCCCAAGTTCCTTTTCCTTGACTGAGGTTTGTAGTCTCTGGTCCCCTAGACTGTACTACATCTGCGGTCTTCTTTGCCCTTCCCAAATCATCATGACTGCACTCGGTGGGATTGCACTAAAGGAGGCAGTTTCTAGGCCAGGACTGCAGCCTGTCCAGATCCCTTTCTAGTCCTGCCTGGTCCTCGTTCGATTGAATTCTCATCAACTTCACATCATCTGCTAACAGGGACACTTCTGAATCTATTCCTTCCGTAATGTCATATTCACAAATACCAGAAACAGCACCGGACCTAGAACTGACCCCTGTGGAACCCGCTCTGACACAGGTGCCCACTCTGACACCTCGCCAAGTACCATGACTCGCTGCTGTCTTCCTGACAGGTATTCCCTGATACATTGCAGTGCCTTCCCTGTTATCCCTGCTTGGTCCTCCAGCTTTTGCACTAATCTCTTGGATTGTGACGAAACCTTACAGTCCAAGAAAATGAAATCTACTCACACCCCTCTCTCTCCTGTCTTATTTCTGTCACCTTGTCGTAAAACTCCAGTAAGTTTGTGACGCAGGATTTCCCCTCCCCAAAACCGTGCTGGTTGTCGTGTATAATTTCATTCCTTTCTAGGTGCTCCACGGGTTTTTCCTCAGACTTTTATACATGATTTTGCGTACTATACATGAAAGTGACACCGGTCTGTAGTTTAATGTCACGTGTCTGTCTCCTTACTTAAAGATTGGGAATACATTTGCCGTCTACCATACCTCAGGTAGTTGTCCTGTTTCGATAGATGTGTTGAAGATTGTTGTTACTGGCACACACAGTGCCACTGCTTCCTCTCTCAGGATCCATGGAGAGATGTCCAGTCCCACCGCCTTTGAGATATCTAGTTCATTTAACATCCTCTTCTCCTCCTCTATGTCCAGTTTTTGGTGTGCCCTTTCATCTCTTTTTGCTATTATCACTTCCTTGATTCTTGTGTTTAGCTCTTCACATGCTTCTTTGTCGTTTCTTTTCATCTTCTCTCCTTCCTTCCTCAGACTGATTACCTGATCCTTGACATTTGTTTTCCTCCTGTTGTGGCTGTACAACAGGTTTGGGTCAGATTTAGCTTTCACTGCTATATCATTTTCATTATACACATACAGATTCATTTCTGGCTCTTCGGCTAATCCTCTTATTTTCTTGGATCCTTTGTGTTCTATAATTTTTCCATTCTCTATCCCTCTTAGTTTTGGCCTCTCTACACCTCTGGGTGAACCAAGGGCTTGTTTTAATCTTCCTGTTGCTTCTGTTACCCTTGAGAAGAAACCTCTCCTCGGCCTCTTGTATTGCGGTCTCACATTCCATCGTTTCACTTAATGTGTGTGTTAGTTATCATTTTGTCTTAGGCGCATGTCGATTAGACACTAGGCTTGTTGTATATGCGTGCGTGTTCTCACCTAATTGTGGTTGCAGGGGTCGCGACTCAGCTCTTGGCCCCGCCTCTTCAGTGATGGCTACTAGGTCCTCTGCTTCCTGAGCTATGTCATACCTTGTCTTAAAGCTATGTATGGCTCCTGCCTCCACTACATCATTTGCTAGGCTATTTCACTTCCTGACGACTCTATGACTGAAGAAATACTTCCTAACGTCCCATGTGACTCGTCTGTGTCCCCTCTCTGGAACATCCTGTCTCTGTCCACCTTGTCTATTCCACGCATTATTTTGTATGTTTTTATCATGTCTCCCCTGATCCAAATTTTTTATTTAAGGGGACAGCGCGAACTCAGTCCCCTGGGAAACTGCCTTCGTGATCACGGTATCTCAATTTCTCGCTCAATAATTCATCCATAAGTGGGAAACGGAAGCCTATAAAATGTATGCACTCTGTCAGTAGGCTGGCAGGCAGCAGCCGTCCATAGCAGTAGTCCTCAACCTATCGCCCCATTCACCCTTTTCACCCTACGTCATAATAACATTCTCCCCTCCCTAGATGGGCTCCATATTCTGTGAATTAAGAAAACAAGAGTAAATCAGATTTAAAGTGCAATATTTATCATTATTATTAATTTAATCTGTGAGGTTCAGTAAACTTTATTGCAAGTTATAGATTTAAATTAAATTCAAACTACAGATTTACAGGTTGTATAAAATCTACAGGACATCACTCTTTGATAGTTAAGACACATGTGCAACATCTGGATATCTTTATTGTAGACGTTTCGCCATCCAGTGGCTTTATCAATACAGATTCTAGGACATAATAGGAAGACAGTAGAACTATATACAAAAGATGAGGTAATCAGTCCCTCGGCCTTGGAGTTAGTGTTCACAGCATCGTGGTGGAGGAGAATCTGGAGCAAAGGCAAGAAGACTGACGTTTATATAGGCGTCAGTGGAAGGGATGGGCAGCAGACTTTCATATTGTCGGTATTTTATACCTTTCTTACACATCACTCTTTAGTGGTCCCAGTTCCCCCTGAAGCTCCCTAAAAGTACACCAAGGGGAGAATTTCCCCCCTTGGTTGAGAACCCCTGGTCCGCTTTTAGTATCAGTGTGAAACGAAAGCCAGTTAAAAGTTTTGTACTCTGGCATATGAATATCAACTAATTTAGTCAGAACTTTTGTCAGTTTTTTTTTCGCTACCGATGTCCAAAGTATTTTAATTCACAAAAATATGAACGTTAAAAAGTATTGGGGTGAAGAAGCAATTGAGTAAATATTGAGTAAGACACTTGTACAACAGTTAGGTATCGTTATTGTTTGTTGTTTATTCCAGACAATGGGACAATACTCCCCAGCGAGGACTGCATATTGTCCAGACTATGGAACAATGCTCTTCTCCAGACTGAGGGACTGACCACCTCAAAACTTTAAGGGTGATGGACTGATTACATCGTCTTCAAGTCTCTTCTGCTTCTATCAACTTTTCTGTACTCGACTGAAGAAGCCTACTGTGTTGGCGAAACGTTTCGAAATAAAGATACCTAACTGTTGCATATGTGTCTTACCTAACAACCTGTCGGTATTTTATAACCATTTTAATGTTCAATCTGTCAGACACTGCAACACAAGGGTATCTTGGTACAGACCTGCATCAACTTCGACAACCTCTACTAGTGAGAGCGGCTGGATTTGAGAGGGGACCTGACTCCCAACATCCGTTCAAATAGTGACTACGTCTCACCTCATGGCTTATTAGGCTCCATCCTGTCCTTCAACTCCCTATTGTTTCAGATTTGGAACAATGGCTTTTTTGC
>NC_069493.1:12386816-12441769 GCF_026875155.1 Cherax quadricarinatus
GACTGATATTCTATTCCCTTCACAAGGAACCTGGTAAAAAGCCCGGGCCGCGGGGGCGTTGACCCCCGGAACTCTCTCCAGGTAAACTCCAGGTAAACACTAAAAGGAAATTCACCTTTCTATAATGGGAGATGGCAGGTGGTGCTGGGGACCAGGTGGTGCTGGGGCCCAGGTGGTGCAGGGGCCCAGGTGATGCTGGGGCCCAGGTGGTGCTGGGGCCCAGGTGATGCTGGGGCCCAGGTGATGCTGGGGCCCAGGTGGTGCTGGGGCCCAGGTGATGCTGGGGCTCAGGTGGTGCTGGGGCCCAGGTGATGCTGGGGCCCAGGTGATGCTGGGGCCCAGGTGATGCTGGGGCCCAGGTGGTGCTGGGGCCCAGGTGATGCTGGGACCCAGGTGGTGCTGGGATCCAGGTGGTGCTGGGGCCCAGGTGGTGCAGGGGTCCAGGTGATGCTGGGGCCCAGGTGGTGCTGGGGCCCAGGTGATGCTGGAACCCAGGTGGTGCTGGAACCCAGGTGGTGCTGGGGCCCAGGTGGCGCTGGAACCCAGGTGGTGCTGGGGCCCAGGTGATGCTGGGGCCCAGGTGGTGCTGGGGCCCAGGTGATGCTGGGGCCCAGGTGGTGCTGGGGCCCAGGTGATGCTGGGGCCCAGGTGATGCTGGGGCCCAGGTGATGCTGGGGCCCAGGTGGTGCTGGGGCCCAGGTGATGCTGGGACCCAGGTGGTGCTGGGATCCAGGTGGTGCTGGGGCCCAGGTGGTGCAGGGGTCCAGGTGATGCTGGGGCCCAGGTGGTGCTGGGGCCCAGGTGATGCTGGAACCCAGGTGGTGCTGGAACCCAGGTGGTGCTGGGGCCCAGGTGGCGCTGGAACCCAGGTGGTGCTGGGGCCCAGGTGGTGCTGGGGCCCAGGTGGTGCTGGAACCCAGGTGGTTCTGGGGCCCAGGTGGTGCTGGAACCCAGGTGGTGCTGGAATCCAGGTGGTGCTGGGGCCCAGGTGGTGCTGGAACCCAGGTGATGCTGGAACCCAGGTGGTGCTGGAACCCAGGTGGTGCTGGGGCCCAGGTGGCGCTGGAACCCAGGTGGTGCTGGGGCCCAGGTGGTGCTGGGGCCCAGGTGGTGCTGGAACCCAGGTGGTTCTGGGGCCCAGGTGGTGCTGGAACCCAGGTGGTGCTGGAACCCAGGTGGTGCTGGGGCCCAGGTGGTGCTGGAACCCAGGTGGTGCTGGAACCCAGGTGGTGCTGGGGCCCAGGTGGTGCTGGGGCCCAGGTGGTGCTGGGGCCCAGGTGGTGCTGGAACCCAGGTGGTGCTGGAACCCAGGTGGTGCTGGGGCCCAGGTGGTGCTGGAACCCAGGTGGTGCTGGAACCCAGGTGGTGCTGGAACCCAGGTGGTGCTGGAACCCAGGTGGTGCTGGGGCCCAGGTGGTGCTGGGGCCCAGGTGGTGCTGGAACCCAGGTGGTGCTGGGGCCCAGGTGGTGCTGGAACCCAGGTGGTGCTGAGGCCCAGGTGGTGCTGGAACCCAGGTGGTGCTGGAACCCAGGTGGTGCTGGAACCCAGGTGGTGCTGGAACCCAGGTGGTGCTGGAACCCAGGTGGTGCTGGAACCCAGGTGGTGCTGGGGCCCAGGTGTGGCATAAATATTTATGCAGTTAAATATTAGCACTAAATGTCTGAAGTAAATCGGATATTCGTATTGACAAGTTATCACATAGAAACTAATATTCCGAAAGAAAACACTGAACAGGCATTCTCTTGTTCTCCCATTGAGCCAAATATCTTAAAATTCATCAGTACATTAAGGTTGATGCCGCTCAGAATTTGCATTATGAGGGTATCAATGATGAAAGCTGAAACCACTGGAAGCGGCACTGAGAAATTATTCTTCGGGCTGAGCGAGCTTACTGCAATATCAGCCTGGATATTTGGATGATATAGCTGTAAGCTATATCATCCTGGGGATATAGCTGCTATAGCTATGTTATATCATACGGAGGCAAACGATGGCATGATTTATCGGCTTCCGAGAAAAAATGAATGATATTCTCGAGGCAGCTTTATGGTAATGGTGGAGCAGAGGCAAGAATAAGAGAGTGTTGGAACCCGGGGACGAGGTTGATATCCTGGGGTGAAATTTGATTACAAACTGATCAGGAAGGATCACGTTACAAATAAATCAAGAAGATAATAGCACTTAGACAAGTTTTACGTATCTGCTCGACGGTAGAAGCTGCAAGACTTTGTACGAGGCGCAAGTGCTCACAGACCTCGAGTATGTTCCACTTTCTTGGACTACCTTCTCTTTCCCTCCCCCGTCTCAACTACATCTTCATAAAACAGGTAACAGAACAAGACGACTCATCTCTCGCCTAGACCCAGCCTGGACAGATCTATTATTTGAGCAGAACCTTCAGCACTGGAGGGATGTAGGTGGCCCTACTGTTATTATGTACAGAGTCAATATTGTCTAGGTACCACACTTGGCTGCACTTCGCGAACAGCAAGAACAGAGCTTGTACACAACAAGATGGCAGCACCAACTATACCCCGGTTATACCCTTCTCAGGAACATCATTTCTTCCGAGCTCATTCCTTGAATCTGTATACCTTGTACATGTGCTTGTATACCTTGTACATGTGCTTGTATACCTTGTACATGTACTTGTATACCTTGTACATGTACTTGTATACCTTGTACATGTGCTTGTATACCTTGTTCATGTACTTGTATACCTTGTACATGTACTTGTATACCTTGTACATGTACTTGTATACCTTGTACATGTACTTGTATACCTTGTACATGTACTTGTATACCTTGTACATGTACTTGTATACCTTGTACATGTACTGGTATACCTTGTACATGTACTTGTATACCTTGTACATGTGCTTGTATACCTTGTACATGTACTTGTATACCTTGTACATGCACTTGTATACCTTGTACATGTACTTGTATACCTTGTACATGTACTTGTATACCTTGTACATGTACTGGTATACCTTGTACATGTACTTGTATACCTTGTACATGTACTTGTATACCTTGTACATGTACTTGTATACCTTGTACATGTACTGGTATAACCTTGTAACATGTACTTGTATACCTTGTACATGTGCTTGTATACCTTGTTCATGTACTTGTATACCTTGTACATGTACTTGTATACCTTGTACATGCACTTGTATACCTTGTACATGTACTTGTATACCTTGTACATGTACTTGTATACCTTGTACATGTACTTGTATACCTTGTACATGTACTTGTATACCTTGTACATGTACTTTTATACCTTGTACATGTACTTGTATACCTTGTACATGTACTTGTATACCTTGTACATGTACTTGTATACCTTGTACATGTACTTGTATACCTTGTACATGTACTTGTATACCTTGTACATGTACTTGTATACCTTGTACATGTACTTGTATACCTTGTACATGTACTTGTATACCTTGTACATGTACTTGTATACCTTGTACATGTACTTGTATACCTTGTACATGTACTTGTAGAAATAAAGCTATTATTATTATTATTATTATTATTATTATTATTATTATTATTTTTATTATTATTATTATTATTATAACTGGTGTTTCGTGTCCAACAATGAGGTGCTGTTGCCCTGGAGACTCAAATTCAGACACTTAAGCAACATATGGGAATCTTATTTCCATATGTTGCATAAGTGTCTCAGTCTTCCACTTGTCGGTTTTTAAACCATTTCTCACAGACTCATATTCAATTCACTCAAAAACGAAAGAAAATCTGCCATACTTGCTAGTATTTAGAAACAACCGTCCTCATGCTAACTGCTGAATATGGCCTCATAGCTTACCAAACCTTCTGCAAAACTAACCTAACTGCTGAATATGGCCTCTTAGCTTACTAAACCTTCTGCAAAACTAACCTAACTACTGAATATGGCCTCTTACCTGACTAAACCACCTCCAAAACTAACCTACCTGCTGAATATCGCCTCTTACCTGACTAAGCCACCTCCAAAACTAACCTACCTGCTGAATATGGCCTCTTACCTGACTAAGCCACCTCCAAAACTAACCTACCTGCTGAATATGGCCTCTTACCTGACTAAACCACCTCCAAAACTAACCTACCTGCTGAATATCGCCTCTTACCTGACTAAGCCACCTCCAAAACTAACCTACCTGCTGAATATGGCCTCTTACCTGACTAAGCCACCTCCAAAACTAACCTAACTACTGAATATGGCCTCTTACCTGACTAAACCACCTCCAAAACTAACCTACCTGCTGAATATGGCCTCTTACCTGACTAAACCACCTCCAAAACCTCGTTGCCTAACAACTGTCGCACTTCAAATGTGAAAGTGCTTCAACCTCGTTGCCTTTTCGTTGAGCAGTTACAAAAATTCCTTCAATTTAGAGAACGACTTTGATGTGTGTTTTCATGAAAGCTGCGGCGTAGAAAAGTCACTGATGGAGCGACCATCCTGAAGTGAACGACAAGTCCGTCATGCTCTCCTGTCATTCACAAGGATATGTTGGTACATGAGCCCTCCCTGCGGTCCTGTTGATTCTATTGGCTCTCTCACAGGATATGATCACCATACATTCTGTATACATTTATCCCTGTTTTAATAATAATAATATCTTTGTCTACTAGTACATGTACAAGGTATACAAGTACATGTACAAGGTATACAAGTACATGTACAAGGTATACAAGTACATGTACAAGGTATACAAGTACATGTACAAGGTATACAAGTACATGTACAAGGTATACAAGTACATGTACAAGGTATACAAGTACATGTACAAGGTATACAAGTACATGTACATGGTATACAAGTACATGTACATGGTATACAAGTACATGTACAAGGTATACAAGTACATGTACAAGGTATACAAGCACATGTACAAGGTATACAGACCATAGCTGACATCAGTGACAAATTACTATATAGAAAGCCGCTTGTTATACTGAGCATTTCCCGTATATGAGGTCAGTTTTGTCCCAGGATGCGACCCACACCAGTCCACTAACACCCAGGTACCTATTTTACTGATGGTGAACATAGACAACCGGTATAAAGAAACACGCCCAATGTTTCTACCCTCGGCGGGAATCGAACTCGGGTTTTCGCCGTTTGAAGCGAGAGCTTTAACCACCAGGCCACGGGACACCCTGATGAATGCATTCTTGACTTGTGTGAACAGGTCACGTGCCGCCTTAATGATCCACCTAATACTCGATAGACATTAAACCCAATTAAGATGTCGGTTATATAAAATTTCTCTGGTACCAGTGGCCAGGGACAGACAATATTAAAAGTCCTCTTAAAGTCGAATGAAAAAAAAAATAAAGAATTGGAGATAATACTTTCAAATGATGTGTTGGATTGTGTTCAGAGGGTTCTGGTGGCCTGGTGGCTAACGCGAGGGCCTGGGTTCGATTCCCAGCCAGGGTAGAAACATTGGGCGTGTTTCCACCTGTTGTCTATGTTCCCAATCAGTAAAATGGATACCTGGGTGTTAGTGGACTGGTGTGGGTGGCATCCTGGGTGTTAGTGGACTGGTGTGGGTCGCATCCTGGGTGTTAGTGGACTGGTGTGGGTCACATCCTGGGTGTTAGTGGACTGGTGTGGGTCACATCCTGGGTGTTAGTGGACTGGTGTGGGTCACATCCCGGGTGTTAGTGGACTGGTGTGGGTCACATCCTGGGTGTTAGTGGACTGGTGTGGGTCACATCCTGGGTGTTAGTGGACTGGTGTGGGTCGCATCCTGGGTGTTAGTGGACTGGTGTGGGTCACATCCTGGGTGTTAGTGGACTGGTGTGGGTCACATCCTGGGTGCTTGTGGACTGGTGTGGGTCACATCCTGGGTGTTAGTGAACTGGTGTGGGTCACATCCTGGGTGTTAGTGGACTGGTGTGGGTCACATCCTGGGTGTTAGTGGACTGGTGTGGGTCACATCCTGGGTGTTAGTGGACTGGTGTGGGTCACATCCTGGGTGTTAGTAGACTGGTGTGGGTCACATCCTGGGTGTTAGTGGACTGATGTGGGTCACATCCTGGGTGTTAGTGGACTGGTGTGGGTCACATCCTGCGTGTTAGTGGACTGATGTGGGTCACATCCTGGGTGTTAGTGGACTGGTGTGGGTCACATCTTGGGTGTTAGTGGACTGATGTAGGTCACATCCTGGGTGTTAGTGGACTGGTGTGGGTCACATCCTGGGTGTTAGTGGACTGGTGTGGGTCACATCCTGGGTGTTAGTGGACTGGTGTGGGTCACATCCTGGGTGTTAGTGGACTGATGTGGGTCACATCCTGGGTGTTAGTGGACTGGTGTGGGTCACATCCTGGGACAAAACTGACCTAATGTGCCCAAAATGCTGAGCATAACAGGGGACTTCTGTATAGTAGTATGTCATTGATGTCAGCTATGGTCTGTATACCTTGTGCTTGCAGTAAATAAAGATATTATTATTATTATTATTATTATTATTATTATTATTATTATTATTATTATTATTATTAAAAGGAATAATTTGTGAACGGATTCAGGGAAAAGTTATGTCAGTCTGAAAGAGAAGTTGGGTCAGGTTGAAATTTGGTCACATGATGCCCTGCGCATTACTCTCACGTCATCTCATAAATGATTAAAAATAAATGAACTATACCACGGGTGGGGTTAGAACCCGCGATCAGAGAGTCATAAAACTCCAGACCGACGCGTTAGCCACTGGACCAACTGGCCAGCAATCGTGTCATTACGATTTCGTGAGTCATGATAGAGAGACATCTTGTGGGTTAAAAGGATCCCAGTGGAACTAAGTCACTCAGACTTTTTTGGGTTATCTCAGGTTCTCTACACATATGTTGCTATCTGGAGAGTTTATCTGGAGAGAGTTCCGGGGGTCAACGCCCCCGCGGCCCGGTCTGTGACCAGGCCTCCTTAGGTCAGTGTCCCAGGATGCGACCCACACCAGTCGACTAACACCCAGGTACCCATTTTACTGATTGGGAACATAGACAACAGGTGGAAAGAAACACGTCCAATGTTTCTACTCTGGCTGGGAATCGAACCCAGGCCCTCACCGTGTGAAGCGAGAGCGTTAACCACCAGGCCACCAGAGCCCTTGCTATGTATCTATGTATGATAATCTATGTATATTTGTGTATACCTGAATAAACTTACTATTTTTCCTGTAACTTAATACATAGCATATAAAAAAATTTCCTGCTGTAAATACAGCGAGTCACTGTATTCTTGGAGGCCAAGAATACAACTTTGTCTTTCTCTCCTCCTAAATCTATCTTTGGCAAGCGGAAAACACACATTTTAACTGATAGTGTGTATCTGTGGTTTATCTTCGTTATGGCGTAGCTAACGTTGCATGCTTTAGTTGATACTTGCAATGTCTTAATGCAACACAAATAAGAATAAAGTCAAAAATGGTATAAAATACCGACAGATTGTTAACAATCTGTCGGTATTTGATACCATTTTAATGTTCATTCTGTCAGACACTGCAACACAAGGGTATCTTGGTACAGACCATCAACTTCGACCTCTACTAGTGAGAACGGCTGGGTTTGAGAGGGACCTGCCCTCCCAAAGCAACCTACGTCTCACCTCCTGGCACTATATAAAGGCTCCATCCTGTCACTTCAACTTCATATTGTTTCAGACAACGGAACAATGCTCTTCTCCAGACTGAGGGACTGACCACCTCAAAACTTTAAGGGTGATGGACTGATTACATCGTCTTCAAGTATCTTCTGCTTCTATCAACTTTTCTGTACTCGACTGAAGAAGCCTACTGTGTAGGCGAAACGTTTCGAAATAAAGATACCTAACTGTTGCATATGTGTCTTACCTAACAAGAATAAAGTCACAATACCGTGACTTGAACAATACACAAATAACCCGCACGTTAAAGAGAGAGAGTTCATGATGACGTTGCGGTCAGACTTGGACCATTTACAAAGTCACACGACTTTGTAAATGGTCCAAGTCGGACCGAAACGTCATCATAAACTCCTCTCTTCTATATGCGGGTTATTTGCGTATTAATGCAACATCAGAAGTCGTGGATATTTTCAGACCTTCCCGTATACTTCTGGAAAATCATTTACCTTGTTTTTCTAGATTTTTATGTTTAATCTGAATACATAGACGTAAATACTAGAACTTACAGCAGTAGTTTGTTAGAAACTCCCAACAAACTACCCACTGTCAACTTCAACTTCCATCGTTGCAATGAAATGTAATTCCCATGGTAACAATCTCAGTTACACTCGTATTGTTTTCTTCTTTTTCTCCCTCTCCTCGAGTCCTTTACTGTCGTTTCTTAATTTTATTCTGTATGTTAGTTTCTCCCTCTTCCTTCGATTAACGTTGTTCCGCAGTTTCGGTCTATCTGTCCGTATCTCTGTTCGACCGCTTCTCTTTGGCTCTGATGCTGGCATCATGTGAGAAGCAGATGAGGATGCTGTGGTCTGCTCTCTACAACAGATGATGCTGTGGTCTGCTCTCCTCTAAAATAGATACAGAGGCTGTTGTCTGCTCTCCTCTACAACAGATGAGGCTGCTGTCTGCTCTCCTCTGCAACAGATGAGGCTGTTGTCTGCTCTCCTGTACAACAGATGAGGCTGTTGTCTGCTCTCCTCTACAACAGATGAGGCTGTTGTCTGCCTTCCTCTACAACAGATGAGGCTGTTGTCTGCTCTCCTCTACAACAGATGAGGCTGTTGTCTACTCTCCTCTAAAACAGATGACGCTGTTGTCTGCTCTCCTCTACAACAGATGAGGCTGTTGTCTACAACAGATGAGGTTGCTGTCTGCTCTCCTCTACAAGAGATGAGGCTGTTGTCTACTCTCCTCTACAACAGATTAAGATGTTGTCTACTCTCCTCTACAACAGATGAGGCTGTTGTCTACTCTCCTCTACAACAGATGAGGCTGTTGTCTACTCTCCTCTACAACAGATGAGGCTGTTGTCTACTCTCCTCTACAACAGATGAGGCTGTTGTCTACTCTCCTCTACAACAGATGAGGCTGTTGTCTACTCTCCTCTACAACAGATGAGGCTGTTGTCTACTCTCCTCTACAACAGATGAGGCTGTTGTCTACTCTCCTCTACAACAGATGAGGCTGTTGTCTACTCTCCTCTAAAACAGATGACGCTGTTGTCTGCTCTCCTCTACAACAGATGAGGCTGTTGTCTACTCTTCTCTACAACAGAAGACGCTGTTGTCTGCTCTCCACTACAACAGATGAGGCTGTTGTCTACAACAGATGAGGCTGCTGTCTGCTCTCCTCTACAACAGATGAGACTGTTGTCTACTCTACAACAGGTGAGACTGTTGTCTACTCTACGACAGCTACAGAAGCTGTCAAGTCTCAGTAATATCTTAACTCTGAGATAAGTGAACGTATTTTCATAATTATCTCCCGCCTCTCGCTACCAAATAATTAAGACTTCGTAGGAGAATTATTTTGACATTATATTGCATGTTGCATGTTGCCATGGTGCTTGCTGCATGTTGCATGTTGTATGTTGCTTGTTGCATGTGTTGCTTGTTGCGTGTTGCATGTTGCATATTGCAATGGTGCATCATGTTGCACGTTGCTTGTTGCAGTTTGCATGCTGCCATGTTGCAGGTTGCATTTTGCATGTTGCTTGTTGCACGTTGCATGTTGCTTGTTGCATGTTGTCATGTTGCATGTTGTCATGTTGCATGTTGCATATTGCCATGTTGCTTGTTGCCATGTTGCTTGTTGCATGTTTCGTGTTGCATGTTGCCTGTTGCCATGTTGCATGTCATGTTGCATATTGCATGTTGCCATGTTGCCACGTTGCATGTTGCCATGTTGCATGTTTGCATGTTGCCATGTTGTCATGTTGCCATGTTGCATGTTGCCATGTTGCATATTGCATGTTGCCATGTTGCATATTGCATGTTGCCATGTTGCATGTTGCCATGTTGCATGGTGCCATGTTGCCATGCTGCATGTTGCCATGTTGCATTTTTCATGTTGCCATGTTGCACGTTGCATGTTGCCATGTTGCAATTTACATGTTGCATATTGCCATGTTGCATGTTGCTTGTTGCATGTTGCCATGTTGCATGTTGCTTGTTACATGTTGACATGTTGCATGCTGTTTGTTGCCATGTTGCACGTTGCATATTGCCATGTTGCATGTTGCCATGTTGCATGTTGCACGTTGCATGTTGCTTGTTGCATATTGTCATGTTGCATGTCGCCATGTTGCATGTTGCTTGTTGCATATTGCCATGTTGCATGTTGCTTGTTGTCATGTTGTCATGTTGCATGCTACATGCTGCCATATTGCACGTTGCATATTGTCATGTTGCATGTTGCTTGTTGCATGTTGCCATGTTGCATGTTGCTTGTTGCATGTTGCCATGTTGCATGCTGCCATGTTGCATGTTGCTTGTTGCATATTGCCATGTTGCATGTTGCTTGTTGCATGCTGCCATGTTGCATGTTGCATATTGCCATGTTGCTTGTTGCATATTGCCATGTTGCATGTTGCTTGTTGCCATGTTGCATGTTGCCATGTTGCATGTTGCCATTTTGCATGCTGCTTGTTGCCATGTTGCATGTTGCATGCTTGTTGCATGTTGGATGTTGCACGTTGCCATGTTGCATGTTTGTTGCCATGTTGCATGTTGCATATGCCATGTTGCATGTTGCTATGTTGCACGTTGCATATTGCCATGTTGCATGTTGCTATGTTGCACGTTGCATATTGCCACGTTGCATGTTACATGTTGCTCTCAGTATGTAACAAATTATAAGCAGTAAACATATTTTACTTGCGAGTAGAGCCGGCAAAATGATTTACACTTACGTCTGAAAGTGGAGTGAAAGAGAAGGAAAATAAGGAGAATAATATTATTAACAGTATTATTATTATTAATATTATTATTATAAATAATGATATTGTTATTATGATTATTATTAATATGATTATAATTATTATGATTATTATTAATATTATTATTATTAAAATTATTATTATTATTATTAATATGATTATAATTATTATGATTATTATTAATATTATTATTATTATAATTATTATTATTATTAATATGATTATAATTATTATGATTATTATTAATATTATTATTATAATTATTATTATTATTATTAATATGATTATAATTATTATGATTATTATTAATATTATTATTATTAAAATTATTATTATTATTATTAATATGATTATAATTATTATGATTATTATTAATATTATTATTATTATAATTATATATTATTAATATGA
This sequence comes from Cherax quadricarinatus, assembly GCF_026875155.1. Classification (NCBI taxonomy): domain Eukaryota; kingdom Metazoa; phylum Arthropoda; class Malacostraca; order Decapoda; family Parastacidae; genus Cherax; species Cherax quadricarinatus. Next base: position 12,398,133 of record NC_069493.1, read on the forward strand.
TTATAATTATTATGATTATTATTAATATATTATTATTAAAATTATTATTATTATTATTAATATGATTATAATTATTATGATTATTATTAATATTATTATTGTTATTATTATTATTATTATTATTAATATGATTATTATTAATAATATTATATTATTAAAAATAATAAGACGAAGAAAATGAAGAAAATAGGAAGAGAGAGAAGAGGGAGATAAGCAAAAATTAAAACAACAACAACAGCAAAAACAAGAACAACAAAAACATTATCAAGAAAATTAACCGAGTCTGTTATTTAAGAAAATTAATCCGGTTAAGGCCTCACTTTTTCCCCCTTGTGGTTCATTGATCGTCTCGTCGAGAACGAGACCAACAACAGTCTCGTCGAGAACGAGACCAACAACAGTCTCGTCTAGAACGAGACCAACAACAGTCTCGTCTAGAACGAGACCAACGACAGTCTCGTCGAGAACGAGACCAACAACAGTCTCGTCGAGAACGAGACCAACAACAGTCTCGTCGAGAACGAGACCAACAACAGTCTCGTTGAGAACGAGACCAGCAAGTCTCGTCGAGAACGAGACCAACAACAGTCTCGTTGAGAACGAGACCAACAACAGTCTCGTCTAGAACGAGACCAACAACAGTCTCGTCTAGAACGAGACCAACAACAGTCTCGTTGAGAACGAGACCAGCAAGTCTCGTCGAGAACGAGACCAACAACAGTCTCGTCTAGAACGAGACCAACAACAGTCTCGTTGAGAACGAGACCAGCAAGTCTCGTCGAGAACGAGACCAACAACAGTCTCGTCGAGAACGAGACCAACAACAGTCTCGTCTAGAACGAGACCAACAACAGTCTCGTCTAGAACGAGACCAACAACAGTCTCGTCTAGAACGAGACCAACAATAGTCTCGTCGAGAACGAGACCAACAACAGTCTCGTCGAGAACGAGACCAACAACAGTCGACTGACACTCTGTTACCTTCTTACTGTTAGTGTAACAGAGGCAGCAGGTGTAAGGTGACTCAGTCACCTTCTTACTGTTGGTGTAACAGAGGCAGCAGGTTTTAAGGTGACTCAATCACCTTCTTACTGTTGGTGTAACAGAGGCAGCAGGTGTAAGGTGACTCAGTCACCTTCTTACTGTTGGTGTAACAGAGGCAGCAGGTGTAAGGTGACTCAGTCACCTTCTTACTGTTAGTGTAACAGAGGCAGCAGGTGTAAGGTGACTCAGACACCTTCTTACTGTTAGTGTAACAGAGGCAGCAGGTGTAAGGTGGCTCAGTCACCTTCTTACTGTTAGTGTAACAGAGGCAGCAGTGTGTAAGGTGACTCAGTCACCTTCTTACTGTTAGTGTAACAGAGGCAGCAGGTGTAAGGTGACTCGTCACCTTCTTACTGTTAGTGTAACAGAGGCAGCAGGTGTAAGGTGACTCAGTCACCTTCTTACTGTTAGTGTAACAGAGGCAGCAGGTGTAAGGTGACTCAGTCACCTTCTTACTGTTAGTGTAACAGAGGCAGCAGGTGTAAGGTGACTCAGTCACCTTCTTACTGTTACTGTACAGAGGCAGCAGGTGTAAGGTGACTCAGTCACCTTCTTACTGTTAGTGTAACAGAGGCAGGCAGGTTGTAAGGTGACTCAGACACCGTCTTACTGGTTGGTGTAACAGAGGAAGCATGTGTAAGGTACTCATCACCTTCTTACCTGTTATGTAAACAGAGGCAGCAGTTGTAAGGTGACTCAAACACCTTCATAATGTAAGTGTAACAGAGGCCCCGCAGGTGTAAGGTGACATCAGTCACCTTCCTTACAGTTGGTGTAACAGAGGCAGCAGGTGTAAGGTGACTCAGTCCCCTTCATACAGTCTAGTGTAACTGAGGCAACAGTGGTAAGGAGACCTCGTACACCTTCTACTGTAGGTGTAACAGAGGCAGCAAGGTGTAAGGGACTCAGTCCCTTCTTACTGTTAGTAAACAGAGGCAGCAGGTGTAAGTGACGCATCACCTTCTTACTGTTTGTTAACAAGGCAGCAGGTGTAAGGTGACTCAGTCACCTATCTACTGTTATGTCACAGAGAACAGCCAGGGTGTAAGTGACACAGTCACCTTCTTACTGTATAGTGACCAGAGGGCAGCAGGTGTAAAGGACTCAGTCACCTCTTACTGTGGTGTAAGAGAGCAGCAGGTGTAAGTGACACAGTCACCTCTTACTGTTAGTAAAAGCAGAGAGCAGGTGAAGGGGGTGACTCAGTCACCTTCTTACAGTTTGTGTAACGAGGTCACAGTTTAAGGTGACTCAGTACACCTTCTTACTGTTATGTAACAGAGACAGCAGGAGTACGGTGACTCAGTCACCTTAATTACTGTTATGTAAACAGAGGCAGCAGGTGTAAGGTGACTTAAAATTTCTTTCTCTTGCGCCGGAAAAATCTTGGTCCTCTCAGAGCATGATGAAGGTCTGTGAAGGATGTCCCTATAGGTTTTTTAAGTTAGCTAAGATTTGTCAGGAAAAGTCCCCTGTGTCCTAGACAAATCTTTTGCTGTATAAAAGACCCGCAACTGGAGCTTTTGTTTATCTGAAACCGAGGCCTTACACTGGCTTAACACCGGTTCAAACCCCTTTAAAAATCATTATTTTATGTTAGTAAATCGGCCCGTAACCCAGCAAGCTAGGTGGACCCGAGAAAAGATGCTCATTTCAATCATCATTCACTTTATCACTGTCCTTGCCGGAGGCGTGCTACACTACAGTTATAAAACTCCTCTTTAGTGCAGACACTGTACTTCCCATCACCAAGGACCCAAGTCGCGGCCTGCCAGTTATCCCTGAATCACTTCATAAATGTTACCTTGCTCAACATCCAACAGCACGTCAAGTCCAACAAACCAATTTGCTCCATTTAGTCCCCATCTAAAACGCTCACGCTTGCCTGCTGGAGTCCAAGACCCTCGCACAACAAAACCTCTTTTAACCCACTCCCTCCAACCTTTCATAGGACGATCCCTACCCCGCCTTCCTTCCACTACTGATTTATACACTCAACAAGTCCAATCTAGTTTGTTCCATCCAACACTAAATGCCCGAAACACCCTCAATACAAACCCCTCTGAAACACCATCTGATTTCCAACTTTGGTATTCTCAGCATTATATTCACACCACACACTGCCCTTAGACACATCTCCACTGCCTCATTGGTGGTATAGCTAAGTAACAAAAAAAATCACAGATACCGTGCCTGGACATACAAAATCACCGCACATAGAAAGAGAAGCTTACGAAGGACGTTACTTGACTTTGTGGACTTTGTAAATTGTCCAAGTCGGCCGAACGCCGTCGTAAGCTCCTCTCTTCTATGTGCGGGATAATTTGTTGTGTATACAAAACATTTTCCAAGTCTGCCTCCAATGGATAACGTTTCATCACAGAACTCCTCAGTGAAGCCACACACCTTTCTACCCTCCATCAATCGTATTATTCACCCGTCTTCCATAGACCCGTCTGCTGACAAGTCCACTCCCAAAATATCTGAATACATACATAAGAACATAACATAAGAAAGGAGGAACACTGCAGGAGGCCTGCTGGCCCCTACTAGGCAGGCCTTTACAATTACCCCACTAACAAAACATTTCCCCAAAACCCCTACTCCTTGCCTCCAAAATGATATCCAGTGTACATATTTTCGCTCGGGACAACAACAAAACTTTTGCACTTTTCCCAGGGGGAAATATGTGTTGTCCATTATTAAAAAATGTTTATATCAGTGCTTTCGCTAGGTGGCCGATGTTACATTATTTTTCGATTTCGTTTGAAATAGTGCAAAAAAAAAAGTGGGACGACAGTGTAAAAAAAACACTCCCAGTAAAATCTGAAGATCTGCGAAACTCGACTGTTGCCCCGAACCTAGCATGCCTAAAAAAAAAAAAATACTCAAAATGGAATTTTAATTTAAAAAAACTAACATTTCATTAGAATTCTTTTAATAGAAAGAAAGAGCTTTTTTAAATATGCATTTTAGACGGTTTTTTGTACCATGATTTAAGAAATGTAATGACACGTTGCAAAAAAACCCCACCCCCCGGCCCGGGATTGAACCCGGTCATGGTCTCAAAACTCCAGCCCCCCCCCCCCCCCCCCCCCCGCGTGGCCACTAGACCAGTAGCCACAAAAAGATTCCCCCAACTAGGTAATTTCTACCCATAGGAAGGTTAGAACCGGGGCACCTCTGTGACCACAAATGAATTTTTTTCAGACAATCCCCACTAGGGTGGCCGTGACGGCTCTAGCTCAAGTCCCTCACTGCCGTCAACTGACTAAAAAAATTAGTGGCTAACGCGAGGGGTGGATTTTTTGAGACTCTATGACCGCGGGTTCACCCCCGGCGGGGGTATGGTTTTATACCATATCCTGAGATGTCTTCTGCCCCCGTGGGCAAATAAACTTTATGCAAAATGCAAATTTCTCATTGAGAAGACGAAAAATGCAATTTTTAACATATTCCCATTAATAACAAAAAATACATGATAAGTGATGTATTTTAACCGGGGTTTAATTTTTAAAAGGTAAAAACAATATCCACCTCAAACGTACTCAAAAGGTGAAAAAAAACCCCCGCCCAGTTTGTATGTAGTCCCCGTTTATTATTGTTTCTGAAAAAATATATCATAAAAAAAATTTGATAAACACCCAGAACTGAGTGGAGGTGGTGGGAAAAAGAGAGCTCTTTTCTGCCCACAGGAGGTGGTGGGAGCATGTAGGCTCTTTTCTCCTCACCAGGAGGTTTGAGGGGAGTAGAGCTTTTTTTCTCCTCACCAGGAGGTGGTGGGGATTAGAGTCTTTTCGCCTACCAGGAGGTGGGGGGAGCATGTAGAGCTCTTTTTTGCCTCCCAAGAGGTGTTGGGAGATGTAGAGCTTTTTCGCCCACCAGGGGGTGGTGGGAGCTGTAGAGCTCTTTTCGCCTCACCAGGAGGTGGGAAAGGCATGAGAGCTCTTTTCTCTCCCAGGAGGGGTGGGGCATGTAGAGCTCTTTTCTTTGCCTCCAGGGGGTGGTGGGGCATGTAGGCTCTTTTCTGTCACCAGGAGGTGGGGGGCATGTAGAGCCTTTTTTTTTGCCTCCCAGGAGGTGGTGAGAGCGTAAGCCTTTTCTGCCTCACCAGGGGTGGGGGGGAGCTGTAGAGCTTTTTCTGCCTCACCAGGAGGGGGTGGGAGCGTGAGATTTTTTCTGCCTCACCAGGAGGTGGTGGGAGCGTGTAGATCTCTTTTTGCCTCACCAGGAGGTGGTGGGGCATGTAGAGCTCTTCTTGCCTCACCAGGAGTTTTGGTGGGAGATGAGAGCTTTTTCTGCTCACCAGAAGGGGTGAGGGTGTAGAGCTCTTTTCTGCCTCACCGGGGTTTGGGAGCATTAGAATTTTTTGCCCCCAGGGGGTGGTGAGAGCGTGAGAAGGCTCTTTTCTGCCTCACCAGGGGGTGGTGGGGCATTAGAGCTCTTTTTGCCTCCCAGGGGGTGGTGGGAGCGTGTAGAGCTCTTTTTTCTGCTTACCAGGAGGTGGTGGGGATGTAGAGCTCTTTTCTCCCCTCACCGGGAGGTGGTGGGGCATGTAGAGCTCTTTTCTGCTCACCAGGGGTGGGGGGGAGCATTTGACTTTTCTGCCTCACCGGGAGGTGGTGGGAGCGTGTAGGCTTTTTCTGCCCACCGGGAGGGGTGAGGCGGTGACTCTTTTCTCTACCAGGAGGTTGGGGAGTGTAAAAACTTTTTTTCTGCCTCCCCAGGAGGTGGTGGGCGTGTAAACTTTTTCTGCCTCACCGGAGGTGGTGGGACATTGAGCTTTTTCTGCTCACCAGGGGGTGGTGGGAGGTGTAAGACTCTTTCTGCCTACCAGGGGGGTGGGGGGGGAGCTGAGAGCTTTTTTTCTGCCTCACCGGGAGGTGGTGGGAGGGGGTGGGTTTTTCCCTTTTCTGCCTCCAGGGGGGGTGGGGGAGCGGTAGAGCTCTTTCTGCCTTACGGGGAGGGGGAGAGCGGTAGACTTTTCTCCCCTCCCCAGGGGGGTGGTGGAAGGGTTTGGAGCTCTTTTCTGCCTCACCGGAGGTGGTTTGGGGGAGTGTAGAACTCTTTTCTGCCTCCCCAAGGAGGGGGTGAGAGCGGTAGAGTCTTTTCTCCCCCCCCAGGGGGTGGGGGGAGATGTAGAGCTCTTTTCTGCCTCACCAGGAGGTGGGGGGGAGAAAATGTAGAGCTCTTTTCTCCCTTCAAAAGGGAGTGGGGGGGAGCGGTAAGCTTTTTCCCCTCCCAGGAGGTGGTGGGAGCTGTAGAGTCATTTCTGCCTCACCGAGGTGTGGGAGGTGTAGAGCTCTTTCCTGCCTCCCAGGGGGTGGTGAGAGCGTGTGAGTCTTTTCTGCCTCCCAGGAGAGGGTGGCTGCATGTAGAGCTCCTCCCTCCCCAAAGTGGGGCTTTTCAGATTTTTTTTTCTCGCCTCACCAGGAGGTTTTGGGCTACATGCAGAGTTTTAAATTTTGCCTCCCCAAAAATGGGGTGCTGCAGGGGGGGCTTTTCACTGCCTCCCCAAGTTTGGGGTGCCCTGAATGTAGAGCTGTTCTCGCCTACCAGGAGGTGGTGGCTGTATCCAGATTTCTTCTCACCTCACCTGGGGTGGTGGTTCATCGGGTTTTTCCCCCTCACCAGGAGACGGTGGCGCAAAAAGTTTTTTTCTAGTATAGCCTCCTTACCTCATCACCCACGTGTACTTTTAGTTTCCCGCTTTTTGGCATTTTTCTCCTAATTTAATTCTTGCCCCGATGAATGCATCTTATGTTTTTTGCCCGTGGACTGAGCTGAACTCCCAATACCGCTTTTAAAAGCTGTGCTTACTTGTTAGGACTTTTTTTAGTAAACAAAGTGTTAGAACTCGTAAAAAGTTTTGGGGCAACGAGGATCCTCAGGTTAGGGTGTCTTTTTTTTATCCAATACGAGTAAATGGCTTTAAAGATCAAAGTAGCTATTTTAAACATTGAGAGATAGTCCGCATTCTCAGTCTCTCAGGATACCCCTCCCATCTACCCCTTTAAAGAGCCTTTCTTCAGCGTGGATAACTATATTCATGGGCAGCGCTGTACCGTGGAATTATACGCTCCTGTGTGTGTGGGGAGGATGGGAGGTATTCAAACTCACTTCAGGGAAATGAACACAGACCCAAACCCCAGATCAAAGCCCGACCAGGCGTCGAGGGGAAACCCCCTTGAGGGGCTTTAGCGTGGATTTTTAGTCAGAATACTCTAGGGTGGCGAGGTACGCATCCCGAACGATTTTATGATAAGAGTTAGAATTGTCTGAGGAGAAATTTTGCTGCCCGGTTTTCAGGGGATTTCACTTGACCTGCGTAAGTTTCAGGAGGATTTTTCTTGACCTGCCTGAGTTGCAAAAATTTCTTTGACCTGCGTAGTTGCAGGAGGATTTCACTTGACCCCGTAAGTTGCGGGGATTTTTCTTGCCGCCTGAGTTTTCAGGGATTCTCTTGACCTGCGAAAGTTGCAGGAGGATTTCTCTTGCCTGCCCCGAGTTGCAGGAGGATTTCTTTGACTGCCTAGTTTCAGGAGGATTTTTTCTTGGTCAGCCTTTTTTTTCGGAGGTTTTTTGGGCGCCCAGTTTTCAGGAGGGTTTCTCTTTAAACCTGTAGTTGCAGGGGGGATTCCTTCAACCTGCCTGGTTGCAGGATTTATTACAAACCCCCTGATTTTCAGGAGGATTCCTTCAACCTGCCCTAGTTTTTCAGGAGGTTCCTTCAACCTGCCGATTGCAGGGGTTCCCTAACCCCCTGAGTTGCAGGGGATTCCTTCAACCTGCCCTGGGTTTCAGGGGGATTCCTCTTGACTGAAATCCCATAGGAATTAAAATTTTCGTAATAAAATTTTACGGTGCATTAAAGTTTGATCGGACGGTTCTTCTCTTGAAATATAAATGCGCATTTATGGTTACAAATTGTCAGCCATCTTGCCAGGGCTTTTTGGAGTAGAGAAGAACATTTCCCATCTGACACGTCATTTTTTCTGCAAATATTTTTTTACCTGTGTTTAAAATCAACAATGTCAGTCTTAATTTTCTCTGCTTAAAATTCAACGACAGGCCGTTCTATTAATTATGGTTTGTATATGATCTGTAAAATGTCGAGGACTTGTTGCTTTACCATCATTTTTCAATTATGATTCAAACAGCCACATGAGGAGTTGAGTGAATAGCTCTAGCCCTTTTTCGTGTTGCAATCAAAAACGTCTTCAGGAGTTTGCGTAATTTGCAGAAATGAGTAGGAAGTCCAGGTAGAATCGTTCAAGAGAGCAAACTTAGAATGAGAAGACATCAAGCAGGATCGTCTGCACCTGGAGTCGCTCCCTACAGTGAATCTATCTGGACTTCCTACTCATTATTTTGATTGCAACACGAAAAGCCTAGAGTTGTGATTTAACCCTCCCCCCTCCCCCATGGTTATTTTTATTGCAACATAAAAAGCCTAGAGTTATCATTTAACCCCCCGTGGTTAATTTTATTGCAAAATAAAAAGCCTAGAGGTGTCATTTAACCGCCCGTGGTTATTTTGATTGCAACATTGAAAGCCTAGAGTTATTTAATTCCCCGTGGTTATTTTGATTGCAACATTGAAAGCCTAGAGTTATTTAATCCCCCGTGGTTGTTTTGATTGCAACATTGAAAGCCTAGAGTTATTTAATTCCCCGTGGTTATTTTGATTGCAACATTGAAAGCCTAGAGTTATTTAATTCCCCGTGGTTGTTTTGATTGCAACATGGAAAGCCTAGAATTATTTAATCCCCCGTGGTTGTTTTGATTGCAACATAGAGAGTTGATGATGTAGAGGCACAAACAGTTCTGTTTGTGACTTGAAAAAGCCCACTGTGTGGGCGAAACGTAGTCAATAAAGGATCACATTATACTGCATTTGTGTTTATATTGCCAACATAGAGAGCCTGGAATTATTTAATCCTCCGTGGTTGTTTTGATTGCAACATATAACCCCCTGTGGTTGTGTTGATTGAACATATAACCCCGGTGGTTGTTTTGATTGCAAACGTAAACCACCTGTGGTTGTTTTGATTGCAACATATAACACCCTGTGGTTGTTTTGATTGCAACGTATAACCCCCTGTGGTTGTTTTGATTGCAACATATAACCCCCTGTGGTTGTTTTCTATCTTGTATCGCAAGAGAACTTTAGTCAAGTGAAATTAGACAAACTAACCACTACCAATGGTTCTCGTATGAATTCCTTATATAATTCCTATCTTACTCACTTGGCACTGTAACTGTGTACGTCCCTATTACTTGGCACCTAGTACTGAGTACAGTCCTATATACTTGGCGCCTGTACTAAGTACAGACCTATTACTTGGCACCTGCACTGAGTACAGTCCTAGTACTTGGGCCTGTGCTGTGTACAGTCACTATTACTTGGCGCCTGTACTGATTACAAGTAGTCCTATTACTTGGCACCTGTACTGAGTTTACAGTCATAATACTTGGCGCCTGTGCTGAGTACAGTCCTATTACTTGGCGCAGTACTGAGTACAGTCCTTTACTTGGCACTGTACTGAGTACAGTCCTATCACTTGGGCCTGTACTGGTACATCCTCCATTGGGACCTAGTACTGAGTACAGTCCTATCACTTGGCACCTGATACTGAGTACAGTCCTAATCACTTGGCACCTGTATTGAGTAAGTCATATCATATGGGACTGTAAGAGTACTGTACATCACTTGGCACCTATACTGAAATACAGTCCTATTCTTGGCACCTGTACTGAGTACGGTCCTATTAACTTGGCACCTGTATTGAGTACATTCCCATCACTGGCACCGGTACTTGAGTACAGTCATATTACTTTGCACCTGTATGAGTACGGTCCTATTCACTTGGCAACTGTATTGAGTACAAGTTCCATCACTTGGCACTGTACTGAGTACAGTCCTATCACTGGCACCTGTACTGAGTACAGTTCCATCATTTGGCACCTGTACTGAGTACAGTCCTATCACTTGGCACCTGTACTGAGTACAGTCCTATCACTTGGCACCTGTACTGAGTACAGTCCTATCACTTGGGACCTGTGTGAGTACTGTCCTACACTTGGAACCTGTACTGAGTTCAGTCCTATCACTTAGAAACCTGTGACTGAGTAAAGTCCTATCACTTGGGACCTGTACTGAGTACAGTCCTATCACTTAGATCCTGTAGTGAGTACAGATCCGATTCCTTGGCCACCTGTACTGAGTACCGTCCTATCAGTTGGGACCTGTATGGTACAGTCCTATCATCTGGGGACCTGTAGGTGAGTACCAGTCCTATCACTTAGAAGCTGTAATGTAAAAGGACACAGTGCAACTAATTTGACATTTATTGTGGCAACGTTTCGCTCTCCAGGAGCTTATCATGCCATTACAAACAATACATGGACACAGAGGGTATATAAAGGCTCAGAGAGAGGTGTAATACTAGTGAGGTAACGTTTCGATGTTCACTAGTGGTGGTAGTAGCAGTAGTAGTAGTAGTAGAGTAGTGGTAGTGACAAAAGTAATACAATATGATAGAGCATTTAATTCGTACAGAGTAAAAGATATAAAAGCTATTACTTGGGTAACATAAAATATGTTGGAACAAAATATAGACTGGAAAGAGGCAGGTTGGTTCAGTTGTTCATCTCTGTAATGTGCTTTGTGTAGTATAACACAAAGACAGAGAGTAACACTGAAAAACAACTGCCTCATTCCAGTTTATATGTGTGTCCCAAAACCTATTTTTATGTTACCAAGTAATTGCTTGTATATCTTTTTATCATGTACGATTTAATTGCTTTTTGCACTACCAATATACTACTACCTACTAACACTAGGAACATCGGAATGGTTACCTCACTAGTATTCCACCTACTCTGAGCCTTTATATACCCTTGTGTACTGTATTGGTTGTAATGGCTTGATAAAGCTCCTGGAGAGCGAAACGTTGCCACAATAAATGTCACATTAGTTGCACTTGTGTCCTTTTACTTTACATATTGTCGGTAATTCTACCAACTTTATTACACTTAGAACCTGTACTGAGTACAGTCCTATCACTTGGGACCTGTACTGAGTACAGTCCTATCACTTGGGACCTGTACTGAGTACAGTCCTATCACTTGGGACCTGTACTGAGTACAGTCCTATCACTGGCACCTTACTGAGTTACAGTACTATCACTTGGGACCTGTACTGAGAACAGTCCTATCACTTGGGACCTGTATCTGTGTACAGTCTATCATTGGCACCTGTATGAGTACAGTCCTATCAGTGGCACTGCTATCTGAGTACGTTCCTATCACTGGACACTGTACTGAGTACTGTCCGATCACTTGGAACCTGTAACTGAATACTGTCCTATAACTTGGGTCTGTACTGAGTACAGTCCTATCACTTGGCACCTGTTACTGAGTACAGTCTATTCACTTGGCACCTGTATGAGTACAGTCTAATCACTTGGCACTGTACTGAGTACAGTCCTATCACTTGGCACCTGTATGAGTACAGTCCTTTCACTGGGGACCTGTACTGAGTTTACTGTCCTATCACTTGGCACCTGTACTGAGTTACAGTCTTCACTGCACCTGCACTGAGTACAGTACTATTTGATCTAGTGACTAGGAATTTCCGTTACATCGGTATCCTTCCAGTGGAAAAAAGATCCTTGTCTCGTCACTATCAATCTCCATCTAGGTTGAAATTGACGATTCACATCCGAAGTCGTAATTACACGATTGCGGCAAAACCAACCAGGGGATGAACCCGCGGGCAGGAATTTTTAGACTACTGACCCCGGATTCAGACCCACCCGTGGTATGGTTTTTTTTGATTTGTCCTTCTCTAACTCTTTTGCTTTCCTAACTTTTCTTTGTCTATTATTAAAAATATCGTTTCCGTGTAACTTCCGGTGTCTTCGAGATTATATTCACCCCTGTTGACTGTTTGGGAAATACGAGAAAAATTTGGGCTATTGTTTTTTTTTTATTGTTATTGTTGGTTTTTTGATTTTTACCTCCCTTTAAAATTCATCACTAGGGAAAGCTTCACATCTTAAAGTGAAGTTTGATTCTGCAGGTGTTGAAAAATAATAATAATAATAATAATAAAATAATAATAAAAATTTAAAATAATAAATAATAATAATTATTAAATAATAAAAATAAAAAATAATTTGTTTTCCAATAAAGATACAACTTATACAGACCCGTGACACAAGACATACTATATAGAAAGTTTCCCGGTTATTAGAGCATTTCCCCCAAATTAGGCTAATTTTTTTATTCATGATGGACCCACCCCGTCCCCTAACACCCAGGATGTGACCCCCACAGTCCCCTAAAACCCGGAGGGGACCCACACCAGTCCCCTAACACCCCGGGGTGTGACCCACCCCCCGTCCACTAACACCCAAAGGACCCACACCGTCCACTAACACCCGGGTGTGACCCACCAGTCCCTAGCACCCGGGTGTGACCCCCACCAGTCCACTAACACCCAGGATGTGCCCCCACCAGTCCCCCAACACCCCGGGTGTGACCCCCACCAGTACACAACACCCAGGATGTGACCCACACCCGTCCCCCAACACCCAGGTGGACCCACACCATAAACCAACACCCCCGGATTTTACCCCCACAAGTCCCCTAACCCCGGATGTGACCCCAACCTCCACTAATACCCAGGTGTACCCCCACAGTCCATAAAAAAAGGGTGTGCCCCACCGTCCACTAACACCGGGTGGCCCCCCCCATCCACTAAAACCCCGGATGGACCCACACCAGTCCACTAACACCCCGGGTGTGACCACACCCGTCCACTAAAACATAGGATGTGACCCACAACAGTCCACTAAAACAACCAGGATGTGACCCACTCCAGTCCACTAACACCCAGGATGTGACCCACACCCGGTCCACTAACATCCAGGATGTGACCACACCAGTCCACTACACCCCAGGATGTGACCACACACCAGTCCATTAACACCCAGGATGTGACCCACACCAGTACCCTAACACCGGTTTTGAACCACACCGTCCACCTTAACACCCCCAGGATGCGACCCATTCCAGTCCACTAACACCCAGGGATGTGACCCACCGGTCCACTAAAACACCCAGGATGCGACCAACACCAGTCCAGTAGCACCCCAGATGTGACCCAACCAGTCCACTAACACCCCAGATGCGACCCACCAACAGTCCACAACACCCAGGATGCGACCCCAACACCCAGCCCACTAACACAAAGGATACCACCCACGCAGTTCAGTAACACCCAGGATGCGAACCCCACACAGTCCACTAACCACCTGAATGTGACCCACACCTGTCCACTAACACCCAGGATGTGCCCACACCAGTCCAATAACACCCAGGATGCGACCACACACCAGTCCACTAACACACAGGATGTGACCCACACACAAGTCAACTAAACACCCTGGATTATGTGACCCACACCAGTCCATAACACACAGGTTGTGACCCACCGAGTCCACTAACACCCAGGATGTGAACCCACACCAGTCCACTAACACCCAGGGATGTGGGGACCCACACCAGTCACTAACAACCCAGGGATGTGACCCACACCAGTCCACATAACACCCAGGATGTGACCCAAATACAGTCCACTAACACCCAGGATGTGACCCACACAAGTCCACTAACACCCTGGAATTTGTACACACCAGTCCTACTAACACCCAGGATGGACCCCTACCAGTCCACTAAACCACCAGGATGTGACCCACACCGGTCATATACACCCAGGATGCGACCCACACCAGTCCACTAAACACCAGAATGTGACCACATCCAGTCACTAAACAACCCAGGATTGTGGACCCACACCAGGTCCACTAACACCCGGATGTGACCCCGCCCCACCAGTCCTCTTACACCCCAAGGATGCGACCCACATCCAGCCCACTAACACCAAGGATACCAACCCACGCCAGTTCAGTATACACCCAGGGATGCGACCCACACCAGTTCCATCTAACACCCAGAAATGTGACCCACAACCGTCAATAACACCCAGGATGTGACCCACACCAGTCCATAACACCCAGGATGCAGACCCCAACCAGTCAAAACAAACACACAGGATACATCCTGTGACCCACACCACCAGTCCACTAACACCCAGATGTGGACCCACCACCATGTCAACTAACACACAGGATGTGACCCCCACACGAGTCACTAAACACCCAGGATGTGACCCACACCAGTCCACTAACACCCAGGATGTAAGAACATAAGAACATAAGAAAGGAGGAACACTGCAGGAGGCCTGTGGCCCCATTACTAGGCAGGTCCTTTACAATTCATCCCACTAACAAAACATTTGCCCAATTTTCAATGGCCACCCAAAGAAATAAGCTCTGTTTTGAAAAGTCCACTCAATCCAACCTCTCCCACTCATGTACTTATCCAACCTAGATTTGTAAAACTATCCCAAAGTCCCAGCCTCAATAACCCAACTAGGTAGACTGTTCCACTCATCAACTACCCTATTTCCAAACCAATACTTTCCTTTGTCCTTTCTAAATCTAAAACTTATCTAAGTTAAATTAAATCCATTTACTGCGGGTTCTCTCTTGGAGAAGAGGACATCCTCAAGACTTATTAATATCCCCTTTATTATACCCATAATCTTCTCACTTATACACTTCGACCAGGTCTCCCCTCTTTCTTCGCCTCTAACAAGTGATTTGTAACTTAAAGAGTCTTCAATTCTTTCTTATAAGGAAGATTTCTAATGTATGTATTAATTTAGTCATCTACGCTGAATATTTCAAACGAATTTTATGTCATTTTTGTTAATACGGGAGACCAGAAACTGAGCTGCATAATCTAGGTTGAGCCTTACTAATGGATGTATAAAGCTGCAGTATGCCCTGGGGACTTTCTGTGCTTACACTTCGTGATATAAATCAAGTAATCTATTTGCCTTATTTACGTACGCTTAGGCTATTGCTTGTCTTGGTTTTAAGGATTGCTGCTCACCATAACCCCCAAGTCCTTTTCGCAATCTGTATGGCTAAGTTCTACATCATTCTAACTTTATAAGTACTAGGATTATGGGGAACTCCCATGCTTCAGAACCTTTGCATTTTTTATCTACATTGAACTGCATGCTGCACTTTTCTGGACCAGAATGGAGTTTGTTTTAAATCCTCCTGGAAGTTCCATAACATCTAGATTTGAATCAATTATCATACCTATCTTGTTCATCGGCGAATTTGTTAATATCACTAGTAATTCCCTCATTCAAGATTCTTGATATATATTTTATAAACAACAACGGGTCCCAAGACTGTCCCTGTGGAACGGCCACTTGTTTACCAGATCCCCACTCGGACTAACACCATTTATGGACACTTCTGCTTCCTGTCAGTGAGCCAGACTACGATCCACGAGAGCATTTTCCCCCAATGCCATGAGCTGCCACTTTCTTTAACAGTCTACTGTGCGGTTAAACTATATCAAAAAGCCTTCAATTTAAAATCTAAGTAAATAATATCAAATTCTTTATTGTGGTCAACAGCCTCAAAAGATTTACTTTGAAGAAAAGTTAAAATTTAGTTAGACAAGACGGCCTCTTGTGAATCCATGCTGAGTATCATTAAATCAAGCTATGCTTATCGAGATGGCTTCTTATAATCTCAGCTATAATTGGACATATAGTAATTTGGCTACAATGAGGTCAGGCTTACATTGGCGATAATTTGACGGTATACGACTTGTCCTGATTTTAAAAATAGGAATTACATTAGCCATCTTACAGCATATCAGACCACTACAACCTGTTTGAAAGAGATAAATTAAACTATAATTAGTTAATGGTTCACAGTGTTTACCATTTTGGCACATTCCTTAAAAGAACCCTTGAAAAAAACATCATGCCAGGACCGGCGAACTTTATTTTGCTTCAGTCTGTCTATCTGCTTTCACAAAACCATCTCACTAGTGACTGTGATGTTACAAATTAATCTTCTCTAGCCCACTGTTAATATTTAATTTCTGGAATATTGTTAGTGTTCTTCTGTGTAAAAAACTGAGAGAAAAAATAATTATTTAAAATCAAGCACATTTCATCTTTTTGTCAGTAAGGTGCCCATAGTTATTTTAAGGGGACCTTCTTATCTCTAACTTTTGTTCTATGACCTGGAAAAAAACTTTTTGGGTTAGTTTTTAGAATCACTAGCAACTTTAATTTCATAGTCCACTTTTTAGCTTTTCTTATCCCCTTTTTAATGTTCCCTCTTAATGTCAATTACTGATTCATAAGTGACCCATCACCTCTTTTGATACGCCTAAATTCCTTTCTTATGCCCTCTAGTTAGATATTTGAGCCTATTATTCATCCATTTTGGGTTCATTTCTATTTGATCTAATTTCTTTATATGGAATAAAACGCTCCTTGCGCAGCTGTTAGTGTTCAGAAAAACTGTATATTGATGCTCTCTTCGTTACCCCAGTCAAAGATGTTAAGTGTTCTCTAAGCCCATCGTAATCTGCTAAGCGAAATCGTGACTGTTACTGCAACTATCGTACTATCGTACTTCAATTCAATGCTAAATGGTGATTGATTTGTGGTCGCTAGCACCAGTTTCCTATGAAATTTCTAAATTCATTAACAATGGGTTCATTGTTTGACATAAGATAAGTCAAGCAGGCTATTTCCCTTGAGGTTCTGTCACAACTGCTTCAAAAAAACAATCCTGAAATACTTCTAAGAAGTCGTATGATTCTAAATTCCCAGTCAAGGAAATTCCAAATCAACTGACTAAAGTTTAAGTCTCCTAGAATTACTACATTTATTCGTTGCCTCTGTGGCCTTAACAATTTCTCCCATAGTAGTTTCCTTGGTCCCTATCTAAGTTTGGGGGACGGTATATCAACTCCTAAAATCGTTTTTCATGCCCTCTGAAATTCTATCCAAACAGACTCTGTATGTGTACTTCAGACTTTAATAACCCGTTTTTATGCAACAGTTCAAGCGATCTCGGAAATACAAATGCCACCCCACCCCCCCTCCAAATACTTCTATCTTCTTGGACAATTTAAAAACCTGAATATGACATTCGCAGACACTGTCCCGAGTTTTTGATTAAACCACGTCTCAGTTAAGGCAAATACATCAATGTTACCTACACTAGCAATAATTCTCAAATCGATCCATTCTTTTCCTAGCACTACGGCAATTAGCATAATAAACATTGAAGGACTCTCCTTTCTCTTTACCCTTCCTGCCTCATTTCTATTTTTCTATTAAATACTTTTGACTGTCCTTATCACCCAAGGTCCATGTTTTAATATCTATCTCGTTCTTATTAGTCTAGTTCCCCTAGAAAACTCGTAATATTTACTACACTGGGACTTCACTGTTTTCTAGCAAAACCCCATACCACGATAAATCATCCTAGTTTAAAGTCTAACTGCTCCATCCACTGCAGTTGCAGTGCTCACACCCCACACCTAGAAAGTGATCCCGTCCTAGCATACATGTCCATTTCTGCCATAGAAGAGGTCCCCAGTTGTCTATGTCTGTTACCGCATTATTTTCCTTACAGTATTTTGTCAGCCAGAATTGACACAATTGGCCCTGGTCAACCATTCATTTCAACTCCCTCCTTGGGCAAAATACCACATATGAGAGGGTTCCTCCAGTACTTCTAATTATTTTCTATTGTTTGACCTATACCTGCTAATCAGGTCCTCACTACCTACGTCTGCAAACATCGTTGCCTCCAGCATGAGACAGATAATAGATTGCTTCCCATTACTCTCATGATTGTCCATTCCCAGGACGGCTAACAATATCTCCATCCCCAGCCCCAGGAAAGCAAAACTCTCTGTCTCCTACTCTGTACTTCAAACAGAACCGCCCTATTCCATATACTAACTTGGATATCCCCATACAAACAACAATATTCTTACTTTCCTTAAATGTCTTTCGTCGTTGGGTCGTTCCCAGTAGTCAACTCACATTCGTCGGGTAGCACCTGAGAATGTATTGGGATGTTTCCACAACAGTTATCCACGGCAGTCTCTTTCTTCTTCATCGTTCTACCTTTCATTCGTTTCTTCCCTTTTGAATTTTCGTCAACTCTTTCCATGCTGTCCAGACACTGACCAGTTTCCTTCTTGACCTGAGGACTCAAAACAGGAGGACTACTCCGAATCTTTGGTTTTTCCTCGGTCAGTCGCCGGGAATTTCCATATTCGCCAACCTCAGTTCTTCCTTAAGCTGTTGGTTAAAGTTGCTCGATGGTGGGCATCTTGTTTCTATTCTAGAGATGCGCGCAAAACAGGTTTCACAGAGCCAATTTACCACGTCAACACTGCGCAAAAAGGCCAACTCAATCAGGAGTACTGCGCCAGCACGTCCGCACGGCCCAAGTCCACTAACACCCAGGATTGTGCCCACACAGTCCCACTAACACCAGGATGTTTGACCCCACCAGTCCATCTTTTTTGTCAGCATAGTTGCTGATCCCTGTATTACCTGTATTTATATGCTTAGAATATTTAGTATATCCCTGTGCTTAGACACGAGATCCCTCGTTAGGGACTTTGGTATGGTGGACGTTTTCATGGGGATACAACTGGGCAGTGATCCCCCTGTCCCGTTTCACTCGGCGGCCCCAGACCTACCTCCAATGGCGTAGACCAGGCTAGGCAACTGTGGCCCCATCCTGCTTCATCTCAGTCTGACAATCATCTTACCATCCTTACAAGTGTGTCTACTTTCAAACTACATATCTCCATTCAAGAACCTTTTACGATAAATGGTGCCAAGCGGAAGAGGCCTGTAATTCTGACGAGTGACAGCGATTTCTGGAGATTAAAATTGTCTCGACCAGCAAGGAACGGCCATTTCGTGTCACAGTAGGGCCTATCGACTACCGAGCCCCACAAGATTCACCAGCCAGCCTACTCAAGCACAGCTACTCTACAGCTTCTACATTATCACTGGTTCAGTCTCTTTGTATTAATGTTATCTCTGCTTTTGCATTTACTCCCGAGGGGTTGGACCGAGTTTGCCAAAATTAAGCCAGCTTCCAGTCTGTGGTGGTGGAGTCAGAACACCCGATAGTCCAGTCCAGCCTAGCCTACTCCATCCAATTATTTTGCCTGCCACAGCCAGCTTCCACCCCTCTGTGCTCATAGTGTGAAGTTTTCAAGATTTCTGTTTGAAAGGGTTAAGATATGCAAAGTACAGCAAACTAACCCAGGTGTCTTACCCAGTTACTCAAGCAAAAGGCCACATTGGGAGTAGTCTCCATAGCTTGTGATTTCAAAGCTCCAAGCATTCTGTGTGCTCTTGTCATCCTTGTGGTGGTGTGTAGGTTTTTCGTGGGTTTCTTCTAAGCCAGCCGGATTAGAATTATTTCGCGGCTGTGTGGGTTTTCTCTGTGAGGGCTTACGACGTTCATACCATAAGGACCAGCCACTCACGATCACGTGTGTGTCGGCACCATTGCCGGTCTCAGACGCCTCTCGCTCAGCATTACCCACAAACCCAACTACAGTCGGGCCATTACAACTCGCCTACCTCATCAGTGATTTGGTGCATCTGCTAAAGGGTTGTGCACCAATATTTTTAAGGGGACCACATAGGGGGTCAAGAGCTAGAGTGTGTTAGCCGCCATCTTTAAAGCCTCCTATGTGTTGTCTTCGCCGATTTAAGCGAAATTCTAGATCATCTTGCAGAGGGGACAGCAGGAAGGACGATATAAACAATCATCAATCTCATTCTTCAAGTTGTTACAGCGATAATATTTTTTTTTGAGGACATTTGCGAGTGTTGAGACATTTCCTTTGTGTTCCCAGTGATTTTTTCTCTTAGTGGCATTCAGTGGACTCTTGAATCAGGACTCAGTGTTTTTCTTGTACTGATTGCATTAATTTCTCTTTAATTCTCCCTTAATTCAGTGTTAATTTTCGTGACATTATTTTATATCTGTTGTGTTGTGTATCTTTTTATACACTTGAAGTAAGTTAATGAGTGTTTTTCCTTTGTTGTGTGTTGCAACATAAGAGCAGTATAGAACTTGTGTTTAACTTCAGAATTCCAGTGAATTAACTCAGTAAATTTTTCACCTCATATTTTCTGCATCACAACTCAGTGTTTCTTTTATTTTTTTTTCTTACAAGCATTTAGTCTGTAATTTTATTTTTGCTTCCCTGTGTGTTGAACCATTATTGTGTTCCATATTACTTTATTTCAGCCGAGTTAATTTGTCTTATTTTCCACAGGACAATAGGCCATTTTTAAGTCCAGCAAGAACTCACATTTACAAAATTTTTCACACATCATGTTTCATTGCAAGAAAATTCTTGTACTGTGGTTTATGTTGTTGTATTGTGTTCTGATCACTGTAAGTGTAGTAATTCTTTTTGTTGTGTGTTTTTTTTTTGCACCTATTAATTTTTTTTCATATTTATTGAAACCAAATTCCACTCTTAGTGCAATTTTAAGTTCTCCTTTTAAATGTAAATTGTTCTTTTTGCTTGTTGTTTAAAGTGAGTTAAGAGTTAAAGTGTTTCATTCCTTGATTATATTTCTTTTATTGCGTGTTATAATTTTTTATTATTGCACATACTCATTTTGCAATTATTTCTTGTGCAAAATATTTGTGTGGCTATTATAAGTTTTTTCTTGCAGAAAATTTTATGCAGTGTTGTGCAATACAGTTTATTTACGTGCAGTTTATTATGCTCTGTTCTGTGTACATAGTATTTTTATTCTGTCTGTCATTTTATTTTTATTTTTCAGTTGGAATTGTGTGTTTGTTTTAATTTTGCACAGTTATTGAGTACCGTTTTATTATTGTATTGTGTATTTCCTTGTTGCATGAAAGTAAAGACAACTCACTGTGCCATTTATTTCAATCTAAAGTAAAAGTGAGCAAATTAGATTTGAGCAAAAGTACAAGTTCTCTTGTTTTCTTGGGTTTCTTAAATTGCAGTTTCTTCTTGTGTGAGTTCTTTGCTTACTGTGTAACTTGTCAATTTTTAAATTACTTATGCAGTATAGTTAAGAATTTTTTTCAATTTAGTTACTGTGTCATTTCTCTCCATTTTTCCTTGACTTATTGCCCTACAGTATTTTCACTGAGAAGTTGTTCCACAGTCACTTTTGAACGTTCACTTAGTGTATCATTCCAGTCAAAGTCAAATAATGAATCAGTCCACGTACCATCATTCCCTTACTGGACTGAAAGACATTACCTAGCCCTTGAGGCAATGTGTTTGTTCTCACAGCTTGTATCTGAGATTTGTTAAAGTGTCTGCGAAATGTAGAAGTTCAGATTAAGTTTCCTACTAGATCGTGATGAAAATTTACTTATTATCGTGCCGTTGCGGTACAGGAAATTAGTAATTTCTGTCATTCCACTCTGGGTTTCCTACTATACCTTCTGACTTGCAGGATAGTGTTCCGTTGCCTCAAGTGTCCGGGGACACTCAGACTGCCTTGAGTGCACAGGCTACCTGCAATGATGCTAGTTCGAGTAGTAGTTTATCCAAAGGGGATGCCTGTCAGAAACGATTACTCTGCAAAACTAGTAATGCATCTCTTGTTGATGTGAAATGCTGTCTGAGAAAGACATAAGAACATAAGAACTTAGATAGGTTAGGAAACAATGCAGGAGGGCCTGCTGGCCCATACTAGGAGGTCCTTTACAATTCATTCCACTAACAAAAACATTTGCACCTACCCAATTTTCAATGCCACCCAAGAAAATAAGCTCTGTTGTGAAAGTCCCACTCAATCCAAAACCATCCCAATATGTACTTATCCAATCCTAGATTTGAAACTACCAAAAGTCCCAGCCTCAATTACCCTAAATATGGTAGGATATTGTTCCACTAATCAAATCTACCATATCTCCAAACCAATACTTTCCGCATGTCCTTTCTAAATCTAAACTTATCTAATTTAAATCCATTACTGCGCTTTCTCTCTTGGATGGAGACATCCTCATAGACCTTTTTTAATATCCCCTTTATTAATACTATCTTCAAACTTAGACACTTCGATCAGGGGTCTCCTCTAATTCTTCGTCTAACAAGTGAATGTAACTTTAGAGTCTTCAATCTTTCTTCATAAGGAAGATTTCTGATGCTATGTATTAATCTTAAGTCTCCTTCGCTGAATGTATTCTACGGAATTTATGTCCAATTTTGTAATACGGAGACCTGGAAAAACTGAGCTGCATAATCAAGGTTGAGGCCTTAATAATGTTTTTTTTTAATGTATAAGCTGCAGTATGACCTCTGGGAATTCTGGTGCATTACACTTCTTGATATAAATCCCAGTAATCTATTTGCCTTATTACGTACGCTTAGGGCATTGCTGTCTTGGTTTAAGGTTGCTGCTCACATAACCCCCAAGTCTTTTCGTAATCTGTTATGGACTAAGTTTACTCATTTGAATATTATAAGTTACTAGGGGTTTGGCCTCCCAAGCTTCAGGAACCTTGCATTTTAATCTACATTGAACTGCCATTGCCACTTTTTCTGACCAAGATTAGGGAGTATGTTTAAAATCCTCCTGAAGTTCCCTAACATCTACGTTTGAATCAATTATTCCTACCTATCTTTGTGTCATCGGCGAATTTGCTATATCACTAGTTATTCCATTCATCAAGATCAATTGATATATCATATTATAAATAACAACGGGCCCAACGACTGAATCCTGTGGAAAGCCACCCTTGTTACAGATCACCACTAGGATGTAACCACAATTTATGGACACTCTCTGCTTCCTGTCAGTGAGCATGACTAGATCCACGAGAGCATTTTCCCCTCAATGCCGTGAAGCTGAACTTTCTTCTAACAGTCATATGGTGCGGAAAACTCTAATCCAAAAGCTTATAAAATCTTCAAAGTAAATAATATAAATTCTTTTATTGTGTGGTCACCAGCCTCAAAAGCTTTACTGAAGAAAAGTTATAAATTAGTTAGACAAGGGTCCCGGCCTATTGGAATCCTATGCTGAGTTTCTTAATCAAGCTATGTTATCCGAGATGGCTTATTATAATCTCAGCTATAATTGACTCTAGTTAAATTGAATACAATTGTGGTCAGGTTATGGACGGTAATTTGACGGTAACGACTTGTCCCCTGTTTTAAAATAGGAGTTACATTAGCCATTCTTTCCACATATCAAACACTACACCTGTTGAAGAGATAAAATTAAAAATATTAGTTAATAGGTTTACAACAGAGTTCCTTTTTGCATTCCTTAAGAACCCTTGAAAAAAAACATAATCAGGACCCGGCGACTTATTTTGCTCAGTCTGTCTATCTGCTCACAACCATCCTCACTAGTGCTGTTGATGTTACATAATATTTTAATTTTTTCTTCTTTAGCCCCACTGTAAAAATTAATTACTGGAATATTGTTAGTGTCTTTCTGTGTAAAAAACTGAGAGAAAATAATAATTATTTAAAATCAAGCACAATTTCATTCTCCATTGTCAGGTAAGGTTCGCCCATAGTTATTTTTAAGGGGACCTACTTATCTCTACTTTTGTTCTATAGACTGCGAAAAACTTTTTGGGTTAGTTTTAGAGAAAATCCCTAGCAACTTTAATTTCATAGTACATTTTAGCTTTTCTTATCGCTTTTTAATGTCCCTCTTATGTCCAATATACTATTTCATAGATGACCCTCACCTCTTTTGATACGCCTATAAATTCCTGTCTTATGCACTAGTAGATTTTTGAGCCCTATTATTCATCCCTTTTTGGGTCATTTCTATATGATTAATTTCTTTTATATGGGATATAAACGCTCTTTGACGCAGCATGTCATAGTGTTCAGAAAACTGTTCATATTGATAGCTCTCTTCGTTACCCAGTCAACAGATGATAAGATGTTCTCTAAGCCCATCGTAATCTGCTAAGCGGAAAAATCTGGGTCTGTTACTGAGTTTAATCGCTACTATCGTATCTTCCTTTCAATGCTACAATGTAATTGAATTGTGGCGATAGCACCCAGGTCCTACTGTAATTTCAAATTATTAACAAGGGATTCATTGTCTTTGCCATATCTAAGTCAAGCACGGTTATTTCCCCTTGTAGTTATCTGTCACAACTGCTTCAAAAAACCAATCCTGATAATCTTCTAAGAAGTGTTACGGATTCTAAATTTCCCAGTTCACGAAATTACAATCAAACATGACTAAAGGTTAAAGTCTCCTTGTTGTACTACATTATCAGTGCCTTGTGGCCTTAACTATTTACTCCCATAGTAGTTTCCCTTGGTCCCTATCTAAGTTAGGGGGACGGTATATCACTCCTAAAATCAGTTTTTCATGCCCCTCTGAAAATTTCTATTCCCAAACGATCTGTATTGTGTTACTTCAGACTTCAATACCGGTTTTTATGCAACACGTTCTAAGCGATCTCGGACATACAATGCCACCCCAACCCCCCTCACCAATAATTCTATCTTCTTGGAACATTTAACCTGAATATGACAATTCCGCAGGCATAGTCCCGACTTTTTGAATTATTTAACCCTCGTCTCAGTTAAGGCAAATTACATAAATGTCTTCCTACATTAGAAACTAATCTAAACTCGTCCATATTATTCCTAGCACTACGGCAATTAGCATAATAAACATTGAACGACTTCCTTTCTCTGTACCTTCCTGCTCATTCTATTTTCATTACTAAAACCTATTCTATGTCCTTATCACCCAAGGGTCCCTGGCTTTTCAATATTATCTCGTTCTTATTATTACTAGGTTTCCCCTAGAAACTCGTAATTATTATACACTGGGACTTCACTGTTTTCTGCCCATAAACCCCATACCACTAAACTATTCCTAGTTTAAAGTTTTCCTTAACTGCTACTCACTGCGTTGCTGTGCCTCCCACCCCACACCTAGAAAGTGAACCCCATCCATAGCATACATGTTCATCTCTCATAGAGAGGTCCCAGTGTCCAATGAATGTTACCGCATTATTCCTTACAGTTTTGTCAGCCAGCAATTGACACCAATGCCCTGGGAACAACACATTCACTTCCAACTCCCCTCCTGGCAATATAACCCACATATGAGAGGTTCCCACCTTACTACTAATTATTTCTATGGCTGATATCCTGCTAATCAGGGCCTCACTCCTAACGTCTGCAAACATCGTTTGCCTCCAGCACTGAGACAGATAAGAGGTTTGCTCCAATTACCTCTCCATGATGTAATCCTGACGGCTTTAGAAATATCCTCATTCCCTGCCCCTAGGAAAGCAAAAACTCTCTGTATCCTACTCCTGTCCTTCAAGCAGAACGCCCCTATCCATATAATAACTTGGCTCTCCCCAACAACAAACAATAATCTTTACTTCCTTAATGTCTTTCGTCGTGTCTTCCCAGTAGTAAAACTCACATTCGTCGCGGTATAGCACTGAAGAATGTATTGGATTGTTTCCACAAACAGTTTCCACGCAGTCTCTTCTTCTTAATCGTTTTCTACCTTTCCATTGTCTTTTATCGGCTATTCTTTCCTGCATGTCAGCCACTGACCAGTTTCCTTTTGACAGGTGGACTCAAAAAACAGGAGGAATACGGATTCTTCTTGTTTTCCTCGGTCTCAATTCGCCCTAATTCTCCAAAATTCGCACAAACCTCAATTTCTTCCTGAAGATGTTCGGTAAAAGTTGCTCGATGGAGGGCATCTTGCTTCAATTCTAGAGAGCGGCGCAAAACAGGTATTCACAGAGCCAAGTTAAAAACCCCCCAAACGTCAACACTGCGCCAAATGCCAACTCACAATCAGGGCTATGCGCAGCACGTCCAGCACGGCACCAATTAGCGATGCGAAGGAATGACCGTCTATGTTACAGCTAGTGTTATCCCAGAGTGTCTGTTGTTGTTCCTAATGTTCCAGATGGTGATTCCATCCTAGTTGACAGTAATCAGTGCATTGTAAGAAGTTATTTCTCGAGTAAACTTTCAAATGTTAACGTTGAAAGTTGTAGTTTCTTTATAGCTGATACTCGTGTCACTGTGTGCGACTTAGATTGAATATCAGCATTGTTCACCGTGTTCATTTCTTTTCTCCTTGTGCTTTGCAGTTGAGATAGTAGATTCGTTCTCCCCTTGCTCTTCATGCGTGTTATAGCGTTAATTTTTTCAACGGGGGGAGTATCCACTCAACGAGTTTGTTCTTTCTCCTAAGAAGAACTGTTACCCTTTATTCCAGAACAAAACAGCCTACTGGAAGGTTAGCCTGATGCGTCCTTGGACTATTCCCAGAGTTTAATCCCACTTTTGAACATTACCTGGCAAGGTCAAATGTAGTCGCAGGATGCTTTATCGCGACAACGTTAGTGTAGTTACTGCAGATCCTCCATTTACTGTCGAGGATGTCAAAACTGCACAAAGACTAGATCCCATGTGGGTCTGGTGTGATTCGATTCACTTCTCCAGGAAGATCCCCATTCTTACTGTAAAGCACCAGAACTCCTTAGTGACTTTGTACATGAGTCAGAGACTTACTAGTCATCGAAACAGCCGAGTTGGGTTACTCCAAGAGAAGAGTTTACCAGTTAGTAGAATTTCAACAGTCACTAAGTGAACGTAGGATATTCAGCTAGTTTCATGATGCACCAGGTGTTGCCACCTGGTATGGATCGTTTATGTGAAACAAGCAGAATGAAAACTTTTGCCACGCTTATGGCAACTGGACATTTCCGAGTTTGTTAAGAATTTGTTAGTGCTGTATGCAGCATAAAAGGAAATGTCATATGGTCCTAAACCACATTCCAGTAGTACCAACCTCTAGCGAAACAGTGGGAAAAGAGTTGCCTTGATTTGTTAATAGATTTTAATGTTCCCTCAAAGGCATCAAACATCTGTGTGTTATGGTAGACATTTTCACAGTTATTGTGAGTTAGTTCCTATTGCAGATTTATGACTGCAGGGACAGTAGCTAAGCGGTTTAAAAGGAAACGCAGCATTATCTGCAGGCATACCACACCAAAGTCCTTAGTAACCGGATAATGGAGGTTGAAATTCTGTAATGAAGATTCTTGAAATTTTGTGTTACTTTATTACAAGATCTCTAAATCCTCCATTGTCCTCATCATCATGCAGCAATGGGTCTAGCTGAACGAAACAAATAAGAAACAGTACTTGAGTTATTGAGAGCCCACCGATCAACCCCAAATAAGTGAAATTGGGATGAAGTTATACCGATGTCCAGTGCGGCCTTAACTTCTGCTTAAATGCTTCCATAGGTGATTTACTCCACATTTATGCGTTGTATGGTGTAGACAGGTTTACTATTTTTGGGGGGGGAGGTTGTTGTATATTCTACCCGAAAAACCTAATTACAACCTGATGATTTCCGTCAGCAACCTAACTGCGTACACAGCTTAGCTCAAAGTGTTTAGAAGATCCGTGATGAAACACTTCTTTTTTTTAAAGCATACACGGCAGAATTTACGTAGAGTAACTAAAGCGTGCTAAGCCATACAAAATCCAAAGTAGGTTCGAGAGTTATGCTGATTAACTTTAACAAAAGTCTGCAATGCAAAGCTTGATCAAAAGTTTGTGGACCTTATCGAGTTGTTAGAACAATCTCTGGAAAATAAGTATAGGTAAAAGAAATAGTACTGGCAAAAATACAAAGAATAGCATTTAGATTTATGAAATTTGTATGCGATGTTGGGATATAGCTACCCAGACTAATTGAGGGACAGACTCTGACAATACTCTGATCACTGTACCTCCCTCTACCTCAGATACTCAGTCTGATACTCAACTGAATGTCGTTACTCTTGGTACTCGACAAGTAATGGAGAAACCCGCATGTATTTTTGTAGATTATTATTCCGATCTATCTCAGTCAAAGATGTGTTAGCATTGCTGAGGAATTCGATCCTCCCAGAGATGATAACACATTCTGCATATGGAAACACTTACCCTCGCAGGACTTGGTTGTTTAAAATGGCATAGTCTGGATATATTGTTGTCCGAGAGGAATGAATTTGTCAACACTGTGTGTTTTTGTTTTATTTTTTTTATTTATTGTTTTTTTTTTTTTAGTTATCTTTTTTTACTTAGCTGTTCAGTTTGTCATGAATATCTTTCGTGTTCACGTTCTCTTCCGTATTCTGAGAATTAATACAGTCTAGATTTTGAGTGCACCGAAATCTGCTTTTGTTAAACACTTCTTTGTATATAATTATTCTTCCTCAGATCCGTAGAGTGCACCGGAATACAGATCGATCGATCAATTCCATCCATATTGTATAATGATTTGTTCTTATAGTTTGTATGATTACGTTAAAACCCATTACGTCAAAATCATGTTTTGTGACCATCCAGTAGTTCTAATGTTATACTTGAATTTGTTATTGTATAGAATCAGGCCCAGATCCGCCTTGCTGTTCAGCCTATACGTATAGTATTGTATGTACGGGACGGACTTACGTAACAGACCGAGACTGTAAGACCATAGTTGCTGATCCCTTGTATTCCAGTATTATATAGCATTAGCATATTAGTATCATCCCTGTGCTTTAGACCGAGAATCACTAGATAAGCCTTTGGCTTGTTGTGACCCCCTCGGTGTGACGTCATGGGGATTACACATGGGCAGTGATCCCCCTGTTTTCCGTTTCACTCCGGGCGGCAGACCTATCCCCAGGATGTAGGAAAGGCTAGGCAAACTGGGGCACCATCTATCATCTCAGTTCTGACAAATACATTTACCATCCTACAAGTGTGTCTACTTTCAACCTACGATATCTCCATGCGACCCATACCAGTCCACTAACACCCAGGATGTGACCCACACCAGTCCACTAACACCCAGAATGTGACCCACACCAGTCCACTAACACCCAGGATGTGACCCACACCAGTCCACTAACACCCAGGATGTGACCCACACCAGTACACTAACACCCAGGATTGACCCACACAAGTCCACTAACACCCAGGATGCGACCCACACCAGTCCAGTAGCACCCAGGATGTGACCTACACCAGTCCAGTAACACCCAAGATGCGACCCACACCAGTCCACTAACACCCAGGATGTGACCCACACCAGTCCACTAACACCCAGGATGTGAACCCACACCAGTCCACTAACACCCCGGTTTGACCCACACCAGTCCACAGCACCTAGGGTGTGACCCACACCAGTCCACTAACACCCAGGATGTGACCCACACCAGTCCACTAACACCCAGGATGTGACCCACACCAGTCCACTAACACCCAGGATGTGACCCACACCAGTCCACTAACACCCAGGATTTGAACCACACCAGTCCACAAACACCCAGGATGCGACCCATACCAGTCCACTAACACCCAGGATGTGACCCACGCCAGTTCAGTAACACCCAGGATGCGACCCACACCAGTCCACTAACACCCAGAATGTGACCCACACCAGTCCACTAACACCCAGGATGTGACCCACACCAGTCCACTAACACCCAGGATTTGACCCACACCAGTACACTAACACCCAGGTGACCCACACAAGTCCACTAAAAACCCAGGATGCGACCCCACACCAGTCCAGTAGCACCCAGGATGTGACCTACACCAGTCCAGTAACACCCAGGATGCGACCCACACCAGTCCACTAACACCCAGGATGTGACCCATACCAGTCCAGTAACACCCAGGATGCGACCCACACCAGTCCACTAACACCCAGGATGCCACCCACACCAGTCCAGTAACTCCCAGGATGCGACCCACACCAGTCCACTAGCACCCTGGATGCCACCCACACCAGTCTACTAACACCCAGGATGTGACCCTTACCAGTCCACTAACGCCCAGGATGTGACCCACACCAGTCCACTAACACGCAGTATGCGACCCACACCAGTCCACTAACACGCGGGAAATGTAAACCCACCAGTCCAAAAAACCGCAAGGATGCGACCCACACCAGTCCACTAACACCCAGGATGTGACCCACACCAGTCCAGTAACACCCAGGATGTGACCCACACCAGTCCATTAACACTCAGGATGTGACCCACACCAGTCCACTAACACCCAGGATGCGACCCACACCAGTCCACTAACACCCAGGATGCGACCCACACCAGTCCACTAACACCCAGGATGCGACCCACACCAGTCCACTAACACCCAGGATGCGACCCACACCAGTCCACTAACACCCAGGATGCGACCCAGACCAGTCCACTAACACGCAGGTACCTATATACTGCTTTGTGAACAGTGACAGCAGTTATAAGGAAACACGCCCAATGTTTCCACCCGTACTTGGGATCGAACCACCTTGCTTAGGATGCTGTTCCTTCCTATTGCAATCAATTCTAATGTATAGGTTTAAAATTTAAAAAAAATTGCAATCTGTCGTTTTTTTGTTGTCGTTGTGTAATCACCTAATTGTGGTTGCAGGGGTAGAGACTCAGCTCCTGGTCCCGCCTCTTCACCGATGGTTACTAGGTTCTCTCTTTCCATGCTCCATGAGCTTTATCATACCTCACCTTAAAGCTATGTATGGTTCCTGCCTCCACTACCTCACTTGTTAGACTATTCCACTTCCTGACAACTCTATGACTGAAGAAATACTTCCTAACATCCCTTTGACTCATCTGGGTCTTCAATTTCCAATTGTGACACCTTGTTTCTGTGTCCCCTCTCTGGAACATCCTGTCTCTGTCCACCTCGTCTATTCCACGCAGTATTTTGTATGTCGTTATCATGTCTCCCCTGGCCCTCCTGTCCTCCAGTGTCGTTAGGCCGACTTCCCTTAACCTTTCTTCATAGGACATTCCCCTTAGCTCTGGAACTAACATTGTTGCAAACCTTTGCACTTTCTCTAATTTCTTGACGTGCTTGATCAAGTGTGGGTTCCAAACAGAAGCTGCATACTCCAGTATGGGCCTGATATACACGGTGTAGTGTCTTGAACGATTCCTTACTAAGGTATCGGAACGCTGTTCTCAGGTTTGCCAGGCACCCATATGCTGCAGCAGTTATCTGGTTGATGTGTGCTTCTGGAGACATGCTCGGATTTATACTGACCCCAAGATCTTTCTCCTTCAGTGAGGTTTGCAGTCTTTGGCCACCTAGCCTATACTCCGTCTGCGGTCTTCTGTGCCCATCCCGGATCTTCATGACTTTGCATTTGGTGGGGTTAATTTCGAGAAGACAGTTGCTGGACAAGGTGTCCAGTCTGTCCAGGTCTCTTTGAAGTTCTGCCTGATCCTCATCTGATTTAATTCTCCTCATTAACTTCACATCATCTGCGAACAAGGACACTTCTTAGTCTAACCCATCAAAAATAGCACTGATCCTAGGACCGACCCCTGTGAGACCCCGCTCGTCACAGGTGCCCACTGTGATACCTCATCAAGTACCATGACTCGTTGTTGCCTCCCTGTCAGGTATTCTCATGACCATTGCAGTGCCTTTCCTTTTATAACGCGCCTGATCCTCTAGCTTCTGCACTAATATCTTGTGAGGAACTGTGTCAAAGGCCTTCTTGCAGTCCAAGAAGATGCAATCAACCCACCCCTCTCTCTCGTGTCTTCTGTTACTTTATCATAAAACTCCAGAAGGTTTGTGACACATGATTTGCCTTCCATGAATCCGTGCTGGTTGTCGTTTATTCTCTTGTTCCGTTCCAGGTGCTCCACCACTCTCCTCCTGATAATCTTCTCCATAACTTTGCATACTATACACGTCAGTGGCACTGGTCTATAGTTCAGTGCCTCGTTTCTGTCTCCTTTTTTTAAATGGGAACTACATTTGCCGTCTTCAGTACCTCAGGTAGTTGCCCAGTTTCAAGGGATGTGTTGAAGATTGTGATTTGTAGCACACACAGCATTTCTGCTCCCTCTCTAAGGACCCTCAGGGCGATGTTGTCTGGTCCCATTGCATTTGAGGTATCGATGTCCCTTAGCAGTTTCTTCACCTCCTCCTGAGTTGTATGTATGTCATTCAACACTTGTTGGTATAGTCCTTGCTGGTGTCCCCCTCTGTTCTGTTCTCCCAGAGGCCTTCCTATCTCCAATGTAAATACTTCCTTAAATCTCGCGTTGAGCTCCTCACATACCTCTTGATCGTTTCTGGTGAGTTCCCCACCTTCTTTACTCAGCCTGATCACTTGGTCTTTGACTGTTGTCTTCCTCCTAATGTGGCTATACAGCAATTTCGGGTCAGACTTAACTTTCGATGCTATGTTGTTTTCGTACTGTCGCTGGGCCTCCTTATCTGTGCATACTCGTTTCTGGCTCTTCGACTAATCTCTTTATTTTCCTTTGTCTTTTCCCTGCTGTACCTTTTCCATTCTCTGGTGCACCTAGTTTTTGCTTCCCTACACCTTCGGGTAAACCAAGGACTCGCTTTGGCCTTCCCAATATTTCTGTTGCCCTTGGGAACAAACCTTTCCTCTGCCTCCCTGCATTTTGTTGTTACATATTCCATCATCTCGTTTACTGATTTTCCTACCAGTTCTTTGTCCCACTGAACCTGCTGCAGGAAGTTCCTCATACCTGTGAAGTCCTCCCTTTTATAGTTTGGCTTTTTCCATTCAATTCCTGTTACCCTCTCCACTTGTAACTCTACTATATATTCAAAACTCAGAACCACGTGATCACTAGCTCCAATGTCTGAACTGCTCAGAGTGAACACAAGGTGTGTGTGTGTGTGTGTGTGTGTGTGTGTGTGTGTGTGTGTGTGTGTGTGTGTGTGTGTGGTGTGTGTGTGTGTGTGTGTGTGATTTTTACGTCCTGGCGGCGGCAGAAAATATCGTAAATCCCCAAGATATTGCACGAGTGTTTTTGACCTAGATTTGTCAACGTTCGCACATCGAAAACAATGTAACAACCCTCATCCCTATTGTTCAACTCATTCCAGAATCCCCTGCCCACGCAGGTGACCGTACTCTGACATATACTTTCCAAGATGAGAAAGTTCCAACCGGTTCTCAGGCACAGAGAAAGCGCCACCAGTTCTCAGGCATGTCAGTCACCAGCATACAGCTATATTAGCTTGGGGAAAATGATTACTGGTTACTTTTGCTTGTGAGAAAACAATAATATTGCTTTCTAGGAACCATTATGTTAACGCTGGAGGAGAGGTAAGAATGAGTGGGATGAGGTGGATATCCTAATGGTGAAATATGATGTCAAACTGACTATGAAGAACCACCTGGTAAATCTTGCAAGCAAGTCAGCCAAGAAGCTAAGAGCACCATGGCGCATGTCGAACCTGATCGACAACAGAGACTACAAAGCTCTCAGATGTTCGATTGTCTTGCATTTCCTCGTCCCTCGCCATCTCATCCACGTCTTGCATTTCCACGTCCTCATCATCTCAGCCGGGTTCGATTCCCACGAATGGGTGGAAACATCTGGCTTGTTTCCTTACACCGGTTGTCTATGTTCACCCATCAGTAAAATGGGTACCTGGTTGTTAGTGGACTGGTGTGGGTCACATCCTGGGTGTTAGTGGACTGGTGTGGGTCACATCCTGGGTGTTAGTGGACTGGTGTGGGTCACATCCTGGGTGTTAGTGGACTGGGTGGGTTCACATCCTGGGTGTTAGTGGACTGGTTGGGTCACATCCTGGGTGTTAGTGGACTGGTGTGGGTCACATCCTGGGTGTTAGTGGACTGGTGTGGTCACATCCTGGGTGTTAGTGAACTGGTGTGGGTCATATCCTGGGTGTTAGTGGACTGGTGTGGGTCACATCCTGGGTGTTAGTGGACTGGTGTGGGTCACATCCTGGGTGTTAGTGGACTGGTGTGGGTCACATCTGGGACACAAACTGACCTAATTTGCGTGAAATGCTCAGCATAACAAGGGACTTTCTATTTAGTAGTATGTCACTGATGTCAGCTATGATCTGTATGCCTTGTACACGTACTTGTATACCTTGTACATATACTTGTATACCTTGTTACATGTACTTGTATACCTTGTACATGTACTTGTATACCTTGTAAATATTTTGTATACCTTGTACATGTACTTGTATACCTTGTACATGTACTTGTATACCTTGTACATGTACTTGTATACCTTGTACATGTACTTGTATACCTTGTACATGTACTTGTATACCTTGTACATGTACTTGTATACCTTGTACATATACTTGTATAGCTTGAACATGTACTTGTATACCTTGTACATGTAATTGTATACCTTGTACATGTACTTGTATACCTTGTACATGTACTTGTATACCTTGTACATGTACTTGTATACCTTGTACATGTACTTGTATACCTTGTACATGTACTTGTATACCTTGTACATGTACTTGTATACCTTGTACATGTACTTGTATACCTTGTACATGTACTGGTAGAAATAAAGATTTTTATTATTATTGTTATTATTATAATTTCAAGTTACGGAACTTGGCTCCACTTTGCTGACAGCTGCTGTACAAGACTGACAGCAACTGCACTCTAGCTGTACAAGACTGGCAGCAACTGCACTCTAGCTGTACAAGACTGGCAGCAACTGCACTCTAGCTGTACAAGACTGACAGCAACTGCACTCTAGCTGTACAAGACTGGCAGCAACTGCACTCTAGCTGTACAAGACTGGCAGCAACTGCACTCTAGCTGTACAAGGCTGGCAGCAACTGCACTCTAGCTGTACAAGACTGGCAGCAACTGCACTCTAGCTGTACAAGACTGGCAGCAACTGCACTCTAGCTGTACAAGACTGGCAGTAACTGCACTCTAGCTGTACAAGACTGGCAGTAACTGCACTCTAGCTGTACAAGACTGGCAGTAACTGCACTCTAGCTGTACAAGACTGCAGCACTGCACTCTAGCTGTACAAGACTGGCAGCAACTGCACTCAGCTGTACAAGACTGGCAGCAACTGCACTCTAGCTGTACAAGACTGGCAGCAACTGCACTCTAGCTGTACAAGGCTGCAGCAACTGCACTCTAGCTGTACAAGACTGGCAGTAACTGCACTCTAGCTGTACAAGACTGGCAGTAACTGCACTCTAGCTGTACAAGACTGGCAGTAACTGCACTCTAGCTGTACAAGACTGGCAGCAACTGCACTCTAGCTGTACAAGAGTGGCAGCAACTGCACTCTAGCTGTACAAGACTGGCAGCAACTGCACTCTAGCTGTTACAAGACTGGCAGCAACTGCACTCTAGCTGTACAAGACTGGCAGCAACTGCACTCTAGCTGTACAAGACTGGCAAGCAACTGCACTCTAGCTGTACAAGACTGCAGCAACTGCACTCTAGCTGTACAAGACTGGCAGCAACTGCACTCTAGCTGTACAAGACTGGCAGCAACTGCACTCTAGCTGTACAAGACTGGCAGCAACTGCACTCTAGCTGTACAAGACTGGCAGCAACTGCACTCTAGCTGTACAAGACTGGCAGCAACTGCACTCTAGCTGTACAAGACTGGCAGCAACTGCACTCTAGCTGTACAAGATGGCAGTAACTGCACTCTAGCTGTACAAGACTGGCAGTAACTGCATCTAGCTGTACAAGACTGGCAGCAACTGCACTCTAGCTGTACAAGACTGGCAGTAACTGCACTCTAGCTGTACAAGACTGGCAGTAACTGCACTCTAGCTGTACAACACTGCAGTAACTGCACTCTAGCTGTACAAGACTGGCAGCAACTGCACTCTAGCTGTACAAGACTGGCAGCAACTGCACTCTAGCTGTACAAGACTGGCAGCAACTGCACTCTAGCTGTACAAGACTGGCAGCAACTGCACTCTAGCTGTACAAGGCTGGCAGCAACTGCACTCTAGCTGTACAAGACTGGCAGTAACTGCACTTAGCTGTACAAGACTGGCAGCAACTGCACTCTACTGTACAAGACTGGCAGCAACTGCACTCTAGCTGTACAAGACTGGCAGTAACTGCACTCTAGCTGTACAAGACTGGCAGCAACTGCACTCTAGCTGTACAAGACTGGCAGCAACTGCACTCTAGTGTACAAGACTGGCAGCAACTGCACTCTAGCTGTACAAGACTGGCAGTAACTGCACTCTAGCTGTACAAGACTGGCAGCAACTGCACTCTAGCTGTACAAGACTGGCAGCAACTGCACTCTAGCTGTACAAGACTGGCAGCAACTGCACTCTAGCTGTACAAGACTGGCAGCAACTGCACTCTAGCTGTACAAGACTGGCAGCAACTGCACTCTAGCTGTACAAGACTGGCAGCAACTGCACTCTAGCTGTACAAGACTGGAAGTAATGCACTCTAGCTGTACAAGACTGGCAGCAACTGCACTCTAGCTGTACAAGACTGGCAGCAACTGCACTCTAGCTGTACAAGACTGGCAGCAACTGCACTCTAGCTGTACAAGACTGGCAGCAACTGCACTCTAGCTGTACAAGACTGGCAGCAACTGCACTCTAGCTGTACAAGACTGGCACAACTGCACTCTAGCTGTACAAGACTGGCAGTAACTGCACTCAGCTGTACAAGACTGGCAGCAACTGCACTCTAGCTGTACAAGACTGGCAGCAACTGCACTCTAGCTGTACAAGACTGGCAGCAACTGCACTCTAGCTGTACAAGACTGGCAGCAACTGCACTCTAGCTGTACAAGACTGGCAGCAACTGCACTCTAGCTGTACAAGGCTGGCAGCAACTGCACTCTAGCTGTACAAGACTGGCAGCAACTGCACTCTAGCTGTACAAGACTGGCAGCAACTGCACTCTAGCTGTACAAGACTGCCAGCAACTGCACTCTAGCTGTACAAGGCTGGCAGCAACTGCACTCTAGCTGTACAAGACTGGCAGCAACTGCACTCAGCTGTACAAGACTGGCAGCAACTGCACTCTAGCTGTACAAGACTGGCAGCAACTGCACTCTAGCTGTACAAGACTGGCAGTAACTGCACTCTAGCTGTACAAGACTGGCAGTAACTGCACTCTAGCTGTACAAGACTGGCAGTAATTGCACTCTAGCTGTACAAGACTGGCAGCAACTGCACTCTAGCTGTACAAGACTGGCAGCAACTGCACTCTAGCTGTACAAGACTGCAGCAACTGCACTCTAGCTGTACAAGATGGCAGCAACTGCACTCTAGCTGTACAAGACTGGCAGCAACTGCACTCTAGCTGTACAAACTGGCAGCAACTGCACTCTAGCTGTACAAGACTGGCAGCAACTGCACTCTAGCTGTACAAGACTGGCAGTAACTGCACTCTAGCTGTACAAGACTGGCAGCAACTGCACTCTAGCTGTACAAGACTGGCAGCAACTGCACTCTAGCTGTACAAGACTGGCAGTAACTGCACTCTAGCTGTACAAGACTGGCAGCAACTGCACTCTAGCTGTACAAGACTGGCAGCAACTGCACTCTAGCTGTACAAGACTGGCAGCAACTGCACTCTAGCTGTACAAGACTGGCAGCAACTGCACTCTAGCTGTACAAGACTGCAGCAACTGCACTCTAGCTGTACAAGACTGGCAGTAACTGCACTCTAGCTGTACAAGACTGCAGTAACTGCACTCTAGCTGTACAAGACTGGCAGCAACTGCACTCTAGCTGTACAAGACTGGCAGCAACTGCAACTCTAGCTGTACAAGACTGGCAGTAACTGCACTCTAGCTGTACAAGACTGGCAGTAACTGCACTCTAGCTGTACAAGACTGGCAGTAACTGCACTCTAGCTGTACAAGACTGGCAGTAACTGCACTCTAGCTGTACAAGACTGGCAGCAATGCACTCTAGCTGTACAAGACTGGCAGTAACTGCACTCTAGCTGTACAAGACTGGCAGCAACTGCACTCTAGCTGTACAAGACTGGCAGCAACTGCACTCTAGCTGTACAAGACTGGCAGCAACTGCACTCTAGCTGTACAAGACTGGCAGCAACTGCACTCTAGCTGTACAAGGCTGGCAGTAACTGCACTCTAGCTGTACAAGACTGGCAGCAACTGCACTCTAGCTGTACAAGGCTGGCAGCAACTGCACTCTAGCTGTACAAGACTGGCAGCAACTGCACTCTAGCTGTACAAGACTGGCAGCAACTGCACTCTAGCTGTACAAGACTGGCAGCAACTGCACTCTAGCTGTACAAGACGGACAGCAACTGCACTCTAGCTGTACAAGACTGGCAGCAACTGCACTCTAGCTGTACAAGACTGGCAGCAACTGCACTCTAGCTGTACAAGACTGGCAGTAACTGCACTCTAGCTGTACAAGACTGGCAGCAACTGCACTCTAGCTGTACAAGACTGGCAGTAACTGCACTCTAGCTGTACAAGACTGGCAGCAACTGCACTCTAGCTGTACAAGACTGGCAGTAACTGCAACTCTAGCTGTACAAGACTGGCAGCAACTGCACTCTAGCTGTACAAGAGTGGCAGTAACTGCACTCTAGCTGTACAAGACTGGCAGCAACTGCACTCTAGCTGTACAAGACTGGCAGCAACTGCACTCTAGCTGTACAAGACTGGCAGCAACTGCACTCTAGCTGTACAAGACTGGCAGCAACTGCACTCTAGCTGTACAAGACTGGCAGTAACTGCACTCTAGCTGTACAAGACTGGCAGCAACTGCACTCTAGCTGTACAAGACTGGCAGTAACTGCACTCTAGCTGTACAAGACTGGCAGCAACTGCACTCTAGCTGTACAAGACTGGCAGTAAAATGCACTCTAGCTGTACAAGACTGGCAGCAACTGCACTCTAGCTGTACAAGACTGGCAGCAACTGCACTCTAGCTGTACAAGACTGGCAGCAACTGCACTCTAGCTGTACAAGATGGCAGCAACTGCACTCTAGCTGTACAAGACTGCAGCAACTGCACTCTAGCTGTACAAGGCTGGCAGTAACTGCACTCTAGCTGTACAAGCTGGCAGTAACTGCACTCTTAGCTGTACAAGGCTGGCAGTAACTGCACTCTAGCTGTACAAGGCTGGCAGCAACTGCACTCTAGCTGTACAAGGCTGGCAGTAACTGCACTCTAGCTGTACAAGAACTGGCAGCAACTGCACTCTAGCTTACAAGGCTGGCAGTAACTGCACTCTAGCTGTACAAGGCTGGCAGTAACTGCACTCTAGCTGTACAAGACTGGCAGCAACTGCACTCTAGCTGTACAAGCTGGCAGCAACTGCACTCTAGCTGTACAAGGTGGCATAACTGCACTCTACTGTACAAGGCTGGCAGTAACTGCACTCTAGCTGTACAAGACTGGCAGCAACTGCACTCTAGCTGTACAAGACTGGCAGCAACTGCACTCTAGCTGTACAAGGCTGGCAGTAACTGCACTCTAGCTGTACAAGGCTGGCAGTAACTGCACTCTAGCTGTACAAGACTGGCAGCAACTGCACTCTAGCTGTGCAAGACTGGCAGCAACTGCACTCTAGCTGTACAAGGCTGGCAGCAACTGCACTCTAGCTGTACAAGGCTGGCAGCAACTGCACTCTAGCTGTACAAGACTGGCAGCACTGCACTCTAGCTGTAAAAGACTGGCAGCAACTGCACTCTAGCTGTACAGACTGGCAGCAACTGCACTCTAGCTGTACAAGGCTGGCAGTACTACTGCACTCTAGCTGTACAAGACTGGCAGCAAACTGCACTCTAGCTGTACAAGGCTGGCAGTAACTGCACTCTAGCTGTACAAGACTGGCAGCAACTGCACTCTAGCTGTACAAGACTGGCAGCAACTGCACTCTAGCTGTACAAGGCTGGCAGCAACTGCACTCTAGCTGCTACAAGGCTGGCAGCAACTGCACTCTAGCTGTACAAGGCTGCAGCAACTGCACTCTAGCTGTACAAGACTGGCAGCAACTGCACTCTAGCTGTACAAGACTGGCAGCAACTGCCACTCTAGCTGTACAAGACTGGCAGCAACTGCACTCTAGCTGTACAAGGCTGGCAGTTAACTGCACTCTAGCTGTACAAGACTGGCACAACTGCACTCTAGCTGTACAAGGCTGGCAGTAACTGCACTCTAGCTGTACAAGACTGGCAGCAACATGCACTCTAGCTGTACAAGACTGGCAGCAAACTGCACTCTAGCTGTACAAGGCTGGCAGCAACTGCACTCTAGCTGTTACAAGACTGGCAGCAACTGCACTCTAGCTGTACAAGGTGGCAGCAACTGCACTCTAGCTGTACAAGGCTGGCAGCAACTGCACTCTAGCTGTACAAGACTGGCAGCAACTGCACTCTAGCTGTACAAGACTGGCAGCAACTGCACTCTAGCTGTACAAGACGGACAGCAACTGCACTCTAGCTGTACAAGACTGGCAGCAACTGCACTCTAGCTATACCAGACTGGCAGCAAACTGCACTCTAGCTTACAAGACTGGCAGCAACTGCACTCTAGCTGTACAAGACGGACAGCAACTGCACTCTAGCTGTACAAGGCTGGCAGCAACTGCACTCTAGCTGTACAAGACCTGGCAGCAACTGCACTCTAGCTGTACAAGACTGGCAGCAACTGCATCCTAGCTGTACAAGACTGGCAGCAACTGCACTCTAGCTGTACAAGGCTGGCAGCAACTGCACTCTAGCTGTACAGACTGGCAGCAACTGCACTCTAGCTGTACAAGACGGACAGCAACTGCACTCTAGCTGTACAAGACTGGCAGCAACTGCACTCTATTTGTACAAGACTGGCAGCAACTGCACTCTAGCTGTACAAGACGGACAGCAACTGCACTCTAGCTGTACAAGACTGGCAGCAACTGCACTCTAGCTGTACAAGACGGACAGCAACTGCACTCTAGCTGTACAAGACTGGCAGCAACTGCACTCTAGCTGTACAAGACGGACAGCAACTGCACTCTAACTGTACAAGACTGGCAGCAACTGCACTCTAGCTGTACAAGACTGGCAGCAACTGCACTCTAGCTGTACAAGACTGGCAGCAACTGCACTCTAGCTGTGCAAGACTGGCAGCAACTGCACTCTAGCTGTACAGGCTGGCAGCAACTGCACTCTAGCTGTACAAGGCTGGCAGCAATCTGCACTCTAGCTGTTACAAGACTGGCAGCAACTGCATTCTAGCTGTACAAGGCTGGCAGCAACTGCACTCTATTTGTACAAGACTGGCAGCAACTGCACTCTAGCTGTACAAGACGGACAGCAACTGCACTCTAGCTGTACAAGACTGGCAGCACTGCACTCTAGCTGTACAAGACGGACAGCAACTGCACTCTAGCTGTACAAGACTGGCAGCAACTGCATCTAGCTGTACAGACGACAGCAACTGCACTCTAACTGTACAGACTGGCAGCAACTGCACTCTAGCTGTACAAGACTGGCAGCAACTGCACTCTAGCTGTACAAGACTGGCAGCAACTGCACTCTAGCTGTGCAAGACTGGCAGCAACTGCTCTAGCTGTACAAGGCTGGCAGCAACTGCACTCTAGCTGTACAAGGCTGGCAGCATCTGCACTCTAGCTGTACAAGACTGGCAGCAACTGCATTCTAGCTGTACAAGGCTGGCAGCAACTGCACTCTAGCTGTACAAGACTGGCAGCAACTGCACTATAGCTGTACAAGACTGGCAGCAACTGCACTCTAGCTGTACAAGACTGGCAGCAACTGCACTCTAGCTGTGCAAGACTGCAGCAACTGCACTCTAGCTGTACATGACCGGCAGCAACTGCACTCTAGCCTGTACATGACGGACAGCAACTGCACTCTAGCTGTACAAGACGGCAGCAACTGCACTCTAGCTGTACAAGACTGGCAGCAATGCACTCTAGCTGTTACAAGACTGGCAGCAACTGCACTCTAGCTGTACAAGACTGGCAGCAACTGCACTCTAGCTGTACAAGACTGGCAGCAACTGCACTCTAGCTGTACAAGACTGGCAGCAACTGCACTCTAGCTGTACAAGACTGGCAGCAACTGCACTCTAGCTGTACAAGCTGGCAGCAACTAGCACTCTAGCTGTACAAGACTGGCAGCAAACTGCACTCTAGCTGTACCTTTCACAAGAACGTCACTTCACCTGACATCATTCATTCCTAAAATGATTCGCGTCTGGAGCATGTTTGGACAGCGTAATGACATCGATGAAGTCAAATCAGTTAATCAAATAAAATCGCTGACCCACAGTTGGCTCCAAAATTTTTTCTAGTCCAATTTTTTATTTTATTACAAAAAAAAGGGTTTTAAAATTGGGGGAGGTATAACAACCTTAAAATTGTAAATTTAAAATTTGGGAAAACCCTTTTTACCTTCTCTTAAAACTTTTAAATAAATAGAGAGAGAAGAGAGAGGAGAGAAGAGAGAGAAAAGAGAAGAGAGAGAGAGAAAGAGAGAAAAACATCACTTTACAAAAACATTTATTCCAAAGACCGGGTTTTGGAACACATTCTACAGCATTAAAGAAGTCATGAATGAAAGGGCAGTTTTATCAACAAAATGCGGGGCCCCCAGATCTCCAAAATTCGTCCTGTTCCCCTTCTTTAATTCCCCCATAACAATAAAAAACTTTTAATGAGCATTTTGGTTTAAAACTTTTTACCCTTTTCAGTAAAGTTAAAATCCTTAACCTTAAATATTTGTCAAAAAGCAAGACCTTAACCTTAAATACATTCCCAAAAAAGCTAGGGACCTTAACCTAACCTTTCCAAAACCCCGGGGAAAAAAAAAAGAAGACGGCGAGAGAGCAAGAAAAACGAAGATTGAGTAGTATTCCCATAGGGGAAAAAGGAGGGGAAAGCTTTTGGGAAGGGGAATATAGGAACAATATACCAATGCAGTTTTTAAAAAAAAAAGGGCAAGGGGGAAGGAAGAAAGATAGAAGAGAGAAGAGAGAGAGAAAGAAAAGAGAGAAAGAGAAAGAAAGAGAAAAGAGAGAACTTTTCAAAAACTAGGGGTGTGGGAAAAAAACTTTTTTACAGTTCA
Organism: Cherax quadricarinatus; assembly: GCF_026875155.1. Classification (NCBI taxonomy): domain Eukaryota; kingdom Metazoa; phylum Arthropoda; class Malacostraca; order Decapoda; family Parastacidae; genus Cherax; species Cherax quadricarinatus. The sequence continues at coordinate 12,441,068 of NC_069493.1, forward strand.
GGGCATTTATTAAAGGGAAAAGTTTTGCCACGATTTTCTTCTTCCCTCCTAAACAAAAAACTAAAAAACCACAAAAATGGGGGAGTCAGGGGAGGGGAACGGGGAGAGGGGTAATAGTATTTGTAGTAGTAATTGAACTAAAGGGGAGGTTTAAAGGGCCCCTTCATCAATAAAAACCATTTTCCCCGATGGGAAACCCTTGCTTATAATTTTGAAATAAATGTAAAAATACCGGGTTTTTGCTTTATAAGGGTTTCTGACAGAAATTTTGCAGCTTTAATGCATTTTTTTTCCGTCTTTAAATCCCCTCCTTTTAATAAATAGTTTAAATTTCCCTTTAAATTTTTTAGGGGCCCAAAATCGCCCCCTATTTTAAAAACAAACCCGTTTTTTTCGTTTATCATTTTCAACATTTTTGGGTTTTGCTATCCTAAAGTCCAATTTTTGGGTGTTTTTTCCCCACATAACTTTTCACACCCCCCCACAGGTATATGTAGATTCCTGCACTTGTGCCAAATCATCTTTGGGGGTTTTTTATCGGTTTTCCCAAAAGTAGTTGAAGACTGGTAATAATTTTTCCATTTTTTTGTCAACCCTTTTTTAAACATTATGGGAAAAGTTTCGACCAAAACATTTTAAATTGGGGGCTTTCCCTTTTATTTTATAGGTGTTTTGGGCTTGCGGAAACTTTCCCCTTTTTCC
>NC_069493.1:12442269-12519089 GCF_026875155.1 Cherax quadricarinatus
GGTGCTGTGCTAAAACACTGGGTTTCCTTTTTTGCTGCTGCTAATTACACTGGGTTTCCCCTGGTGCTCTGCTAATTTTCACAGGTTCCCTGGTGCTCTGCAATATACACTGGGTTCCCCGGTGCTGCGCTAATATACACTAGGTTCCCTGGTGCTGCAGCTAATATACACTAGGTTCCCTGGTGCTGCTGCTGCTGCTAATATACACTAGGTTCCCTGGTGCTGCTGCTAATATACACTAGGTTCCCTGGTGCTGCTGCTAATATACACTAGGTTCCCTGGTGCTGCTGCTAATATACACTAGGTTCCCTGGTGCTGCTGCTAATATACACTAGGTTCCCTGCTGCTGCTGCTAATACACACTAGGTTCCCTGGTGCTGCTGCTAATATACACTAGGTTCCCTGGTGCTGCTGCTAATATACACTAGGTTCCCTGGTGCTGCTGCTAATATACACTAGGTTCCCTGGTGCTGCTGCTAATATACACTAGGTTCCCTGCTGCTGCTCCTAATACACACTAGGTTCCCTGGTGCTGCTGCTAATATACACTAGGTTCCTTGGTGCTGCTGCTAATATACACTAGGTTCCCTGGTGCTGCTGCTAATATACACTAGGTTCCCTGGTGCTGCTGCTAATATACACTAGGTTCCCTGATGCTGCTGTTAATATATACTCGGTTCCCTGGTGCTGCTGCTAATATACACTAGGTTCCCTGGTGCTGCTGCTAATATACACTAGGTTCCCTGGTGCTGCGTAGAATGAGGGGAGGTATCATTGAAGTGTATAAGTGGATGACGGGCATAAACAAGGGAGACATTAATAAAGTACTGAGGGTGTCGAACCATGTAAGAACCAGGAATAATGGATTTAAGTTATCAATTCAAATTCTAGGACATAACTTGAAGACAGCAGACGCAAGTACAGAAGATGAGGCAATCAGTCCCTCTACCTAGGAGTAGGTGCGAACAGCACCATAGTCGTGGAGTACACAAGTGTTATCGACCTCGTAACATTCACTATTTTCCAGTCCATTGCCATCACCTTCTGATGATCAGTTTAATTTTACCAGTAGTAAGAGATGTAACTTCAACATTCTTCTGTAACTCTAACAAGTATTTCACTCAGTCCACTTGATTTATTGATAGTCACCTTATTTAAATACAGTGGTACCTCGGGATACGAATTTTTTCGTTCCAGAAGGTTGTTCGAGTGCTGATATCGAACGAATTTGTTCTCATAAGGAATAATTTAAATCAGATTAATCAGTTTCAGACCTCCAAAAATACACTTACAAAAGCACTTACATAAATACACTTACATAATTGTTCGTTCGAGTTTTGAGCTGTTCGTATCCCGAGGCACGACTGTATTTCATTACCTCAGAGTTGTTAATCTCGTTAATAATTAGTGTCGGGCCCTGCAACAGGCTTTCCAGCCTAGGAACGTTGAGCTGTAAATATTGTTGAGTATGTCCTCCATATATACCTGGAGAGGGTTTCTGGGGTCAACACCCCCGGGGCCTGGTCTGTGACCAAACCTCATGGTGGATCAGGGCCTGAACAACCAGGCTTTTACTACTGGCCGCATGCAACCCAACGTAGGAACCACAGCCAGGCTGGTCGGGTCATGAAGGGTAAGCCAGTGGAGGGACTCGGTCAGATGAATAAAACCTCTAATGGCGGGTCATAATATGACTAAAACCGGCACCAGGAAGCACTTGTCCTCTTTCCTGACGAATCTTAACCAACCTAAACTTTACATCTCTGTTTATGCTTGTTATTCTGTCATTTTCACTGAAAAAAGGTCATTTAGTATCACCTTTTTCCGTCCATGACATATTTTACGAATTCTGTTTTGATTAATTTTGACGTTGTATTCAATTTGCATACAACAGTTGTGAATTTCCCGTTTTCTAACTGAAACCGCATGAAGAATGATTTTCAAGGTTTCCTTTGGAATGAAGTTTCTAACATATTTTACCTTTGTTTTCATATGAGGGAAAATAGACTTATGTACAGATGACCGAAACGTCCAGTTGTTTCTTCAGTCCTAATGAAAGACTGAAGAGGCCACGAGTGGCCTCAGTCCTTCGTCGTGAACTGTAAACATGTTTTCGGTATCAGTGCCATTTCTCTAAACAAAAATAACCCGCACACAGAAGAGAGGAGCTTACGATGACGTAGCGGTCCGACTTGGACCATTTACAAAGTCACACTAACCAGAAGTGGAGCAGGACGGCTATATATAGGCAGGAAGAGGTTCAAGTCGGACCGCTACGTCGTAGTAAGCTTGTCTCAAGAAATCGTAATGACACGATTGCAAACAAACCATTCCCCGGCCGGGATTGAACCCGCGGTCAGAGAGTCTCAAAACTCCAGCCCGTCGCGTTAGGCACTAGATTTCTTGAGTCATGTTGACGGCAGTGAAGGGACTTGAGCTAGAGTTCGTCACGGCCACGCTAGCTGGAGATTCGTCTGTAAAAACTTGCATTTGTGGTCACAGAGGTGCCTGTGCTAACCTTCCTATGGTGTAGAAATATACCTAGTTGGATGAATCTTATTGTGGCTAGCTGGTCTAGTGGCTAACGCGACGGGCTGGAGTTTTGAGACTCTATGACCGCGGGTTCAATCCCGGCCGGGGGTATGGTTTGGTAAGTTTGTCTCTTCTATGTGCGGGTTATTCGTGTATTGTTCCAGTCACGGTACTGTGCCTTTGCTTTTTGTTACCATTTCTCTATTTTCGTTTAATCTCAAGCAATCATCTCTTCAACCGCTTTTGTTTCACCTTTTCCGGGAGCAAAGGGGTAGTAACTCCTCCTGTATACAATACTAAATGTATAAACGAAGACAGAACTTTCTAAAAGAAAGCGTTTCTTCTTTTTTCGGGTCGCCTTCCCTGGGTCGGAGACGGCCAGTTATTTAAAAATGTAAAATCCTTGTTTTAAATCTGCTCCACATTTAATAATAATAATAATAATAATAATAATAATAATAATAATAATAATATTATTATCTTTATTTCTACCAGTACATGTACAAGATATATAGGTACATGTACAAGGTATACAAGTACATGTACAAGGTATACAAGTACATGTACAAGGTATACAAGTACATGTACAAGGTATACAAGTACATGTACAAGGTATACAAGTACATGTACAAGGTATTACAAGTACAATGTACAAAGGTATACAAGTACATGTACAAGGTATACAAGTACATGTACAAGGTATACAAGTTACATGTACTAGGTATACAAGTACATGTACAAGGTATACAAGTACATGTACAAGGTATACAGATCATAGCTGACATCAGTGACATACTACTATATAGAAAGTCGCTTGTTATGCTGAGCATTTCCCGCAAACTGGGACAGTTTTGTCCCAGGATGCGACCCACACCAGTCCACTAACACCCCAGGATGTGACCCACACCAGTCCACTAACACCCAGGATGTGACCCACACCAGTCCACTAACACCCAGGATGTGACCCACACCAGTCCACTAACACCCAGGATGTGACCCACACCAGTCCACTAAACACCCAGGATGTGACCCACACCAGTCCACTAACACCCAGGATGTGACCCACACCAGTCCACTAACACCCAGGATGCGACCCACACCAGTCCACTAACACCCAGGATGTGACCCACACCAGTCCACTAACACCCAGGATGTGACCCACACAGTCCACTAACACCAGGATGCGACCCACACCAGTCCACTAACACCCAGGATGTGACCCACACCAGTCCACTAACACCCAGGTACCTATTTTACTGATGGTAACATAGACAACCGGTGTAAAGAAACACGCCCAATGTTTCTACCCTCTCCGGGAATCGAAACCGGACCCTCGTCGTCTGAAGCGAGAGGTTGAACCACCGAACCAGGCTTTATGTTTTTTGTACTTAGTAGTTAGAAAAATCGCTGTTCTTCAATGTGGAACCATCATACGGTTATTCTGGATATTGAATGTGCATTTACTAAGTAAAGAATGTTATGATCACTGTCTTCACGTCCCTCGTCTACCTCGCAGGATCAATATAGCTCATAATCTGTGGTCAGAACAAGGATCAAAATATTGTTGCCAGATTAGAGGGAGTGGATAATTAACTTAAGAAGTTTTCCTCAACCGTGTTTACGTCTGGCTGCCTTCTCATGTAAACTATGCTAATTAATGGTAAGAGAGTCAGTATCATCAACTAATATCTTGTATTCTTCAAAATTCCTTAATTTCGCCCTTCTGAAGGACATATTTGTCGTTTTGTTTTGGGAGATGATGTCCGAGTGAAAAAAATGACATTTTGAATTCAACTCGTAATATGTTATATGTTATACTGGGTGTCCTGGTTGCGGTTGACACAGTCCCTGTCGAAAATTGTAGCCGTTGAATGATGATGTGGTTGGGTCACAGTGTTGGTGACAACCAACGAACTAGGTCTTCACAGTCCTATAGTCTTGAATAGTCCAGTCCAGATGAACAAAGGAAACGCCGCTTCTTTACCACTGCAAAGATTTAGGGGTAGGTGCCTGCGGATTGCCTAAAAATTACTCGGGTAGGTAGATCAAAAAGTGACGTCTCAGGACTTCAGGCCGTCTCCTTTACAACACTTTTCTTTGCGGTATGACCGGTGACCCAGCTGTAATTCCAAGCTAGAAGAGACAAGGTTACCCACTGCATCAGAAATTCAACTCTCTATGATAAGTTATCAATACCTAATAGAAATGGGTAAATTATCTAAAAGCACAATGTGACTTAAGACTGAAAGGACTAAGTTTATTATTGTCATAAGTGAAGATTTCAACCAATATATCCAATAGATTAGGAGCTCAGAGACTTTTTTACTTACAGTTGTTGTCAGGGGAGCTGTCGCGCTCAAGTGTTTACTGTTTGACCGTCAGCCCCACACGTAACCTTCTGGGTGGAAAAAAGGTGTATGGGGGGATAGCGTGAGCCTATGACTGACGCTACCTTAAAGCAGCCGGCAATCAAACTTCCGGACCATATACTCCCGTCTCGCTGCTACCTATCGTTTGAACTTTCCCTCACAATGCCCTCATAACTGATCTTGTCGTTCTTTATTGCAGTACCATACAGAGAAATATACACCAAAAAAACAGCACATAGGTCCTAGTTTTAGCCAGAATGTCTCGTCGTAACTCACTACTCCTATGTAGCAGTTAATTTGTGTAATATTGGTATCCAGATCACATTATCCTGCCGCTTTAGTTCTTATTCAAGAATTTCATAGCTGCTCTTTTGAAGAACAATTTAAAGATTAACCCGTAAACGGTCCCAAGCCAGATCTACGATACACATGAGTCTGCTACAAAAGTAGATCTACGTTTTTTTCTTTTTTATATAATTTTCAAATATAAAAAAAAAAGTAGATCAAAGCTTTTTTACACATAATCGAAATGTAAAAAACAAGAAGATCTACTTTTTTTACATACTTTCAAATTGTTGAAAAAAACGTATATATACGTTGAGACCCGTTTACGAGTTAAAAATCTTTTTGAAACCAAAGATTGAGAGATAATCACCCTGAGGAAGGCAAAGGGAACCGTTTGTATCTACCTCACAAAATCAAGCATGTTTACCATCACCTCATAGATGATCCCAACAGTGGGAATGCTTAGACAACCTTTACTTTTCTTGTACTCCGAACCTGTCGAAACGGTTATGATTTTATTATTTTTTTAAGCCATCATTATGACGGTTGCCATCAGTATGACAGTTTCCATCTTGCAGTATTATTTAAACCCTCTTTCATAGTGACAATTCGGAAATAAGTCCTGACTAAATCGACCATAGTTACAGCTAACACGCTCAAAATAGTAAGGTAGTTCGTAACTAAGCACAGAAGGAGAACACACCCTAGTCCCAAAGCATCCTGTTTTTTTTAAATCAAAGGTAGCAAGAGTGAGATTGGTACCTTTTTCTATCACTCTGCAAGAAAGTAAGCAAAATACCTGTGTGCCTTTGTAGGGCAGTTCTTACATGTGAAAGGTATTTAGCCTTAACATTAAGCCTCAGAAACTCCTAATCCTACAATTAACTGTTTCTACTAGCATAGCAAATAAGGTCAGTGATGTGACTTGCATAAAAAACAATACACAGATGGGGTTAGAACCCGCAATCATAGTCACAAAACTCCAGTATTGTGAAAGTGAAAATCGAATTATCTGAGTAGAATGCTCCTCTTTATCCTCGTATCCAGATTATAGGACTTGGTATCCCTATAATTGCACAAAAAAGTAAATTTTCATATCTTTCCAGATTGATTTTTCCTTGCTGGGCCCATTATTTTGCCCAAAAATATATTTGTATTTCAGCCTTGAACCTCATCTTTCAGGTAAAATCCTTTGTCAAGCCAAGGGAAAAGAATTCCACATTAACACCAACTGCACATTACTAGGTTTTTCTGCATGCCATTGTGGCTGAGAAATAGTCCTGTAGAACTTACATCTGGCTATGACATATTCTCCATTATTATAAATTAATAACAATCAAGGGAGAAAGCGCTAAACCCGGAGGGATTATACAGCGCCTGGGGTGTGTGTATGTGGAATTCATTCAGGCTTAATTTGGGAAACTGGAGCAGCAGATCCAATTCCCTAATCAAGAGCCCTTAACTCAACCCACATCAAGGCACCGTTCCTTGAGGACAATATTCTCCAGCTTTCTAGGAAGTAATATTGGTAGTTCTTTGACAGTTTTAATTTAAATATCTTAGAACATTATCCACATCTTATAAATCTGCGGAGATTACTGTAAATCATCAGACAGTAACCTCAACCAATCTGTTATAATTCTTAAAATCAAATTTAGTTTTTGTGTCACATAGAGATCCTGGTTGGAATTAATATGGGCAAGTACTAGCTCGCTGGAGATCAAACACTTCCCTAACCATCGTTTGCAGATACTCATGTGGTACAATTCTTTTATCACTATTAGCACCCAGAGTCTAACTGGATTCAACATGCCATTCATGCAAACTTTTTCCATGCTGCCCCATTAACAAATCTTTCTAAATGACAATATAAGCGTTGAGGTACACATTTTGATTAGGAACAGCAACACCTTCTTTTCTGGGCACCCTTACATTTCTCATGAGCTCACTTTTGGAGATGCTGACCAGTATGGTTGCACAGGTGCCACCTTGTCTAAACCTAAGGGTCAAGCAGGCAACAAGCAGTATACACAATGTTCATAATACAACTGAACATGAACTACATGATCCCATAGGAAGATGGATTTTAATAACTGTTTGGTTAATGCTACATCAGAAATATAGACCAGTCTCCGGATTGCATTTACACAAATCAGTTTGTCTTTGCTCTTTATTGTTTTGCAAATAAATCACTCATGAAAGCACTTTCACTGGTTTTTTAATCTTTAAATAAGTAAATAACTCTCTAAAAATCTGACGATTATGTTAAAGCAAAAAAATCATAGCGATGCCTTGTTATGACAAATCACATTTCTACCACTGATGAGAACATTCTCCACTGACGTGAGCCCAAGAGTAACACCCGTCAAGAGAGGTTCCATGATGAGCTGTGGAGGGGCCTTATGATCTAGGAATTGATCTGTGGCCCGGTTCCTCTGAATTGAGTCTGAATACCTTCCATTCCCCCCCCCCTTGTAGCCATGAGCCTAACATGCCTAATTCCCCTAGTATTCCACCAGAGCCAGACCTCTCGTAGGCATGTCAGCTGCCCACACCTGCCTTCTGCTCACTGGTCAGCAGCAATCACTCAGTTAACGAAAAAAAACCTACTCCTCTCTCCCTCGTTTGGGCATGCCCTCCTGGCCCTGGCACATAAACACACTGCCTGTGTACCCTACGACATTGCAAATACAGTGAGAAGCTTCCAAAGCGCCTTATCACAAAACCCCACTCTGCAATAAGAAACACCAATAAGCCGTAAACATTGGGACAGCAGCGCCTTTCAGCAAGTGTGATTGACCGGGGAGAGTAGATGGATGACGTCATCTCAACCTTCATCCCCCACACAAGAAGCAACCGTCTCTCAGCGATTTATCCTGATGTCGCGGTCTGTACATTTCGCATCCAGACACAGCTACAACAGGATTTGGCCTGAAATTTACCAAATTTCCTTCTAATTGAATTGTTGATCCACACCCACAGTCTACTACCCATGCTGTTATCTCAAGTCATTGTGGTTCAATGTTACTTGTATGGTTGTCTGCTGTTGTTTTTTCATACTTGGCACGGCTATTTCACAAGTAAGAGGTGAGTTTGTGGTGATTTCTGTGTCCCCAGTATTTATCTCCCCATGTTGCGGGTGGGAGAGGAGAAAGTGGGCCGTTCCTTGCCTAAACCCATGCTCGCCCTGCGTACACCACACCATACACCACTCACTCAATTGGTTCTCACTCCCTCTGCAGTGGATTTCTGCTGTTTTCCGTGTGAATTCATTGCACAGAGCTGTGTATCCGGCCCGAGGCCAGCTCACAGCCACGTGGATCACCAAGCCACGTGCATCAGCAAGCCAAGTAGATCACGAAGCCATGTGGAGCAAGCCATGTGGGGGTGGACGTTGCCACGTGGATCACCATAGCCAAGTGGGTTTAACTAGCCAGACGGCCCTAGCCTCTGGATGTGGTCATGAAATCCTTCGTAAGCCATGCCGTTAATCGCAAGAACATATTGATAAGCTGGAGAAGGAAACCCTTCTTCGAAGCCCAATAGTGTCGCAATGAGACAAGTGACTAAGTGAAATGAAGCAGCCCTTCCTCCGTAAGCCATGTGAGTCCCCGCAAGATACAAGGAGAGAAGTGTGAGAAGATCCCTTCTTACGAAAGCCAGTGTGTCGCAAGAGACAATGTAGAATTGAGTAAGAACCCTCCTTTCATAAGCCCATGCGTGTCGCATAGACATAGGGGAAGTGCGAATGGAAGAGAACCTTCCTCTGTAAGCCATGCGTATCGCAGAGACAAGGAGAAGTGGATAATAACCCTTCCTTCGTAAGCCAATGTTGTGCGCAAAGATACATAGGAGAAAGTGTGGGACGAAGAACCCACCCTTCATAGCCATGCATTCGTCGCAGAAGACAAGGGGACAGAAGGAAGAAGTAACCCTTTCCTCCGGTACAAGCCATGCGTATCGCAAGAGACAAGGAGAAGTGAGAAGAAAACCCTATCCTTCGAAAGCCACGTCTGGTCGCAAGAGACAAGGGAAGTGGGAAGAAGAACCAATCATCGTAAGCCATGTTGTGTCTCGCAAGAGCGACAACTAAAATGCCCGAAGCAAGGTCTAGTAACCCTTCTTTTGTATAAATTATACAATGTAAAAAGAAAATAAAAGCATTAATCATCCTTAGGTCATACAACCTAAGCCTATGTTGGACACGGGACAGGTGTGTTAAAAAAGTCATTCTTCAGCCACTTAAGGATAGATCGTTAGGTTATAAATTAATAGTGGAGAAAGCAATGCTGGTCTGGCAACACTTATGTTGTGGATAGATGAAGATGATGAAGATGAAGATTTATGATGATGATGAAAGGATGATGATGATGAGAGATTAATGAGAATAGTAGATTGAGATTAGAAGAGATAGACTGAAGGTGAATTGATGAAGATGATGAGATGAAAGTAGTCCCTTACTTCTTGAACATACATTGTATGATAGATACTTATAAGATCTAACCCAACTTTGTTTATCTGGTGAGTGCTGTGTGTGTATCACCACTATTTGTGCGTTGCAAGGTGTCGAGTCAAAGCTCCTGGCCCCGTGTGTTAGTGCCGAACTCACTATTTTAAGAGTTGCAGGGTCGAGTTCTCCCTAGCTCCCTAGGCCTCGATGTTGTCGTGTGGGGGTGCTTGATGTTGTGTGCGTTGTGAAGGTAGTTGAGAGAGAGTGAAGAGAGTAGCAAAGAGAGGATGAGATGATGAGAGAGAGAGAGGAAGAGAAAGAGGAGAGTAGAGACAGAGAGAGAGATGACAGACACAGACTTTGCAGACAGAGAAAGAGACCCAAAACCCGGATGAAAAAAAACATAAAGTTATTAACTTTGTCTATGTATACATATCAAAGGAATTCCAGTTTAGGTGATATTTCACCAGCCCGTTTTCATGACAATACTATCTATACAGGGATATTAATAATGGTTGTCTTGAGTTGAGAACACATCTTTATGGTCAGAAAAAGAGCGTGTGTACTCGCCAATCATTACTCACTATTTATGAATCTGCGGGGTCGAGAACTCAGCACCATTAGCGTCCGCCTCTTCACTGGTCGCTACAATGTCACTCTTCGCTGGCTCACATGAGCGTTTTATCATACCTCTTCTTAAAGTTATTGAATGGCATCCTGCCTCCACTAACATTCAAATTCCAAACATAATTCACACTTCCCTGACAACACCTGTAGAACTTAATAAATACTATACCTACACATCACGTGTAAATCATCTTGAGCGTCAGCTTTTCAACTGAGACCTAACATGCGTTTTTTGAGTGTCCCGGTCACCTGGACCATCCTGTCTGTCCACCTTGTCGATTCCTCTCATTATTTTTCTTAATCGTTATCAATTATCATCCCTATTATACTCCTGTCCTCCAGTGTCGCCAGGTCGATTTTATTTTTTTATTATTTCCCTTATACCTCTCGCTCGTATACCATACCCCATATATCTGGACTAGTACCTTGTTGCAAGCCCTTTCTCTAATATCCTTACGAGCTTTGAGTTTATGGAGTGTTGGGGTTTCTCCGAAACTGGAGAGAGACTGCGATAACACCGATTACAGGCCTTAACGTTACACAGTGTCTATTCAAGGTCCGTGAGAAAGATTCTTATTATTAAGAGGATGCGGGATGCTGTTAATTAGTTAACTAGCGCCAAATGGCGAGTTAGTCAGTTAATTTGGTTGCATGTCGCACTTCAGGAGATGTGCTTCGTTCTTCTCTCACACCGCAAAGCTTTCCGTTTTTCCTTGACTGTAGGTTTGTTATCTCTTCTTGCGAGTCCCCTAAATACAGATTACTATCATCTGCGCTCATCTCTGCCTTATTAACCCAAATCATCAAGACTGCACTCGAGCGGTTGTGAAGATCTTGACGCACTCCAGGAGGCAGATATCTAGGCCAGACCTGCGAGCAAAGCACTGCTCACAGTAGTCCCACATCGCTAGTCCTCCTAGTATCTTCGTTCACCTCGCGGATTGAGAATTATCCATCAACTTACAACATACGATACTACTAACAGGGTGACATCTTCTGTGCGAGCTGCGAAATCTATTCGCTTCGCGTAATATGTCTGTTAACATTCACAATATACCAGAAAACACACTCGGAGAACCATAAAGAGCGAACTGCGACCCCTGTTGAACCCGATCTCTGACACAGCTTGCCCATCTACTGCCACCTCACGCGCCACATTACCACATGACACTCGCTTTGACAGTCCTTCCCTGATCTGCTATTACCCGATACTCATTTGAACATGTAGACCAGCTTCCCCAGTTTAATCCTGCTTGGCAATCCCCATCTTATTGCACATAAATCACTTGGAGATTGTGACGAAAACACCTTTAACAGCCGTCTCCAAGTAAAGGGAATCTCTCTACATCACACCCCTCTCTACCCTGTCCCTTATTTCTGTCACCGTTGTCCGAGATAAAACACTCCCAGTAAGTTTGTGACGCAGGATTTCCCCTCTCCCAAAAACACGTCTGCTGAGAGTTGTTCGTGTTAATCAATTAACGATTCCTCTAGGTTGCAGTCCACGGAGGTTTTCCTCAGACTTTATACATGACCTTACTTAGCGTACAGCGATAATAACATATAAGTGAGACCACCGTCCCTGTATGTGTTTAAATTTCATCGTGATCTGTCCTCCCTTACTTAAGAAATAGCGCGGAATACAATTGCTCGTCCTACCTATAACCTCATGTAACTATTTCTCTGTTAACGAATAGATTTGTTGAAGAATTTGTTTGTTACAGGCACCACACAGTGCCCCCTTGAGTCGTCTCTTCTAAGGACCCATGGAGATGATGATCCAGATCCCACCGCCTTTTCGAGATATCTAAGTTCATTTAACATCCTCTTTCTCCCTCCCATATGTAGCCCAATTTTTTATAGGTGTGCACCTCTCGAACGTCTCTTTTCTTGCTACATTAATCTACTTCCTTGAATTCTTGTTCTCTTAGGCTACTTACCACACCTACTTATGTCTCGTTTTTATCTTTGTCATCTTCCTCTTCCATTCCTCAATCCTCAGACTGAAGTTACCCGATCCTTGACTTTTGAGTTTTATCGCTCCTGATAAAGTGGCGCTGTACCAACCAGGTTTTGGGTCAGATATAGCTATGTCGCACATGCTATATCATATTCATTTAACACACATACAGCGATTTCTGTTCTGGCTACTTTCGGCTAATCCTCGTTTTTTACTTGATACCATTGGAGTTGCTATAATTTTTCCATATCTTAGTCCCTGCCTTATGTTATTTGGCCATTCTCATACACCTCTGGAGATCCACAATGAGGCTTATAGTATAATTCCTTCAGGTCTATGCATCTCGTACCCCTTGAGAAGAAAACCTCTCCTACGGCCTCTTGTATTTCGAGACTCACATTCCAACGTCATTCACTTAATGTGTGTTGTTAGTTATCATTTGTTCTAGGTCGCATGTCGATTTAAGACACTAACGGCCTTGTTGATATATGAGCGCTTGCGCTGATCTCAACCAAAATTGAGAAGTTGGATGCAAGTGGTTGTCGCAGAACTCATGGCTCTTTGTCCCCGCCTCTTCAGTATGTGGCTACTAGGTCCCTCTGCTTCCTAGAGTCTATGTCAAACCTTGTCTTTAAAAGCTAATATGGAGATCCTGCCTCCACTAACATCAATTTGCTAGGCTATTACCCCTTCCAGACTACTCAATGACTGAAGAAATACTTCCTAACGTCCCCTGTGACTCGTTCTGTGTCCCCTCCTGGAACATTCCTGTCTCTGGTCCAACCTTGTCCTATTCCACACCCTTATATCTTGTTATGTTTGTTTATCATCCCTCCCTGATCAAATTTTATTTAATGGACAGCGCAGACTCAGTCCCCGACGGGAAACTGAGCCTTCGTGATCACGGTATCGTCAATTTCTCGTCTCAATAAATCATAACATGAATTGAGGAAACAGCGTAAAGCGCCTATAATTGTCTGTGTGCACTTCTGTCAGTAGGCTGGCTAGGCTGCACGCCGTCCATAGACTAGATAAAATTCCTACAACCTCATCGCCCATTCACCCTTTCACCCCTACGTCATACTAACAAACTCCCCTCTCCTAGATGGCGAGCGGCTCCAAATTCAGTATCAATTTAAGTAAAACAATACGTAAACCAAGATATAAAATAGCAAATATATATAATATCATAAAGTGTATTAATTTAATCTGTGCAGGTTCAGAGTAAACTTATTGCAAGTCTTTAATAAGAGATTATAAAAATTAAAATTCAAACTACAGATCTTAAGCAGGTTGTAAATACAAATCTACAGACTTCTCACTCTTCTTCTTTGATATTTACAAGAACAGCCTTGCAACATCTGGATATCTTATATTGCGTAGAACGTTATAGCAGGCATGCCAGTGAGCTTTATTCAAAAAAGAGATTCTAGCACATAATAGGCTAGGAACAGTAGAAACTATATACAAAAGATTGAGGTAAATCAATCCCTACGCCTTGAGAGTTTAAGTGTTCACATCATCCTGAGTGGTGGAGGAGAATCGGAGAGCAAACAGAGCACGAAAGAGAACTGCGAAACGTTTTATCTATAGAGCGCCATACAGTGAGAAGGGAATGTGGCCAGCAGAAACTTTTTCAGATATTTTGAACGTTATTAATACTTTCTAACACATTCACAACTTTAGTTTCTCCAGTTCTCCCTGAAGCCACCCTTGAAACGTAAAAATCCAAAGGGTGATAGAATTTTCCGCCCCTTGGTTGAGACCTCCTGGTCCAGACTTATAGTTATCAAGTCGTGAAAACGAAAGCCAGATTTTATAAAGTTTTGCGCGTAACTCATGAGGACATATGAATACTCAACCTATTTAGTCCGCAACCAATTGTTGCAGTTTTTTTCTATTCGCGCGAGCTACCCGATTGTCACAAATTAACTTTAAATTCACAAATAAAAAAACCGTTCTTAAAAGTGTGTATTTTGGGTGAAGAATCAAATTGACAGTAAAATATTGCGAGCTAAAGACATCTTGGACAACAGTTTTTTGGTGGCACTATTTAAAATGGTATAATTAAATACACGACCAGACATGATGACTGGACCACCTCAAAACTGTTAAGGGTAGATGAGACTTGAATAACATCGAGTCTTCAAGGTACTCCTTCTGCGCTCACTAACAACTATTTCATGGTACTCGAGCTGCGTAATGAAGCCTACTGTTTTGGCGAAAACGTTTTTCGAAATAACGATAACCAAACAGTTGCATAAGTGTCTCTTATCACTGACAACCTTTCGGATTATGTTCTATGTACCATTTTAAAATGTTCAAACAGACAGACCACTCTAGCAACACAAGGGTACATCTTGGATACAACCTGCAATCAAACATTACGACAACCTCTACAAGTGATAACGGCTGGATTTGAGAGCGAACCTGGAACCTCGCCATAGCCTCTGAGACGTATTCTAACTAGTGGACCTACGACTCACCTCATGGCTTAATAGAAGGAGCTCCTATTCCTGCGTCACTTCAACTCCAATTAGTTTTCAGACTTTGGCGAAACAAATGCTACCTCGTCCTACCTGATGGGACAGAGTACCACCTCATAAACTTAAGAGGGTGAGCGGATGCGGAGCTACTGAATTACAGATCGCGTCTTCAGTAACTTCCTGCTTCAATCAACTTTTCAGTACACGACTGAACGAAGGCTCCTGGACATGTGCTTATCACGCGAACATGTTCTAATACACGCGAAAATCAAGGATACCAGAACTGTTGTGCAATATTTGGATTACATAACCATGAACAACCAAGTCGTATTTTATACCATTTTATAGCTCACATAGCGTTTATTGTTGCGACGTTTTCGCCTACACAGTAGGCGTCTATCTGTCCAGATACAACAGGCAGCAGTCGATGAAAGAGTGAAATGTGCAAGAATGCTAATCAACTTCGGAGAAATAGTATTTGTGAAGGTGGTCAGTCCCTCTAGCTATAGGGCCATGAGAGGAGAACTGACCACCTACAGTAGTATATGTGATGAAGAGGGTTTAGAAAAACCGTGAGACAAGATTTGAAGAATTGAGAGACACATATGAGCGAGCATAATGGGAAAAATCTTTATACAGAGCCTTGTTTTCGCCACACAGTGCCTTCAACAGTCCCCCAATACAAAGAGGAAGGCGTGAAGGAAAGGAGTAGAAGTGAGTAATCTTCCCTCAACCTGAGTCCATGTGGTACAAGATCCAAATCAATCATGATAGAATTTACAAAATCAACATGATTATGAGAGAGATCTGGACGAATCACATCGACTCCAGGTTGAGGTACTGATATCTCATTCTACTCCTCTCCTTACGCTTCCTCATTTGTATTGGAATCTGTTGTGAAGCACTGTGTGGCAAAACGTTTCCTGAATAAAGATCCCATATGCTGTTCATAAGTGGTCACATCTCTACTATATATCGACTGTATCTCCACTACATATGTTACTGTATCTCAACAAGCGTCAGCAACAACTGCCCTTGTCCCGTGTTATTCCTTATAACTAAGCAAGCAGTATATATATGAGTACAATCCTATAAGTACATAGCCTACCTAGAACAATCCAAACAATCAATGTTGCTAATTAACATTGAGTTTGTGACTTTATATCCCATCGTCCGTCAACAACGTAGAGCCAGCAGCCTTACATCACATTCTTTGTGTCGGTTGAGTATAGAGGGAACGAAGGTATTACATGAAAGGTGAGTACAAATAGGAAGCGCGTCTGTCTGTCACTCACAGACGAAGGCGAAATCGAGACTGCCCAATATGTCTTGTTAAATAAAAGGACAACAAGTGCAACTACATGTAACATTTTATAGTGCAACGATTATTCGCTTCTCCATGATTGTTTGTCAAGCCATACAAACAATACATGGACACAGATGGTAATAGAAAAAAGGCCTCAGAGTGAGGTGCAAATACATGAGGTACCATTTCGATTTTCAAACAAGTGGCTAGTAGTAGTAGAAGTAGTGTTAGTAAATAGTAGTAGTATTAGTAGTATTATAAGTATAATGTCGTAGTAGTAGTGTAGTGACAAAAGTAATACAATATGATAGAGCAAGTAATTCGCACATGAGTAAAAGGATATAAAGCAAGGTACATGGTAAAACAAAAAAAATAGGTTGGACAAATATAACGGAAAGAGGCAGGTTGTTTCAGTGTTAACACTCTCTTGTACTGAGCTTTGTGTAGTATAAACAGACGAGACCAAAGTGGATTTGGCAGGTTTTACGTTTTTCAGGTGGATTCTTGTATTAAGGACTACGGAGAATGTGAAACTGCGTTGTTTTGTATTAATTGAATTCGAACAGCGTATCAGTGCTGATTCGAGGCACTTTACGTCACCCTGCGGAAATTAGTTATTCTCTTTTGATCCCAATAGGTGCGTACCCTGAATTCAGAGATGAATTGGGCTGAATTGTCGGTGTTGTAGCACAGGCGTTGTTTTCAAGTTATCGTATGTTCCTACATTCGCTAAATGTGTTTTCACTTGAGGCGGGTGGTCGAGGGTTCTTGCTGTGTTCACCTACGTAAATCTTGTCACAGCCTCCACAGGGTATAGTGTAAACTCCTGCACTGACTGGTTTCGTGGTGCATTGAGAGATTACGTCTGGATAATCCTTTATCGAAGTGCCTGGAAGCTGTGGTGACATCTGGTGTTACTTGTGAAAGTACTTTTGAAGACTTTCAGATGCAAACCTTGGTCCTGTTGGAGGAAGACTTATAACTTTGTTGGGAGTGGTGTGGTTGCTTGATAATAAATTGATCAGAAGAGCTCTTCTTGCAGTCCATTTTGATGAAAAAAAGAGGAAAATGTAACTCGGTTGCATGTTTGTGAATGAATGTACATTCCTGTCGTCAAGAAACTCAGACTACAAATTCGGTATGCCTCTTAGGAAAAACCCAGATGATGATGCCCTCCTTTGGTCTTGATATCTTGAACTGGATAAGAAGTGTGGAGAAGATCATTTTATCAGGTGGTTTTCCGATAAAACTTGAAATCTTAGGTTTGTTTTCTAACTTTGAGTGATGAGGACGTCGAGGAAAGTAGCTTGTACATTGGACTCTGTCTTCTAGTAAACTGGATCCCGTTCAACTGCAAAGACACCATTGCCTGAAGATCCCGCACATCTAAACGTTGTGGATAAATTACTGAAGGACGATTCCGTCCCACGTAACGTACCCAAGTAGTACGCATGAAGGGAGTGAAAGATGTGCGAAGTGTTCGGACTCTAGTGTTCCATGTAAAAAAAGATTGGCCTAGGACGGCACAGATGGGGACCCCATCCCATGAGAGCCGTATGTTTGTTTGTAGAGCTTGTATGGAAAGAAAAACAGTTGAAATTATACACAGAGTATCAATCAAGAACAACAAAATCTCCGGTGGGAGGTAAGGAAGATTAAGTGGTCCCTGGATTGACTTTACGTCGTAGAACCACAATGGCTTTTTGGGTAGTACTTTTGTGAAAGGAAGTCACACCAAACTGCTTAGTTTCTTGTTACGTATGGAGAGGTTACGGATGCGGTTGAGAAGGTCGCCTGAGTGTTTAAGATGAATGGGCTTTGGTCCCTCAGAAGGCAGGAAAAGACTTGTTAGGCAAGACTCTCCGGCTAGTTTGTTGAGCACTGCCCTATACCTTGACGTGATGTAGGTCTGAGAAGATATTGTGTTTATGGGACTTGGGTAAAACCATACATGGTGCTGGTTTTAGGGATGCTTGGTAACAAGTACAGTAAGTTTCTTCCTTCCTCTAGTGCTTTGAGTATTTGTCTGTGTTTTGTATAGAAAACTTTGGTGATCGGCTCCCACGTGTTGAGTGCTGATGGGTTCGAATGTAACTGATCACTCGAAAAGGTCCATCATTTTAGTGTTGTAGTCCGGTGTTGAGAATGACGACCCACCTCCTTTGTCGGCGGTGACATAATTTTGGGTGTCGTTGCGAGTCCTAAGAGTCAGTGAAGTATCGAGTCTAATAATGATTAGAAGAAGGTTTCACATAAAGCAGCAGTGAAGGATTTATATACAGGGCCTTCTCTCACTACTACAACAACAACTACTACTACACTATAGACATCGAATGGTACTCACAAGTATTGAGCCACTCTCTCAGAGCCTTTATATACCCTCTGTCCATAATACTGTTTGTATCGGCTTGACAAAGCTCCTGGAGAGCGAAACGTTGCCGCAATAAACTTGTCCCATTAGTTGCACTTGTGCCTTAAACTTTACATATTGTCGTTAAATCCTACCAACATTATTACAATATGTTCTGTGCAGAATGACCCAAATGGGTTAAAAGCCGAACATAAACTTAAATAAAAAACGAGCTGAGTTATTATACCTTCCTGGTCGAGCGTCACCACGACCTGCCTCCTAGTGTTACCGGTGTCTCATACATATGAGTAATTTCTTTATAGGTAATGATATAGGCATGGATGTCCCTCGTAATCTCCTTCGTTTGAGTTGACCAACTGAGTTACTTCTGCCCGGAATGTTTTGAAGACGTCATACGAATCAATCGGGTAATCTCAGCACCGTATAATTCAGTGATTCAAACCAGAGGTAAATTTACACTTATGAGGGTGAAAAATTACATGTCAAGGGGTAAAAATTTCTGTGTCTTTCTTTGTGCAAAACCGATAATCAATTTCGTTTTTTCTGACCTAAGTTTTTCTGACCATTTTATAATGGCGATAATTTTTTTTAACGAAGGAAGTAAATAGGAGAAAATGCGCTCAAGCCGAGGGAGTTACAAAAATGGAAGAAAGATTGAGAATCCCCTGATAACTGTGTCACACGATATTAGCCCAGCCTGAGCCATCCTTGATGCTTGACTGGTTGTGACTGAGTGAATATTGCACCATTAACAGGCGAGCCCTATTACGCAATTTATGATCCTATGACAAGGTCAGCTACAAAGAATAGAGCAAAAACTCAGAGCAAGGGCTCATGTTTTCTATTGCCTGCACCCCTGAAACATCAATCCTCACTTAAACCATGTTTTGCTTGCTTCACCTTACACATTTCAAATCCAAGTATGATAGCCCAGTTAAAGTACAGTCGCCTTAATAAATCCAAAAAGTGCTCATTCCTGACAACTGTGGTGAGAGCCCCTGAATCGTATTGATTGCCAGTGGTCAGCAGTCCCGTAAGTGGGGTGCTTTGCCTGATGACTGCTGCCATATGACAAGTCCCTGTAGAGACTCCGCCTCAAGATAATGTTTGTCCGTAACAATAGACATGTTGGAAGGCCACAGAGAAGACATGTATGCTAACTTCGAGATCATCAAGAATGATCACTCTCCATTGGTAGCTGTAATACTTAATCCCTCCCCGTATTGCATTGAAAAACACTGAACGTCGGCGTATTTGCTGACTGATCATGAATAGCAATTCAATAACAGTTATGTGAGTTGGTGCTCATCCCTATACACACTGGTTATCCCAGGAGGGGGCAGCGGTTGTCCGGGGCTTGAGATGTTTGTTGGCGCAGGGGCAGGGCTAGGCCAGATATTTTTGGTTGGCGGCTGGTTGGGTTTGACATGGGACCTACCAAGTATGGCCAGTAGGCCTGTAGCAGCGTTCCTCCCTTCTAAGATTCTAAACGTTTAATCTCTATACTCCGTCGCTGCATCACAGAAAACCCATGACTACTGACTTGGACATCCACATTTATAACAATTTCCTGATAAGTAATACAGAGGACCCCCCGGTTAACGATATTTTTTTCACTCATAAGTATTGTTCAGGTGCATACAGACCGAATTGTTCCATAAAGGAATATTGTGAGTAGATTAGTTCCATTTCAGATCCCCAAACAATATCACGAACAAACCGCACTTACATAAATACACTTACATAATTTGGACGCATTCGGGCGGGGTGATCGTAATGCGGGGTTCCACTGTATTTGTAAACATCACACATAACCTGGTTTATTATTTCCTTGATAGAGGAGCATTTGAGAGCTGATAGGTCAAGCCTCTTACACAGCTTGGCTTTCAAGCGTGAAATATATTTGACTGAATTATCAAAAAGAACCATCGAAGGTAGTTCGGGTACCATACAGAGAGTGCGAGGAAAAGATGTCCTAGAGCACTTTTTAAAACGAAATGAATACACAACCAGATTTCTGAGGATGTATATCAGTTACTCCCAAATATCCATAATGGATTCAAAACTTTGCTGAGATAGACATACACCACTCAAGCCTTCCAGGTGGAAATGCTTGTGAAGGCTTACTCAGCTCTGAACAACACAGTCAGAATACCAAGGCTGGCTCCTCCTCAGAAAATTAATGAATAGAAAAAGAAATAATTCACAAAGATAAACACTTTATTATTATATTAACGCAAGATAAAACAGTGATACATGAGGTGTATCCTACTTGAAAGAAAAAAGGAAAAATGTACATGAAAAAAATGACATTTTGAATTCAACTCGTAATATGTTATATGTTATACTGGGTGTCCTGGTTGCGGTTGACACAGTCCCTGTCGAAAATTGTAGCCGTTGAATGATGATGTGGTTGGGTCACAGTGTTGGTGACAACCAACGAACTAGGTCTTCACAGTCCTATAGTCTTGAATAGTCCAGTCCAGATGAACAAAGGAAACGCCGCTTCTTTACCACTGCAAAGATTTAGGGGTAGGTGCCTGCGGATTGCCTAAAAATTACTCGGGTAGGTAGATCAAAAAGTGACGTCTCAGGACTTCAGGCCGTCTCCTTTACAACACTTTTCTTTGCGGTATGACCGGTGACCCAGCTGTAATTCCAAGCTAGAAGAGACAAGGTTACCCACTGCATCAGAAATTCAACTCTCTATGATAAGTTATCAATACCTAATAGAAATGGGTAAATTATCTAAAAGCACAATGTGACTTAAGACTGAAAGGACTAAGTTTATTATTGTCATAAGTGAAGATTTCAACCAATATATCCAATAGATTAGGAGCTCAGAGACTTTTTTACTTACAGTTGTTGTCAGGGGAGCTGTCGCGCTCAAGTGTTTACTGTTTGACCGTCAGCCCCACACGTAACCTTCTGGGTGGAAAAAAGGTGTATGGGGGGATAGCGTGAGCCTATGACTGACGCTACCTTAAAGCAGCCGGCAATCAAACTTCCGGACCATATACTCCCGTCTCGCTGCTACCTATCGTTTGAACTTTCCCTCACAATGCCCTCATAACTGATCTTGTCGTTCTTTATTGCAGTACCATACAGAGAAATATACACCAAAAAAACAGCACATAGGTCCTAGTTTTAGCCAGAATGTCTCGTCGTAACTCACTACTCCTATGTAGCAGTTAATTTGTGTAATATTGGTATCCAGATCACATTATCCTGCCGCTTTAGTTCTTATTCAAGAATTTCATAGCTGCTCTTTTGAAGAACAATTTAAAGATTAACCCGTAAACGGTCCCAAGCCAGATCTACGATACACATGAGTCTGCTACAAAAGTAGATCTACGTTTTTTTCTTTTTTATATAATTTTCAAATATAAAAAAAAAAGTAGATCAAAGCTTTTTTACACATAATCGAAATGTAAAAAACAAGAAGATCTACTTTTTTTACATACTTTCAAATTGTTGAAAAAAACGTATATATACGTTGAGACCCGTTTACGAGTTAAAAATCTTTTTGAAACCAAAGATTGAGAGATAATCACCCTGAGGAAGGCAAAGGGAACCGTTTGTATCTACCTCACAAAATCAAGCATGTTTACCATCACCTCATAGATGATCCCAACAGTGGGAATGCTTAGACAACCTTTACTTTTCTTGTACTCCGAACCTGTCGAAACGGTTATGATTTTATTATTTTTTTAAGCCATCATTATGACGGTTGCCATCAGTATGACAGTTTCCATCTTGCAGTATTATTTAAACCCTCTTTCATAGTGACAATTCGGAAATAAGTCCTGACTAAATCGACCATAGTTACAGCTAACACGCTCAAAATAGTAAGGTAGTTCGTAACTAAGCACAGAAGGAGAACACACCCTAGTCCCAAAGCATCCTGTTTTTTTTAAATCAAAGGTAGCAAGAGTGAGATTGGTACCTTTTTCTATCACTCTGCAAGAAAGTAAGCAAAATACCTGTGTGCCTTTGTAGGGCAGTTCTTACATGTGAAAGGTATTTAGCCTTAACATTAAGCCTCAGAAACTCCTAATCCTACAATTAACTGTTTCTACTAGCATAGCAAATAAGGTCAGTGATGTGACTTGCATAAAAAACAATACACAGATGGGGTTAGAACCCGCAATCATAGTCACAAAACTCCAGTATTGTGAAAGTGAAAATCGAATTATCTGAGTAGAATGCTCCTCTTTATCCTCGTATCCAGATTATAGGACTTGGTATCCCTATAATTGCACAAAAAAGTAAATTTTCATATCTTTCCAGATTGATTTTTCCTTGCTGGGCCCATTATTTTGCCCAAAAATATATTTGTATTTCAGCCTTGAACCTCATCTTTCAGGTAAAATCCTTTGTCAAGCCAAGGGAAAAGAATTCCACATTAACACCAACTGCACATTACTAGGTTTTTCTGCATGCCATTGTGGCTGAGAAATAGTCCTGTAGAACTTACATCTGGCTATGACATATTCTCCATTATTATAAATTAATAACAATCAAGGGAGAAAGCGCTAAACCCGGAGGGATTATACAGCGCCTGGGGTGTGTGTATGTGGAATTCATTCAGGCTTAATTTGGGAAACTGGAGCAGCAGATCCAATTCCCTAATCAAGAGCCCTTAACTCAACCCACATCAAGGCACCGTTCCTTGAGGACAATATTCTCCAGCTTTCTAGGAAGTAATATTGGTAGTTCTTTGACAGTTTTAATTTAAATATCTTAGAACATTATCCACATCTTATAAATCTGCGGAGATTACTGTAAATCATCAGACAGTAACCTCAACCAATCTGTTATAATTCTTAAAATCAAATTTAGTTTTTGTGTCACATAGAGATCCTGGTTGGAATTAATATGGGCAAGTACTAGCTCGCTGGAGATCAAACACTTCCCTAACCATCGTTTGCAGATACTCATGTGGTACAATTCTTTTATCACTATTAGCACCCAGAGTCTAACTGGATTCAACATGCCATTCATGCAAACTTTTTCCATGCTGCCCCATTAACAAATCTTTCTAAATGACAATATAAGCGTTGAGGTACACATTTTGATTAGGAACAGCAACACCTTCTTTTCTGGGCACCCTTACATTTCTCATGAGCTCACTTTTGGAGATGCTGACCAGTATGGTTGCACAGGTGCCACCTTGTCTAAACCTAAGGGTCAAGCAGGCAACAAGCAGTATACACAATGTTCATAATACAACTGAACATGAACTACATGATCCCATAGGAAGATGGATTTTAATAACTGTTTGGTTAATGCTACATCAGAAATATAGACCAGTCTCCGGATTGCATTTACACAAATCAGTTTGTCTTTGCTCTTTATTGTTTTGCAAATAAATCACTCATGAAAGCACTTTCACTGGTTTTTTAATCTTTAAATAAGTAAATAACTCTCTAAAAATCTGACGATTATGTTAAAGCAAAAAAATCATAGCGATGCCTTGTTATGACAAATCACATTTCTACCACTGATGAGAACATTCTCCACTGACGTGAGCCCAAGAGTAACACCCGTCAAGAGAGGTTCCATGATGAGCTGTGGAGGGGCCTTATGATCTAGGAATTGATCTGTGGCCCGGTTCCTCTGAATTGAGTCTGAATACCTTCCATTCCCCCCCCCCTTGTAGCCATGAGCCTAACATGCCTAATTCCCCTAGTATTCCACCAGAGCCAGACCTCTCGTAGGCATGTCAGCTGCCCACACCTGCCTTCTGCTCACTGGCTCAGCAGCATTCACTCAGTTAACAAAACCTACTCCTCTCTCCCTCGTTGGGCATGGCCCTCCCTGGCCATGGGCACTTAACACACTGCCTGTGTACCCTACGACATTGCAAATACAGTAAGAAGCTTCCAAAGCCTTATCACTAAACCCCGCTCTGCAATAAGAAACACCAATAAGCCGTAAACATTGGTGACAGCAGCGCCTTGCAGCAAGTGTGTTTGACCGGGGAGAGTAAGATGGATGACGTCATCTCAACTTCATCACCCCACACAAGAAGCATCCGTCTCTCAGCGAGTTATCCTGATGTCGCGTCTGTACATTTCGGCATCCAGACACAGGTACAACAGGATTTGGCTGAAATTTACCAAATTTCTTCTAGAATTGTAATTGTGATCCACACCACAGCGTCCCATGCTGTTTCTCAAGTCATGTGTTCAATGTTACTTGTATGTTGCTGCTGTTGTTTTTCAGCTTGGCACGGCTATTTCAGCAAGTAAGAGGTGAGTTTGTGGTGATTTCTGTGTCCAGTGTGTTTTTCTCCCCATGTTTGTGGGTGGGAGAGGAGGAAGTGGCTGTTCCTTGCCTCACCCATGCTCGCCCTGCTGTACACCACACCATACACCACTCACCCTTGTTCTCACTCCCTCTGCAGTGTTTTCTGCTGTTTTCCGTGTGAATTCATTGCCAGAGCTGTGTATCCGAGTGCCCGAGGCCACTCACAGCCACGTGGATCACCAAGCCACGTGGGTTACCTAGCCAGACGTCCCTAGCCACATGCTGTGGTCTGCTGCTGCATCACTCCTATG
This sequence comes from Cherax quadricarinatus, assembly GCF_026875155.1. Taxonomy (NCBI): domain Eukaryota; kingdom Metazoa; phylum Arthropoda; class Malacostraca; order Decapoda; family Parastacidae; genus Cherax; species Cherax quadricarinatus. The sequence goes on from NC_069493.1 coordinate 12,467,219, forward strand.
ATATCACCCACGATGCTGCCCGATTTCATGACGTCACCTCAAGCCATCTGCTGAAGTTACTATGCTGCTGACGTCACCTCGCGATGTCACGCCTGACATCACCTGATGTCACATCGAGTGTTCTAGTAATTATTTAAGTATTGTCGAGAAGATTGAGAGAAGATATATGTCATGTGTTAATTCTTCTCAGTGTTCTCACATGTTTGTGTATAGCTTAGTGTCGATTTTTGCACAGAAAAGCATCATTTGTTAGTTTAAGCCATGTAGTACTGCATGTGCAGTGCAGGTGTGTGCAGTTTTTCCATGTGTCCTGCGTGGTCTGCACCCAGACCACTGTGTAGCACCTCGTGTTACTTGTCACCCAGTGTGACCCACGTGTTTGACAGCTGATATTAGTCAGCCCCGAGCATCTGAGCCTCTTGTAGAGAAAGCTCTTATGCCTGTCGCTCGTAATGCTCTACAGATTCGTACCTGCTACGATTCCCATCGAGATTTGTTTCACTTCACCTCCAGACCATCAGAGTGCAGTTACATGTAGAGAAACAAGTCTGGGGACCTTTAGACTAACCTCTGCTATAACTCCAACTGCCGAGAGAATGACACTCATCAAGCCGCAGTTTAAGCCCTGTCAGCAGGCGCTGTGTCAGCCTCGTGTCACAAGCTTCAGTAAGTTCCTGCACAAAGATGATGTCACTTTGACTGCTAGCCCACTCACTGCAGCATGGTGTATGCTGTTACAACTCCCAGATGTTTTTCTGAGTCATCTCTGCCATGACTCACTCCATGCTCGCCAGCAGTAACAGCCTCAGCGACAGTACCAGTCGAGAAATGTCCTCCTGAGTCGCTTGCCAGAAGAAGTCCTGCCCAGTTGTCAAGTATTGACGACGCCTCACTCGAGGGCACCAGCAGGTTGTGCCCCAGGTTGAGTGAAACCTGCAGCAACTCCTATGATGACTGCTTCACCGTTCCAGAGGAGACCATACCCCGTTATGTCACAGTGTTGCAGTATCTGTCCAGATGCAGGAAGGCGTGCAGTGATGCCCATCGACGCTCAATGCCTATGACCACGATATTTAGCACACCCCACATGTTTTTTTTCTTCCCTCCATGTAGGAAGTTTTTTTTTCCATATCCATGTATATCCAGTCATGGTCACGGTCGACCATGTGGTAGGTGGCCAAGTAAAATGTAGCCAGTGAGCCTACGTGCCTAATTCCCATAGTTTCCACCAGAGGCCAGGCCTCTCGGTGGGCATTCCAGCTTGCCCACACCTGCCTCTGCCTCACTCTCTCAGCGGCCTTCACTCAGTCAACATGACCTACTCCTCTCTCCCTCATTCTGCATGGCCCTCCCGGACCATGGGCACTGAACACACTGCCTGTGTACCCCCAGAGCATTGCAAATAAAGTAAGAAGCCTCCGAAGCCTAATCATTACTCCCCACTTCCAAGAACGACCCAATAAACCCACAAACACACATGTGCTGTATAATCTACGGGTTCAGCGTTCCCCCATGATTATAATAATAATAACAGAGAAACAAATTTTAGAGACTGAATCTGGTCACCTGAGATCAGGTTCCAAAGTTGCCAGAATAGTTGATGGAAGTAAATGGTATAAAATACTGACACAATGGAAAAATAAACACATATGCAGCATAATATGATCCTCTATTGACAACGTTTCGCCCACACAGTGGGCTTTATTTTTCCAGATTGGTTGATCCTAGTTGAACAGTTTACCAGCTGGTAATTCATAGATCCTTAGTACCCATAACCTTTAAGATGATCCTTCATTTATATAGTATAGCACTTCCAGTCTTTTGTGTAGTACTGAGTCATAAACCTTCTTACTGTCCAAGAAAATGCTATCTACCGAGCCCTCTCTCTCCTGTTGTCTGTTACCTTGACGTAGAACTACAGTAGGTTTGTGACACAGGATTTTCCCTCCTGGAATCTGTGTTGTCGTGTTTGAACTCTCACTTTTCCAGGTGTTTCACCACTCTTCTGATAATCTCAACTTTACACACTATTCACGTCAGTGACGTTGATATGTAGTTCAACGCATCCTGTTTGTCTCCTTTCTTAAAAAAGTGTGTCTGTGTATACTCACCTAATTGTGGTTGCATTGGTCGAGACCCAGCTTCTGGCCCCAATGTGTGTGTGTGTGTGTGTGTGTGTGTGTACTCACCTATTTGTACTCACCTAATTGTGGTTTGAAGGGGTCGATTCATAGCTCCTGGCCCCGCCTCTTCACTGGTCGCTACTAGTTCACTCTTGAATCATGAAATCGTAGTGACACGATTGCAAACAAACCATACCACGGATGGGATTTGATCCCGCGGTCACTCTCAAAACTCTAGAGCGACGGTCTGAAATTCTCTCTGACCGCATGATCAAACCCCACCTGTGGCATAGATCACTTTTCTTGCTCCATGAGCATTATCATACCTCTTCTTAAAGCTATGTATTGATCATGTCCAAGACTATTCCACTTCCAGACAACTCTGTGACTGAAGAAATACTTTCTAACATCCCTATGATTCATCTGAGTCTTCAACTTCCAACTGTGTCCCCTTGTTGCTGTGTCTCATCTGTGGAACATCCTGTCTCTGTCCACCTTGTCAATTCCTCTTAGTATTTTATATGTCGTCATCATATCCCCACTATCTCTCCTGTCCTCCAGTGTCGTCAGGTCGATTTCCCTTAACCTCTCCTCATAGAACATACCTCTTAGCTCTGGGACTAAGAACATAACAAAAGAAAGGAGGAGCACTGCAGCAGGCCTGTTAGCCCATACTAGACTAGTCTTGTTGCAAACCTTTGCACTTTCTCTAGTTTCCTTACATGCTTGGCTAGGTGTGGGTTCCAAACTGGTGCTGCATACTCCAATATAGGCCTGATGTACACAGTGTACAGGGTCCTGAATAATTCTCTGATAAGATGTCGGAATGCTGTTCTTAGGTTTGCTAGGTGCTCATATGCTGCAGCAGTTATTTGGTTGATGTTCCCCTCAGGAGATGTGCCCGGAGTTATTTTAACCCCAAGATCCTTTTCCTTGAGTTAGGTTTGCACTTGGTGGGGTTGAACTCTAGGAGCCAGTTTCTGGACCAGGCCTGTAGCCTGTCCAGATCCCTTTGTAGTTCTGCCTGGTCCTCTTCCAATTGAATTATTCTCATCAACTTCACATCATCTGCAAACAGGAACACTTCTGAGTTTATTCCTTCCTTCATGTTCACAAATACCAGGAATAGCACCGGTCCTGTGGCACCCTACTCGTCACAGGCGCCCACTCTGACACCTGTCTTCCTGGCAAGTATTCCCTGATCCATTGCAGTGCCATCCCTGTTATCCCTGCTTGGTCCTCCAGCTTTTGCACTAATCTCTTGTGTGGAACTGTGTCAAACGCCTTCATACAGTCCAAGAAAATACAATCTACACACACCCACTCTCTTTTGTCTTACTGCTGTCACCTTGTCATAGAACTCCAGTAGGTTTGTGACACAGGATTTCCCGTCCCTGAAAACGTGCTGGCTGTCGTTGATAATCTCATTCCTTTCTAGGTGCTCCACCACTCTTCTCCTGATAACCTTCTCCATGACTTTGCATACTATACATGTCAGTGACACTGGTCAGCAGTTTAGTGCTTCATGTCTGTCTCCTTTTATGAAAATTGAGACTACATTTGCAGTCTTCCATGCCTCAGGTATGGAAGACTGCAAATGCAGAGGGAGGGAGCCTCTGCTCCCTCTCTCAGGATCCATAGAGAGATGTTATCCTGCCCCATCATCTTTAAGGTATCTAGCTCACTCACCAGCCTCTTCACTTCCTTCTCGGTTGTATGTATTGTGTTCAACACCTGATGGTGTACCCCACCTCTCCGGCTTTCTGGAGTCCCTTCTGTCTCCTCTGTGAACACTTCTTTGAATCTCATGTTGAGTTCCTCACATACTTCACGGTCGTTTCTTGTAATCTCCCCTCCTTCCTTCCTCAGCCTGATTACCTGGTCCTTGACTGTTTATCTCCTGATGTGGCTGTACAACAACTTCGGGTCAGATTTGGCTTTCGCTGTTATGACATTGTCATATTGTCTTTGGGCCTCCCTTCTTACCTGTGCACATTCATTTCTGGCTCTACGACTTGTCTTATTCTCCTGTGTCCTTTGCCTTTTATACTTCTTCCACTCTCTAGCACACTTGGTTTTGGCCTCTTAACACCTTTGGGCTAAATCGAGACACATGTGCAACATCTGGGTATCTTTATTGTAGACGTTTCGCCATCCAGTGGCTTAATCAATACAAATTCCAGGACATAACTTGAAGACAGATACCAAGATGTCGCACATGTGTCTAAATTTCATCTTGTCGGTATTGTATACCGTTCTTGTACAACCCTTGGGTGAACCAAAGCTCATCCTGGCTTTCTCTTTATTCCTGTTACCCTTGGGTACAAACCTCTCCTCAGCTTCCTTGCATATTGTTGTTACATATTCCATCATCATCTCGTCTGTAAAGAAAAAGGACACAAGTGCAACTAATGTGACATTTATTGTGGCAACGTTTCGCTCTCCAGGAGCTTTATCAAGCCATTACAAAGAATACATGGACACAGAGGGTATATAAAGGCTCAGAGTGAGGTGCAATACTAGTGAGGTAACGTTTCGATGTTCACTAGTGGTAGTAGTAGTAGTAGTAGTAGTAGTAGTAGTAGTAGTAGTAGTAGTGACAAAAGTAATACAATGTGGTAGAACAATTAATTCGTACATGAGTAAAAGGATATAAAAGCTATTACTTGGGTAACATAAAAATAGGTTGGACAAATATAGACTGGAAAGAGGCAGCTTGTTTCAGTGTTCACTCTCTGTAATGTGCTTTGTGTAGTATAACAGGAGAGACTATGTGATGGCAGGGTTTACTGTTTTCAGGAGGATTCTTGCTAAGACTTCGGAGATGGTGAAGCTGCCGTTGTTTTGTTTAATTGTATTCGAAACAGCGATCAGTGCTGATTCGAGGCACTTGCGTCTGCGGAAATTAATTTCGGTGTTGTACACGCCTGTGTACAACACCGAAATTCCACCAATCATCTCATGAAATTCAGAGACGCCCAATTAGTGATCAAAGAAACTAATTTCCGCAGACGCAAGTGCCTTGAATCAGCACTGATCGCTGTTTCGAATACAATTAAACAAAACAACGGCAGCTTCACCATCTCCGAAGTCTTAGCAAGAATCCTCCTGAAAACAGTAAACCCTGCCATCACATAGTCTCTCCTGTTATACTACACAAAGCACAGAGAGTGAACACTGAAACAAGCTGCCTCTTTCCAGTCTATATTTGTCCAACCTATTTTTATGTTACCCAAGTAATAGCTTTTATATCCTTTTACTCATGTACGAATTAATTGTTCTACCACATTGTATTACTTTTGTCACTACTACTACTACTACTACTACTACTACTACTACTACTACTACTACTACTACTACTACTACTACTACTACTACTACTACTACCACTAGTGAACATCGAAACGTTACCTCACTAGCATTGCACCTCACTCTGAGCCTTTATATACCCTCTTTGTCCATGTATTGTTTGTAATGGTATGATAAAGCTCTTGGAGAGCGAAACGTTGCCACAATAAATGTCACATTAGTTGCACTTGTGTCCTTTTTCTTTACATTTTATATTTTTATTATTATCACACTGGCCGATTCCCACCAAGGCAGGGTGGCCCGAAAAAGAAAAACTTTCACCATCATTCACTCCATCACTGTCTTGCCAGAAGGGTGCTTTACACTACAGTTTTTAAACTGCAACATTAACACCCCTCCTTCAGAGTGCAGGCACTGTACTTCCCATCTCCATCTTTACATATTGTCGGTAATTCTACCAACTTTATTACAATCTTCTCGTCTACTGACTTCCCTGCCAGTTCTCTGTCCTACTGAACCTCAAGCAGGAAATTCTTCATGGCTGTGTAGTCCCCTCTCCTGTAGTTTGGCTTCATTCTTCCTGCCCTTCCTGCTTCCCTCTCCACTTGTACCTCTACTGTGTGTGTGTGTGTGTGTGTGTGTGTGTGTGTGTGTGTGTGTGTGTGTGTGTGTGTGTGTGTGCGCGTGCGTACGTGCTCATATTGTTTCTTTCTTAAGTAAAACCATGAACAATCGTCGTTAAACATCAGTAATGAGGAGCACCCCGTTACTCATTTGTTCAGTTCTTGTGACTAAAAGCCCAGCTAGAGGCCGGGCTCTTTTTTATCTAATGTCGGGTCAAATAGGTTGTTACTGCTGGCGGCCTGTATACCTACATATCCATCACAACCTGTTTAATCAAGCATTTGTTTCCCCTGGAGTATCATTTTCCTCTACAAAACTCCTGAGTGTGAATTTGTGTTATTAACCACACATTACCAAGACTTTACAAGTCTCAAATATGTGTTATTAACCACATATTACCAAGACTTTACAAGTCTCAAATATGTGTTATTAACCACATATTACCAAGACTTTACAAGTCTCAAATATGTGTTATTAACCACATATTACCAAGACTTTACAAGTCTCAAATATGTGTTATTAACCACATATTACCAAGACTTTACAAGTCTCAAATATGTGTTATTAACCACATATTACCAAGACTTTACAAGTCTCAAATATGTGTTATTAACCACATATTACCAAGACTTTACAAGTCTCAAATATGTGTTATTAACCACATATTACCAAGACTTGATTACAAGTCTCAAATATGTGTTATTAACCACATATTACCAAGACTTGATTACAAGTCTCAAATGTGTGTTATTAACCACATATTACCAAGACTTGATTAAAAGTCTCAAATATGTGTTATTAACCACATATTACCAAGACTTGATTACAAGTCTCAAATGTGTTATTAACCACATATTACCAATACTTTACAAGTCTCAAATATGTGTTATTAACCACATATTACCAAGACTTGATTACAAGTCTCAAATATCATAATTCACATTTCTAAATTCCAATTTGAAACCTGTCCAAAATATTTTCTATCTGCACTTTACATCAATATTGGTCAAACGTGCGTCATGAATTTTAAATTTGCAATTTTCCCGTCCATATGAAAGGTATTTTCAACTTCGCCTATGTAATATAGAAATCAATTATTTTTTAATTAATATGAGTAGCTGGTAATATCCTTTTTTCAGTAGGGATTACATATTTCTGGGAATATATACCAAGATGAGTATCTATCGGTATATATACTCCGATATGTGAATGTGTCTTGGGGAACATGTATCGTGAAGTGTATATCTTAGAGAGTATATACCCTGAGATATATATGCCAGTATATTTTCACAAAAATGTGAATATGTCAGTGTTATTTTACAGACAGGTGAAATAGTTAATAATTAAGAGATGTGTATCTGTCTGTGTACTGAGAGAAGTGTTTCTGTGTGTGTACATATATATATGATAAATTAGACACATGTGCAACTCTTGTGTATCTTTATTAAGGAAACGTTTCGCCACACAGTGGCTTCATCAGTCCACACACAGGAGAAACTTGAAGAATAGGAGGAGAATGAGGTAATCTGTCCCTCAACCTTGTGTCGATGTGGTCTGAAAGAATAGAGAAATTCCAAGCGCTTTCGTGACTACTAACATTATCAAGGAACTATGAAAGTAAATCATCCAAGGAAGCTATATAAGGGGTCTGGCCAACACCTCACTATCAGATCCCACAACGGTTAAACACCTGACGCGCGCCGACCCAACTTGGATAGGTCCTTTGCACAACTCACCCCCAAGCTATTCTACCCAAGAAAATTTAAAAATTATTATTTGTCCAGTGTATTATTAAATTCTTCCCAAATTCTATTAATTATAAATGGATCTAATTTATATAAACCAAAGGAAATATTCATATTATTGTCAAAACTGCTTTTTATGAAACAAGATTCAATTATATTCCTGTCGACCATGGACTTGCTTGATACTACTTTCTCAACTTTTGAAAATCAATTGGATGGTTAAAATCTCTTACATGAATAAATAGAGCATTGGAATCTTGTCCAGTTCTAATGCTATATTTATGTTGTTTTAATCTTAGTTCGAGATTTTTACCAGTTTGACCGTAATAAACTTATCGCAAATGTTACAAGGAATCTTATAGACACATCCATCAGCATTTTGGGGGAATTCTTTATCAAAAGTTTTTTCACTGTATCAAGATTTTTGAATACAACTTTAATATTAAAAGTCTTAAGAAGAGAAGGCATATCAACCAAGTTTTCATGGTAAGGGAGAACCAACATATTTTTAGTTGAATAAGGCTGGTTGTCCCTTATTGGATTATAAAAAGTGTTTCTAGCAACTTTAAAAGATTTATCAATTACATTTCTTGGGTATTTTAAATCATTACCTATTTCATAAATTTTGGATATTTCCTCATCTATGAACTCAGGACTACAAATTCGTAAAGCTCTCAAAAACATTGATGAGGAAACAGACAGTTTGACTCTATCTTGATGCGAGGAATAATAGTGGACATAGGAACAGTTATTTGTAGGTTTTCTGTAAATTTTAAATTTGAATTCATTATTACCCTTAATAATTAAAACATCTAGAAAAGGCAATGAGTTATTTTCTTCAAACTCAACAGTAAAGTTTATAGAATGGGCTAAGCTATTTAATTTTGAAATCACCTGTTTACTGTGATCTTATTGCATATATATATATATATTATATATATATATATATATATATATATATATATATATATATATATATATATTATATATATATATATATATATATATATATATATATATATATGTCGTGCCGAGTATGTAAAACTGGTCAATTAGCAATAACTCATTTAAAATTAAGTCCTTTCGAAAATTTTCTCTTATACGATTAAAGATATAATTTTTTCATTAAAGTTAATGTAAAAATTTTTAATAATGCATCAAAAGAATCTTAGAAAACTTACCTAACCTTATTATAAGAAGAGCAATTTATTTTAGCCTAACCCAACTTATATTTTAGATTTGTTTACAGTAATTTAATACTAAACAAAAACAGTGAAATATATTTTTTTCGTTAGGTTCAGAATGATTTTGGCGAAATTATTGCATACATAAATTTTCACTTGTCCTGTATGGCAAGATGAACGTTGCTATTTAAGCCAAGATCGCAAGTTCTGCCTATTCGGCACGACATATATATATATATATATATATATATATATATATATATATATATTTTTTTTTTTTTATTATCACACCGGCCGATTCCCACCAAGGCAGGGTGGCCCGAAAAAGAAAAACTTTCACCATCCATTCACTCCATCACTGTCTTGCCAGAAGGGTGCTTTACACTACAGTTTTTAAACTGCAACATTAACACCCCTCCTTCAGAGTGCAGGCACTGTACTTCCCATCTCCAGGACTCAAGTCCGGCCTGCCGGTTTCCCTGAATCCCTTCATAAATGTTACTTTGCTCACACTCCAACAGCACGTCAAGTATTAAAAAACCATTTGTCCTCCATTCACTCCTATCAAACACGCTCACGCATGCCTGCTGGAAGTCCAAGCCCCTCGCACACAAAACCTCCTTTACCCCCTCCCTCCAACCCTTCCTAGGCCGACCCCTACCCCGCCTTCCTTCCACTACAGACTGATACACTCTTGAAGTCATTCTGTTTCGCTCCATTCTCTCTACATGTCCGAACCACCTCAACAACCCTTCCTCAGCCCTCTGGACAACAGTTTTGGTAATCCCGCACCTCCTCCTAACTTCCAAACTACGAATTCTCTGCATTATATTCACACCACACATTGCCCTCAGACATGACATCTCCACTGCCTCCAGCCTTCTCCTCGCTCCAACATTCATCACCCACGCTTCACACCCATATAAGAGCGTTGGTAAAACTATACTCTCATACATTCCCCTCTTTGCCTCCAAGGACAAAGTTCTTTGTCTCCACAGACTCCTAAGTGCACCACTCACTCTTTTTCCCTCATCAATTCTATGATTCACCTCATCTTTCATAGACCCATCCGCTGACACGTCCACTCCCAAATATCTGAATACGTTCACCTCCTCCATACTCTCTCCCTCCAATCTGATATTCAATCTTTCATCACCTAATCTTTTTGTTATCCTCATAACCTTACTCTTTCCTGTATTCACCTTTAATTTTCTTCTTTTGCACACCCTACCAAATTCATCCACCAATCTCTGCAACTTCTCTTCAGAATCTCCCAAGAGCACAGTGTCATCAGCAAAGAGCAGCTGTGACAACTCCCACTTTGTGTGTGATTCTTTATCTTTTAACTCCACGCCTCTTGCCAAGACCCTCGCATTTACTTCTCTTACAACCCCATCTATAAATATATTAAACAACCACGGTGACATCACACATCCTTGTCTAAGGCCTACTTTTACTGGGAAAAAATTTCCCTCTTTCCTACATACTCTAACTTGAGCCTCACTATCCTCGTAAAAACTCTTCACTGCTTTCAGTAACCTACCTCCTACACCATACACTTGCAACATCTGCCACATTGCCCCCCTATCCACCCTGTCATACGCCTTTTCCAAATCCATAAATGCCACAAAGACCTCTTTAGCCTTATCTAAATACTGTTCACTTATATGTTTCACTGTAAACACCTGGTCCACACACCCCCTACCTTTCCTAAAGCCTCCTTGTTCATCTGCTATCCTATTCTCCGTCTTACTCTTAATTCTTTCAATTATAACTCTACCATACACTTTACCAGGTACACTCAACAGACTTATCCCCCTATAATTTTTGCACTCTCTTTTATCCCCTTTGCCTTTATACAAAGGAACTATGCATGCTCTCTGCCAATCCCTAGGTACCTTACCCTCTTCCATACATTTATTAAATAATTGCACCAACCACTCCAAAACTATATCCCCACCTGCTTTTAAACATTTCTATCTTTATCCCATCAATCCCGGCTGCCTTACCCCCTTTCATTTTACCTACTGCCTCACGAACTTCCCCCACACTCACAACTGGCTCTTCCTCACTCCTACAAGATGTTATTCCTCCTTGCCCTATACACGAAATCACAGCTTCCCTATCTTCATCAACATTTAACAATTCCTCAAAATATTCCTTCCATCTTCCCAATACCTCTAACTCTCCATTTAATAACTCTCCTCTCCTATTTTTAACTGACAAATCCATTTGTTCTCTAGGCTTTCTTAACTTGTTAATCTCACTCCAAAACTTTTTCTTATTTTCAACAAAATTTGTTGATAACATCTCACCCACTCTCTCATTTGCTCTCTTTTTACATTGCTTCACCACTCTCTTAACTTCTCTCTTTTTCTCCATATACTCTTCCCTCCTTGCATCACTTCTACTTTGTAAAAACTTCTCATATGCTAACTTTTTCTCCCTTACTACTCTCTTTACATCATCATTCCACCAATCGCTCCTCTTCCCTCCTGCACCCACTTTCCTGTAACCACAAACTTCTGCTGAACACTCTAACACTACATTTTTAAACCTACCCCATACCTCTTCGACCCCATTGCCTATGCTCTCAAGTAGGTGTCAAAGCAGCTGAGCGCTGTATTCTTGAGCGGTCTCCTCCCGAAAGGTCTACGGCTGAGCGGTCTCCTTCCATGCCCGCTCGAGCCCCAGCCCGTCCACGCTGACCCGCGACATTGACCTCACCTTCGACCACCTCATCCTCGACCACCTCACCTTCGACCACCTCACCCTCGACCACCTCGCCCTCGACCACCTCGCCCTCGACCACCTCGCCCTCGACCACCTCGCCCTCGACCACCTCGCCCTCGACCACCTCGCCCTCGACCACCTCGCCCTCGACCACCTCGCCCTCGACCACCTCACCCTCGACCACCTCGCCCTCGACCCCCTACCACACCCCCACCTGCGCCTCACATGCCCGCGCGACCAGGGGCCCGCCCGCACCGACCCACGCCCCCCTCGCACCCGCCCCCACACCCACCCCGTGCCTTCTGCAGCGTCGTCCGGATCGCCCCCACCCCCCGAATTTTTTTCCGATTTTTTTCAATTTTTTTTTTAATTTCTTGTGCTCTCCAATTCCTTGGATCAAGTTTTTCTCTATATCAATAATACAAAGACTCCATCTCCTCGGATCAAGATTTTGGATACCCCCCTCTGGGGTAAGCATTCAAAATGGGCTCCCACTTGCATCCCAAATTCCCTGCTCCAATTCCTCGGATCAAATTTTCCTCGAAATCAATAATACAAAGACTCCAACTCCTTGGATCAAGTTTTTCTCGATAATACAAAGACTCCATCTCCTCGGATCAAGTTTTTGGATTCCCCTCTCTGGGGGTAAGCATTCAAATGAACTCCCCCTATGGGGCATGGTACTTTCTCTTACTACAGGTCTAAACAAGTGTGACGTCACCCCATCTGTGTTTACTCGGCGGTCAGTGACGTCACGTGATGACCTCACACACAGGCTGAATCTTGTCGACTTCCCACTATGTCAGTGACGTCACGTGATGACCTCACACACAGGCTGAATCTTGTCGACTTCCCTCTATGTCAGTGACGTCACGTGATGACCACACACACACAGGCTGAATCTTGTCGACTTCCCTCTATGTCAGTGACGTCACGTGATGACCACACACACAGGCTGAATCTTGTCGACTTCCCACTATGTCAGTGACGTCACGTGATGACCACACACACACAGGCTGAATCTTGTCGACTTCCCACTATGTCAGTGACGTCACGTGATGACCTCACACACACAGGCTGAATCTTGTTGAGCAGACAATAAAATGCTGGATAACACTAATACACAATATTTTCATTTATTATACAACCAATACATTTCATATTCATCCAACCAAAAAAAATCATTGAAAAAAGGTACAATTCATTGACTAACATCAACATATTTTTTCTTGAAATTCTGTGCATTCTGTTCTGGATCTTCTTCGTCGTCACTATCTCAGTATTAAACATTTCATATACAACATAGGGAAAACATTTTCACTCTTAACCCAAGATATCCCAAATAATTTCACATTTTTTCGTTATTACCCACAACAATCCACAATTTCTTTACTAAAGATTCACTCTCCTCAAGTCTAGACATTTTTCTCGTTTTAACTATTTCATCAGAAAAAGTCTGGCGAGTCTTACCTGACCGATCTCAGATAACATCTCAGGTCACTCCCCCACGAAGTAACCTTCTCTCTCTCCTTACCCCTTCCCCCACCATCTCACAATTTTCACTCATAACCCACAATTTTTCTCGTTTTTAACTATTTCATCAGAAAAAGTCACCACAACACTTACAACTTATAACCACTTTTCGATAAATTCACTAGTCACAATTTTACATATTACGAAGTTAATACGCGCACACACACACACACCACACACACACACACACACACACACACACACACACACACACACACACACACTTTTCTCAATATCTCTTAAGAAATATTCTCTCTTCGACAACCTTCATCATCACACTACAGAACAACCCCCAGATTACTTCGAACACTCTCATAAATCATTAAATACTCACAAAAAAATACCTTTGAACATTTCCAAACACCGAAACACTTCCAAAATATCATTTTGAATATTCCCAAATAAGATTTGACATCTCTAATTTCTCTACACTTATATTATTTCATTAAATTACAACTCACTACCCAAACTCCTCCCTCAGTCTCCAGACTTCACAACATTATCACAAAAACTAACTCAAACACTTTACTTTGAACAACAAAAACACCATAAATTATCTTTGAATACTCCAAAAACATCATTCGAACACAGCCAAATCACCACTGAATACTCCCAGAACACCTTCATAAGTACTCTTGCACATCATTTGAACAGCTTCAAAAACACCCTTGAATAGCCTCAAAACACCATTTGAGTACTCCCAAATGCACCACTGAATACTACTAAAACACCACCAAAATCACCATAAACTAAGATCAACATCACAGACTAACACCCATTTTCACACAAATCCTCTCAAATCACTATAACCAAGACGATTACCAATTTCTACGAGTACACTCTCCTCCAACTAAGATATAACATGAGCGCAAAAAAACATGAACATAAACCAAACACACACGAACACTTACAACAGAATCACCTCTTTTTCGGCATCTCTAGTTCGACAACAACACCACAACCCACATCACCCACAACCCACATCACTCACAACCCACAACACCCACAACCCACAACACCCCACAACCCACAACACCCACAACAACAACCCACTTATAACATCTTTTACGATATCTCTAGTTCGACAACAATACCCACAACCTCATCACTTACCCATTTATTCACAATTTTTCCTCTTTCGATACAAATTTTTCCCTTCTTTTTTTTGAATCTTAAAATGTAATACACATTCCTCCCTACATTACTAAAATTCTAATAAAATCCTCTCCATCCCCATCTCCTTGTATCCACGTAAATTAATATTATACTCACAACAACTAATCATCTCACTACCCAACTACTGCGACATGTTTCTACACACTCCAATCTTTTCCAGTGTATCATAACTTTTCACTTCTAAAATTTCTTTTATAATATTCACACATACCTTTATTTTCAGTAAAATCCCCCCATATTTCATTAAATTTTTAATACAACCCTCCCATACCCCTCTCCATCTCACTCACATTTCTTCACATCCACTCACCCGTTTCCCATCACACCTCTTCAGAACAAACACAAAATCACATTTCACATCCACAAATGCATCTCATCACCCATCTCAAATCCACTAAAATCACTGTATCAAAGATATTCACAAAATTCTATGACCACCTAACTCACACAGACAACTCACTTTACTTTGAACACCTTCAAAACACTCTCATACATCATTTGAGACCACCTTTTCTCAAAATCTCTTAAGAAATATTCTCTCATCGACAACCTTTATCATCTCACTACAGAACAACCCACAGATTACTTCGAACTCTCTCATAAATCATTTGAATACTCACATAAACACCTTTGGACATTTTTCAAAACAACACTGAAACATTTCCAAGTCAACATTTTGACTACTCCCAAATAAGATTTGACATCTCTAATTTATCTGCACTTACATATTTCATTAAATTACAACTCATCCCCCAAACTCCTCCCTCATTCTCCAGATTTTTACAACAGTATCACAAAAACTAACTCATGTACTTATGTCATGAGACATTACCAACACTAACACACACACACACACACCACACTTTACTTTGTACAACACCAAAAACATCATCAATTACCTTTGATTACTCCAAAAACATCATTTAACACATTCAAGAAACATCATCAAACTCCTTTGAATACTTCCAAAACACCACTGAATACCACCAAAACAGCACCGAATACTGCCCAAACAACACTAAAAATCTCCAGAAACTAAGATCAACACCACCAACTAACACCCATTTTATAGAAATCCTCTCAAATCACTATAACCAAGACGATCCCACTCACCTCAGACTATTATATAACATGAGCGCAAGAAAAAGCACTCATAAATCATTTGAATACTCACAAAAAACACCTTTGAACATTTCCAAACAACACCGAAACACTTACAGCAGGATCACCACCAACTGAAAACATAACATGTACACACACACAAAAAAAAACTAAGACATCCATCAACTATTATCAATGACCGCTCATTTTTATAAACATTCGCACAAAAAATCACAATCTCCAACTCCATACAATATCTAATACACTCCTCTCACTACCACCAATACATTCCAGCACAGATAGGGATACCTCCCATGACATCACACTCCATCCTGTGTTTACTTGACGTCACATCCCACTTTTACTTCATTTAACTTATTGAGAGGAAGCTACTTGTTTGAACCTGTTATGTCTCCAATATCTAAGATCACCACAATCAAGACGTTTACCAAATTCTATAACCCCACCACTAAGATGACACATTTTTGTTCACATTCTCTTAAAACATCATCATAAAGAAGATCACTAAAACTGTCTATACTTTTACTAAGATCACATAACATTTTGTCTTCTCTAACTCACTCACGAATTTACATTCTCATTCACACTTACACATTTCATTAACCGAAATTACATCTCATCCACCAAACTCCTCCCTCATTCTCCAGACTTTACAACATTAGCACAAAAAAAACTAACTCATACACATATGACATGAGACGTTCCCACAACTAACACACTAACTATCTTTGAACCAACTCTGAACATCACCGAAACACCACTGAACATCTTCAAAAATGCTCTGCACATCATTTGAACACCTTCAAAAACACCATCAAACACCTCCGAATACTCCCAAAACACTACTGATTACTACCAAATCACCACTGAATACTACCAAAACACCGTCAGAATCACCAGAAACTAAGTTTAGCATCACCAGCTAACACCCATTTTATAGAAATTCCCTCAAATCACTATAACCAAGAACTCCCTCCCCATGGGCACAAAAACAAGAAAAACTTGAACACAAACATAATACACAAACACTTAGTGCATGATCACCATCATCTGAAAACACATCTTGTACACACATAAATCTAAGACAACCACCAACAACAATCACCCATGTTCACTTACCTCAAAAATCACTAATATCACAGAAAACACTCGTAACATCACACCCAACCCACCTTGTTTCAACCTGTTGTACCCACAATATCTAAGAACACTATAACCAAGACGATTACCAGATTTTATGACCCCACCACTAATATCACAGAAAACACTCATTTTTATAATCATTCACACAAAAATCACGATCACCAATTCCATATCATGTTTACCATCATCTATCAACCCTCATCACCAAAATCACCAAAAATCTAAGATCATGCATCTCAAAACTACTATGATCACTGAAAACACTTATTTTTTTAAACATTCGCACAAAAATAAGACATACACAAAAAATACAACGACACTTCCACCAACATCTATAACATAACATGAGCACTATAACATATCACCATCACCAAAAAAAAAAAAAAAAAATAATACACACCCACAACTTATACATTTCAATCACAAATTTAAGACATGAGACATACACACCAAATCTAAGACATTCACCTCCAACTAAGACATACACATCATAACTAAGACATACACCAAAACCTATACTTGACATATTAACAATAAATATAAGACATAAGCACAAAAAAATTTACCATGTCATGAGACATTACCAGAACTAAGTCACACACCTCCAACTAATACACAATAACTTTACTAAGTTCATGTTAACTATTCATCAACTAAAAATATTAATACAATTCAACCACCAAATTTGTTATAATCATGTTGTGCAAGAAAGGTATAAAATACCGACAATATGAAAGTTAAGACACATGTGCAACATCTGGATATCTTAAAGATA
The DNA here is from genome assembly GCF_026875155.1 of Cherax quadricarinatus. NCBI lineage: Eukaryota > Metazoa > Arthropoda > Malacostraca > Decapoda > Parastacidae > Cherax > Cherax quadricarinatus. The sequence continues at coordinate 12,484,686 of NC_069493.1, forward strand.
TCTAGATGTTGCACATGTGTCTTAACTTTCATATTGTCGGTATTTTATACCTTTCTTGCACAACTTGTCAGACACTGCAACATCATGGAATCTTGGTTCAGAGGACATCTACAAGACCTTCTTCACGGCTTCTGCAACTAACCCAACTCTCTGGGAAGGACCTACTTCCACTGGGAAATCCCGCCTACCAGTGACTGCCCTCGTCTGCTGCCCGTCCCTATCCACTGACGCCTATATAAACCGCCTGTCTTCTTGCCTTTGCTCCAGATTCTCCTCCACCACGATGCTGTGAACACTAACTCCAAGGCTCAGGGACTGATTACCTCATCTTTTGTATATAGTTCTACTGTCTTCCTATTATGTCCTAGAATCTGTATTGATAAAGCCACTGGATGGCGAAACGTCTACAATAAAGATATCCAGATGTTGCACATGTGTCTTAACTTTCATGTTATAATCATCAAAAAGTAATACTGTTTTACACATTTTTTCTCAAACTAAATATTCATACCACATTTATCATTTCTCACCTATGCTATACATCATATTTCTCATCCACATCATCCCTGAAACATCCTTCCTTATTCATCCGTATATCTCTTAGAGATGTTTTAACCCCGACGACCATCACGACGTAGGAGCCAGAGCAACCATCACCACTCCAACACCACCTACTACACTCTGGCTCCTAGTGTCATGATGGGTCGTCGGGATAAAATATCTCTAAGAGATATACGGATGAATAAGGAAGGATGTTTCAGGGTTGATGTGGATGAGAAATATGATATGTAGCATAGGTGAGAAATGATAAATGTGGTATGAATATTTAGTTTGAGAAAAAATGTGTAAAACAGTTTTATTTTTTGATGATTATAACAAATTTGTTGGGTAAATTGTATTAATATTTTTAGTTGATGAATAGTTAACATGAACTTAGTAAAGTGATTGTGTATTAGTTGGAGGTTTGTAGATGAATGGTTCAGAGAACCGACATGTTGATAAATTAGACACATGTGCAACTCTTGGGAATCTTTATTGAGGAAACGTTTCGCCACACAGTGGCTTCATCAGTCCATACGTAGGAGAAACTTGAAGAACAGGAGGAGAATGAGGTAATCAGTCCCTCAACCTAATGTGACACTACCTATGACTGCTACACCTCTCCTGCCATACGGTTTATAAGCTGCTTCTCCGCTCATCTGCCGTATTCTACTCAAGATTGATGGACTGAACACATCGACTCAAGGTTGAGGGACTGATTACCTCATTCTCCTCCTGTTCTTCAAGTTTCTCCTATGTATGGACTGATGAAGCCACTGTGTGGCGAAACGTTTCCTCAATAAAGATACCCAAGAGTTGCACATGTGTCTAATTTATCATTAGTTGGAGGTGTGTGACTTAGTTCTGGTAATGTCTCATGACATGGTAAAAAATTTTGTGCTTATGTCTTATATTTATTGTTAATATGTCAAGTATAGGTTTTGGTGTATGTCTTAGTTAAGATGTGTATGTCTTAGTTGGAGGTGAATGTCTTAGATTTGGTGTGTATGTCTCGTGTCTTAAATTTGTGATTGAAATGTGTAAGTTGTGGGTGTGTATTATTTTTTTTTTTTGGTGATGGTGATATGTTATAGTGCTCATGTTATGTTATAGATGTTGGTGGAAGTGTCGTGGTATTTTTTGTGTATGTCTTATTTTTGTGCGAATGTTTAAAAAAATAAGTGTTTTCAGTGATCATAGTAGTTTTGAGATGCATGATCTTAGATTTTTGGTGATCTTGGTGATGAGTGTTGATAGATGATGGTAAACATGATATGGAATTGGTGATCGTGATTTTTGTGTGAATGATTATAAAAATGAGTGTTTTCTGTGATATTAGTGGTGGGGTCATAAAATCTGGTAATCGTCTTGGTTATAGTGTTCTTAGATATTGTGGGTACAACAGGTTGAAACAAGGTGTATAAATAACAAAAAGGCACAATACCGTGACTGGAACAATACGCAAATAACCCTCACATAAAAGAGAGAAGCTTACGACGACGTTTCGGTCCGACTTGGACCATTGACAAAGTCACACTAACAGAGGTGTAGCAGGACAGCTATATATAGGCAGGAAGAGGTGGAGGTAGTAGTAGTAGTAGTAGTAGTAGTAGTAGTAGTAGTAGTAGTAGTAGTAGTACAAGAATTGTGTATAATACCGACAGGATGAAATAACACATGCATTTTTTTTTTTTTTTCACCACTTCCCCTTTCACGCACCTCGGTGCGCTTGCTCGCCCTCTGTGGGTTTCTAGCTCTCTTGCAGTGCTCCCCTTCCTTTGTATTTGACTGGCTCGTCTTCCTTATTTCCCACTTCTACCACTACCACTACTACTACCTCTTCTTCTTCTACTACAACTACTGACGAAATTAAGACACATGTGCGGCGTCTGGTTGTCTTTGTTGTGGACGTTTCGCCATCCAGTGACTGGCTGGATGGTGAAACGTCTACGGTGGGGATGCCCGGGTGTTGTGCATGTGTCATTTCATCCTGTCGGTATTATATACAATTCTTGTACTACTACTACTACTACCACTACTACTACCTCCACCTCTTCCTGCCTATATATAGCTGTCCTGCTCCACCTCTGTTAGTGTGACTTTGTCAATGGTCCAAGTCGGACCGAAACGTCGTCGTAAGCTTCTCTCTTTTATGTTCGGGTTATTTGTGTATTGAAACAAGGTGGGTTGGGTGTGATGTTACCGACCGCCAAGTAAACACAGATGGGAGTGTGACGTTACTGGAGGTGACCTCGCCGGTCCTGTGAGGTGTGACATCGTGTGTTGGTGGTAGTGAGGTGAGTGCGCTTAGATATTGTCAAATATGATTTTGTTGTGTGAAAGTTTATAAAAAAATGAGTGTTTTCTGTGATGTTAGTGATTTTTGAGGTAAGTGAACATGGGTGATTGTTGTTGGTGGTTGTCTTAGATTTATGTGTGTACAAGATATGTTTTCAGATGATGGTGATCATGTACTAAGTGTTTGTGTATTAGGTTTGTGTTCAAGTTTTTCTTGTTTTTGTGCCCATGGGGAGGGAGTTCTTGGTTATAGTGATTTGAGGGAATTTCCATAAAATGGGTGTTAGCTGGTGATGCTAAACTTAATTTCTGGTGATTTTGACGGTGTTTTGGTAGTATTCAGTGGTGATTTGGTAGTAATCAGTAGTGTTTTGGGAGTATTCGGAGGTGTTTGATGGTGTTTTTGAAGGTGTTCAAATGATGTGCAGAGTATTTTTGAAGATGTTCAGTGGTGTTTCGGTGATGTTCAGAGTTGGTTCAAAGTTAGTTAGTGTGTTAGTTGTGGGAACGTCTCATGTCATATGTGTATGAGTTAGTTTTTTTTTGTGCTAATGTTGTAAATTCTGGAGAATGAGGGAGGAGTTTGGTGGATGAGATGTAATTTCGGTTAATGAAATGTGTAAGTGTGAATGAGAATGTAAATTCGTGAGCGAGTTAGAGAAGACAAAATGTTATGTGATCTTAGTAAAAGTATAGATAGTTTTAGTGATCTTCGTTGTGATGATGTTTTAAGAGAATGTGAACAAAAATGTGTAATCTTAGTGGTGGGGTTATAGAATTTGGTAAACGTCTTGATTGTGGTGATCTTAGATATTGGAGATAAAACAGGTTCAAACAAGTAGCTTCCTCTCAATAAGTTAAATGAAGTAAAAGTGGGATGTGACGTCCAGTAAACACAGGATGGAGTGTGATGTCATGGGAGGTATCCCTATCTGTGCTGGAATGTGTTGCTGGTAGTGAGAGGAGTGTATTAGATATTGTATGGAGTTGGTGATTGTGATTTTTTGTGCGAATGTTTATAAAAATGAGTGGTCATTGATGATAGTTGATGGATGTCTTAGTTTTTGTGTGTGTGTGTTTACATGTTATGTTTTCAGTTGGTGGTGATCCTGCTGTAAGTGTTTCGGTGTTGCTTGGAAATGTTCAAAGGTGTTTTTTGTGAGTATTCAAATGATTTATGAGTGCTTTTTTTGCGCTCATGTTATATAATAGTCTGAGGTGAGTGGGATCGTCTTGGTTATAGTGATTTGAGGGGATTTCTATAAAATGGGTGTTAGTTGGTGGTGTTGATCTTAGTTTCTGGTGATTTTTAGTGTTGTTTGGGCAGTATTCGGTGCTGTTTTGGTGGTATTCAGTGGTGTTTTGGGAGTATTCAAAGGAGTTTGATGATGTTTCTTGAATGTGTTAAATGACGTTTTTGGAGTAATCAAAGGTAATTGATGATATGTCGTGCCTAATATGTAAAACTGGTCAATTAGCAAGAACTCATGTAAAATTAAGTCCTTTCTGAAATTTTCTCTTATACGTTTAAAGATATATTTTTTTCATTAATGTTGATGTAAAAATTTATAATTTTGCACCAAAAGAAACTTAGAAAACTTACCTAACCTTATTATAACAAGCGCAATTTATTTTAGCCTAACCCAACTAAATATATTTTAGATTTGTTTACAATAATTTAATACTAAACAAACACAATCAAATATATTTTTTTCATTAGGTTCAGAATGTTTTTGGGCGAAATATTGCATACACAAATTTTCACTTGTCCTATATGGAAAGATGAACGTTGCTATTTAAGCCAAGATCGCAAGTTCTGCCTATTCGGCACGACATATATATATATATATATATATATATATATATATATTATATATATATATATTATTTTATATTATATAACTGTTTTGCATGATGGTAGGATTGCTGGTTTCTTTTTCTGTCTCATAAACACGCTAAGATAACAGGGATATCTGCTACTTTTTACTTACACTTTGGTCACACTTCACAGACACGCACATGCATATATATATATACATACATCTAGGTTTTTCTCCTTTTTCAAAATAGCTCTTGTTCTTTTTTATTTCTTCTTTTGTCCAGGGGGAAAGGGGAAAAAGAATCTTTCCTCCGTAAGCCATGCGTGTCGTATGAGGCGACTAAAATGCCGGGAGCAAGGGGCAGTAACCCCTTCTCCTGTATACAATTACTAAAAAGAGAAGAAGAAAAACTTTATAAAACGGGGTTGTTTAAATGGGGGCGTGGATGTAGTGCGGATGACAAGAAACAGATAAATTGCTGATGTTATGAATGAAAAGAAGTTGGATGTCCTGCCCTAAGCGAAACAAAGCTGAAGGGGGTAGGAGATTTTCAGTGGGGGGAAAAAAAAGGGGATTAAATCTGGAGTATCTGAGAGAGTTAGAGCAAAGGAAGGGTAGCAGTAATGTTAAAAGATCAGTTATGGAAGGAGAAAGAGAATATGAATGTGTAAATTCAAGAATTATGTGGATTAAAGTAAAGGTTGGATGCGAGAAGTGGGTCATAATAAGCGTGTATGCACCTGGAGAAAGAGGGAAAGCAGAGGAGAGAGAGAGATTTTGGGAGATGTTAAGTGAATTTTATAGGAGCCTTTGAACCCAAATGAGAGAGTAATTGTGGTAGGGGGCTTGAATGCTAAAGTAGGAGAAACTTTTAGAGAGGGTGTGGGAGGTAAGTTTGGGTGCCAGGTGTAAAATGATAATGGGAGCCCTTTGATTTAACTTTGTATAGAAAGGGGTTTAGTTTTTAGGTAATACATATTTTAAGAAAAAGAGGATAAATAAGTATACACGATATGATGTAGGGCGAAATGACAGTAGTTTGTTGGATTATGTATTGGTAGATAAAAGACTGTTGAGTAGACTTCAGGATGTACATGTTTATAGAGGGGCCACAGATATATCAGATCACTTTCTAGTTGTAGCTACACTGAGAGTAAAAGGTAGATGGGATACAAGGAGAATAGAAGCATCAGGGAAGAGAGAGGTGAAGGTTATAAACTAAAAGAGGAGGCAGTTAGGGTAAGATATAAACAGCTATTGGAGGATAGATGGGCTAATGAGAGCATAGGCAATGGGGTCGAAGAGGTATGGGGTAGGTTTAAAAATGTAGTGTTAGAGTGTTCAGCAGAAGTTTGTGGTTACAGGAAAGTGGGTGCAGGAGGGAAGAGGAGCGATTGGTGGAATGATGATGTAAAGAGAGTAGTAAGGGAGAAAAAGTTAGCATATGAGAAGTTTTTACAAAGTAGAAGTGATGCAAGGAGGGAAGAGTATATGGAGAAAAAGAGAGAGGTTAAGAGAGTGGTGAAGCAATGTAAAAAGAGAGCAAATGGAGGAGTGGGTGAGATGTTATCAACAAATTTTATTGAAAATAAGAAAAAGTTTTGGAGTGAGATTAACAAGTTAAGAAAGCCTAGAGAACAAATTGATTTGTCAGTTAAAAATAGGAGAGGAGAGTTATTAAATGGAGAGTTAGAGGTATTGGGAAGATGGAAGGAATATTTTGAGGAATTGTTAAATGTTGATGAAGATAGGGAAGCTGTGATTTCGTGTATAGGGCAAGGAGGAATAACATCTTGTAGGAGTGAGGAAGAGCCAGTTGTGAGTGTGGGGGAAGTTCGTGAGGCAGTAGGTAAAATGAAAGGGGGTAAGGCAGCCGGGATTGATGGGATAAAGATAGAAATGTTAAAAGCAGGTGGGGATATAGTTTTGGAGTGGTTGGTGCAATTATTTAATAAATGTATGGAAGAGGGTAAGGTACCTAGGGATTGGCAGAGAGCATGCATAGTTCCTTTGTATAAAGGCAAAGGGGATAAAAGAGAGTGCAAAAATTATAGGGGGATAAGTCTGTGAGTGTACCTGGTAAAGTGTATGGTAGAGTTATAATTGAAAGAATTAAGAGTAAGACGGAGAATAGGATAGCAGATGAACAAGGAGGCTTTAGGAAAGGTAGGGGGTGTGTGGACCAGGTGTTTACAGTGAAACACATAAGTGAACAGTATTTAGATAAGGCTAAAGAGGTCTTTGTGGCATTTATGGATTTGGAAAAGGCGTATGACAGGGTGGATAGGGGGGCAATGTGGCAGATGTTGCAAGTGTATGGTGTAGGAGGTAGGTTACTGAAAGCAGTGAAGAGTTTTACGAGGATAGTGAGGCTCAAGTTGAGTATGTAGGAAAGAGGGAAATTTTTTCCCAGTAAAAGTAGGCCTTAGACAAGGATGTGTGATGTCACCGTGGTTGTTTAATATATTTATAGATGGGGTTGTAAGAGAAGTAAATGCGAGGGTCTTGGCAAGAGGCGTGGAGTTAAAAGATAAAGAATCACACACAAAGTGGGAGTTGTCACAGCTGCTCTTTGCTGATGACACTGTGCTCTTGGGAGATTCTGAAGAGAAAATTGCAGAGATTGGTGGATGAATTTGGTAGGGTGTGCAAAAGAAGAAAATTAAAGGTGAATACAGGAAAGAGTAAGGTTATGAGGATAACAAAAAGATTAGGTGATGAAAGATTGAATATCAGATTGGAGGGAGGAGAGTATGGAGGAGGTGAACGTATTCAGATATTTGGGAGTGGACGTGTCAGCGGATGGGTCTATGAAAGATGAGGTGAATCATAGAATTGATGAGGGAAAAAGAGTGAGTGGTGCACTTAGGAGTCTGTGGAGACAAAGAACTTTGTCCTTGGAGGCAAAGAGGGGAATGTATGAGAGTATAGTTTTACCAACACTCTTATATGGGTGTGAAGCGTGGGTGATGAATGTTGCAGCGAGGAGAAGGCTGGAGGCAGTGGAGATGTCATGTCTGAGGGCAATGTGTGGTGTGAATATAATGCAGAGAATTCGTAGTTTGGAAGTTAGGAGGAGGTGCGGGATTACCAAAACTGTTGTCCAGAGGGCTGAGGAAGGGTTGTTGAGGTGGTTCGGACATGTAGAGAGAATGGAGCGAAACAGAATGACTTCAAGAGTGTATCAGTCTGTAGTGGAAGGAAGGCGGGGTAGGGGTCGGCCTAGGAAGGGTTGGAGGGAGGGGGTAAAGGAGGTTTTGTGTGCGAGGGGCTTGGACTTCCAGCAGGCATGCGTGAGCGTGTTTGATAGGAGTGAATGGAGACAAATGGTTTTTAATACTTGACGTGCTGTTGGAGTGTGAGCAAAGTAACATTTATGAAGCGATTCAGGGAAACCGGCAGGCCGGACTTGAGTCCTGGAGATGGGAAGTACAGTGCCTGCACTCTGAAGGAGGGGTGTTAATTTTGCAGTTTAAAAACTGTAGTGTAAAGCACCCTTCTGGCAAGACAGTGATGGAGTGAATGAGGGTGAAAGTTTTTCTTTTTCGGGCCACCCTGCCTTGGTGGGAATCGGCCGGTGTGATAATAAAAAAAAATAATAATATATATATATATATATTTTATATATATATATATATATATATATATATATATATATATATATATATATATATATATATATATATATATATTATATATATATTTATATATATATATATATATATATATATATATATATATATATATATATATATATATAATATATATATATATATATATGTTGTGGATGAATGGTTCAGAGAACCGACACGTTGATAAATTAGGCACATGTGCAACTCTTGGGTATCTTTATTAAGGAAACGTTTCGCCACACAGTGGCTTCATCAGTCCACACACAGGAGAAGCTTGAAGAATAGGAGGAGAATTAGGTAATCAGTCCCTCAACCTTGAGTCGATCAGGTCAGTCCATCAATCCTGAGGAGAATACGGCATATGAGTAGAATACGGCACGTTTCGCCACTGTCTGGCGAAACGTTTCCTTAATAAAGATACCCAAGAGTTGCACATGTGTCTAATTTATCAACGTGTCGGTTCTGTGAACCATTCATCTACAATCCTGTCAGACACTGCAACTTCTTGGGATCTTAATACTTAGGAATTCTTCGCTTGCCTAACCCTTGGAGACGACCTACTTCCACATTGAACAAATGTGACACCACCTATGACTGCTGCACCTCTCCTGCCATACGGTTTATAAGCTGCTTCTCCGCTCATATGCCGTATTCTACTCAAGATTGATGGACTGACCACATCGACTCAAGGTTGAGGGACTGATTACCTCATTCTCCTCCTATTCTTCAAGTTTCTCCTGTGTGTGGACTGATGAAGCCACTGTGTGGCGAAACGTTTCCTTAATAAAGATACACAAGAGTTGCACATGTGTCTAATTTATCATATATATATGTACACACACAGAAACACTTCTCTCAGTACACAGACAGATACACATCTCTTAATTATTAACTATTTCACCTGTCTGTAAAATAACACTGACATATTCACATTTTTGTGAAAATATACTGACAAATACATCTCAGTGTATATACTCTCTAAGATATACACTTCACGATACATGTTCCCCAAGACACATTCACATATCGGAGTATATATACCGATAGATACTCATCTTGGTATATATTCCCAGAAATATGTTAATCCCTACTGAAAAAGGATATTACCAGCTACTCATATTAATTAAAAAAAAAAATTGATTTCTATATTAAAATAGGCGAAGTTGAAAATACCTTTCATATGGACGGGAAAATTGCAAATTTAAAATTCATGACGCACGTTTGACCAATATTGATGTGAAGTGCAGATAGAAAAAATTTTGGACAGGTTTCAAATTGGAATTTAGAAAATGTGAAAATTTTGATATTTGAGACTTGTAATCAAGTCTTTGGTAATATGTGGTTAATTAACACATATTTGAGACTTGTAAAATCTGGTTAATGTGGTTAAAAACACATATTTGAACTTGTAAAGTCTTGGTAATATGTGGTTAAAAACACATATTTGAGACTTGTAAAGTCTTGGTAATATGTGGTTAATAAACACAATATTTGAGACTTGTAAAAGTCTTGGTAATATGTGGTTAAACACATATTTGAGACTTGTAAAATTCTTGGTAATATGTGGTTAATAACACATATTTGAGACTGTAAAGCTTGGTAATTAAAGTGGTTAATAACACATATTTGAGACTTGTAAAGTCTTGGTAATATGTGGTTAATAACACATATTTGAGACTTGTAAAGTCTTGGTAATATGTGGTTAATAACACATATTTGAGACTTGTAAAGTCTTGGTAATATGTGGTTACACAACACATATTTGGGGACCTTGTAATCTACTTTGTTAAATATTGGTTTAATAACACATATTTGAGACTTTGTAATCCTACTGTTGGTAATATGTGGTTAACAACACATATTTGAGACTTGTAATCTACTGTTGGTAATATGTGGTTAACAACACATATTTGAGACTTGTAATCAAGTCTTGGTAATATGTGGTTAATAGCACATATTTGAGACGTTTTAAAGTCTTGGTAATATGTGGTTAATAAAATATTTGAGAAATTGTAAAGTCTTGGTAATATGTGGTAATAACACATATTTGAGACTTGTAAAGTCTTGGTAATATGTGGTTAATAACACATATTTGAGACTTGTAAAGTCTTGGTAATATGTGGTTAATAACACATATTTGAGGGCTTGTAAAGTCTTGGTAATATGTGGTTAATAACACATATTTGAGACTTGTAAGTCTTGGTAATATGTGGTTAATAACACATTTGAGACTTGTAAAAATTTTTTGGTAATATGGGTTAATAACACATATTTGAGACTTGTAATCAAGTCTTGGTAATATGTGGTTAATAACACATATTTGAGACTTGTAATCAAGTGTTGGTAATATGTGGTTAAAAAACACTATTTGAGACTTTTAAAGTCTTGGTAATATGTGGTTAATAACACATATTGAGACTTGTAAAGTCTTGGTAATATGTGGTTAATAACACATATTTGAGACTTGTAATCTAGTGTTGGTAATATGTGGTTAACAACACATATTTGAGACTTGTAATCTAGTGTTGGTAATATGTGGTTAACCAACACATATTGACACTTGTAATCAAGTCTTGGTAATATGTGGTTAACAACACATATTTGAGACTTGTAAAGTCTTGGTAATATGTGGTTAAAAAACACATATTTGAGACTTGTAAAGTCTTGGTAATATGTGGTTAACAACACATATTTGAGACTTTAAAGTTTGGTAATATGTGGTTAATAACACATATTTGAGACTTTTAAAGTCTTGGAATATGTGTTAATAACACATATTTGAGACTTGTAAAGTTTGGTAATAGTGGTTAATAACACATATTTGAGACTTGTAAAAATCTTGGTAATATGTGGTTAACAAAAACATATTTGAGACTTGTAATCAAGTCTTGGTAATATGTGGTTAATAACACATATTTTTAGACTTGTAAAGTCTTGGTAATATGGGTTAACAACACATATTTGAGACTTGTAAAGTCTTGGTAATATGTGGTTAATAACACATATTTGAGACTTGTAAAGTCTTGGTAATTAAAGTGATTAATAACACATATTTGAGACTTGTAAAGTCTTGGTAATATGTGGTTAATAACACATATTGAGACTTGTAAAGTCTTGGTAATATGTGGTTTAATAACACAAATTTGAGACTTGTAAAGTCTTGGGAATATGTGGTTAACAACATATTTGAGACTTGTAATCAAGTCTTGGTAAATGTGGTTAATAACACATATTTTTAGACTTGTAAAGTCTTGGTAATATGTGGTTAATAACACATATTTAAGACTTGTAATAAGTCTTGGTAATATGTGGTTAATAACACATATTTGAGACTTGTAAAGTCTTGGAATATGTGGTTAACAACACAAATTCACACTCAGGAGTTTTGTAGAGGAAAATGATACTCCAGGGGAAACAAATGCTTGATTAAACAGGTTGTGATGGATATGTAGGTATACAGGCCGCCAGCAGTAACAACCTAAATTTGAACCGACATTAGATAAAAAAGAGCCCGGCCTCTAGCTGGGCTTTTAGTCACAAGAAATGAACAAATGAGTAACGGGATGCTCCTTTATTACTGATGTTTAACGACGATTGTTCATGGTTTTACTTAAGAAAGAAAACAATATGAGGGACGTACGCACGCACACACACACACACACCACACACACACACAACACACACACACACACAACCCACACAGTAGAGGTACAAGTGGGGAGGGAAGCAGGGAAAGGGCAGGGAAAAATGAAGCCAAAATACAGGAGAGGGGACTACACAGCCATGAAGAATTTCCTGCTTGAGGTTCAGTGGGACAGAGAACTGGCAGGGAAGTCAGTAGACGAGATGATTGTAATAAGGTTGGTAGAATTACCGACAATATGTAAAGAAAAAGGACACAAGTGCAACTAATGTGGCATTTATTGTAGCAACGTTTCGCTCTCCAGGAGCTTTATCAAGCCATTATAAACAATACTGGACACAGGGGTATATAAAGGCTCAGAGTGAGGTGTAATACTAGTGAGGTACCATTTCGATGTTCACTAGTGGTAGTGGTAGTAGTAGTAGTAGTAGTGGGAGTGACAAAAGTAATACAATATGGTAGAGCAATTAATTCGTACATGAGTAAAAGGATATAAAAGCTATTACTTGGGTAACATAAAAATAGGTTGGACAAATATAGACTGGAAAGAGGCATGTTGTTTCAGTGTTCACTCTCTGTAATGTGCTTTGTGTGTTTAACAGGAAGAGACTAAAGTGATGGCAGGGTTTACTGTTTTCAGGAGGATTCTTGCTAAGACTTCGGAGATGGCGGGAAACTGCCGTTGTTTTGTTTAATAGTATTCGAAACGGATCATGCTGATTCGGGCACTTGCGTTGCGGAAATTATTGTACAGCCTTGTACAACACCGAAATTCCACCCATTTATTCCAGCCGTCTCACTATGAGAGGTTGTCGAAGTTGATTGCAGGTCTGTACCAAGATACACCCTTGTGTTGGCCAGAGTCTGACAAGATTGAACATTCAAATGGTAATAAAAATACCGACCGGTTGTTAGGTAAACACATATGCAACAGTTAGGTAATCCTTTAGTTCGAAACGTTTCGCCAACACAGTAGGCTTTTTCAGTCCGAGTACAGAAAAGTTGATAGAATGCAGAAGAGGACTTGAAGACGATGTAATCAGTCCTCACCCTTAAAGTTTTTGAGTGGTCAGTCCCTCATTCTGGTCGGTATTTTATACCATTTAAAGTGTCACCTAACTGTTTACAAGTGTCTTACTCAAAATTTACTCAATTGCATCTTTTCACCCCCAATACTTTTACGTTCATATTTTGGAATTAAAATACTTTGGACCCTCGGTAGAGAAAAAAAAACTGACAAAAATCTGACTTAAATTAGTTTGATAATTCATATGCAGAGTACAAAAACTTTAACTGCATTCGTTTCACACTGATACAAAAAGTCGGACCAGGTTCTCAACCAAAGGGGGGAAATTCTCCCCTTGGTGTACTTTTTAGGGTGCTTCAGGGGGAACTGGGACCACTAAAGAGTGATGTGTAAGAAGGTATAAATACCGACTATAAGAAAGTCTGCTGCCCATCCCTTCCAACTGACTCCTATATAAACGTCAGTCTTCTTGCCTTGCTCCAGATTCTCCATCCCACCACGATGCTGTGAACACTAACTCCAAGGCCGAGGGACTGATTACCTCATCTTTTGTATATATGTTCTACTGGTCTTCCCATATTAAGTCCTAGAAATGCAGTATTGATAAAGCCCACTGGATGCGAAACGTCTACAATATAAAGATATTCAGATGTATGCAACATGTGTCTTAAACTATCAAAGAGTGAGTTCCTTAATTTTATACAACCTGTAAATCTGTAGTTTGAATTTAATTTAAATCTTAACTGCATAAAGTTTACTGAACCTCAGACAGATTAAATTAATAATAATGTATAAATATTGCAACTTTAAATCTGATATACTCTTGTTTTCTTATATTCACTAGAATTTGGAGCATCTAGGGAGGGGAGAATGTTTATTATGACGTAGGGTGAAAAGGGTGAATGGGGCGATAGGTATTGATGACTACTGCTATGGACGCTGCTGCCTGCCAGCCTACTGACAGATTGTCAAAACATTTTATAGGCTTCCGTTTCCCACTTAAGGATGAATTATTGAGCGAGAAATGCGAACCGTGATCACGAAGGCAGTTTCCCTGGGAACCTGAGTTCGCGCTGTCCCCTTAAATAAAAAATTGGATCAGGGGAGACATGATAACAACATACAAAATAATGCGTGAATAGACAAGGTGACAGAGACATGATGTTCCATTGAGAGGGGACACAGACGAGTCCACATGGGGACGTAGAAGTATTTCTTCAAGGTCATAAGAGTCGTCAGGAAGTGAAATAGCCTAGCAAATGATGTAGTGAGGCAGTAAACCATACATTCGCTTATAAGACAAGGTATGACATAGCTCAGGGAAGCAAGGACCTAGTAGCCATCACTGAAGAGAGGCGGTGCCATAGCTGAGTCCCTCGACCCCTGCAACCACAATTAGGTGATAACCACTGCACGCATATACAACAAGCCAATGTCCTAAATCGACTGCGCCTAAGACAAAATGATTAACTAACACACACATAAATGAAACGATGGAATGTGAGCACCGCAATACAAGAGGCCGAGGGATAGTTTCTTCCTCAAGGGAACAGAAGCACTGGAAAGATTAACACAAAGCCTTTTGGTTCACCCAGAGGGTAGAGAGGCCAAAACCTAAGAGGGATAGAGAATGGAAAAATTATATAGAACACAAAAGGATCCAAGAAAATAAGAGGAATTAGCCTAAGAGCCAGAAATGAATCTGTATGTGTATAATGAAAATGATATAGGCAGTGAAAGCTAAATCTGACCCCAAACCTGTTGTCCAGCCCACAGGAGGAAAACAAATGGTCAAGGATCAGGTAATCAGACTGAGGAAGGAATGAAGAGAAGATGAAAGAAACGACAAAGAAGCATGTGAAAGAGCTAAAAAACACAAGATCAAGGAAGTGATAATAGCAAAAGAGATGAAAGGGCACACCAAAAACTGGACTAGAGGAGGAGAAGAGGATGTTAAATGAACTAGATATCTCAAGGCGGTGGGGACTGTACATCTCTCCATTGTCATGAAGAGAAGCAGTGGCACTTATTGTGTGCCAGTAACCAACAATCTCCAACACATCATCGAAACAGGAGCAACTACCTAGGTATGGTAGACGGCAAATGTATCCCCAATCTTTAAGTAAAGGAGACAGACACGTGACATTTAACTACAGACACGGTTTCACTATCAGATGTATAGTACCAAAGGTCATGTAATAAAAGTCTGAGGAAAAAACCGTGGAGCACCTAGAAAGGAATGAAATTATACACGACAGACCAGCACGGTTTTGGGAGGGGGAAAATCCTGCTCACAAACTTACGGAGTTTTACGACAAGGGACAGAAATAAGACAGGAGAGAGAGGGGTGTGAGTAGATTTCATTTTTTGGACCTGTAGGTTTGTCGACCATCCAGAGATTAGTGCAAAAGCTGGAGGAACAAGCAGGGATAACAGCAGCAATGCAATGTATCAGGGAATACGCGTCCAGGAAGACAGCAGCGAGTCATTGAACTTGGCGAGGTGATCAGAGTGGGCACTTGGTCAGAGCGGGTTCCACAGGGGTCAGTTCTAGGTCCGGTGCTGTTTCTGGTATTTGTGAATGACATTACGGAAGGAATAGATTCAGAAGTGTCCCTGTTAGCAGATGATGTGAAGTTGATGAGAATTCAATCGAACGAGACCAGGCAAGACTATAAAAGGATCTGGACAGGCTGCAGTCCTGTCCTAGAAACTGCCCTCCTGGAGTGCAATCCCACCGAGTGCAGTCATGATGATTTGGGAAGGGCAAAGAAGACCGCAGATGTAGTACAGTCTAGGGGACCAGAGACTACAAACCTCAGTCAAGGAAAAGGAACTTGGGGTGAGTATAACACCGAGCACATCTCCTGAAGTGCACATCAACCAAAGAACTGCAAACACCATATGGCGCCTACAAACTTAAAACAGCATCCCGACTTCTTAATAAAGAATCTTTCAGGACCTTGTACACTGTGTAAGTATCGGCTGTATCGGAAGTATGCAGCACCAGTTTGAACCCACACCCTAACCAAGCAGTAAGGAACTTAGAGAAAGGCTTGCAACAAGACCTAGTCCCATATATATGGGGTAAGTTCTACGAGAGATGTAAAGGGAAATCGACCTGGCGACACTGAGGACAGGATATATAGGGAGGAAAATGTATCGACTTAAAAAATAATGAGAGGAATCGACAAGGACAGACAGGATGGTTGTCCAGAGACGGGACACAACAACAAGAGGTCACAGTTTGAAAGCTGACGACTCAGATGAAATACACGGATGTTTAGAAGTATTTCTCATTCACATAGTTGTCAGGAAGTGGAATGTTTGGGATGATGTAGTGGAGGCAGGATCCATACATAACTTTAAGAAGAGGGTATGATACAGCTCATGGAGCAGGAAGAGTGTCTCTAGTAGCTACCAGTGAAGAGGCGGCGGTCAATCTGAGTCTCGAACCACCTGCAATCATAAATAGGTGAGTACATATAGTGAGTACACACGCTCTTTTCTGACCCCATAGATGAGTCTCAAACTCAAACAACCATAAATAATTTCCCTGTAATTGTATGTCATGAAAGCTGGTGAATATCACCTTAACTGTAATTCCTTTGATATGTTAAATAGACAAGTTAATAACATTTATGTTTTAATGGTTGGTCTCTATTCGTCTTCTGTCTGTGTCTGTCTCTCTCGTCTCTCATCTCTCTCTCGTCTCCCACTCTCTCTCTCTCTCTCCTCTCTCACTCTCTCTCTCTCTCTCTCTCTCTCACACACACAACACACACACAAGCACACACACACACGGGGCCCAGACTAGGACTCGACAAACCCCCAGGCAACCTACAACTAGGTGAGTAACACACACGGGGCCAGGAGCTATGACTCGACCCTTGCAACCACAACTAGGTGAACACACACACACACACACAACAAGTTGGGTTAGACAAAAGTAATCTACATAATGGTATGTTCCAGAAAAAGGACAAATCATCATCATCATCATCATCATCATCATCATCATCATCATCATCATCATCATCATCATCATCATCATCATCATCATCATCATCATCATCATCATCATCATCATCATCATCCACACCATAAGAGTTGCCGACATATTGCTCTCACTCTTAATTTAACCCTAACGATCACCTAAGTGGAGAAATGAACCTTTTTTTAACACTACTGAAAAAAAAAAGGGAACGTGTCCCACCTAGGCAAGGAGACCTGAAAAGGAAGAAATTGCTTTATTTCTTATTTAACATTGTAAATAAATTTATACAAAAGAGGGTTACCTATCAACCTTTGCTTCTGTCATTTTAGATGTCTCTCCTGCGACATGCACATGGCTTACGAAGGAAGGGTTCCTCTCCACTTCCCCTTGTCTCTTGCGACACACATGGCTTACGAAGGAAGGGTTCTTCTCCACTTCTCCTTGTCTCTTGCGACACGCATGGCTTACGAAGGAAGGGTTCTTCTCCACTTCCCCTTGTCTCTTGCGACACGCATGGCTTATGAAGGAAGGGTTCTTCTCCACTTCTCCTTGTCTCTTGCGACACACATGGCTTACGAAGGAAGGGTTCTTCTCCACTTCTCCTTGTCTCTTGCGACACGCATGGCTTACTGAATGAGGGTTTCTTCTCACTCCACCTTCCCCTTGTCTCTGCGACACCATGGCTTTACGAAGGAAGGGTTCTTCTCCACTTCTCCTTGTCTCTTGCGACACACATGGCTTACGAAGGAAGGGTTCTTCTCCACTTCTCCTTGTCTCTTGCGACACACATGGCTTACGAAGGAAGGATCCCCTTTCTCCACTAGTCCTTGTCCTCTAGCGACAAAACACATGGCCTTACGAAGGAAGGAGTATACATTCCACTTCTCCTTGTCCTTGCGATACGCATGGCTTTACGAAGGAAGGGTTCTTCTCTTCTCTCCGCTTCCCCTTGTCCTCTTGTGACATAACGCATGGCTTACAAAGGAAGGGTTCTTCTCCACTTCTCCTTGTCTCTTGCGATACACATGGCTTACGAAGGGTTCTTCTCCACTTTCCCTTGTCTCTTGCGACACGCATGGCTTACGAAGGAAGGGATCTTCTTCCACTTTCTCCTGTCTCGTTGTGGACTCAGAAAAACATCTGGGAGTTGTGACCAGCATACACCATGCTGCAGTGAGTGGGCTCGCAGACCAAAGTGACATCATCTTTGTGCAGGAACTTTCTGAAGCTAGTGACCACGAGCTGACACAGGCGCTGGCTGACAGGGCTTAAACTGCGGCCATTGACGAGTGTCATTCGTCTCGGCAGTTGGAGTTTATAAGCAGAGGTTAGTCTAAAGGTCCGCCAGACTTTGTTTCTCTAACATGTAACTGCCTCTGAGGTCAGGAGGTGAAGTGAAACAATCTCGTAGTGGGAATCGTAGCAGGTACGAATGCTGTATAGCATGTAACGAGCGATCAGGCATTAAGAGCTTTCTGTACAATAGCTCAGATGCTCGGGCTAACTAATATCAGCCTGCCTGTCAACACGTTGGGTCACACTGGTTGACAAATAACAACGAGTGCACACAGTGGTCTGGGTGGCAAGACCACTCAAGGACACATGGAAAACTCACAACACCCGCACTGCACATGCAGTACAACATGGCTTAAACTAACAAAATGATGTCTTTATCTGTGGCAAAAATCGAACACTAATCTATACACAAACATGAGAGAACACTGAGAAAATTACACATGACATATATCTTCTCTCTCAATCTTCTCGACAATACTTAAATAATTACTAGAAACACTCGATTGACAACAGTGATGTCCAGGCGTGCATCGACGGAGGTGACGTCAGCAGCATAGTAACTTCAGCAGATGGCTTGAGGTGATGTCATGAATCGGGGACAGCATCGTGGGTGATATCATAGGAGTGAATGCAGCAGCAGACCACAGCCATGCGTGGCTTAGGACGTCTGGCTAGGTAACCCACGTGGCTTGTGATCCACGTGGCATCGTCCACACCCCACATGGCTTGCTCCACATGGCTTCGTGATCTACTTGGCTGCATGATGCACGTGGCTTGGTGATCGCACCACGTGGCTGTGAGTGCCTCGGGCACTCGAAACACAGCTCTGGCAATGAATTCCACACGTAAACAGCAGAAAACACTCAGAGGGAGTGAGAACAATGGTGAGTGGTGTATGGTGTGGTGTACAGCAGGGGCGAGCATGGTTAGGAGCAAGGAACGGGCCACTACTCTCCTCTACCCACCCACAAACATGGGGAGAAAAACACACTGGACAACAGAAATCAAATCACCACAAACTCACCTCTTACATTGCAAGAAAGAGGGGGGAGGTAGCCTGCCCCAAGCTGAAAAACAAACAGCATCAACATACAAGTAACATTGAACACATGACTTGAGAAACACATGGTACGCTGTGGTGGGATCACAATTAACGAATTCTAGCAGAAATATGTAATTTTCAGCCTAAAACCTGCTGTAACCTGTGTCTGGATGCCGAATGTACAGACGCGACATCAGGATAAACTCTCGCTGAGATAACGAATGCTTCTGTGTGGCGGATGATGAAGTAGAGATGACGTCATCCATCTACTCTCCCCGGTCAAACACACTTGCTGCAAGGCGCTGCTGTCACCAATGTTTACGGCTTATTGGTGTTTCTTATTGCAGAGTGGGGTTTAGTGATAAGGCTTTGGAAGCTTCTCACTGTATTTGCAATGTCGTAGGGTACACAGGCAGTGTGTTAAGTGCCCATGGCCAGGGAGGGCCATGCCCAACGAGGGAGAGAGGAGTAGGTTTTGTTAACTGAGTGAATGCTGCTGACAGTGAGGCAGAGGCAGGTGTGGGCAGGCTGACATGCCTACCGAGAGGTCTGGCCTCTGGTGGAAACTATGGGAATTAGGCATGTAGGCTCACTGGCTACACGGGGGGGGGGATGGAAGGTATTCAGACTCAATTCAGAGAACCGGAGCACAGATCCAATTCCCTAGATCATAAGCCCCTCACCAGCATCAAGGAACCTCTCTTGAGGGGTGTTACTCTTGGGCTCCTCAGTGGAGAATGTCTCATCAGTGGTAGAAAATGTGATTTGTCATAACAAGGCATCAGCTATGATATTTTTGCTTTCCCATAATGCTCAGAATTTTAGAGTTATACTTATTAAAGATTAAAAACCAGTGAAAGTGCTTTCATGAGTGATTTATTTGCAAACAATAAGAGCAAAGACAAATGATTTGTGTAAATGCAAATGGGAGACTGGTATATATTTCTGATGTAGCATTAAACCAAAACAGTAATTAAATCCACTACCTCTGGGATCATGTAGTTATTTTCAGTTGTATTAAGAACATTGTGTAAACTGCTTGTTGCTGCTTGCCCCTTAGAGTTTTCAGACAAGGTGGCACCAGTGCCAACCATACTGGTCAGCATCCAAAGTGAGCTCATGAGAAATGTCAGGGAGCTCCAGAACAAGCTAGTGATTGCCTGTTCCAATCAAATGTGACCTCACTCTAATAATGTCATTTAGAAAGATTTGTTAATGGGGCAGCAATGGAAAAAGTTTGCAATGAATGGCATGTAGAATCCAGTTAGACTCTGGCTGCTAAAGTGATAAAAGAATGAACCACATGAGTATCTGCAAACGAAGGTCTAGGGAAGTTTTGCACACCAGCGAGCTAGTACTTGCCCATCTTAATTCCAACCAGGATCTCTATGTGACACAAAAACTCAATTTGCATTTTAAGAAAATAACAGCTAGTTTTGAGGTTACTGTCTGCTGATTTACCCAGTAATCTCCGCAGATTTATAAGATGTGATATGTTCTAAGATATTTAAATTAAACTGTCAAAGAATACCATATAACTTCCTAGAAAGCTGGAGAATATTGTCCCCTCAAGGAAGGTTCCTTGATGTTGGTGAGGGGCTCTTGATTTAGGGAATTGGATCTGTGCTCCAGTTCCCCAAATTAAGCCTGAATGCCTTCCACATCCCCCCCCCCCAGGCGCTGTATAATCCTCCGGGTTTAGCGCTTCTCCCTTGATTGTAATAATAATAATAATGGAGAATATTGTCATAAGCCTGATGAAAGTTACAGGACTATTTCACAGCCACAATGGCATGCAGAAAACCTAGTAATGAGCAGTTGGTGTAAAATGTTGAGAACAATCTTTCCCTTGCTTGACAAAAGGAATTTACCTGAATGAATGAAGGTCAAGGGCTGAAAAAAAAATATTTTTGGGCAAATAATTGGGCCCAGCAAGGAAAATCAATCTGGGAAAGATATGAAATTTACTTTTGTGCAATTATAGGATACCAAGTCCTATCATCCTGGAAACGGAGATAATGAGGAGCATTCTAACAGAAATTCGATTCACCAACTTTACAAATCTGAGTTTTGTGACTATTGATTGCGGGTTCTAACCCCATCTGTGGTATGATTTATATGCAAGTACATCCACTGACCTTATTCTTCCTATGCTAGAGAAAACAAGTTAATTGTAGGATTTAGTGAAGTTCTGGGCATCCTGTTAATGCTACATTAAACCTTTCCACCTGTAAGAACGGCCCCAACATAATGGCACACGGTATTTTGCTTACATCACTTGCAGAGTGATAGAAAAGGACCCAACTCTAACTCTTGCCCTACCTTTTGATTTTCCAGGCAGGATGCATTGGAGCTAGGGTGTGTTCTCCTTCAGGGACTTAGATTAACGAACACCTAACTATTTGACGAGTTAGGCTGTACCTATGGTCGATTAGTCGAGGACTTAAATCCGAATAGTCACCTATGATAGGTTTTAAATAATGCAGCAAGATGGCAACTGTCATAACTGTTGGCAACCGTCATAATGATGGCAACCGTGTACTACAGTATCCGAGTACAAGAAGAAGTAAAGCGTAGTCTAAGCATTTCCCTTTTTGGATCATCATGAGGTGATGGTAAACATTCTATTTGTGAGGTAGATACAAACGAGTCCCTTTGCTTCTCAGAGAGAATTAACTCTCAAACCATTGGATTCAAAAGATTTTAACTTCGTAAACGTCCAAACTATATAAACTTTTATTTCAACATTTGTAAAGTATTTAAAAAAAGAGAATCTTCTTGTTTTTTTACATTTGAAAAGTGTAATAAAGCTTTGATCTACTTTTTTTTTATATTTAAAATATATAAAAAAAAAAAAACGTAGATCTAATCTTTTGTAGCAGAACACATGTGAAACGTAGATCTGCTTGGACCGTTTTTACGGGTTTAATCATTAAAATGTTCAAAAGAGCATATATGAAATCTCTGAATAAAGAACGTAAAGGTCCAGGATATTGTACAGTGAACAATAAACACCAAGATAACCTGGCACATAGAGAAAGGATCTACGACAACATTCTGGCCAAACTTGGACCTATGTGCAATTATTTGTGGTATATTTCTCGGTATGGTACAGCACATAAAGAACGAACATAGATTCAGTTAAGAGCAATTGTGCAGGGAAAAGGTTCACGATATGACAGCGAGCGAGTATATGGTACGATAGTTTGATTGCCGGCTGCTTAAGGTAGCGTCCGTCTAGCTCACTCCGCTATCATCCCCCCCCCACCCCTTGTTTTCCACCCCGAAAGGTGACGTGTGGGGCTGCCGGTCAAGCAGTAAAATCACTTGAGTCGCAGCTTCCCTCACAATGTAATAAAAGTCTCTGACTCCTATTCTAGTGGATATATTGGTTGAAATCTTCACTTTTGACAAATAAATAAACTTATCCCTTATATCAGTCTTAAGTCCCCACATGTGCTTTTAGATAATTACCATTTCTTTTAGGTATGTACTTTCATAGAGAAGTGATTTCTTAAGCAGTGGGTAACCTTTGTCCCTCTTTCTAGCTTGGAATAACAGCCTCGGGTCACCTGTCACCAAAGAAAAGTGTTGAAAGGAGACGGCCTGAGTCCTGAACGTCACTTTTTGATCTACCTACCCGAGTAAATTTTAGGCAAACCCTAGGCAACTACCCCTCATCTTTGGCAGTGGTAAAGAAGCTGCGTCCTGTCATCTGGACAGACTATTCAAGACCTATATACTGTGAAGAAACTAGTCGTTGGGTTGTCACAACACCTGTGACTACCCCGCCCACATCATCTACATCCAACGTCTACAATTTCTACAAGACTGGTGTCAACCTCAACCAGACAACCCCATAAACTATACATATTAGACGTTGAATTCCAAATGTCATTTTTTCATTTCATTTTTTCATTTTTCTTTCAAGTAGATACACCTTCATGTTTCACTGTTTGTTAACTTTGCGATAATAAATAATAAAGGGTGTTTTATCTTTGTGAATTATTTCTTTTATTCTATTCATTAATTTTCCTGAGGAGGAGCCAGCCTGGTAATACTAGACTGAAGTTGTTAAGAGCTGAGTAAGGCCTTCACAAGCATTTTTCCCACCTGAAGGCTTGAAGTGTATGTCTTATCTCAGCAAAGTTTTGAAACCATTGCTGGATATTTTGGGGTACTGATATCATCCTCAAGAAATCTGGTTGAGAACTTCTTCGTTTTAAAAAGAGCTCTACAGACAGTTCTTTCCTCTCACTCTCAGTAAGGTAACCAACCCCGAACTAAACCTCGATAGGTTTTTTTGACAATTCAAGTCAATATATTCACTTGAAGCCCAAGCTGTGAAAGAGGCTTGGACCAACCACTCAAAATGCTCCTCTAATCAAGGAAATACTTAAACCAGTTATGTGCTGATGTCTTTTAACCAAACAGTTGGAAACCCCCGCATAACGATCACCTCCGAATTGCGACTCAATTAGTACGTGTATTTATGTAAGTGCGTTTGTCACGTGTATGTTTTGGGGGACTGAAATGGACTAATCTACTTCACAATATTCCTTATGGGAACAAATTCGGTCAGTACTGGCACCTGAACATACTACTGGAGTGAAAAAATAACGTTAACAACCGGGGTCCACTGTATACTTATCAGCATTGTTATAAATGTGATTGTCCAAGTCAGTAGTCATGGTTTTCTGTGAAGGCATCGAGAGTATAAGAGATTTAACGTTAAGAACATAAGAAGGGATGAACGCTGCAACAGAGCCTACTGCCCATACTTGGTAGGTTCCATGTCAAACCCAACCAGCCAACAAAAATATCTGCCTAGCCCAGCCCCAGCGCCTACCCAAACAACAAGACCCCGACAACCGCGCCCCTCCTTGGAACCATGTGTATAGGATGAGCACCAACTCTTCACTGTTATTGAATTCTATTCATCCAATCATCCGCAAATACACCGACGTTTCATTTCAATGCAATACGGAAGGGAAAGTAAACAGCTATCCAACGAGAGTGATCATCTCTTGATGATCTCGACGTGCAATACATGTCTTCTCTGAGCTCCAACACTGACTATTTGGATAAGACAAACAAACTTGAGGCGGAGTTCCTCCTACAGGGACTTGTCATATGCATCAGTCATCAGGCAAGTCACCCCACATACGACGCTGACACTGGCAACAAACGCCTCAGGGGCTCTACACACAGTTTTGTCAGATGAGCACATTTTGGGATTTATTAAGGCGACTCTACTTTAAACTGGGGCCTGATCATACTGTGGATTTGAAATGAGGTAAGGTGACAGCAAGCAAAACATGTTAAGTGGAGGATTTGATGTTTTCAGGGGCAGGCAAAGAAAACAATGAGCCCTTGCCGTCTGAGATTATGCTCATTCTTTGTAGTTTACCTGTCATAGGATCATAAATTGCGTAATAGCCAGCGCTGATTAAATGGAGTGCATCATACACAGTCCACAACCATCGCAAGCATCAAGGATGGCTCAGGGCTGGGCTAAATCGTGGGTGACCACCAATATCAGGATTCTCAATCTTCCTCTAAAAACATTATTACTCCCTCGGCTTGACGCATTTCTTCTATTTACTTCCTTCGTTAAAAAAAATTATCGCCATCATAAAAAGGTCAGAAAAACAAGTCAGAACAAAGTAAATATTAAGATTGCACAAAGAAAAGCACAGAAATATATACCCCTGCCATGTAATTTTTTCACCTCACTTAAGGGAATTTACCTGTTTGAGAAACACTGAATTATACGGAGGCTAGAGATACAGATTGATTCGTATATCGTCTTCAAACATTCCGGGCTGAAGTAACTTCAAGTTGGTCAACACAACGATGGAGATTACGAGGACAACCCTGCCAATATCTCAATACCAAAAGAATAGCATCAAGATATGAGACAACCGATAACACTAGGAGTACAGGTCGCTGGGGACGCTCGTACAGGGAAAGACAAAACTCAGCTCGTTTTTTATTTAAGTTTATGTTTCGGCTAAAAGAACCCATTGTGGGTCATTCAGCACAAGACAAATTTGTGAGGATAATGTTAGGTAGAATACCGACAATAAGTGTGTAAAGTAAAAGGACACGAAGTGCAACTAATGTGACGTATTAATTTTATTGCGGCAACGTTTCGCTCACCAGGAGCCTTTTGTCAAGCCGATACGAAACAGTATATGGACACAGAGGGTATATAAAGGCTCAGAGAGAGGTGCAAATACTAGTGAGGTACATTTTCGATGTTTCACTAGTGGTAGTAGTAGTAGTTTTAGTAGTAGTGAGAAGGCCGTATAAAATCCTTCTCACTGCAGCTTTATGTGAACCTTCTTCTAATCTATTAGAGATACATCACTGCCCTTTAGGACCTCGCCAACGACCCAACATTATCGTCACCGCCGAAAAAGGAGGTGGAGTCGTCATTCTCAAACCCATTGACCTACAACACTAAAATGATGGACCTTTCTTTCGAGTGATCAGTCTACATACGAAACCCATCATCACTCAACAGTGGAGACGCTCACCAAGATTTTTCTATACAAACCAGACCAAATACTCAAAACGCACTAGAGAAGGGAGAAACTTCTGAACTTGTTACCAAGCAGACCCTAAACCATCACACATGTCATGGTTTTACACCCAAGACCCATAAACACAATATTCTTCTCAGACACATCACTCAGGTATAGGGCAGTGCTCCACCACAAACTAGTCCGGAAGTTCTTGCCAAACATCTTTCCTGCCTCTGGGTACCATCAGCCCCATTCATCTTAAACACTCAGGCGACCTCTCAAAACCGTATTCCGAAACCCTCTCATCATCCGTAACAAGAAACTAAGCAGTTTTTGGATGTGACTTTTCCCTCTTCACAAAAGTACCTACCACAAAAGCCCAATGAGGTTTCTACGACGTAAAGTCAATCAGGACCTTAATCTTCCTCTACCTCCCCGGAGATTTTGTTGTCTTGATTGAACTCTGTGTTAATTTCAACTGTTTTTCTTTCAATAACAAGCTCTACAAACACAAACCATAGCGGCATGGGAATGGGGTCCCCCCATCAGTTGCCGGTCCTAGCCAACTTTATACATGGGGAACACCTAGAGTCCGAACACTTCCAACATCATCCCTTCAAGCGTCACTTGTTACGTACGTGGACGACGTCCTCGTCATAACTCCCAAACGTTTTTGATGTGGGGATCTCAGCAAGGTTCAACGCAGATGACCGCTATCCAGTTTACACCTAGAAGAAGAGTCCAATGACAAGCTACCTTTCCTCGACGTCCGTCATTCACAAAGTAGAAACAACCAAGATTTCAAGTTTATCGGAACCCACCGATATAAATGATCTCACCCTTCTATTCCAGTCAAGATACCAAACCAAAGGAGGCATCATCACCGGGTTTTTCCTAAGACATACCGAAATTGTAGTCCAGAGTTCTTGACGAGGAATGTACATACATTCACCAAACCTACCGAGTTACATTTTTCCCTTCTTTTTTTTCATCAAAGACATGCAAGAAAAGAGCTCTTCAGATCATTAATTCTCCACGCACCCAACACCACTTCCCAAAAAGTTTATAATTCTTCCAACAAGCCAGGTTTGCACTAACGTCTCAAAATACTTCAAACTAACACCAAGTCACCACCGCTTCCAGCACTTCAATAAGGATCTAACCAGGACGAAATCAAAGCACCACGAACCAGTCAGTGCAGGAGTTTACACTATACCCTGTGTATCTGTGACAAGATTTACGTAGGTGAAACAGCAAGAACCCTCGACACACCCCCCGCCTCAAAATGAACACCTTTACGCCATGTAGGAACGATAACTTTAACAACGCCTGTGTACAACACCGAAATTCCACCAATCGATCTCATGGGGAAAATTCAGGACGCCATTAGTGATCAAAGAAACTAATTACCGCAGACGTAAGTGCCTCGAATCAGCACAGATCGCTGTTTCGATACAATTAAACAAAAACAACGCAGTTTCACCACTCCGAAAGTCTAACAAGAATCCTCCTGAAAACAGTAAAAACCCTGGCCATCACAATAGTCTCTCCTGTTATACTACACAAGAGCACATTACAGAGAGTGAACACTGAAACAACTGCCTCTTTCCAGTCTATATTTGTCCAACCCTATTTTTATGTACCCCAAGTAAATAGCTTTTATATCCTTTTTACTCATGTGTGAATTAATTGTCTATCATAAGGTATTACTTTTGTCCTACCACTACTACTACTACTACTACTACTACTACTACTACTACTACTACTACTACCACTACTACTACTACTACTACCACTAGTGAACATCGAAATGGTACCTCACTAGTATTGCACCTCACTCTGAGCCTTTATATACCCTCTGTGTCCATGTATTGTTTGTATTGGCTTGACAAAACTCCTGGAGAGCGAAACGTTGCCACAATAAAATGTTACATTAGTTGCACTTGTGTCCTTTTACTTTACAAGACATATTGGAGTCTCGATCCTTCGTCTGCTGAGTGCCAGACAGACGCGCTTCCTATTTGTACTCACCTTCATGTAAACCTCGTTCCCACTATCACTCAACCGACACAAGAACTGTGATGTAGCTGCTGGCTCTACGTTGTTGACCGGACGATGGAAATAAGTCACAAACTCCAATGGAAATTAGCAACATTGATTGTTTTGGATTGTTCTAGGTAGATTGTACTTTATAAGATTGTACTAAATAAACTTGCTTGCTTACTTATAAGGAAACACGGGACAAGGCGTGTTGCTGACGCTAGTTTGAGATACAGTCACATAAGTAGTGAGATACAGTCATATATATGTAGAAGATTGAGACACTTATGCAGCATATGGGAATCTTTATTCAGGAAACGTTTCGCCACACAGTGGCTTCAACAGTCCAATACAAAGAGGAAGGCGTAAGGAGAGGAGTAGAATGAGATAATCAGTCCCTCAACCTGGAGTCGATGTGTTCAGTCCATCAATCTTGTAGATTCTTGTACATCTACAAGATTGATGGACTGAACACATCGAATCCAGGTTAGGGACAGATTACCGTCATTCCTACTCCTTTCCTTACGCCATCCCTCTTTGTATGTGACTGTTGAAGCCACTGTGTGGCGAAACGTTTCCTGAATAAAGATTCCCATATGCTGCATAAGTGTCTCAATCTTCAACTTGTCGGTTTTTCAAACCATTCATCACATATATATGTAGGTGGTCAGTCCCTCAGTCCAAGCTGAGGGACTGACCACCTCAAATAGCTATTTCTTCCGAAGTTAGATTCATCTTCATTTCACTACCACACCTGCTGCCTGTGTATCTGACAGAAGACGCCTACTGTGTAGGCGAAACGTCGCAACAATAACGATGTGAGCAATAAAATGGTATAAAATAC
This sequence comes from Cherax quadricarinatus, assembly GCF_026875155.1. Lineage (NCBI taxonomy): Eukaryota > Metazoa > Arthropoda > Malacostraca > Decapoda > Parastacidae > Cherax > Cherax quadricarinatus. Next base: position 12,513,395 of record NC_069493.1, read on the forward strand.
CGACAGGTTGTTTAGGTAAGACACATATGCAACAGTTAGGTATCTTTATTTCGAAAAACGTTTCCGCCTACACAGTAGCTTCATCAGTCCGGTACAGAAAAGTTGAGATAGAAGCATAAAACTTGAAGACGATTGTAATCATCCATCACCCTTTAAAGTTTTGGAGGTGGACAGTTCCCTCAGTCTGGAGAAGACAATTGTTCCAAAGTCTGAAACAATATGAGTTGAGAAGGACAGGATGGAGCCTTATATAAAGCCACCATGAGGTGAGACGTAGTCCCACTAGTAGAACGCAGATGTTGGGAGTCAGGTCCGTCCCTCTCAATTCCAGCCGTCTCACTATGAGAGGTTGTCGAAGTTGATTGCAGGTCTGTACCAAGATACACCCTTGTGTTGGCCAGAGTCTGACAAGATTGAACATTCAAATGGTAATAAAAATACCGACCGGTTGTTAGGTAAACACATATGCAACAGTTAGGTAATCCTTTAGTTCGAAACGTTTCGCCAACACAGTAGGCTTTTTCAGTCCGAGTACAGAAAAGTTGATAGAATGCAGAAGAGGACTTGAAGACGATGTAATCAGTCCTCACCCTTAAAGTTTTTGAGTGGTCAGTCCCTCATTCTGGTCGGTATTTTATACCATTTAAAGTGTCACCTAACTGTTTACAAGTGTCTTACTCAAAATTTACTCAATTGCATCTTTTCACCCCCAATACTTTTACGTTCATATTTTGGAATTAAAATACTTTGGACCCTCGGTAGAGAAAAAAAAACTGACAAAAATCTGACTTAAATTAGTTTGATAATTCATATGCAGAGTACAAAAACTTTAACTGCATTCGTTTCACACTGATACAAAAAGTCGGACCAGGTTCTCAACCAAAGGGGGGAAATTCTCCCCTTGGTGTACTTTTTAGGGTGCTTCAGGGGGAACTGGGACCACTAAAGAGTGATGTGTAAGAAGGTATAAATACCGACTATAAGAAAGTCTGCTGCCCATCCCTTCCAACTGACTCCTATATAAACGTCAGTCTTCTTGCCTTGCTCCAGATTCTCCATCCCACCACGATGCTGTGAACACTAACTCCAAGGCCGAGGGACTGATTACCTCATCTTTTGTATATATGTTCTACTGGTCTTCCCATATTAAGTCCTAGAAATGCAGTATTGATAAAGCCCACTGGATGCGAAACGTCTACAATATAAAGATATTCAGATGTATGCAACATGTGTCTTAAACTATCAAAGAGTGAGTTCCTTAATTTTATACAACCTGTAAATCTGTAGTTTGAATTTAATTTAAATCTTAACTGCATAAAGTTTACTGAACCTCAGACAGATTAAATTAATAATAATGTATAAATATTGCAACTTTAAATCTGATATACTCTTGTTTTCTTATATTCACTAGAATTTGGAGCATCTAGGGAGGGGAGAATGTTTATTATGACGTAGGGTGAAAAGGGTGAATGGGGCGATAGGTATTGATGACTACTGCTATGGACGCTGCTGCCTGCCAGCCTACTGACAGATTGTCAAAACATTTTATAGGCTTCCGTTTCCCACTTAAGGATGAATTATTGAGCGAGAAATGCGAACCGTGATCACGAAGGCAGTTTCCCTGGGAACCTGAGTTCGCGCTGTCCCCTTAAATAAAAAATTGGATCAGGGGAGACATGATAACAACATACAAAATAATGCGTGAATAGACAAGGTGACAGAGACATGATGTTCCATTGAGAGGGGACACAGACGAGTCCACATGGGGACGTAGAAGTATTTCTTCAAGGTCATAAGAGTCGTCAGGAAGTGAAATAGCCTAGCAAATGATGTAGTGAGGCAGTAAACCATACATTCGCTTATAAGACAAGGTATGACATAGCTCAGGGAAGCAAGGACCTAGTAGCCATCACTGAAGAGAGGCGGTGCCATAGCTGAGTCCCTCGACCCCTGCAACCACAATTAGGTGATAACCACTGCACGCATATACAACAAGCCAATGTCCTAAATCGACTGCGCCTAAGACAAAATGATTAACTAACACACACATAAATGAAACGATGGAATGTGAGCACCGCAATACAAGAGGCCGAGGGATAGTTTCTTCCTCAAGGGAACAGAAGCACTGGAAAGATTAACACAAAGCCTTTTGGTTCACCCAGAGGGTAGAGAGGCCAAAACCTAAGAGGGATAGAGAATGGAAAAATTATATAGAACACAAAAGGATCCAAGAAAATAAGAGGAATTAGCCTAAGAGCCAGAAATGAATCTGTATGTGTATAATGAAAATGATATAGGCAGTGAAAGCTAAATCTGACCCCAAACCTGTTGTCCAGCCCACAGGAGGAAAACAAATGGTCAAGGATCAGGTAATCAGACTGAGGAAGGAATGAAGAGAAGATGAAAGAAACGACAAAGAAGCATGTGAAAGAGCTAAAAAACACAAGATCAAGGAAGTGATAATAGCAAAAGAGATGAAAGGGCACACCAAAAACTGGACTAGAGGAGGAGAAGAGGATGTTAAATGAACTAGATATCTCAAGGCGGTGGGGACTGTACATCTCTCCATTGTCATGAAGAGAAGCAGTGGCACTTATTGTGTGCCAGTAACCAACAATCTCCAACACATCATCGAAACAGGAGCAACTACCTAGGTATGGTAGACGGCAAATGTATCCCCAATCTTTAAGTAAAGGAGACAGACACGTGACATTTAACTACAGACACGGTTTCACTATCAGATGTATAGTACCAAAGGTCATGTAATAAAAGTCTGAGGAAAAAACCGTGGAGCACCTAGAAAGGAATGAAATTATACACGACAGACCAGCACGGTTTTGGGAGGGGGAAAATCCTGCTCACAAACTTACGGAGTTTTACGACAAGGGACAGAAATAAGACAGGAGAGAGAGGGGTGTGAGTAGATTTCATTTTTTGGACCTGTAGGTTTGTCGACCATCCAGAGATTAGTGCAAAAGCTGGAGGAACAAGCAGGGATAACAGCAGCAATGCAATGTATCAGGGAATACGCGTCCAGGAAGACAGCAGCGAGTCATTGAACTTGGCGAGGTGATCAGAGTGGGCACTTGGTCAGAGCGGGTTCCACAGGGGTCAGTTCTAGTCCGGTGCTGTTTTCTGGTATTTGTGAATGACATTACGAAGAATAGATTCAGAAGTGTCCCTTTTAGCCAGATGATTGTGAAGTTATGAGAATACAATCGAACGAGACCAGGCAAGACTATAAAAGGATCTGGACAGGCTGCAGTCCTGTCCTAGAAACTGCCCTCCTGGAGTGCAATCCCACCGAGTTCATCATGATGATTTTGGGCAGGCAAAGAAACCGCAGATGTAGTACAGCTAAGGGACCAGAGACTACAAACCTCAGTCAAGGAAAAGGAACTTGGGGGTGAGTATAACACTCGAGCACATCTCCTGAAGTGCACATCAACCAAAGAACTGCAAACACCATATGGCGCCTACAAACTTAAAACAGCATCCCGACTTCTTAATAAAGAATCTTTCAGGACCTTGTACACTGTGTAAGTATCGGCTGTATCGGAAGTATGCAGCACCAGTTTGAACCCACACCCTAACCAAGCAGTAAGGAACTTAGAGAAAGGCTTGCAACAAGACCTAGTCCCATATATATGGGGTAAGTTCTACGAGAGATGTAAAGGGAAATCGACCTGGCGACACTGAGGACAGGATATATAGGGAGGAAAATGTATCGACTTAAAAAATAATGAGAGGAATCGACAAGGACAGACAGGATGGTTGTCCAGAGACGGGACACAACAACAAGAGGTCACAGTTTGAAAGCTGACGACTCAGATGAAATACACGGATGTTTAGAAGTATTTCTCATTCACATAGTTGTCAGGAAGTGGAATGTTTGGGATGATGTAGTGGAGGCAGGATCCATACATAACTTTAAGAAGAGGGTATGATACAGCTCATGGAGCAGGAAGAGTGTCTCTAGTAGCTACCAGTGAAGAGGCGGCGGTCAATCTGAGTCTCGAACCACCTGCAATCATAAATAGGTGAGTACATATAGTGAGTACACACGCTCTTTTCTGACCCCATAGATGAGTCTCAAACTCAAACAACCATAAATAATTTCCCTGTAATTGTATGTCATGAAAGCTGGTGAATATCACCTTAACTGTAATTCCTTTGATATGTTAAATAGACAAGTTAATAACATTTATGTTTTAATGGTTGGTCTCTATTCGTCTTCTGTCTGTGTCTGTCTCTCTCGTCTCTCATCTCTCTCTCGTCTCCCACTCTCTCTCTCTCTCTCCTCTCTCACTCTCTCTCTCTCTCTCTCTCTCTCACACACACAACACACACACAAGCACACACACACACGGGGCCCAGACTAGGACTCGACAAACCCCCAGGCAACCTACAACTAGGTGAGTAACACACACGGGGCCAGGAGCTATGACTCGAAACGCTTGCAACCACAACTAGGTGAACACACACACACACACACAACAAGTTGGGTTAGACAAAAGTAATCATTACATAATGGTATGATTCAAGAAGAAGGACAAATCATCAACATCATCACATCATCATCATCATCATCATCATCATCAACATCATCATCATCATCATCATCAACATCACATCATCATCATCATCATCACATCATCATCATCCCACACCATAAGAGTTTGCCGACATATTGCTCTCACTCTTAATTTAAACCCTAACGATCACCTAAGTTGAGAAATGAACCTTTTTTTAACACTACTGAAAAAAAAAAGGGAACGTGTCCCACCTAGGCAAGGAGACCTGAAAAGGAAGAAATTGCTTTATTTCTTATTTAACATTGTAAATAAATTTATACAAAAGAGGGTTACCTATCAACCTTTGCTTCTGTCATTTTAGATGTCTCTCCTGCGACATGCACATGGCTTACGAAGGAAGGGTGCCTTCCTCCACTTCCCCTTGTCTCTTGCGACACACATGGCTTACGAAGGAAGGGTTCTTCTCCACTTCTCCTTGTCTCTTGCGACACGCATGGCTTACGAAGGAAGGGTTCTTCTCTCTCCACTTCCCCTTGTCTCTTGCGACACGCATGGCTTATGAAGGAAGGGTTCTTCTCCACTTCTCCTTGTCTCTTGCGACACACATGGCTTACGAAGGAAGGGTTCTTCTCCACTTCTCCTTGTCTCTTGCGACACGCATGGATTACTGAATGAGGGTTTCTTCTCACTCCACCTTCCCCTTGTCTCTGCGACACCATGGCTTTACGAAAGGAAGGGTTCTTCTCCACTTCTCCTTGTCTCTTGCGACACACATGGCTTACGAAGGAAGGGTTCTTCTCCACTTCTCCTTGTCTCTTGCGACACACCATGGCTTACTATGGAATGATCCCCTTTCTCCACTAGTCCTTGTCCTCTAGCGACAAAACACATGGCCTTACGAAGGAAGGAGTATACATTCCACTTCTCCTTGTCCTTGCGATACGCATGGCTTTACGAAGGAAGGGTTCTTCTCTTCTCTCCGCTTCCCCTTGTCCTCTTGTGACATAACGCATGCTTACAAAGGAAGGTTCTTCTCCACTTCTCCTTGTCTCTTGCGATACACATGGCTTACGAAGTTTCTTCTCCACTTTCCCTTGTCTCTTGCGACAACCATGGATTACGAAGGAAGGGATCTTCTTCCACTTTCTCCTGTCTCGTTG
>NC_069493.1:12519589-12562089 GCF_026875155.1 Cherax quadricarinatus
CTCCAAAATTTGCAACATTAGACAAAAAAAAACTAACTCATACACATATAATGGGGCGTTCCCAAACTAACCATGACTAACTTTGAACCATTTGAACATCCCGAAAACCCACTGAAATCTTCAAAAATATTCAAATCATTTGAACCCTTAAAAAACCAAAAAACACCTCAAATACTCCCAAAAACTATGATTTTTCCCAAAAATCACCACTAAAATACTACCAAAACCCGCAAAATCCCAAAACTAAGTTGCATCCCACTAACACCATTTTATAAAAAATTCCCCTCAAATCACTATAACCAAAAACTCCCCCCCCCATGGGGCAAAAACAAAAAAACTTGTTAGGTAAGACAATATGCAACGTTAGGTATGTCTTCAGTATCTTCTGCTTCTACACTTTTTGTACTTGACTAAAGAAGCCTACTGTGTGGGCGAAACGTTTCAAATAAAGTCCCTAACTGTTGCATATGTGTCTTACCTAAAACCTTCGGTATTTTTACCTTTTAATGTTCAATTGCAGAAAACTGCAAACAAGGGTTCTTGGTACAGACCTGCAATAACTTCGACAACTTCCATAGTGAGAGGGGCTGGATTTGGAGGGCCCCTGACCCTCAACATCTGGTTTCTTCCCTCCCCTTGTGGCCTAGTCTAAACCTTTTGGGCGCTTAAAAAACCCCATCCTTATTTCTCCCCATTTTTTTTTTATATATGGAACAATGCTCTTCTCAGAAGGGGGGCGACCACCTCAAAATTTAAAGGGGTGTGGCTGTTTTAAACGTTTAAAGTATTTTGCTTTATCAACTTTTCTGTACTTGATGAAGAAGCCTACTGTGTAGGCGAAACGTTTCACAAAAAAAATACAAACTGTTGCATATGTGCTTACCTAACAACCTGTCGGTTTTTTACCATTTTAATTTTTCAAAAAAAAATTGAACCAAAACCTAAACAAAAACACTTTAGTACTGTCCCATCATCTGAAAAATATCTTTACACAATAAATTAAGAAAACCCCAAAAACAATCCCAAAGTTCATTACCTCAGAAATTCACTAGTATCCAGAAAACCTCATTTTTTTTAAACTTTCACCAAAAAAACATTTGAAAATTCTAAGCGCACTAAACCTCACTCCCACCAACAACGACGTCACACCTCACAGGACCGGCGAGGTCCCTCCATGCGCCCCCTCCCTCTGTGTTTACTTGGTGGTTGGGAACATCAAAACCCACCTTTTTTCAACCTGTTTTACCCAATATTAAGAAAATATAACCAAAACGATTACCAATTTTTTTCCCCCCCAAATATCACAAAAAACACTCGTAAAATCACACCCCAAACCCATTTTTTTCAACCTGGTACCCACAATATCTAAGACACTATAACAAGACGATACTAATTTTTATGACCCCCCACCAAAATCAAAAAAACACTCATTTTTATAATCATTCACACAAAAATCACGATCACCAATTCCATATTATGTTTACCATCGTCTATCAACCCTCATCACCAAGATCACCAAAAATCTAAGCATGCATCTCAAAACTATTGATCACTGAAAACATTTTTTTTTTAAACATTCGCACAAAAATAAGACATACACAAAAAATACCAAAGAAATTGTGGATTGTTGTGGGTAATAACGAAAAAATGTGAAATTATTTGGGATATCCTGGGTTAAGAGTGAAAATGTTTTCCCTATGTTGTATATGAAGTGTTTAATACTGAGATGGTGACGACGAGGAAGATCCAGAACAAAATGCACAGAATTTCTTCAAGAGAAAATTATGTTGATTTTAGTCAATGAATTGTACCTTTTTTTCAATGAATTTTTTTTGTTGGATGAATATGAAATGTATTGGTTGTATAATAAATAAATGAAAATATTGTGTATTAGTGTTATCCTGCATTTTATTGTCTGCTCGACAAGATTCAGCCTGTGTGTGAGGTCATCACGTGACGTCACTGACATAGTGGGAAGTCGACAAGATTCAGCCTGTGTGTGCGTGGTCATCACATGACGTCACTGACATTGGGGAAGTCGACAAGATTCAGCCTGTATGTGTGAGTGGTCATCATGTGACGTCACTGACATAGGGGAAAGTCGACAAGATTCAGCCTGTATGTGTGTGTGGTCATCATGTGACATCACTGACATAGGGGGAAGTCGACAAGATTCAGCCTGTGTGTGTGTGTGTGGTCATCATGTGATGTCACTGACATAGGGGGAAGTCGACAAGATTCAGCCTGTGTGTGTGAGGTCATCACGTGACGTCACTGACATAGGGGGAAGTCGACAAGATTCAGCCTGTGTGTGTGAGGTCATTACGTGACGTCACTGACCACCGAGTAAACACAGGTGGGGTGACATCACACTTGTTTAGACTTGTAGTAAAAGAAAGTAGCATGCCCCATAGGAGGAGTTCATTTGAATGCTTACCCCCAGAGAGGGGAATCCAAAAATTTGATCCAAGGAGTTGGAGTCTTGGTATTATTGATTTCGAGAAAAATTTGATCCGAGGAATTGGAGCAGGGAATTTGGGATGCAAGTGGGAGTCCATTTTGCATGTTTACCCCCAGAGGGGGGAATCCAAGGAGATGGAGTCTTGGTATTATTGATATCGAGAAAAACTTGATCCAAGGAAGTAGAGCAGGAATATTTGGGGTGAAAGTGGGAGTCCATTTTGAATGCTTACCCCCAGAGGGGGGGTATCCAAAAACTTGATCCGAAGAGATGGAGTCTTTGTATTATTGATATCGAGAAAAACTTGATCCGAGGAATTGGAGAGCACAAGAAATTCAAAAAAAAAAATTGAAAAAAATCGGAAAAAATTTCGGGGGGGTGGGGGCGATCCGGACGACGCTGCAGAATGCACGGGGTGGGTGTGGGGGCGGGTGCGAGGGCGGGCGTGGGTTGGCGCAGGTGGGCCCCCGGTCGGGCGGGCGCGAGAGGCGCGGGTGGGGGCGTGGTAGGGGGTCGACTGCGAGGTGGTCAATGGCGAGGTGGTCGAGGGCGAGGTGGTCAAGGGTGAGGTCAATGTCGCGGGTCAGCGCGGACGGGCTGGCATTCGGGTGAGCGCCCGGGCACGGAAGGAGACCGCTCAGCCGCAGACCTTTCGGGAGGAGACCGCTCAGGAATACAGCGCTCAGCCGCTTTGACACCTACTTATATATTATATATATATATATATATATATATATATATATATATATATATATATATATATATATATATATATATATATATATATAATATATATTATATATATATATGCAATAAGATCACAGTAAACAGGTGATTTCAGAATATGCAAAACAACCACTCTGAAAGAATAGAGAAATTCCAAGCGCTTTCGTGACTACTCACATTGGAATTTCTCTATTCTTTCAGAGTGGTTGTTTTGCACATATATATATAAATATATATATATATATATATATATATTATATATATATATATATATATATATATATATATATATATATATATAATATATATATATTTATATATATATATATATATATATATATATATATATATATATATATATAATTATATATATATATATATATATATATATATTATATATATATATATATATATATATATATATATATATTATATATATATATATTATATATATATATATATATATATATATATGTCGTGCCGAATATGTAAAACTGGTCAATTAGCAAGAACTCATTTAAAATTAAGTCCTTTCTAAAATTTTGTCTTATACCTTTAAACATACTTTTTTTCATTAATGTTAAAGTAAACATTTATAATTTTGCACCAAAAGAATCTTAGAAAACTTACCTAATTTTATTATAACAAGAGCAATTTATTTTAGCCTAACCCAACTAAGTATATTTTAGATTTGTTTACAGTAATTTAATACTAAACAAACACAGTGAAATATATTTTTTTTCTTTAGGTTCAGAATGATTTTGGCGAAATTATTGCATACACAAATTTTCACTTGTCCTATATGGCAAGATGAACGTTGATATTTAAGCCAAGATCGCAAGTTCTGCCTATTCGGCACGACATATATATATATATATATATATATATATATATATATATATATAAAATATATATATATATATATATATATATATATATATATACTTACAAGCATTATCTCTCAGTCTACAGCAGGATTCGAACCTACACTGCATCAAAGCATATAGTACCTTTTCCACTCGGCCAGATTCCAGATCATGGGACCTGGCATCAAAGTCCTACATACTTTTGATGCAGAGTGTGTGGGTTCAAATCCTGCTGTGGACTGAGAGAATCGAACCAGGGACGTTTAGCCCAGCTTCTGGGGAACCAAGTACCTTCCCGAAGTATCAACCCACTTGACCACCATGCTACAAACATCAGTCACCGAGTGAGTACAGTGGATCTCCCACTCCTGATGTGAGAACATTCGTGGCCGGGGATACTATGGGACCAATTTCATTGTACACCCTTATGGAATACCAGTCCCACGAGCAGTACACATGTGTCTCTTAGTATACACCAAGACGTGTACATTCTAATCTCATGGCGCACAAATTTCAACCCCTGACCCTCCCTTGGAAGACACATCTAAGGGCCTTGCTCTCCACTTCCCCTTTCCTCTTCCCCCACCTACAACTATATACCCTCACAAGCACCTAGTCTTACCTTCCCTACTTCTCATTAATTTACAGCAACAATAAACACTAGACAACACAGAGCAGTGAATGGTATAAGAAAAATAAGTGAGTATAATACACAAATGTAAATTGAATATTAAACATGAATGGTGAATTCCAGGAACGAACTAAGGTATCGGAGGAGGTAGAACATGGTAATGAATATGATGCCCTGTATATGGACTTTTGAGAGAGTTCCATATCGGAGATTGTTGATGAAAGAGAGATATACAAAATAGGAGGAGATTTTTTTCCTGAATGGAGGGGTGGTTGACACAGGCAACATAGTCTCCATAAATGGAAGATGTCAGAGTTGGCTCTTTGTTGTTCATTATATACATAAACGATATAGATGAGAGAATATATAGCGATAAAAGCAAGTTTGCCGCTGATACCAAAATAGGCCTAGTGATTAATTTTGATGAGGACACTAAGAGTGCTACAGGATAAGCTCAGTGAACTGATGCGTTGGTCGAAGAAGCAGCAGATAAGTCTTGGAAAAGAAAATAACCATGATGTTTAAATACTAAATAATGTAGAACATAATCGTTCTGAATAGGAAAAAAATATATGAGTTCTGTTTAATACTGATTTAAAAGCTAAACAACAGTGCGTAAATATTCGTAATAAAATTAATAAAACACACACACACACACACACACACACACAGGACAGGAGGGTCAGGGGAGACATGATAACGACATATAAAATACTGCGCGGAATAGACAAGGTGGACAAAGACGGGATGTTCCAGAGATGGGACACAGACACAAGAGGTCACAATTGGAAGTTGAAGACTCAGATGAATCAAAGGGATGTTAGGAAGTATTTCTTCAGTCATAGAGTAGTCAGGCCGTGGAATAGCCTAGAAAGTGACGTAGTGGAGGCGGGAACCATACATAGTTTTAAGGCGAGGTATGATAAAGCTCATGGGGCAGGGAGAGAGAGGACCTAGTAGCAATCAGCGAAGAGGCGGGGCCAGGAGCTATGGCTCGACCCCTGCAACCACAAATAGGTGAGTACACACACACACACACAAACACACATCGTAGAGTTGCAAGTGGGTGGGGTAACAGGAGTAGAAAGGGAAAAGCCAAACTATAAAAGGGGCGACTACACAGGTATGAGGAACTTCCTGCAGAGGTTCAGTGGAACAGAGAACTGGTAGGAAAGTCAGTAAACGAAATGATGGAATATGTAACAACAAAATGTAAGGAGGGAGAGGAAAGGTTTGTTCCCATGGGTAACAGAAATAATGGGAAGACCAGAACGAGTTCTTGGTTTACCCGAAGGTGTAGGGAGGCAAAAACTAAGTGCACCAGAGAATGGAAAAAGTACAGAAGACAAAGGACCCAGGAAAATAAAGAGATTAGTCGAAGAGCCAGAAACGAGTATGCACAGATAAGGAGGGAGGCCCAGCGACAGTACGAAAACGACATAGCATCGAAAGTCAGGTCTGACCCGAAACTGCTTTACAGCCACATCAGGTGGAAGACAACAGTCAAGGACCAGGTAATCAGGCAGAGGAAAGAAGGTGGGGAACTCACAAGAAACGATCAAGAAGTATGTGAGGAGCTCAACATGAGATTTCAGGAAGGATTTACAGTGGAGACAGGAAGGACACTGGGAAGACAAAACAGAGAGGTATACCAACAAGGGATATACCAACAAGTGTTGGATGAAATACACACAACCGAGAAGGAGGTGAAGAAGCTGCTTAGTGACCTTGACACCTCAAAGGCGGGGGAACTGGACATCTCTCTGTAGGTCCTTAGAGAAGGAGCAGAGACACTTTATGTGCCACTAACCACAATCTTCAACACATCCCTTGAAACTGGGCCTGTATAATCCTACGAGTTTAGCGTTTCCTCCTTGGTTATAATTGAAACTGGGCAACTACCTGAGGTATGGAAGACGGCAAATGTAGCCCCCATCTTTAAGAAAGGAGACAGAAACGAAGCACCAAACTATAGACCAGTGTCACAAACGTGTATAGTATGCAAAGTTATGGAGAAGATTATCAGGAGGAGAGTGGTGGAGCACCAGGAATGGAACAAGTTTATAAATGACAACCAGCACGGATTCATGGAAGGCAAATCCTGTGTCATAAACCTACTGGAGTTTTATGACAAGGTAACTGAAGTAAGACATGAGAGGGAGGGGTGGGTAAATTGCATTTTCTTGGACTGCAAAAAGGGCGTCGACACAGCTCGTCACAAGAGATTAGTACAGACGCTAGAGGATCAGGCACGTATAATAGGAAGGGCACTGCAGTGGATCAGAGTATATTCTAACAGGGAGGAAACAGCGAGTCATGGTACGTGATGAGGTATCACAGTGGGCGCCTGTGACGAGCGGGGTCCCACAGGGGTCAGTCCTGGGACCAGTGCTATTCTTGGTATATGTAAATGACATGACCGAATGGATATACTCAGAAGTGTCCCTGTTTGCAGATGATGTGAAGTTAATGAGAAATCAGATGCGGACCAGACAGGTCTACAAAGACACCTGGACAGGCTAGACGCATGGTCTAGCAACTGGCTCCTCAAATTTAAGCCCGCCAAATGCAAAGTCATGAAGATCGGTGAAGGGCAAAGATGACCGCAGACAAAGTATAGGCTAGGTGGCCAAAGACTGCATATCTCTTTCAAGGTGAAAGATTTAGAGGTGAGTATAATACTGAGCACTTCGCCGGAAGCACACATTAACCAGATAGCTGCTGTGGCACATGGGCGCCTGGCAAACCTGAGAATAGAGTTCCGATATCTAAGTAAGGAATCGTTCAAGACTCAATGCACTGTGTACATAAGACCCATACTGGAGTACGCAGCACCAGTTTGGAACCCATACCTGGTCAAGCACGTCAAGAAATTAGAGAGAGTGCAAAGGTTTGCAGCAAGGCTGGTTCCAGAGTTAAGGGGAATGTCCTATGAAGAAAGGTTAAGGGAAATCAACCTGACAACACTGGAGGATAGGAGGGTCAGGGGAGACATGATAACGACATACAAAATACTGCGTGGAATAGATAAGGTGGACAGAGACAGGATGTTCCAGAGATGGGACACAGAAACAAGGGGTCACAATTGGAAACTGAAGACTCAGATGAGTCAAAGGGATGTTAGGAAGCATTTCTTCAGCCACAGAGTTGTTAGGAAGTGGAACAGTCTGGCAAGCAATGTAGTGGAGGCAGGGAGAGAGAGGACCCAGTAGAGGTCAGTGAAGAGGCAGGGCCAGGAGCTGAGTCTCGACTCCTGCAACCACAATTAGGTGAGTACAATGAGGTGAGTACATATATGGAGCAGAGAGAGTGACCTAGTAGCGACCAGAGAAGAGGTGGGGCCAGGAGCTGTGAGTCGGTCCCTGGAACCACAATTAGGTGAATACACACACACACACACATGTGGTGGAGGCAGGAACCATACATAGTTTTAAGGCGAGGTATGATAGAGCTCATGGGGCAGGGAGAGAGAGGACCTAGTAGCAATCAGCGAAGAGGCGGGGCCAGGAGCTGTGAATCGACCCCTGCAACCACAAATAGGTGAGTACAAATAGGTGAGTACACACACACACACACACACACACACACACACACACACACACACACACACACACACACACACACACACACAACATATACGCAAACCACACACGCTTGTTGTGATAACTAGAGTATATACAAAAAAAATAGGACACCAAAGCATAGGACGAAAAGCCAGGGAAACCAACGAAGATTTGCCTTGAAATGAAGAATTTATGGAAAAGCTTAGGAAGATGAAACAAGAGTGGGAAAGGAAGCCAGAAGAGCTTACCAAAATGGAAGAAAGGATGGATGTGGAGAGCAAGAGGTGAGAGCTGCAAGAAAAAGTTGCAGAGGCCAAAATACAGAGATTAGAAGATGAACTGAGAAACCCAAAGCAGAATATAGAGACAATGAACAGAAGGGCTTGGAATCAGAAGCAGTGGGGAAACCATCGTATAGAAAAGGGATAAGACCTATGTAGAGACTGTCTCGCCACAAAGAGCGCTAGGAAATGTCGAGGAAAGTGGCATACCATTGGGTACAGGGGCAATAATAAGTGAGGGAATCGTAGGTAGAAATGGTGATAGGTAACCTGCAGAGGCTGTCAGACCACCGAGAGATACAGGAATTGATAAGGGAAGCAGAGGTGGCTCTCCTTCAATTGGACCCAGAGATGTGGAGGAAAAAGCAGTGGGAACAGGAGAGGGAGACGTCAGTTTTTATCCATGGGTTTCAGGAGACTGAAGAGAGGACTGAGCTGAAAATTTTCAGAGAATCAGGGGATACTTGAGAGGAAAAAGTCGACTAGTCAGATTGGTTTTCAGGACAGAAACAGTGTGAATCAGAATCCTCCAAGGGAAACCACGGCTATAGGAAGCAACATAATACAAGTGGGTCTTCCTTGGCCGTGACAGAACGTGTACAAAATTACAGAAACTGAGAGGATACATAGATGCAAGAGCAAAAAAGAGACAAGGCTAGAGACAGGCAGTGGCACCAAGAGTCAGGAGGGCCAGCAAACACATCCATCCAAAGAACCACCCACAGAAAACTACAACCAGACAGATTAACCCAAATGAAACTACACTCTGCACTCTCAGACTCCACCCCTCACAGCACAACCCCCACCTACACAGCCTCCCATAGTGTCATGCCAGATCTCCCACTCCCCAGCCCCAAGAAACACCCCAGAATACAATCTTGGAAAAGAAGCTTAACGTATGGTACACCAATGCAGATGAATAAGTTTGAGGAGTGGCACGAAATAATCATGGAAGCATTCCCAGACATCATAGTGCTCACAGATACCATGCTGATGGAAATGATAACAGATGTAATCTTTCTAACTGTATATCAGATTATGAGAAAAAACAGAGGAAGCAGGGGAGGAGAAGGAATCACACTCCTGATCAAAAACCAGTGGAGTTTTGGAAGGAGTGAACAGAAAGGAAGCAAGGCACCACACAGTAGGAACACCTACAGACTGGGGGTCCCAAGGTGGTGATTGCAGTGATGTATAACCCACTACTGAACGGCAGGAGGCGAAGACAAAAGTACAATAAGAGTAACAGAGCAATGGTTGAGACACTAGTTAAGGTTGCCAGAAAGGCCTACATGCGCAGGACAAAGTTGCTAGTTGTGAGTGATTTCTATCACAAGGAGATTGGAAAAACCTGGAGCCACACGAGGTGCCAGAAACGTGGAGGGCCAGGATGATGGAAGTGGTTCAGGAAAACCCACATGCATCAACATGTTAGGGACACTACCAGAGAGAGAAGAGGACACCAGGTAGTACATTGAGTAGTTCAGACATTGGGACATCACATATGAAAAACCCATTGGAGCTAGTGATCACGTGGTCCTGAGCCTTGAATACATTGTAGGGCAGAAAGTAGAGAGGAAAGCAGCATGAGTAGGATCGGAGAGGCCAGACTACAAAAGAGGCGACTACACAGGCATGAGATGGAGGAGAGGTTTCTACCCAAGGGCAACTTAATCAATGGGAAGACTAGAGCAAGTTCTTGGTTCACCCAAAGGTGAAGAGAGGCTGAAACTAAGTGCACTAGAGAATAGAAAAAGTAGAAGATAAAGGACCCTGGAAAATAAGGAGATTAGCCGAAGAGCCAGGAATGAGTATGTATGGATATGGAGGGAGGGGCAGCGGCAATACAAAAATGACATAGCATCGAAAGCCAAACCTGACCAAGACCACATCAGGAGGAAACAATAGCCAAAAACCAGGTAATCAGATTGAAGAAGGAAGGAGGGCAGATCACAACAATCGACGAAGCAGTATGTGAAGAGCTAAACACGAGATTTAAGGAAGTATTTTCAGTGGAGGCAAACTGGACTACTGTAAATCAGAATGGTAGGGTACACCAACAGGTGTTGGACACACTACACAACCGAGGAGGAAGTAAAGAGGCTGCTAAGTGAACTAAATACCTTGAAGGCAGTCTCCCGGACATCTCTCCATGGGTCCTGGGAGGAAACAGAGGTGCTGTGTGTGCCACTAACAACAACCTTCAACACATCTATCGAAACAAAGCGACTACCTAAGGTATGGAAGACAGCAAACGTAGTCCCTATCTTTAAAAAAGGAGACAGCATTAAACTATAAACCAGTGTCACTAACATGTATAGTATACAAAGCTGTGGAGAGGTTTATCAAGAAGAGACTAGTGGAGCACTTAGAAAGGAATGAGCTTATCTACGATAAACATCACAATTTCAGAAAGGAGAAATCCTGTGTCACAAACATATAGGAGTTTTATGACAAGGTGACAGAACCATGGTGGGAGAGAGAGAGGTAAGATGGCTTTCGATACAGTTCCACACAAGAGATCAGTGCAAAAGATAGAGGAGCCGGCAGAAATAGCTTGAAAGGTACTGCTATGTATCAGAGAAGGCAACAGCGAGTGATGTTAAGGTGTGCAGTAACTGCTAGCAGTAATCAGTGGTAGTGACAACGTCAGTGAACAATACTACGAGTGATAACCAAAGTTAATAGTTAAAAAAAGTCGAGGGGAAGCCTGAAATCATTAATATTTCAAAGTGCCAAACCATTAGGGGCCTAGTAGGCACCTGATGCCACAGATTCAAATATTCAAAGATCAAAGTGAGTGTGGAAGTGGGTGTTCAAGAATTACGAGAGATTCGTTAACAAGTGAAATGTGAGGCACCATACAGTGAGAGTGAAAAAGTTAATAAGCAAAAGGAGAAAGGAAAAATAAAATAAATAACAAGGGAAGGTGGCAGGAGTAGGCCTGCTGAAGCAGTGACGTCACAACAGTTGTGTGACATTATACATATAAAGTGTAACCACCGAATGTGAAGTGTATTCTATCATAAGTGAAAAGTGAAATTACTTGAGGAACGCGGGATGTATAAGCACGTATGGTTATAAACATCACAGGTGAAGGATTTTTCAAAATAGCGATAGAAGGCCTATGTACGACGACTACGTCATCAGCATCTGGCAACTTGTCATCGCACCGCTGCCAGCGTAAGTATTGCTCACCTATTGTGGTTGCATGTTGTTGGTCACACACTCCTGCAAGCTATTACCAGAATTAGAGTAGAAATAGCATAGATAAGGTGAAAATAGGGGTGACGATAGTGTGAGGAGTAAAGCGGTCTAGCGAGGGATAACGTCAGACACTTGAAGAAGCTAAGACAAGGTCAATTTTACAACCTAGTTACTTTCTGTATTTATAAGTAGAATTGATAAGTGTTAGAATTACTATTGGTAAGTTTTAGTATGAATACTTAGACATGGGGGCACACACACACACACACACACACACACACACACACACACACATACACAGGATTTCACACCTTCCTGTTAACTGACCTGAAAACCATCCCTCTAACATTCCACTATCCACTATCCCCCCTCTCTTTCTCTCTCTCTCTCAATACCTATCTCCCTCTCTCTACCTCTCTCTGCCTATCTCTCTACCTATCTGTCTCACTACCTATCTCTCTACCATCTCTCTCTCTACCTGTCTCTCTCTTACCTACTCTCTCTCCTTCCCTCTCCCATCTCTTCCCTATAACATCTCTCCCCTCTAACATTTCTTCCCTCTAACACCTCCCCCGTCTAACATCTCTCCCCCTTTAACATCTCTCCCCCTCTCATTATCTCTCCCCTTTCCCATTTCCCATTTCCCATCTCTCTCTCATCCTCTCTCCTCTCCCCTCTCTCTCTCTCTCTCTCCCCTCTCTCTCCCGTCCTCCCCTCTCTCTCCTCTCTCTCCCCTCCTCCCCTCTCTTTCCCCCTATCCTCTCTCTCCCCTCTCTTCCATCTCCCCAATCTCTCCCCCTTCTCCTCTCCCTCTCTCTCCCCCTCTCTCTCCCCTCTCTTTACTCTCTCTCTCTCTCTCTCTCTCTCTCTCTCTCTCTCTCTCTCTCTCTCTCTCCTCTCTCTCTCCCTCCTACCTTTCCTTTCTCTTTCCCTCCT
The DNA here is from genome assembly GCF_026875155.1 of Cherax quadricarinatus. Taxonomy (NCBI): domain Eukaryota; kingdom Metazoa; phylum Arthropoda; class Malacostraca; order Decapoda; family Parastacidae; genus Cherax; species Cherax quadricarinatus. The sequence goes on from NC_069493.1 coordinate 12,532,261, forward strand.
CTCTCTCCCACCTTTTCCCTTCTCACTCTCACCCTCTCTCTTTCCTTCTACCTTTCCCTTCTCTCTCTTACTGTCTCTCTCTCTCTCTCACTCTTTTCTCTTTCAAAAAAAAGGAAAAAAGAAGAAGAAAAAAAATGGCGGGGAGTGGAAGGAACCAGGGATCAGATGAGAATGTTTCTGGTAGGGAGGAGTGGATGGAGGAGCAGTGGAAAAGGATGGAACAAGAGTGGGAGAGAAAATTAGGAGAGCTTTCTGAAAAAATGGAGACAGAGCTTTCTGTGAAATTGGAAGAGGTTGGAGAAGGAGAAGAAGAATTGGGAGGCACAAGTTGAAACTGCAGTAGCCAGGATAAGGGTCCTAGAAGATGAGGTAAACAGGCTGAAGCGAGTTACAGGGGCAGTGGCCAGAGAAGACACAGCATACAAGGCTGAGAGGCCGAACAGGAAGGAAGGAGATATGAATTATGCTAAGATCATATCAGCCTGCCAAGAAGGGCCAAGGAGTGAAAGGGGAGAGCAGTTGGGTGCAGATGGAGAGGGTGATAGGTCAAATGCGGAGGCACAACCATGCTACCAAGAGCCACTGGTAAAAACAAGGGAGAAAATGACCATGTACAGACAGGAACCAGAGTCACAGAGGAAGAGGCAATGGGAGGAGAAAAGGGCAAAATCAGTGTTTATCTATGGGCTTTAGGAGAGAGAGGCAAGGACACACACTGAAAGACGAAAGGCAGAAAGAAAGGAGATTGAGAACATCAACACGGAAATAGATGAAGAAGACATGGATGATATTGTAAATTTTCAGAGAATAGGGGGGTTCTTGAAGGGGAAAAAAGCATGATCAAGCTGACTCTCAGGACAGAAACAGTGTGGAACAGGATCCTCCAAGAGAAACCACGGTTGAAATACTTGGAAGGGTACAAGAGGGTGTTCCTAGACAGAGACAGAACACGAACAGAACGACAGCAGCTGAGGGAGAGGACAAAAAAGTGAAAGGAGCTAAGAAAGGAGACAAGGATGGAACCAGTAGAGGTCAATCAGAGCAAGACAGAGCAGCAAGGGCAAGCACACACAGAACTATCCTCAGAACCCCACAACCTATCACACCATCCCAACACAAACTACAATCCATACTCACAGCTTCCACCCAACACCCAGTTATAGAATCCCACAGTATGCTTCCAGGTCTCCCACCCTCACAGGCCCCCACAAACCACAGTGTTGGAAAGGAAACTGAAGGTAGGGTACACAAACGCTGATGGAATAACAAATAAGTAGGAAGGGTGGCACGAAGAGTAAAAGAGGCACCCGGTATCATGTCTCCGAAACCAAGCTAAATGATGATAAACAAGCCATTTTTCCAGGGGGTTCCCAATCATGAGGAAAGACAGAGGGAAAGGAGGGGGGAGGAGTGGTACTGCGATCAAAAACCATGGAATTTTGATGGCTGGGAGGGAAACAGTGGAGAAGAAAGTGATTACAACGGGAAGCTTTACTCTGGGGGCCCAAGGGGGTAATTGCGTGATGTATAACCCCCCACGAACAGCAGGGGGCCCAAGGCAAGAGTACGCCCGAGAGCAATAGAGCGATGGTTGACACAGGGTAGAGGGGCCCCAAAGGTCATCATGCGGGCAATGTCCTGATCAGGGGTGACTTAACCAAAGGAGATCGATTGGGAAATTTGGACCCGCGGGGGGCCAAAGTCAGGGGGGCTAAAATGATGGAGGTGGTATGGAAAACTTCATGTACCAACACGAAAGGGGGGCACTACAAGAGAGAAGGAAAGGGGATGAACCAGAAAGGCTAGACTAGTATTCACCTTGATAGGCAGATATCGGGACTCTCATAGAAAGACCCTTGGGGCCCGTGACCATGGGTTTTAACTTTCGAATACACAGTAGAGTACAAGGGAGGAGAAGCAGGAAGGCCAGGACGAATGAAGCCAAACTTCAAGAAAGGGGACTACACAGGAATGGGGAAACCCTTCCTGAACGGGGTTCAGGGGGACAGAGAACTGGCAGGGAAGCCAGTTAATGAGATGATGGAATATGTAGCAACAAATGCAAGGAGGCTGAGGAGAGGTTTGTACCCAAGGGTAACAGGAATAATGAAAAAGCCAGGATGAGCCCATGGTTTACCCAAAGGTCCCAGGGAGGAAAAAACCAAGTGTGCTAGGGAATGGAAGAAATATAAAGGCAAAGGCCCCAGGAGAATAAGGGAAGCAGTCGTAGAGCCAAAACGAATATGCACAGATAAGAAGGGAGGCCCAAAGACAATATGAAAATGCCATAGCACGAAAGCCAAATCTGACCCGAAACTGTTGTACAGCCACATCAGGAGGAAAAACAACGGGTCAAGGACCAGGTAATCAGGCTAAGGAAGGAAGGAGGAGAGACAACAAGAAATGACCGTGAAGTATGTGAGGAACTCAACAAGAGATTAAAAGAAGTGTTCACAGAGGAGACAGAAGGGGCTCCAGAAAGACGGAGAGGGGGGGTACACCATGTGCTTGACACATTTGCACACAACCGGGGAAGAAGTGAAGGTTTCCGAGTGAGCTAGATACCTCAAAGGCAATGGGGCCAGATAACATCTTCCCTGGGTATTGAGAGAGGGGGGCAGAGGCGCTATGTTCCCCCTAACAACAATATTCAATACATCTATCGAAACGGGGGAGATTGCTGAGGCATGGAAGACAGCAAATGTAGTCCCAATCTTTAAAAAAGGAGACAGACATGAAGCATTAAACTACAGACCAGTGTCACTGACATGTATAGTATGCAAAATCATGGAGAAGATTATAAAGGGAAAGAGTGGTGGAACACCTAGAAAGGAATGATCTCATCAACAGCAGCCAACATGGTTTCAGGGACGGGAAATCCTGTGTCACAAACCTACGGATTTTCTAGACATGGTGACAGCAGTAAGACAAAGAGGGGGGGGGGTGGGTGGATTGCATATTCGGAACTGCAAGAAGGCGTTTGACACAGTTCCACACAAGAGATTAGAGCAAAAACGGGAGGACCAAGCAGGGATAACAGGGAAGGCACTACAATGGATCTGGGAATACTTGTCAGGAAGACAACAGCGAGTCATGGTACTTGGCGGGGTTTGTCAGGGTGGGCACCTGTGACCAGCGGGGTCCCACAGGGGTCAGTCCTAGGACCAGTGTGTTCTGGTATTTGTGAACGACATGACGGAGGAAATAGACTCTGAGGTGTCCCTGTTTTGCAGATGACGTGAAGGTTGATGAAAGAATTCACTCGATCGAAGACCAGGCAGAACTACAAAGGGATCTGGACAGGCTGCAGACCTGGTTCAGCAATTGGCTCCTGGAGTTCAATCCCACCAAGTGCAAAGTCATAAAGTTTGGGGGAAAGGGCAAAGAAGACCGCAGAGGAGTACAGTCTAGGGGGCCAGAGACTACAAACCTCACTTCAAGGAAAAAGATCTTGGGGTGAGTATAACACCGGGCACATCTCCTGAAGCGCACATCAATCAAATAACTGCTGCAGCATATGGGCGCCTAGAAAACCTCAGAACAGCTTCCGACATCTTAATAAGGAATCGTTCAGGACCCTTTTACACCGTGTACGTTAGGCCCATATTGGAGTATGCGGCACCAGTTTGGAACCCACACCTAGCCAAGCACGTAAAGAAACTAGAGAAAGTGCAAAGGTTTGCAACAAGACTAGTCCCAGAGCTAAGAATATGTCCTACGAGAAGGGGGTTAAGGGAAATCAACCTGACGACACTGGAGGACAGGAGAGATAGGGGGGACATGATAACGACAAAACAAAATACTGAGAGGAATTTAAAACAAGGTGGGACAAAGACAGGATGTTCCAGAGAGGGACACAGCAACAAGGGGACACAGTTGGAAGTTGAAGACACAGATGAATCACAGGGATGTTAGGTAGTATTTCTTCAGCCACAGAGTAGTCAGTAAGTGGAATAGTTTGGGAAGCGATGTAGTGGAGGCAGGATCCATACATAGCTTTAAGCAGAGGTATGATAAAGCTCACGGCTCAGGGAGAGTGACCTAGTAGCGATCAGTGAAGAGGCGGGGCCAGGAACTCGGACTCGACCCCCGCAACCTCAACTAGGTGAGTACACACACACACACACACACACACACATACACTCTTCACAAGGACGTCAGCAAATATCAGCAACAGGAACTGCAGTGACCTAAATAAAATAGATCAGAAATTCTTCCTTCCAGTCTAGTCCTACTGACCAGACACTCACCATGTTACTGCTTTGTGCACGGCAGGATAACAGTGTTAGTACCAGCAGGGAGCCTGGTGTTAGTACCAGTAGGGAACCTGGTGTTAGTACCAGCAGGGAGCCTGGTGTTAGCAGCAGCAGCAGGGAGCCTGGTGTTAGCAGCATCAGCAGCAGGGAGCCTGGTGTTAGCAGCAGCAGCAGCAGGGAACCTAATGTTAGCAGCAGCAGGGAACCTAGCGTGTGTGTGTTAGAAGCAACAGGGAACCTAGTGTGCGTTAGCAGCAGCAGGGAACCTAGTGTTAGCAGTAGCAGCAGCAGGGAACCTAGTGTGTGTGTGTTAGCAGCAGCAGGGAACCTAGTGTGTGTGTGTGTTAGCAGCAGCAGCAGGGAACCTAGTGTAATCAGCAGCAGAAACAGGGAGCCTAGTGTTAGCAGCAGCAGCAGGGAACCTAGTGTGTGTGTGTTAGCAGCAACAGGGCACCTAGTGTGTGTTAGCAGTAGCAGGGAACCTAGTGAGTGTTAGCAGCAGCAGGGAACCTAGTATGTTTTAGCAGCACCAGGGAACCTAGTGTATGTTAGCAGCAGCACCAGCAGCACCAGGGAATCTAGTGTATGTTAGCAGCAGCAGCACCAGCAGCAGCAGCAGCAGCAGGGAACCGAGTGTATATTAGCAGCAGCAGCAGCAGCAGCAGCAGCAGCAGCAGCAGCAGCAGCAGCAGCAGGGAACCTAATGCTTGTCAGCAGTAGCAGCAGCAGCAGCAGGGAACCTAGTGTAATCAGCAGCAGCAACAGGGAGCCTAGTGTTAGCAGCAGCAACAGCAGGGAACCTAGTGTGTGTGTGTGTGTGTTAGCAGCAGCAGGGAACCTAGTGTGTGTGTGTTAACAGCAGCAGCAGCAGGGAACCTAGTGTAATCAGCAGCAGCAACAGGGAGCCTAGTGTTAGCAGCAGCAGCAGCAGGGAACCTAGTGTGTGTGTGTTAGCAGCAACAGGGCACCTAGTGTGTGTTAGCAGTAGCAGGGAACCTATTGAGTGTTAGTAGCAGCAGGGAACCTAGTGTGTTTTAGCAGCACCAGGGAACCTAGTGTATGTTAGCAGCAGCAGCACCAGCAGCACCAGGGAACCGAGTGTACATTAGCAGCAGCACCAGGGAGCCTATTGTATATTAGCAGCAGCACCAGGGAACCTAGAGTATGTTAGCAGCAGCAGCAGCAGCAGCAGCAGCAGGGAACCTAGTGCATGTCAGCAGTAGCAGCAGCAGCAGCAGGGAACCTAGTGTATGTCAGCAGTAGCAGCAGCAGCAGCAGCAGCAGCAGGGAACCTAGTGTATGTTAGCAGCAGCAGCACCAGGGAACCTAGCGTATGTTAGCAGCAGCAGCAGCAACACAGGGAACCTAGTGTATGTTAGCAGTAGCAGCAGCAGCACAGGGAACCTAGTGTATGTTAGCAGCTGCAGCAGCACAGGGAACCTAGTGTATGTTAGCAGCAGCAGCAGCAGCAGCAGCAGCAGCAGCAGCACAGGGAACCTAGTGTATGTTAGCAGCTGCAGCAGCAGCACAGGGAACCTAGTGTATGTTAGCAGCAGCAGCAGCAGCAGCAGCACAGGGAACCTAGTGTATGTTAGCAGCTGCAGCAGCAGCACAGGGAACCTAGTGTATGTTAGCAGCAGCAGCAGCTGCGGGGAACCTAGTGTGTGTTACCAGCAGCAGCAGCTGTGGGAACCTATAGTGTGTTAGCAGCAGCAGCAGCTGTAGGGAACCTAGTGTGTGTTAGCAGCAGCAGCTGTGGGAACCTATTGTGTGTTAGCAGCAGCAGCAGCAGCAGCAGCAGCGGGGAACCTATTGTGTGTTAGCAGCAGCAGCAGCTGTGGGAACCTATTGTGTGTTAGCAGCAGCAGCAGCAGCTGTGGGAACCTATTGTGTGTAAGCAGCACCAGCAGCTGCGGGAAACCTAGTGTGTGTTAGCAGCAGCAGCAGCAGCTGTTGGGAACCTAGTGTGTGTTAGCAGCAGCAGCAGCTGTGGGAACCTATTGTGTGTTAGCAGCAGCTGTGGGAACCTATTGTGTGTTAGCAGCAGCTGTGGGAACCTATTGTGTGTTAGCAGCAGCAGCAGCTGCAGGAACCTATTTTGTGTTAGCAGCAGCAGCTGTGGGAACCCATTGTGTGTTAGCAGCAGCAACAGCTGCAGGAACCTATTGTGTGTTAGCAGCAGCAGCAGCTGCATGAACCTATTTTGTGTTAGCAGCAGCAACAGCTGCAGGAACCTATTGTGTGTTAGCAGCAGCAGCAGCTGCAGGAACCTATTTTGTGTTAGCAGCAACAGCTGTGGGAACCCATTGTGTTAGCAGCAGCAGCAGCAGCAGCTGCAGGAACCTATTGTGTCTTAGCAGTAGCAGCAGCTGCACGAACCTATTGTGTGTTAGCAGCAGCAGCAGCTGTGGTAACCTACTGTGTGTTAGCAGCAGCAGCAGCAACTGCAGGAACCTATTGTGTGTTAGCAGCAGCAACAGCTGCAGGAACCTATTGTGTGTTAGCAGCAGCAGCAGCTGCAGGAACTTATTGTGTGTTAGCAGCAGCAGCTGTGGGAACCTATTGTGTGTTAGCAGCAGCAGCAGCAGCTGTGGGAACCTACTGTGTGTTAGCAGCAGCAGCAGCAGCATCTGTAAGAATCCATTGTGTATTAGCAGCAGCTGTAGGAACCCATTGTGATATAGCAGCAGCAGCTGTGGGAATCTATTGTGTGTTAGCAGCAGCAACAGCAGCAGCTGTGGGAACCTATTGTGTGTTAGCAGCAGCAGCAGCAGCATCTGTAAGAATCCATTGTGTATTAGCAGCAGCTGTAGGAACCCATTGTGTATTAGCAGCAGCAGCTGTGGGAATCTATTGTGTGTTAGCAGCAGCAACAGCAGCAGCTGTGGGAACCTATTGTGTGTTAGCAGCAGTAGCTGTGGGAACATATTGTGTGTTAGCAGCAGCAGCAGCAGCTCTGGGAACCTGGTGTGTGTTAGCAGCAGCAGCTGTGGGAACCTAGTGTGTGTTAGCAGCAGCAGCTGTGGGAACCTATTGTGTGTTAGCAGCAGCAGCTGTGGGAACCTAGTGTGTGTTAGCAGCAACAGCAGCAGCTGTGGGAACCTAGTGTGTGTGTGTTAGCAGCAGCAGCAGCTGTGGGAACCTAGTGTGTGTTAGCAGCAGCAGCTGTGGGAACCTATTGTGTGTTAGCAGCAGCAGCAGCAGCTGTGGGAACCTAGTGTGTGTTAGCAGCAGCAGCTGTGGGAACCTATTGTGTGTTACCAGCAGCAGCAGCTGTGGGAACCTAGTGTGTGTTAGAGCAGCGCAGGGTGTGGGAACCTATTGTGTGTTAGCAGCAGCAGCAGCAGCAGCTGTGGAAACCTAGTGTGTGTTAGCAGCAACAGCAGCAGCAGCTGTGGGGAACCTAGTGTGTGTTAGCAGCAGCAGCAGCTGTGGGAACCTATTGTGTGTTAGCAGCAGCAGCTGTGGGGAACTTAGTGTGTGTTAGCAGCAGCAGCAGCAACAGCAGCTGTGAGAACCTATTGTGTGTTAGCAGCAGCAGCAGCAACAGCAGCTGTGGGAACCTAGTGTGTGTTAGCAGCAACAGCAGCTGAGGAAACCTAGTGTGTGTTAGCAGCAGCAGCAGCAGCAGCTTTTGGGAACCTATTGGGTTAGCAAACGCAGCTGTGGGGAACCTAGTGTGTGTTAGCAGCAGCAGCTGTGGGAACCTATTGTGTGTTAGCAGCAGCAGCAGCAACAACAACAGCAGCTGTGGGAACCTAGTGTGTGTTAGGAGCAGCAGCAGCAGCTGTGGAAACTTAGTGTGTGTTAGCAGCAGCAGCAGCAGCTGCGGGGAACCTATTGTGTGTTAGCAGCAGCAGCAGCTGTGGGGAACCTAGTGTGTGTTAGCAGCAGCAGCAGCTGTAGGGAACCTATTTTGTGTTAGCAGCAGCAGCAGGAGCAGCAGCAGCAACAGCAGCAGCTGCTGTGGGGAATCTATTGTGTGTTAGCAGCAGCAGCAGCAGCAGCAACAACAGCAGCAGCAGCGGGGAACCTACTGTGTGTTAGCAGCAGCAGCAGCAGCAGCAGCAGCAGCAGCAGCAGCAGCAGCAGCAGCAGCAACAGCAGCAGCTGTGGGGAACCTATTGTGTGTTAGCAGCAGCAGCAGCAGCAGCAACAGCAGCAGCTGTGGGGAACCTATTGTGTGTTAGCAGCAGCAGCAGCTGTGGGGAACCTACTGTGTGTTAGCAGCAGCAGCAGCAGCAGCAGCAGCTGTGGGAACCTACTGTGTGTTAGCAGCAGCAGCGGGGAACCTATTGTGTGTTAGCAGCAGCAACAGCAGCAGCAGCAGGGAACCTACTATGTGTTAGCAGCAGCAGCAGCAGCGGGGAAACTACTGTGTGTTAGCAGCAGCAGCAGCTGTGGGGAACCTAGTGTGTATTAGCAGCAGCGGGGAACCTATCCCTTCTATCTCCTTCTTTCTTTTCTATCTCCTTCTACTCTTTTTATCCCTTTTATCTCCTTCTATCTCTTCTATCTCCTCCTATCCCTTCTATCCTTCTACTCTCATTCCTGTCAAGAAGCGTCTTGTCTGAGTTATCAACTCTTATCTTCTTCTACCCTTCCATCCCCATCCCTTTTTCATTTCACACATCTGTTCCTCTTAGAATATCTTCCCTTCTTTATCTTCTTTTCATATTCCATAACCATCCCTCGTCTCCCCCCTTCCCTTCTCTTCTCTCTCTCTATTTTTTTAAGTCTCTCTTCTCATGCTTTCATCTTGTCTTTTCAACACCTTTTTTTTTCTCTTCTCTCTCTCTTTTCTCTCCCCCCTCTCTTCTCTCCCCCTCTTTTCCCTCTCTCTCTCTCTCCCTCTCTCTCTCACACACACACACATCCTTTGCTTCGCCCCTCCCCCTCCTCGATGGAAAAAAAAACGGAAGGAAGGGGAGAGCCAACAGGGGTCGAACATTTTTGGGACACAGCTCCACGTTTTTTCCCCTTTAAAGCGACGTGTTTTCATGACCCGTGATCCCCAAGTTTTTCTCATTTCTCTCTTTTGTCTCTCTCTCTCTTTTTCCCCCTCCTTTCCCCCCCTCTTTTCCTCTCTCTCTCTCTCTCTCTCTCTCTCTTCTCTCCTCTCTCTTTTTCCCTCTTTCTCTCCTCTCTCTCTCCCCTCTCTTCCTCTCCCCTCTTCTCTCTCTCCTCTCCTCCTCTTTTCTCCCCTCTCTCTCTCTCTCTCCTCTCTCCCTCTCTCTCTCTCTCTCTCTCTTTCTCTACCATCTGTGGCCCGGGGGCCCCCAAAAGCATTTTTCCCTTTTCCGGATCAACGGGACTTTATCTCGTTGACATATTATGCGTACAAAAGGGTTTTCCCAACTCAAAGTAAATCCTGGGTATAATATGATCTTAGATGGGGGGACGTTCTGGAGAAGGTGACACCCAAGTGAAGTTGCGGGTTTTCCTGCCCGTCTTGGGTAAAAAAGCTTGTTTTAAAGTTTTCCCCCGAAGTGGATCCAAATGGGGGGTACTTGACAAAGTTTTGGCCCTTGTACATAAAAAATAAAAGGGCCAAAACCCCCATCCCTCCTATTTTGAAGGCTCTGCTGAAATGACAGATCTTCCAGGGTGGGTTCCCCGGCGAAAAGATGAGACTTTTTGCTCCCTTTTTTCTATTCTGTCCAAAGCAGTTTGCAGATGAGAGAGGGGGGGGAGCAAAACCCAAAAAATGGAGCATACTCCCAAAGGTGGACGTACTTGTGCCCGTACAGAAACTTGCAACCCCTACTGTCAAGCAGATGCCAGATTTGGCGAAGTGCTGTAAGCTTCCCCGGCCTTTTCCTTGGGTTTGGGAAGAAATTTTCAACATGGTTCTTTATGTTTTGTTTGGAGTCAAATTTCACTCCAACATATTTAAATTCTTCTCCAGGGACCAACCTCGTCCCATTCCAACCTTTCACTCCCAGCATTACCATCATCTCTTTTTCTTTTCCCTTCTTCCTCTCCCCTCTCCAAAAAAAAAAATGGGAAATTTTAACTTTACAACGCCCCTTTTATAAATTAAAAGGGTGTTTATATATAAAATTTTTCTTTTTTCTTTTTTTTTTTTTCCTGGTGTTTACAAAAATTTATTGTTTATTTAAAAGTGTTGGTTTATTAAATTAAATTTTTTTTGTTATTATTATAATTATATTTCATTTTTTGTAGAATAGTATAAGTATAAGAGTATACAGAGTAGTAGTAGTAGTATAGCAGTAGACATGTTTCAGTAGTATAGTAGTGAGATTAGATAGTAGTTTGTAGACAGATAGTAGTGTAGTAGTAGTAAGATTATAGTCAGTAGTGCAGTAGTAGTATTCAGTAGCAGTAGAATAGTAGTAGTAGCAAGTAAAGTATAACAGCGCTAGTAAGTAGTGATAGTAGCAGTAGTAGCAATTTAGTCTAGCTAGTAGTATTCATAGTATTCAGTATTAGCAGTAGTATATTAGTCATGTTATAGTCTTCATAGTATAGTCTAGTAGTATAGCAGTATATAGTATCGTAGTATCTCGTAGTATTAGTAGTAGTCAGTAGTAGACAGTATAGTAGTTATTAGTAGTTATAGCAGCAGTATAGTAGTAGTAGTTAGTAGCAGTATTAGTAGTAGTAGTATACCATAGTAGTAGTAGTGTAGCAGTAGTAGTAGTAGTAGTAGTAGAGTCAGTAGTAGTTAGTAGTAGTAGTAGTAGCAGTAGTAGTAGTAGTAGTAGTAGCAGCATTAGTAGTAGTATAGTAGTCAGTAGTAGTAGTAGTAGTAGTAGCAGTAGTATAGTAGTATAGTAGTAGTAGTAGTAGTAGTAGTAGTAGTAGTAGTAGTAGTATAGTAGTAGTAGTAGTAGCATAGTAGTAGTAGTAGTAGCAGTAGTAGTAGTAGTAGTCAGTAGTAGTAGTAGAGTAGTAGTAGTAGTGTAGCAGTAGTAGTAGTAGTAGTAGTAGTAGTAGTAGCAGTAGTAGTAGTAGTAGTAGTAGTAGTAGTAGCAGTAGTAGTAGTAGTATAGTAGTAGTAGCAGTAAGTAGTAGTAGTAGTAGCAGTAGTAGTAGTAGTAGTATAGTAGTAGTAGTAGTATAGTAGTAGTATAGTAGTAGTAGCAGTAGTAGTATAAGTAGTAGTAGCAGTAGTAGTAGTAGTAGTAGTAGTAGTAGTAGCAGTATAGTAGTAGTAGTAGTAGTAGTAGTAGTAGAGTAGTAGTAGTAGTAGTAGCATAGTAGTAGTAGTAGTAGTAGAGTAGTAGTAGTAGTAGCAGTAGTAGTAGTAGTAGTAGTATAGTAGGTAGTAGTATAGTAGTAGTAGTAAGTAGTAGTAGTAAGAAGAGTAGTAGTAGCAGTAGTAGTAGTAGTAGTAGTAGTAGCAGTAGTAGTAGTAGTAGTAGTAGTAGTAGTAGTAGTAGCAGTAGTAGTAGTAGTAGTATAGTAGTAGTAGTAGAGCAGTAGTAGTAGTAGTAGTAGAGTAGTAGAGTAGCAGTAGTAGTAGTAGTAGTAGTAGTAGTAGTAGCAAGTAGTAGTGCAGTAGTAGTAGTAGTAGTAGTATAGTAGAGTAGTAGCAGTAGTAGTAGTAGTAGTAGTAGTAGTAGCAGTAGTAGTAGTATAGTAGTAGTAGGTAGTAGCAGTAGTAGTAGTAGTAGTAGTAGTAGTAGTAATAGCAGTAGTAGTAGTAGCAGTAGTAGTAGTAGTAGTGAAGTAGTAGTAGTAGTAGTAGTAGTAGTAGTAGTAGTAGTAGTAGTAGTAGTAGTAGTAGTAGTAGCAGTAGTAGTATAGTAGTATAGTAGTAGTAGTAGTAGTAGTAGTAGCAGTAGTAGTAGTAGTAGTAGTAGTAGCAGTAGTAGTAGTAGTAGTAGTAGTAGTAGCAGTAGTAGTAGTAGTAGTAGTAGTAGTAGTAGCAGTAGTAGTAGTAGTAGTAGTTAGTAGTAGTAGCAGTAGTATAGTAGTAGGTAGGTAAGTAGTAGTACAGTAGTAGTAGTAGTAGTAGTATAGTAGTAGTAGCAGCAGTAGTAGCAGTAGTAAGTAGTAGCAGTAGTAGTAGTAGCAGTAGTAAGTAGTAGTAGTAGTATAGTAGTAGAAGTAGTAGCAGTAAGAGTAGTAGTGGGTAGTAGTAGAAGTAGTAGCAGTAGTAGATAGAGTAGTAGAAGTAGTAGCAGTAGTAGTAAGTAGTAGTAGTAGAGTAGTAGCAGTAGTAGTAGTAGTAGTAGTAGTAGTAGAAGTAATAGCAGTAGAGTAGTAGTAGTAGTAGTAGTAGTAGTAGAAGTAGTAGCAGTAGTAGTAGTAGTAGTAGTAGTAGTAGTAGTAGTAGTAGAAGTAGTAGCAGTAGTAGTAGTAGCAGTAGTAGAAGTAGTAGTAGTAGTAGCAGTAGTAGTAGTAGTAGTAGTAGTAGCAGTAGTAGTAGTAGTAGTAGCAGTAGTAGCAGTAGTATGTAAGTAGTAGCAGAATAGTAGTAGTAGCAGTAGTAGTAGTAGTAGCAGTAGTAGTAGTAGTAAGCAGAGTAGTATAGCAGTAGTAGTAGTACAGTAGTAGTAAAGTAGTAGCAAGTATAGTAGTAGTAGCAGCAGTAGTAGCAGTTAGTAGTAGTAGCAGTAGTAGCAGTAGTAGTAGTAGTAGTAGTAGCAGTAGTAGTAGTAGTAGTAATGTAGTAGAGCAGTAAGTAGTAGTAGTCAGTAGTGTAAGTAGTAGCAGTAGTAGTAGTAGTAATAAGTAGTAGCAGTAGTAGTAGTAGTAGTAGTAATAGTGGTAGTAGTAGTAGTAGTAGTAATAGTGGTAGTAGTAGTAGTAATAATAACAGTAGTATGTAGTACCAGTATACTGGTAGTAGTTGTAGTAGTAGTAGTTGCAATAGTAGTAGTAGTAGTAGTAGCAGTAGTAATAGTAGCAGCAGTAGTAGTAACAGCAGTAATAGTAGTAGCAGTAGTAATAGTAGCAGCAGTAGTAGTAGTAGTAACAGCAGTAATAGTAGTAGCCGTAGTAGTAGTAGTAGCAGTAATAGTAGTAGTAGCAGTAGTAATAGTAGCAGCAGCAGCAATAGTAGTAACAGCAGTAATAGTAGCAGCAGCAGTAGTAGTAGCAGTAATAGCAGTAGTAGTAGCAGTAGTAATAGCAGTAGCAGTAGTAGTAGCAGTGTAGTAATATTAGCAATGGTAGTAGCAGTAGTAGGAGTAGTAGCAGCAGCAGTAGTAGCAATAGTACCAGCACTAGTAGTAGTAGTAGCAGTAGCAGCAGCAGTAGTAGTAGTAGCAGCAGCAGTAGTAGGAGTAGTAGCAGCAGCAGTAGTAGCAATAGTACCAGCACTAGTAGTAGTAGTAGCAGTACCAGCAGCAGTAGTAGTAGTAGCAGCAGTAGTAGTAGCACTAGTAGTAGAAGTAATAGCAGTAGTAGTAGCAGTAGTAATAGCAGTAGTAGTAGCAGTGGCAGTAATATTAGCAATGGTAGTAGTAGCAGTAGTAGGAGTAGTAGCAGCAGCAGTAGTAGCAATAGTAGCAGCACTAGTAGTAGCAATAGCAGCAGCAGTAGTAGTAGTAGTAGCAGTAGCAGTAACAGTAGTAGTAGTAGTAGTAGTAAGAGCAGTAGTAATAGTAGCAATTAGCAGTAGTAGCGAGTAGCCGGTAGTAGTAGTAGCACCAGTAACTGGTGGGTAGTTGTAGTAGTTAAGTAGTGTTGTAATAGTAGTAGTATAAGCAGAGTAGTAGTAGTAGTAGCAGTAGTAGTAGTAGTAGTAGTACCAGTAACTGATAGTAGTTGTAGTAGTAGTAGTTGTAATAGTAGTAGTAGCAGTAGTAGTAGTAGTAGCAGTAGTAGTAGTAGTAGTAGTACCAGTAACTGATAGGTAGTTGTAGTATGTAGTAGTTGTAAGTAGTAGTAGTAGCAGTAGTAGTAGTAGTAGTAGTAGCAGTAGTAGTAGTAGTAGTAGCAGTAGTAGTAGTAGTAGTAGCAGCAGTAGCATTAGTAGCAGTAAAATACGTAGTGATAACAATTTGATACAATAAACACTACGATAATTACAAACAAGTTCTGCACAAACATTGCAACATTAATATCAAACATTTTAAATCAAATATGTCTGATTATAATGTTTACACAAGAGAATAACAGGAATAAACAGAGCTTAATGGCAGACAGGTGACAACTCTTTGTATTCCTTGGTCAGAAAATTGCTGTTGGTAAATTAATATTGTTTCTTTTTCTGAGACTAATATATGTCTGCAGATATTATTGGAATGAGTATTACACACGATCAGTGAGAGGGCGGGGCCAGGAGCTATGACTAGACACCTGTAACCACAAATAGGTGAGTACACACACACAACAGGAGCTGTGAATCGACCCCTGCAAGCACAACTAGGTAAGTACACACACATACACACACTAGTGAAGAGGCGGGGCCAAGAGCTGTGAATCGAAACATGCAACCACATACAAGTGACTATATATAGATGACTAAACACACATACACACAGTAAACAGGCCCAGTGTTTATCTGATATAGATTATTAAATAAACAGTAACTACTGCTACGTCTACTAGACGACTGTTACAACTGGGGTTAGACTGCATCCCTCACATAGGTAGCGAATCATGAATAAAATACAGTAGCAAATGGAACCACATCTCTCGTTCCATTCTACTCACTTGGCAGTTCTCGACAAAAAAAATATTGTCAGATATAAAATTGAAAAGGCTTTCAAAAAGGTTTTATGCTACTGCCAAAAACTCCAGCTAACAAGCCCTTGAGAGTGAGGCCACCACCACTTTGGCTCTTCCGGAGATATGCTTGATAGTGATGCTCTGGAGTGGAGCTCAAGTGTTCTTCTGCATGAAGTTCACGAAGGTCAGTGTGATGCTCTGGAGTGGAGCTCAAGTGTTCTTCTGCATGAAGTTCACGAAGGTCAGTGGATGCTCTGGATGTGGAGCTCAATTTCTTCTGCATGAAGTTCACGAAGGTCATGTATGCTCTGGGTGGGCTCAATGTTCTTCGCATGAAGTTCACGAAGGTCAGTGTGATCTCTGGAGTGGAGCTCAAAGTTTTCTCTGCAGAAGTTCACGAAGTCAGTGTATGCTCTGGAGTGGAGCTCAAGTGTTCTTCTGCATGAAGTTCACGAAGGTCAGTGTGATGCTCTGGAGTGGAGCTCAAGTGTTCTTCTGCATGAAGTTCACGAAGGTCAGTGTGATGCTCTGGAGTGGAGCTCAAGTGTTCTTCTGCATGAAGTTCACGAAGGTCAGTGTGATGCTCTGGAGTGGAGCTCAAGTGTTCTTCTGCATGAAGTTCACGAAGGTCAGTGTGATGCTCTGGAGTGGAGCTCAAGTGTTCTTCTTCATGAAGTTCACGAAGGTCAGCGTGATGCTCTGGAGTGGAGCTCAAGTGTTCTTATTCTGCATGCCAGTGAGATGCCCAGAGTCATTTTTAAGGGGACCTATCTTATCTCTAACTTTTGTTCTATAAACCTGGAAAAAACTTTTTGGGTTAATTTTCGAATCCCTAGCAACTTTAATTTCACAGTCCCGTTTAGTTTTTCTTATCCCCTTTTTAACGTCCCTCTTAATGTCAATATACTGATTCATAAGATGACCCTCACCTCTTTTGATACGCCTATAAATTCCTTTCTTATGCCCTAGTAGATATTTCAGCCTATTATTCATCCATTTTGGGTCATTTCTATTTGATCTAATTTCTTTATATGGGATAAACGTTCTTTGAGCAGCAAGTATAGTGTTCAGAAAACTGTCATATTGATAGCTCTCTTCGTTACCCCAGTCAACAGATGATAAGTGTTCTCTAAGCCCATCGTAATCTGCTAAGCGAAAATCTGGGACTGTTACTGAGTTATCCCTACTATCATACTTCCATTCAATGCTAAATGTAATTGATCTGTGGTCGCTAGCATCGAGTTCCTCTGGAATTTCTAAATTAACAAGGGATTCATTAAAAGGACACAAGTGCAACTAATGTGACATTTATTGTGGCAACGTTTCGCTCTCCAGGAGCTTTATCAAGCTTGATAAAGCTCCTGGAGAGCGAAACGTTGCCACAATAAATGTCACATTAGTTGCACTTGTGTCCTTTTACTTTACATATTGTCGGTAATTCTACCAACTTTATTATAAGGGATTCATTGTTTGCCAGTACTAAGTCAAGCAGGTTATTTCCCCTTGTAGGTTCTGTCACAAGCTGCTTCAACAAACAGTCCTGAATTACTTCTAAAAAGTCGTTAGATTCTAAATTCCCAGTTAGAAAATTCTAATCAATATTACTAAAGTTAAAGTCCCCTAGAATTACAACGTTATCGTGCCTTGTGGCCTTAACAATTTCCTTCCAGAGTAGTCTTCCTTGGTCTCTATCCAAGTTTGGGGGACGGTATATTACGCTTAAAATCAATTTTTCATGTCCCTCTGTAAATTCTACCCAAACAGACTCGGTATATGTTTCAGACTCTATACCCGTTTTTATGCAACAATTTAAACGATCACGGACATAAAGTGCCACCCCGCCCCTCTTCCCAATACTTCTGTCTATTTGGAACAATTTAAAACCCTGAATGTGACTTTCAGCAGGCATGTCCCTATTTTTCATATTAAACCACGTCTCAGTTATGGAAAATATCAACGTTACCCGCACTAGCAACTAATCTCAATTCGTCCATCTTTTTTCTCTTACTACGACTATTAGTGTAATATATTTTCAAAAACCCTCACTTCTCTTTTTTCTTCTTGGTTATTTCTGTTCCTCCATTATGCCTGTTACTCTCCTTATCACCTAGTGACATTGGCTTTCCTATGTTCACCAATAACTCTTCCTCACTCTGCCTATAACTGGTTTCCTTAAAACTCACACTATTGCTACAGAATACATTTCCTTAATACTCACGCTATAGCTACAGAATACACTATCGCTCAAAATACATTGATTTTCCACGAAAACCCATTCCACTATTTCTAGTATAAAGACCTAACAGCTCCCTCTACTGCGTTGGCCAGTGCTCCAACCCCAAACCTAGATAAGTGAACCCCATCCCTGGCATACATGTCATTTCTGCAATAGAAGAGGTCCCAGTTGTCTATGAATGTTACTGCATTTTCCTTAGTGTTTGTCCAGCCAGCAATTGACATCAATTGCCCTGGACAGCCATTCATTTCCATCTCCTCTCCTGGGCAAAATGCCACATATCATAGGGTTCTCACCCTTTTTCCTAATTATCTCTATTGCTGTCCTATACCTGCTAATCAGGTCTTCACTCCTACGTCTGCCAACATCATTGCCTCCCGCACTGAGGCAGATAATAGGATTGCTCCCATTACCCTTCATGATATCGTCCAGATAGCTAATAATATCCCTCATCCCAGCCCCAGGAAAGCATACCCTCTGCCTCCTCTTCCTGTACCTAAGACAAAATGCGCTATCCATAAATTTCACTTGACTGTCCCCAACTAAAAAATGTTCCTACCTTCACTGGAGGAGTTCGTAGTAACGTTTTCGATGGTCTTCGTTAGGGTTTCAAGGGATGTCGACTCACCCTCCTCTGCCAGTGATTCCTTGGTACTCATTTCGACGTTTCCAGTAGACAACACACATTCGTCGGGTAGCACTGAAAATGGGCTGGAAGTCTCCACAGCAGTCTTCTGGATCTTTGGTGTTTCCGCCACTTCAACAGTCTTCTTGATTTTCAGCTTTGTTCCATGTTGGCAGGCCACTGACCAGGTTCCTTTCTTGATCTGAGGACTCATAACAGGAGGATTACTTCGAATCCTCTTGTTTTCCTCTGTCAATCGCCGTATCTCAAATTTAGCGACCCTAAGCTCCTCTTTTAGCTGCTAGAACATAAGAACTTAGCTCTTTGAAGACTTGTTTGTGTGCTCTCTGTGAATCTGAACTAGGATGCCCTCTCTTGAGCAACTCTACCAGCAGCTGAAAGAGGAACTTAGGGTTGCTAAGCTGGAGATACGGCGATTAACGGAGGAGAACTAGAGGATTTGTAGTAATCCTGTTGCGAGTCCTCGGGTTAAGAGAGAAACCTGGTCAGTGGCTGCACAACATGGAACCAAGCTGAGGATCAAGAAGACTGTTGGAGAGGCAGAAACAACGAAGAACCAGAAGACTGCTGTGGAAACTTCCAACCCATTTTCAGAGCTACCTGACGAATGTGGGTTGTCTACTGGGAACGTCACAACGAGCACCAAAGAAGCATTGGCAGACGTGAGTGAAACATCCCTGGAAACCACAATGAAGATATAGAACGTCACAACGAATTCCACAAGTGAAGGTAAGAGCACTGTTTTAGTTGCAGACAGTCAGGTTAAGTTTATGGATAGGGCCTTTTGTCTTAGGGACAGGAAGAGGAGGCAGAGGGTATGTTTTCCTGGGGCTGGGATGGGGGATATTGTTAACCATCGGGACGACATCATGAATGGTAATGGGAACAATCCTATTATCTACCTCAGTGCGGGAGGCAATGACGTTGGCAGACGTAGGAGTGAGGATCTGATTAGCAGATATAGGTCAGCAATAGAAATAATTAGGAAGAAGGGTGGGAACCCTGTCATATGTGGTATTTTCCAAGGAGAGGAGTTGGAAATGAATGGTTGTCCAGGGCAATTGGTGTCAATTGCTGGCTGGACAAATACTGTAAGGAAAATGTGGTAACATTCATTGACAACTGGGACCTCTTCTATGGCAGAAATGACACATATGCCAGGGATGGGGTACACTTATCTAGGTCTGGGGTGGGGGCACTGGCAACTGCAGTGGAGGGAGCTGTTAGGACTTTAAACTAGGAATAGTTAGTGGTATGGGTTTTTGCGGGATAATAGTGAAGTCCAAGAGTAGTAATATTATGAGTTCTAGGGGAACTAGTAATCAGCACGACGAGGTGGACATTGGAAAGCCAGCGGCATTAGGTGACAAGGACAATAATAGGCTTAGTAGAAAAACAGGAATGAGCAGGACGGGTAAAGAGAAAGAAGGGTCATTCAATGTATATTATGCTAATAGCCATAGTGCTAGGAATAAGATCGATGAGTTGAGATTAGTTGCTAGTGCAGGTAACATTGATGTATTTGCCATAAGTGAGACGTGGTTTAATTCAAAAAGTCGGGACATGCCTGCAGAATGTCACATTCAGGGTTTTAAATTGTTCCAAGTAGATAGAAGTATCGGGAAGGGGGGTGGGGTGGCATTGTATGTCCGAGATCGCTTGAACTGTTGCATAAAAACGGGTATTAAGTCTGAAGTAACACATACAGAATCTGTTTGGATAGAATTTTCAGAGGGGCATGAAAAATTGATTTTAGGAGTGATATACCGTCCCCCAAACTTAGATAGGGACCAAGAGAAATTATTGTGGGAGGAAATTGTTAAGGCCGCGAGGCACGATAATGTAGTAATTCTAGAGGACTTTAACTTTAGTCATATTGATTGGAATTTCATGACTGGGAATTTAGATCTAACGATTTCTTAGAAGTAGTTCAGGATTGTTTTTTGAAGCAGTTTGTGACAGAACCTACAAGGGGTAATAACCTGCTTGACTTAGTTCTGGCAAACAATGAATCCCTTGTTAATAATTTAGAAATTTCAGAGGAACTGGGTGCTAGCGACCACAAATCAATTACCTTTAGCATTGAATGGAAGTATGACAGTAGGGATAATTCAGTAATGGTCCCAGATTTTCGCTTAGCAGATTACAATGGGCTTAGAGAACATTTGTCATCTGTTGACTGGGGTAACGAAGAGAGCTATCAATATGACAGTTTTCTGAACACTATACATGCTGCCCAAAGAACATTTATCCTGTATAAATATATTATGTCGAATAGAAATGACCCAAAATGGATGAATAAAAGGCTCAAATATCTTTTAGGGCAGAAGAAAGGCATTTATATATATATATCAAAAGAGGTGAGGGTCATCTTATGAATCAGTATATTGACATTAAGAGGGACGTTAAAAAGGGGATAAGAAAAGCTAAACGGAACTATGAAATTAAAGTTGTTAGGGATTCAAAAACTAACACAAAGTTTTTTCCAGATTTATAGAACAAAAGTTAGAGATAAGATAGGTCCCCTTAAAAATAACTGACAAGGAGAATGAAATGTGCTCTATTCTTAATAATTATTTTCTCTCGGTTTTCACTCAGGAAGACTAACAATATCCCAGTAATTAATTTTTATAGTGGGCCTGATGATGATAAATTATGTAATATCACAATCACTAGTGAAATGGTTATCAAACAGACAGACCGGTTAAAGCAAAATAAATCCCCGGGCCCTGATGAACTTTTTTCAAGGGTTCTTAAGGAGTGTAAAACGGAACTTTGTGAAGCACTGACTAGTATTTTTAATATTTCTCTTCAAACAGGTGTAGTGTCTGATATGTGGAAGATGGCTAATGTAATTTCTATTTTTAAAGCAGGGGACAAGTCGTTACCGTCAAATTACCTCCCAATAAGCCTGACCTCAGTTGTAGGTAAATTACTAGAGTCAATTTTAGCTGATAATATAAGATCCCATCTGGATAAGCACAGCTTGATTAATGATACTCATCATGGATTCACGAGGGGCCGTTCCTGCCTAACTAATTTATTAACCTTCTTCAGCAAAGCTTTTGAGGCCGTTGATCATGATAAAGAATTCGATATTTATTTAGATTTTAGTAAGGCTTTTGATATAGTACCTCATCAGAGACTGTTGAAGAAAGTGGCAGCTCATGGCATTGAGGGAAAAATGCTGTCATGGATCGAGTCATGGCTCACTAATAGGAAGCAGAGAGTGTGCATAAATGGGGTTAAATCTGAGTGGGGATCTGTAACAAGTGGCGTTCCGCAGGGATCAGTTTTAGGCCCGTTGTTGTTTATAATATATATAAACGACCTTGATGAGGGAATTACTAGTGACATATGCAAATTTGCTAATGACACGAAGAAAGGATAATCTATTCAGACATTGATGTCTCACAACTTCAGGAGGATTTAGACAAACTCAATTCGTGGTCAGAAAAGTGGCAGATGCAGTTCAATGTAGATAAATGTGAAGTTCCAAAACTCGGAAATGCCCATAACCCTACCACCTACCATCTTAATAATGTAGAACTTAGCCATACAGATTGCGAAAAGGACTTGGGGGTTATGGTGAGCAGCAACCTTAAACCAAGACAGCAATGCCTAAGCGTACGTAATAAGGCAAATAGATTACTGGGATTTATATCAAGAAGTGTAAGCAACAGAAGTCCAGAGGTCATACTGCAGCTTTATACATCATTAGTAAGGCCTCACCTAGATTATGCAGCTCAGTTCTGGTCTCCATATTACAGAATGGACATAAATTCGTTAGAAAACATTCAGCGTAGGATGACTAAATTAATACCTAGCATTAGAAATCTTCCTTATGAAGAAAGATTGAAGACTCTTAAATTCCATTCACTTGCTAGACTGTGAAGACTTACTCAGCCCTGTAACAACTTCAGACAGTATTACCAAGGCTGGCTCCTCCTCAGGAAAATTAATGAATAGAAAAAGAACAAAAACTGACAAACATAAACACTTTATTATATAGAAAATATAAAATATAAAACACTTAAATATGAAATATTGATCCTACCTTAAAGAAAATGAAAAATGAAAAATATAAAAGATATCTGAATTCAACGCTAATTTAAAACTTGGGTGTCTGGTGTTGGTGACACTGTTGTTGAAATCGTAGCCATTGCTGATGGGGGGGTCGCAGGTGTTGGTGACAAACCACCAGCTAGTTTTTCACAGTATAACAGTGAATAATCTATCCCGATGACAGGAAAGCATGTTCTTTACCGCTGCAATTATGAGGGGTTACCTCCTGCAACTTCATACAGGTGCACAGGTAAGTATATATATCATGGGACGTCTCAGAACGTTAGTCCGTCTCCTTCAATTCTACTCGTTGGTTAGCAGGTGACCCTCTCTCATTCCAAGCTGTAAAGAGAGACAGATTACCCACTGCTTAAGAAATCACTCTCCATGATAAGTACAATACCTAAAAGATGTGGTGATTATTAAAACATTTTAACCTATCAAGACTGAAAGGACTAAGTTAATTATTGGTCAAAAGTGAAGCTTTCAACCAATAAGTCCACTAAAATATGATCAGGCGTGTACTTACAGTAGTGTTGGGAGCTGTGAGTCGAGTGATTTACTGTTTGACCGAAGCCTTCACACGTGGCGACCTTGCCAGGATTCGAACCTGGAATCAGGGAGACCTGATCGAAGTGTATAAGTGGAAGATGGATATTAATAAATGGAATATATCAATCAAGTTTATTCTCTATAAGGATTACAATGTGGGGTTTACAGATTTTGAATATTGTGTGGTTTACATGTTATAAAATACTAATTACAGAGGGGGCCACTAGGACACCTAGCATGGCTAGGCATTTCGGGCAGACTTAGATTAATTCTTAACTTATATTATTACAGATTATGGTATTAAGGCTAAGCGACTACATTATAGTTTGTGAGTTTAGCAATGTGAATGCTTTTGTTTTGGCACATTACAAATTGTCTGTATTGGGGTATCATAGGCAAACTTATGACTAGTTAGGATTCATTATTTTAAGATTAAGATTCGTATTTCTGTGTTTATAGTCAATGGGTGAGTGAGTGTAATTGTGAACCACCAGGTAGTTTTTATGTAGTTAGTTGACTGGGTGTATCAGGGAGATAAGATGTTTTCTAACTGTAGTTTTGAAAGTGATGAATGTGTCTGCAGTTCTAGAGTTTTCAGATAGGGTGTTCCAGATTTTAGGCCCTTTGACACACAATGAATTTTTGTAAAGGTTTAGTCGGACACGGGGAATGTCATAGAGATGTTTGTGTCTGGTGTTATGCCTGTGGATCCTGTCACAACTATAACGAAAACGTTTTAGGTCAAGGTTAATATTGGAATTTAAGGTCCTGTAGATATAGATTGCACAGTAGTAAGTGTGAATGTTCTGAACAGGGAGTAAGTTTAGATCTATGAAGAGTGGGGGGGGGGTGTTGCCAGGGATGGGATTTAGCTATTATTCTTACTGTGGCTTTTTGTTGGGTTATTATTGGCTTTAGGTGTGCTGCTGCAGTTGATCCCCAAGCACAAATAGGTAGGTAAGACACACAGGCAACAGTTAGGCAACTTTATTCCGAAACGTTTCGCCTACACAGTAGGCTTCCTCAGTCGAATACAGAAAGTAGGCAGGAACAGCAGAGATGTGAAGACGATGTAATCAGTCCATCACCCTTGAAGTCATAGAATTTTGAGGTTGTCAGTCCCTCAGCCTGGAGAAGTTCAGTTCCATAGTCAGGAACTATCTGAAGATCAAGCGACAGTGCGGAGACTTAAATACTGTCGGAAGGAGAGGTGCATAGTAGTAGTAGTAGTGAGTATGTAGCCACTGAGAGGTCAGGTCCCTCTCAAATCCAACAATTCTCACTTGAAAAAGTTGTCCAAGGTGTTTTCTGTACCAAGAGGCCATGTGTTGCAGTGTCTGACAAGATGAACATCAAAATGGTATACAATACCGACAGGTTGGTAGGTAAGACACATATCTATTGTGTCTTACCTATCAACCTGTCGGTATTGTATACCGTTTTGATGTTCACACAGAAATAATAAGGGACCCAGAATACTACCTTGGGAAACTCTAGGTGCTATCGGCAGGGGTTCTGATTCTGGAAATAAATGGTACAGAATACGGACACAATGGAAATATAAACACTGACTCACAAACACCTTTTCTGCTACTGTCCTGGCTACTCTTCACGACTAATACAAGTCTGGTTTCGGAACAAATCTCGGGAAGTGACATAATTAATGGAACAGATTTTTTTTTATACAGTGTTCACCAATCCAATGCGTAATATCTGCTATCTCTCACATGTAATCTCTCTCTCTCTCTCTCTCTCTCTCTCTCTCTCTCTCTCTCTCTCTCTCTCTCTTCTCTCTCTCTCTCTCCTCTCTCTCTGTTCCATGTTGTTTCTGAAGGTATGTTTAGTTCCAGACCCCTTACACTAGTATCAGACCCCTTACACTAGTATCAGACCCCTTACACTAGTATCAGACCCCTTATACTAGTACCAGACCCCTTACACTAGTACCAGACCCCTTACACTAGTACCAGACCCCTTACACTAGTACCAGACCCCTTACACTAGCTCCAGGCCCCTTACAGTTCCAGACCCCTTACACTAATACCAGAATTGATACACTTGTTCCGGACCCCTTACACTAGTTCCAGATCCTTTACACTAGTTCCAGCTGGCTTACAGTAGTTGCAGACCCCTTACATTATCTCCAGACCCATTATACTAGTTTCACACCCTTTGGACTAGTTCCAGACCCATTACACTAGTTCCAGAGCCTTCACACTAGTTACATACCCTTTAAACCAGTTTTATTGCAAACCTTGGCACTTTCTCTAATGTCTTGACATGTTTGACCAGGTGTGGGTTCTACTGTGGTGCTGCGTACTCCAGTATGGGCCTTACGTACACGGTGTACAGTGTCGTGAATGACTCCTTAGATGTTGAAACGTTATTCTTAGGTTTGTCAGGCGCCCATGTGCAGCAGCAGTTATTTGACTGATGTGCGCCTCAGATGTGCTCGGTATTATACTCACTCCTAGGTACTTCTTGAGAGAGGTTTGCAGACTTTGATCCCCGAGCTGTACACCGTCTGCGGTCTTCTTTGTCCTTTGTCAAGCTTCATGACTTTGCACTTGGTGGGGGTTAAACTCCAGGAGCCATTTGTTGGACCAGATTACAGTCTGTCCAGATCAGTTTGTAGTCTTTCTTAATCCTTGTCTGCTTGTATTCTCATTAGTTTCACGTCATATGCGAGCAGAGACACTTCTGACTTTATCACTTCTGTCATGTCATTCACAGATCCAAGATACTGCACAAGACATTGAACTGACCCTTGTGGAACCCCACGTGGCACAAACACCCACTCTGACACATTGTCACGTACAATTACACGTTTTTTCGTTTTTGTCACGTATTTCCTGATCTGTTGCAGTGCTTTTCCTGTTATTCCTGCCAGTTCCTGGTACTGTGTCGAAGCCTTCTTACAGTCCAAGAAGATGCAGTGTACCCATCCCTCTCTTGTCTTACTTGGGTTACCTTAGTGTAGAACTCCAATAGGTTTTTTAAGCAGGATTTTCCATCCCTGGAGCCCTGCTGGATGTACCGTAAGAGCACATTCCTTTCCAGGTCCTCACTCTTGTCCTGATAATCTACTCCATGACTTTATATACTATACATGTCTGTAGTTTATGCTGCCTGTCTGTCCCCTTTCTTAAAAAAAAATGTACTTCATTTGTGTCTTCAATACTTCTGGCCGTTGCCCTATTTCGATAAATTTGTTGAAGATTGTTGTTAGCGACACCGATAGTGCCTCTGCCTCCTCATGATCCACGGAGAGATATTATCTGGTCCCACCGCTTTCTAGGTATCTTACATAGCAGTTTCTTCACCTCCTTCCCGGTTCTGAGTAGTGTGTCCAGGACTTGCTGAGGTACTCTTTCGACTCCATTTGCTGGAATCCTTATGGTCTCTGTCAATACCCCTAAATCTCGTACTGAACTCTTCACATATTTAATTTTTCAGCCTCATTACCTGTTGCTTGAGTGTTATTTTCCTCCTGAAGTGACTGTATCACAACTTTGGGTCAGATCTGGTTTTCGATGCTATGTCATTCTCGTTTTGCTGCTGAACTTTCTATGGATGTATATTCGTTTCTGGTTCATCGACTCGGCTCCTTATTTTTCTGAGTTCTTTGCGCTCTACACTTTCTCCATACTCAGACTTGGTTATGGCCTCTACACCTCTGGGTAAACAATGGACTCTGGTCTTCCCATTCATTCTATTGCCAATGGGTACGAACTTCTCCTCCGCCTCACTGCACTTTCTACCCACTTGTTCAATCGTGTCATTACCTGTCTTCCCCTCTAGTTCTGTTTCCCACTGCACTTCATACAGGAATTACCTCATTCTTGTGAGGTCCACTCTTTTGAAGTTTGGCTTCTCCCCTCCTCCTCGAGTTGTGTGTGTGTGTGTGTGTGTGTGTGTGTGTGTGTATGCGTGTATGAGGTATGTGGGTGTATGTGTTTGTTTGCCTGTGTGTGTATGTCTATGTTACCTGGAGAGTTTACCTGGAGAGAGTTCCGGGGGTCAACGCCCCCGCGGCCCGGTCTGTGACCAGGCCTCCTTAGGTCAGTGTCCCAGGATGCGACCCACACCAGTCGACTAACACCCAGGTACCCATTTTACTGATGGGGAACATAGACAACAGGTGGAAAGAAACACGTCCAATGTTTCTACTCTGGCTGGGAATCGAACCCAGGCCCTCACCGTGTGAAGCCAGAGCGTTAACCACCAGGCCACACACACGTACATGCGTGTGTGTGTCAAACTACCCACACACACTGTCAACACGGTTCCTTCTCTAAGAACGTAGCTTCGCCAAGG
Organism: Cherax quadricarinatus; assembly: GCF_026875155.1. Lineage (NCBI taxonomy): Eukaryota > Metazoa > Arthropoda > Malacostraca > Decapoda > Parastacidae > Cherax > Cherax quadricarinatus. The sequence continues at coordinate 12,558,980 of NC_069493.1, forward strand.
TCCAACCAGAGGAAATTGAATTTTGGCAACAAGAAAAATATATATAAAAGGAAGTATGTTGACATTCACCCACCTGCCAGCCACCGATACATTTACTTTTCTTGCCAGACAGGAATATTCTTGAAATTCTCGACAATTAACTCTGATTCGTTTAAAAATTTACTGCATTTGTTGCTGTTGTTGCTGCTGCTGTTTTTGTTGATTTTGTTTTGTTGTTTTTATTTAATTTCTGGAGTTTTTTTTTGGGGGGGTTTATTTTTGTTGTTGTTGTTGCTGCTGTTTTGTTAATTTCTTTTTATTATTTTTGTTTTTGCTGTTGTTTTTCCTTTTCCGTTGTTTTTGTTTTTCTTTTTTTTTTATTTTTCAAGTTCTTGCTGTAGGAGTTGCCGCTGTTCCTCTACTTCGTGTTGCTGTTGTTCATTCTGTGTTGTTGTTGGTGAAGCCACAGGAAGAAGTTTTGAGAATCATCCTGAACACTCAACAGTGATCAAAGGTGTGCGAACAATTCTTCCTGAAGCCTCTACTACCATCCCGTCCAAGAGCACCCGCTTGGGAGCACCTCTACTACCACCCCGTCCAAGAGCACCCGCTTGGGAGCACCTCTACTACCATCCCGTCCAAGAGCACCCGCTTGGGAGCACCTCTACTACCATCCCGTCCAAGAGCACCCGCTTGGGAGCACCTCTACTACCACCCCGTCCAAGAGCACCCGCTTGGGAGCACCTCTACTACCACCCCGTCCAAGAGCACCCGCTTGGGAGCACCTCTACTACCACCCCGTCCAAGAGCACCCGCTTGGGAGCACCTCTACTACCACCCCGTCCAAGAGCACCCGCTTGGGAGCACCTCTGGGTCATCAGGCCTCATGGACAAACTGAATGACCTGAAGAGGCTGGAGGAGAGAATAAGTAATCTGGATGCCCATGATGCCCAGTATCTCCTCACGAGGTGTCTTACTCTGCCTAGACTAACTTCTTGAGGCATGCACCCTCTTTCGGCAGTTCAACACTAAGTGAATATGACGCACTCCTGAGATCTGTCACTGGAAGATCACCAATGGTATCGTGCATCTTTTCCAGTGCGACTGAGAGGTATAGAGGTGCACAAGGCAATGCATTTCTGTCCTCGTATATGGCTTCTAGTTACCTAGTAGAGAAGATTGTCCCCAATGCTTGAGAGGTGCTGTAGGAGCTCAAGACCCAAAGCTCATCTAAGTAGCCACTCAGTTTGACTTTCTTCAAGTAGCTCCTCCCAGAGGTTTCAAGCAGTTCCACTGGGACAAACCGATCGTGGAGAAAATCGACCAAACAAAGTTCAACAATTCCTTCTTCTTCGACCCTCGCGCCATTCTCCTAGTCGCCTCATACTCACCTAACATAGGCGCATTTGCGACATGGTGTCAGCTGATCAATTTGGTCTACACTGTCTTATCTGTTACATGACGAAAAGGAAATATGCCAGACACGAGGAGGTCAATAACATCAAGCAAAATCTTATCACAGCCCGTTGTTCAGCACAACGGTAGCCTCAAGTACCGAAATCCGACGGAAGCCAAAAACATCAGTATGGAATCACCATGTACCAGTGGAAAGATGGTAAGCAGATTGCGTGGGACTACACACGTGCCTCTACATTGGCTAAGACCCACTTATACTCTGACGCTGAAGGGAGTGGTGTTGCCAGTTTCAGGAAGACCCAGAAGATCAGATACAGAGGGCTGCCACTTCGCTATAACTTCGTCCCAGTAAGATCGGAGACCCTCGAAGCATGGGGCAAGTGTGCTCTTAAATTCTTTAAAGAATTACGGGAAAAGCTAATTATGGAAACCAAGGGCCCCGGAGCGACAAACTTCCTCTTTCAGAGACTCGTGTAGAGAGCCAGAAAGATTATACCTGCAGCATTCCTAGCACACCTAGCTAGACAAAGTATTTAAGTTGTAGGCTCTGAGATGTCATGTATGATCTTCTCCTTCCCAATGTATCCCTTTTTTCATTGTATTTTTTTTTTCAGATCAAATTCACAAATAGTATATAAGAGGAGGTAAGAGGAAATATTCGGCTCCGGGAAGTATCGTCCTGAGCTTTTTCTGAAGTACATTTATTCTTTTCTCTGAGACTGTGGGACCCCAGTCATATCTAGAGGTGGTACCTCTCGAATAGGTACCGTGTCGAATAGGGAAAACTTGCAAATTAGCTTCAACTAATTTAAGTCCTATCTAAAATTTTCTCTTGTGCGTTTAAAGATACATTTTTTCCATTTATCCTAATGTAAAAATTAATAATTTTGTACCAAAAGAACCTTAGGAAACTTGCCTAAACTTATTTCAACAAGCGCTAATTGAATTTAGCCTAATCCAACTAAATATATTTTAGATAAGTTAATAATTAACACAAACACAATGAAATATAATTTTTTTCTTAGGTTCAGAATTATTTTTGCGAAATTATTGCATACACAAATTTTCGCTTGCCTTATTCGGCATATATATATATATATATATATTTATATATATATATATATATATATATATATATATATATTATATATATATTATATAATATATATATATATATATATATATATATATATATATATATATATATATATATATATATATATATAATACGTAGGTTATTTCAGAATATGCAAAACAACCACTGTGAAAGAATAGAGAAATTCCAAGCGCTTTCGTGACTACTCACATTATCAAGGAACAATAAAAGTAATGCATCAAAGGAAGGCATATAAAGGGTCTAGACCACACCTCACTATCACATCCCACAACAAAGCAACACCTGACGCGAGACTCATAAGAAAGGGAACACTGCAGCAGGACCGCTGGCCCAACTAGACAGGTCCTTCACACAACCCACAAACAAACTATTCTACCTAAGAACTAAGAATTTTAAAATTTATTATTTGTCCAGTGTATTATAAAATTCTTCCCAAATTCTATTAATTATAAATGGATCTAATTTATATAACCCCAAGGAAATATTCATATTATTGTCAAAACTGCTTTTTATGAAACAAGATTCAATTATATTCTGTCGACCATGGACTTGCTTGATACTACTTTCTCAACTTTTTGAAAATCAATTGGATGGTTA
>NC_069493.1:12569589-12588695 GCF_026875155.1 Cherax quadricarinatus
TAAAGCCTCGCCCTGATAAATATGATGTTGGGAAGAAACCTTCTAACATTTTACTCTGTTTTCCGGGCCCACAACATAAAGCTTTTTCGTGTGAAAGTTAAATTTCTTTCTTCGTAAAGCGGTTTTTAATTAATTTGGTATAGATTTTGTAAAGAAAACGTCCGTGGTTTTTTATGCCCCTCTGTCGCCCCCCTACTGCCCCCTTTTCCTCAACCCCCCATGGATCATTCCAAGCCCCCAGGGGGGCGGTACCCCCACCCGGGGAAACCTTTCAGGTGAACACACTACCCTAAAACTTGGACCCGTGAAGATGACCTAGTAGTGACCAGTGAAGAGTGAGCCTAGTGTGCCAGTGAAGAGTGAGCGTGGTTAACAGTGAGAGTGAGCCCAGTAGTGACCAGTGAAAAGTGAGCCTAGTGTGCCAGTGAAAGTGAGCCAGTGTGACATGAAAAGTGGCCCAGTAGACAGTGAAAAGGGGAGCCCATTGACCAGTGAAAAGTGGCCCCAGTAGTGACCCGTGAGAGTGAGCCCAGTACTAACCCGTGAAAAGTGAGCCTAGTAGTGAACCGTGAAGGTAGCCTAGTAGTGACCAGTGAAGGTGAGCTAGTGTGCCATGAAGGTGAGCCTAGTAGTGACCCGTGAAGATGAGCTAGAAGTGAGCAGGGGAAAAGTGAGCCCAGTATTGACCCGTGAAGAGTGAGCCTATGGAGCAGGGGAAAAGGGCCAGTAGTGACCGTAAGATGGATGTGCCCCTGAAGAGTGAGCCTAGAGTGACCGTGAAGAGTGAGCCTAGTAGTGACAGTGAAGAGTGAGCCCAGTATGAAATGAAGAAGGGGGGCATTATTGTCAAAACGTTTTTTTATGAAAAAAGTTTAAAATTTTTTTTTTCTTTTGGGCCCATGGACTTGCTTGAAACAACTTTCCCCTTTTTTTGAAAAAAAATTGGGATGGTTAAAATCTCTCGTGTTTAAATAGAGCATTGGAATTTTTCCCATTTTCTAATTTAAATTTATGTTGTTTTAAATCTTATTTCGAGATTTTTTACCAGTTTGCCCGAATAAATTTTATCGAAAATTTTTAATAAGGAATCTTATAAACCCCTTTCCGTCGCTTTTTGGGGGGGAAATTTTTTTATAAATTTTTTTTTTTTTACTGAAATCAAAAAAAAAATTTTCAATTTTAAATTTTAAAAAAGGGTTCTTAAAAAAAGGGCATATAAACCCAATTTTTCAGGGTAAGGGAAAACCCAACTATTTTTAGTTGAATAATTTTTGGTTTTCCCTTTTTGGGTTTGTAAAAAAGTTTTTTCTAGCGTTTTTAAAAAAGTTTTATAAATTACGTCTTCGGAAATTTCAAATAAATTGGCAAATTTAAAAAAATTTGGGGGAAAATTTTTCCCTTTATCTTGAACTCAGGACTAAAATTCTTTAAAACTCTCAAAAAATTGATGAGAAAACAGACTTTTTGGACTCTATTTTTGAGGGGGGGAAAATGTGGAAATGGAACATTTTTTGGGTTTCTGAAAAATTAAATTTTTTTTAAATGCCCTTAAAAATTTAAAAAATCTAAAAAAAAAAAAGGCAATGATTATTTTCTTCAAACTCAACTTAAATTTTTATAAGGGCAAAGCTATTTAATTTCCAAAAAAAAGGGTTTGTATATTTTTTACATTTTTGGGCATAAGACACAAAAAAACTTTCAACATATCTGAACCATTTAGCTCAAATTAGGGGGGTTTGTGTTAACCCCTTTTTTTTTTCAAAAAATTTCCATGTATGGTACAAAGACAGGTGAAAGAGGATTTCCCATTCCCATCCCAAAACTTCTGAGTTAAAACTTTCATTAAATAAAAAATTTTTGCATCAACAATGCAAAGTTAAAAAAGTTTAATGATAAAACGACAATGGTAAATAAAAATTAAAAAGTTCTTCAAAGTTTTTTTCATTTTTTTCTTGGTAACTTTTTCTTTCATAATTACTTTTTGCTTTTATTTTTTCTTTTTAGAAGGGGGCAAATTTTTATTGTTATTAAGTTTATCAAAAAGACTTAAAAAACCCTTTGAGGGAAATTTGGGAAATATTTTTTTTTTTAACAAAAGATTTTATATACCATTCCTTTAAAAAAAATTTTAATTTTCATCAGAGCAAATCAAAAAATTTTCAAAGTTACAAAAGGTTTTTGCAATTTAAACCATTTTTTAAATTTTTTTTTGAAGTTGAAAAACCCTTAAAGCCAAAAAACCGGGAAACAGCATTTTGTTTTTTTAATCTAAAATTCTTTGGGAAATAAGTTAATTAAAAAATTGTTATTAACGGGGTTTGTCCAGTCCAAATTTTCAATTAACTGTCAAATTTTACTTTGTAGTTTTTTTTCGAGTTATTAAAAATTTCTTTTTGAGTTTAATTAAAAAAACAATAAACCAACAAACTGTTTTCCCATTCGGGAATGAAACATTGTTAAAATAAACTCGGGAAGAATTTGAAATAAACTCAAAAAAAAAACAAAAAGAAAAATAGACATTTTTAATTAAAAATTTGACTGAAAAAACCCTTTTAAATAAACTTTTGAAATTTAAACCCTTATCAGATGAAAAATTAGAAAAAAATAAAACACCACTCTAAGTTTTGCCCCTAAGTTTTTGAAACTTAAAAAAAATTTTAATAAGTTGACTTTCCCAAAAAGCCTTTTTTTAAATTGTTCCTTGATATGTCAGTAGTAAACGAAAGGGGTTTGGGAAATTTCTCTATTTTTTTAAACAGTGGTTTTTTTGCATTTATAAAATAATAAATATTATTTTTTTTTTATTTTATTTTTATATATAATATTATATATATATTATATAATATATATATATATTTTATATAATATTAGATACAAAAAGGCCCCAAAGGGAACAAAGGCCTTTTAACCTAAAATAACCTGAAGGTTATCAGGAGAAATCGGCATACAAAAAATTTTTCCCTTCTTTAAGCAAAAAAGGGATATTTGTCGTGTATTGGTATCTTTTTACAGTATCGTGTTCCCGAAAATCGTTTTTACAGTATCGTGTTACAGTTTTGTGTTAAAAGTATGGGTTTTAAGTATGGGTATTAAAGAATGTTTTAACAGTATCGAAATTAAGTATTGGTTACAGTATCGTTTTAAACAGTATTGTTTTTCGAAACGTGTTACTTATCTTTGTTACAGTATCGTGTTAAAGTATCGTGTTACAGTATCGTGTTCCCTTACCGTGTTACTTTTATCGTTTTTCAGACGTTTCAGTACCCATTTTACAGTATCATTTTTACATTATCCGGAAAAGACCGTGTTTTTTTTTTTTTACCCTTCATTTTTACAGTACCGTGTTACGCCCCGGGTTTTTACAGTATAATTTGTTAAAATATCATGCTACAGTACGGGTTCAGTACCTTTTTTTAAAATTCTTTTACAGTTTCATGTTACAGTCCCGTGTTAAAAGAATCATGTTACAGAACCCTTTGTTACAGAAACCGTGCTACAGTCCGTGTTCCCAGTACCGTGTTACAGTACCGTGTTGCATACCGGGGTTTACAATACCGTTTTACAGTACCTTTTTTACAGGCCGTTTTACAGAAACCAAGTTACGGGAACCGGGGGTTCCAGAACCGTGTTACAAACCTTTGTTACAGTACCGTGTTACAGTATCATGTTAAAAGGTACCTTGTTACGTATCATTTTTTACAGTACCGTGTACTTTTCCCGTGTTACGTAACGTTTTTACAGTATAATTTTAACATTTCCTTTTTTAAGTACCGTTTTAAAATTCCCGTGTTACAGTCCGTTTTACAGTAAAAATGTTACATTTACCGTGTTTACAGAATAATTTCAGTACCGTTTTAACAATACCGTTTTACAGTAACGTGTTACAGTATCATGTTACAGTCCCTTTGTTACAGTACCGTTTTTAACGGGTACCGTTTTTACAGAATCATGTTACATTTCCCGTTTACGTACCGTTTTTAACAATCCCGTTTTAAATCCCGTGAACAGTACCGTGAAAAGTACCGTGTTGCGGGACCCCCCCAGTTACAGTACCGGGGTTAAAGTCCCGGTTACGGGAACCGGTTTTTTTACAATACCGTGTTACAGTCCCGTTTTAAACAGAACCGTTTTTTCCATTATAATGTTACAGAAACCGGGCAAAAATTTACCGGTTACAGTTCTTTTCAACAGAACCGATTAAAAGTCCCGGGGTTAAAAAATTACCGGTTACAGTACCGGGGTTACAGAAACCTTTTTTTCTTTACCATGTTACAGCCCGTGTTACAGTCCCGGGTTTTAAAATTTAACCGGTTACAGCCCGGGTTTTACAGTATCATTTTAAACGTGCCTTTTTTCAGTATCATTTTACAGAAACCGGTTACAGCCCGTTTTTAACAGAAAACGTGTTACAGAAATCTTTTTAAACAGTACCTTGTTTTACAATACGTGTTACAGTACCGTGTTTCTTTTAATCATTTTACAGAAACCGTTTTAAACAATACCGTGTTACAGTAACGTGTTACAGTATCATTTTAAAGGAAACCTTGTTACAGTCCCGTGTTACAGTACCGTGTTTGCAGTATCTTGTTACGGGACGTTTTTCAGTCCCGTTTTTCAAAAACCGTGAACAGTCCCGTTTTAAACAGTAAAAAGTTACAGTCCCGGGACAGTATCATGTTACAGTACCTTTTAAGTATCATTTTTCCATCCCGTTTTTAAAGTCCGTGTTAAAGTTTTATTTTAAAATACCGTGTTACAGTATAAATTTTTAACAGAACCGGGGAAACATTTACCGGTTTTAAAAGTCCCGTGTTACGGGTACCGTGTTAAAAAAGTACCGGTTACGTACCGTGTTACAGAAACGGGGTTTCCGATCAGTTACGTCCCGTGTTACATTTCCCCTTTAAAAACAGTACGTTTAAAGTTTTGGGGTTTTACAGTAACTTTGTTACAGAAAACCGTTTTAAACAGTATCCCTTGTTACAGTACCATGTTCCCATAGGGGTTTTTGCAGTCCCCTGTTACAGTGCATGTTACAGTACCGTGTTACAGTACCCGGTTACAGTCCCGGTTACAATACCTTTTTACAGTACCGTGTTACATTTGGGGGTTACGTCCCAAATTTTTACAGAAACCGTGAAAACAGTAACTTGTTACATTTAATCATTTTACAGTACCGTTTTTTAAAATTACCGTGTTACAGTCCCGTGTTTCAGTATCATTTTTACCTTTATCTTTTTAAACAGTATCATGTTACATTTACCGTGGTAAATTACCGTTTACAAACCTTTTCCCGAAATGGTCAGAAACCGTGTTTCGGGTATTTTTTACAGTCCCCGTTTTAAACATTTCGGTTTTTTAACAGTATCTTGAAAATTTACCGTGTTACAGTATCATGTTACGGAAACTTTTTCATTTTACCGTTTTTAACAGAAACCGTTTTTTACAGAACTGTTAGGGGTATAAAGGTTACATTTAATCATGTTACAGTACCGTGTTAAAAGTCCCCCGGTTACAGTCCCGTTTTTTAACGGGAAAACCGTGTTCCCGTACCGTGTTACGTAACGTGTTACAGTATCATGTTACAGTATAAAGTTACATTTAACCGTGTTCCCGTCCCGGGGTTTTTACAGTCCGTTTCCCAGAAACGTTTTTACATTTCCGTGTTACAGTATCATGTTACATTTCCGGTTACAGTATCTTGTTCGGTACCGTGTTACTTATAAAGTTCGTATTGTTACAGTACCTTTGTTAAAAAAAACGTTTTTACAGTACCGGTTCCCAGTATCATGTTACTATCATTTTACAGTACCGTGTTTACATTTACCGTTTTAACTTTTTTTGGTCATGTTAGTACCGTTTACAGTATTATTTTACAGTCCCGTGTTAAGTTTCATTTTAAAGTTCATTTTTAAAGAAACTTTTAAACAGTACCGTGTTACAGTTTTTTTTTTACAGTACCGGTTACATTACATGTTGAAAGTAACCGTTTTAACATTTCGTTACAGCCCGGGATTACATTAAAATGTTACGTGCCGTGCCCCCGTATTATTTTTACAGTACCTTTGTTCGTTTTTTTTAACAGTCCCGTGTTACTTAAATTAAAGTTACGTCCCGTTTACATTATCATTTACAGTACCGTGTTACAGTACCTGTTACAGTCCCGTTTTTCAGAAATCATGTTACGGGCCCGTTTTTCCCAGTACCGTGTTACAGTACGTGTTACATTTCCGGGGGTTACAGTATCATGTTACAGTACCGTGTTACAGTCCCCGTGTTCCAGTACCGTGTTACAGTACCCTTGTTAAGTATCAGTTACAGCCCAGGTTACAGTAGGGGTTTACGTACCGTTTTACAGAATCATTTTACAGTACCGTGTTACAGTCCCGTTTTACTTTACCGGGGTTACAGTATAAATTTTACAGTACCGGGTTACAGTACCGTTTTTCGGTACCGTTTACATACCGTGTTTACAGACCGTGTTTACGTACCGTTTTAAACAGTACCGTGTTACAGAAATCATCAGAAAAATCCCTTTGAAACACAGATTATTACACCCCTTCTGCCCCAGTATTCTCTTTTGTCCTAAAAAAACCCCAGACTAAATTCAGTGTTTTCATGGCATTTTGCCGGGGGCTCTCCCCCGGGCCCAAAATGCCTGACAACATGTAGTTTTTTCCCCAGTGAAACCCCCAAACAAAAAAATAAATGTATTAAAATTATTGTCCTCTATTGGGGGCCTTTTTGTGTATAATAAAATTTTTTTTCCTAAATCATAAAGGGGAACATCCCTTGAAAATGGGGAAAAATCCCGAAAGCGCTTGGAATTTTTCACTTTTTTTTTTTAATATTGTTTGTTTTGCAGACTGTGATATCTTTTTAACTGTGATTTATTGTGTGTGTTTAATATATATTATATTTTATTTTATAAAATATATTTTAAAAAAATTATATATATTTTTATATATATTTTAAATATAATATAAAATATATATATTTATAATTTATATATTTTTATATTTTTATAATATATAAAATTTAAAAGGTGAATCCCCGGGAAAGAGAAAGGGTTATGGGATAACAAAAAGATTAGGTGAGGGAAAGATTGAATATAAATTTGGGAGGGAGAGAGTATGGAGAGGGTGAACGTTTTCAGATTTTTGGGGAGGGGCCCCGTGTCACCCGGGGGGTCTATGAAAGATGAGGTGAATTAGAATGATGGGGGAAAAAAGAGTGGGGGTTGCACTTAGGGGTTCTGTGGAGACAAAGAATTTTTGCCCTGGGGGCAAAGAGGGGAATGTATGAGAGTATTTTTTTAAAACCAACGCTCTTATATGGGTGGAAGGGGTGGGGATGAATGTTGAAGCGAGGAGAAGGCTGGGGGGCAGTGGGAATTTTATGTCGGGAGGGAAAATGTTGGTTTTGGAATTTTAATGCAGAAAATTTCTTTGTTTGGAAGTTAGGAGGAGGGGCGGGATTACCAAAACTGTTGTCCAGGGGGCTGGGAAGGGTTTTTTTGAGGTTTTTTTCGGACATGTAAGAGAATGGAGAAAAACCCAAAAATGACTTAAAGAGTGTATCAGTCTGTAGGGGAAAGGAAGGGGGGTGGGGGTGGGCCTGGGAAAGGGTTGGGGGGAGGGGGTAAAGGGGGTTTTTTTGTGCGAGGGGCTTGGTTTTCCAGCAGGCATGCGTGAGCGTTTTTGATAGGGGGGTGAATGGAGACAAATGGTTTTTAATACTTGACGTGCTTTTGGAGTGTGGAAAAATTTTAATTTTAAAGGGGTTTAAAGGGAAACCGGCAGGCCGGCCCTTGAGCCCTGGAGAGGGGAAATTTAAAAGTGCCTGCACTTGAAAGGGGGGGGGGTTTTTTTTGCAGTTTTTTTAAAAACTGTAGTGAAAAGCACCCCGGCAAAAACAGTGATGGAGTAAATGTTTTTTTAAATTTTTCTTTTTCGGGAAAACCCCCCCTTGGGGGGAATGGGCCGTGTGAAAATAAAAAAAAAAAATAAAAATTTATTATATATATATTTAAAATTATATATATAAATATATATATAAATATATATATAATAAAATATTTTATATATATGTATATAAAATTTTATATATATTATATTTTATTTTAATTTTAATATTTATATATAAAAAATTTTAAATATAAAATATATAATATATATATATTAAAAATATATTTTATATAAAAATATATGAAACCGATTTTAAAGAGGGTATGACTGGGTACGGATTTTTCTGCAGAAAAGTGCTTTTCCCTAGCAAGCACAAATCAGTGACAAAATTCGATTAGAAAAATCAGTGGTTTTTTTAACCTCAGGCTGCCTAAACCCCTTGGTTCCGGGCCCACACCCAAGCCCCCCCCCACCACACACCACACACATACAACACACCTCTTTTTTTGGTATTAAGTTTTCGCAAAAGAAAAAAATAACTAATCTGACAAAAATAAAACGATAAAATTAAAATTTTAAAATACGAAAGTAGGCAGGAACGTAGAGATTTTGAAGCGTTTGAAAATCACCCCATCCCCCTTAAATTTCGTAAAATTTTTGGGGTTTTTTCCCCCTCAGCCGGGAAAGTTCATTTCCCCATATTCGGGAACTACTAACAAGAGGGATGTTTTTGGTCCCGGGGCCCATCATTTCCCTAAACCCATTTTGGGAAGTCAGTAAGAATCCTAGATCCCCTGGATGGGGTAATTTTCAGTCTGTCTTCCCGGGGAAAAGACGCTAGGTACTAAAGCCTCGCCCTGATAAAAGGGATTTTGGGAAGAAAACCTTCTAACATTTTACTCTGTTTTGGCCCCACAACATAAAGCTTTTTCGTGTGTAATTTTAAAAATTTCATTCTTCTTTAAAGCGTGTTTTTTTTTAGTTGGGTTTAGATTTTGTAAAGCAAACGCTCCGGTGGTTTTTATGCCCCTCTGTCGCCCCCCCCTGCCCCCTTTTTCCCCAAGCCCCCAGGATCATTCCAAACCCCCCCCAGGGGGGCGGGGAAAACCCCCACCTGGGGAAACCAAAAACAGGTGAAAACACTACCCTAAGGGATTTGGACCAGTGAAGATGGCCTAGAAATGACCAGTGAAGAGTGAGCCTAGTTTTGTGGGCCCCGTGAAGAGTGAGCGTAGAATTAAAAGTTTTAAAAGTGAGCCTGTAGTGACCAGTGAAGAAATGAGCCTAGTTTGGGGGCCAGTGAAAGTGAGCCAAATAGTGGGCCCTGAAAAAGGGGAGCCCAGTACGACCCGTGAAGAGTGAGCCTATATGACCAGTGAAAAAGGGGAGGGTAGTAGTGACCAGTGGGAAAAGTGAGCCTAGTACTAACCAGTGAAGAGTGAGCCCAGTAGTGCCCGTGAAAAGTAGCCCCAAATAGTGACCAGTGAAGAGTGGAGCCTAGTGTGACCAATGAAGAGTGAGCCCAGTAGTGACCAGTGAAGGTTTAGCCCTTTGAAGTGAGCAGGGAAAGAGTGAGGCCCCGTATTGCCAGTGAAGAGTGAGCATATGGAAACAGGGAAGAGTGAGCCTAGTAGTGACCAGTTAAGATGAGCCTTTAGTGCCCAATGAAAAGTGAGCCTAGGATGAAACCCGTGAAGTGGGGGCCTAGTAGTGACCAGTGAAGAGTGAGCCCAAATTTTGAAGTGAAGAGTGAAACCATAGTGACCATGAAGAGTGAGCCTAGTATTTACCAGTGAAGGTGAGCCTTGTAGTGACCAGGAAGAGTGAGCCCCAGTAGTGCCATGAAAGTGAGCCAAAAAGTACCAGTGAGGGGGGTGAGCCTAGTTTGACCATTTAAGAGGGGAGTAGTAGGACCCGTGAAGAGTGAGCCTAGTATGACCAAGGGAAAAGGGGGAGCCCAGTGTGACCAGTGGGGTGTGAAACCCAGTAGTGACCATTTAAAAAAGTGAGCCAAAAGTGACCAGTTAAAAAGTGAGCCCGTAGTGACCAGTGAAAAAGTGGCCCAAATTGTGACCCTGAAGATTTAGCCTTTGAATGAAACCCGAAGAGTGGCCAAATAGTGACCCGTGAAGAGTGGGGCCTAGAAATGACCATGAAAAGTGACCTAGTATGACCGTGAAGAGGGGAGCCTAGTAGTGACCCCCGAAGAGTGACCTTTGTAGTTTACCCGGGAAATTTGGGCCCAGTAGTGACCATTTAAGATGAGCCTTTGTAAATGGGCCATTTAAGAGTGGGGCCTATTTTGACCATGAAGAGTGGCCCAAATAGTGACCAGTGAAGAGTGAGCCTAGTAGTGGGCAAAATGAAGGGGTGAGCCTAGTTTTGGGCCCTAAGCAGTGAGCCAAATTGTGACCCCGTGAAGAGTGAGCCTAGTAGGGACCATGAAGAGTGAGCCCATAGTGCCAGTGAAGAGTGAAAACCTGTGGCCCGTGAAGATGACCTGTAGTGACCAGTGAAAGGGGAGCCAAAATAGTGACCAGTTAAAGTGAGCCCAGTATGACCCGTGAAGAGTGGCCTTTGTAGTGACCATTTAAAAAGTTTACCTAGAGTGGGCCATTTAAGAAAATGGCCTGTAGTTTACCATGAAGAGTGGCCTAGTAGTGACCAGTGGGAAAAGTTAACCAGTGTGACCATGAAGAGTGAGCCCGTAGTGACCAGTTAAATTTAGCCTAGTAGTGACCAGTGAAGATTTGGGCCCAGAAATGACAAGTGAAAAGTGAGCCTAGTTGTGGCCCGTGAGCGTGAGGGCCCAGTTTTGACCAATGAAGAGTTGGGGCCCAGTAGTGACCATGAAGAGTGAGCCTTTGTAGTGACCAGTGAAAATGGCCTAAAAAGGACCCGTAAGAGTGTGGGCCTTTTAAATAGGGGTTTTGGGGTTTGCCTTTTGGGTTTTTTTTTGGTTTTAAGTTTTTAAAGGAGTGGAAAAAATTTTGTTTTTGACCAAAATTGTGAAGGGGGGAGTTTTGTTTAAAAAAAAATGGAAAAACCCGGAAGGGGTGAGCCTTGTAGTGACCAAGGGAAAAGGAGGGCCATAGTGACCAGTGAAGAGTGAGCCTAGTAGTGACCAGTGAAGAGTGAGCCTAGTAGTGACCAGTGAAGAGTGAGCCTAGTAGTGACCAGTGAAGAGTGAGCCTAGTAGTGACCAGTGAAGAGTGAGCCTAGTAGTGACACCGTGGAGTGACCTTTGTTGTGGGCCAGTGAAGAGTGAGCCTAGGGATGACCAAATGAAGGTGAGCCTAGTAGTGGCCAAATGAAAAGTGAGCCTAAATATTTTACCAGTGAAGAAAGGAGCCTAGTATGACCGTGAAGAGTGAGGGGCCCAGTAAATGACCAAATGAAGGTGAGCCTAAATAGTGACCGAAAGGGGTGAGCCTATAGTGACCAGTGAAGAGTGAGCCTAGTAGTACCCGTGAAGAGTGAGCCTTGTAGTGACCGGAAGAGTGGCCTTTTGGAAGTGAAATCCAAGTGAAGGGGTTTAGCCTAGTAGTGGCCAGTGAGAGGGCCTAGTAGTACGTAAAAAGTGAGCCCATAGTGGCCAAGGGGAGCCTAGTTTTGATGACCAAATGAAGGGGGAGCCTAGTTGTGACCAAAAAGGGAAGAGTGACCCTTGTTTGACCCGTGAAGAGTGAGCCTGTAGTGAGCAGGTAAGAGGAGCCTATAGTGACCCGTTTAAGAGTGAGCCTTGTTTTGACCAGTGGAAAAAAGTGAGCCTAGGGAGTGACCAGTGAAGGGGTGAGCCAAATAGTGACCCTGAAGAGTGAGCCTAGTATGACCAGTGAAAAGGGGAGCCTAGAAGTGACCAGAAGAATTTAAAACTAGTAATGACCTTTAAGAGTGAGCATGTAGTGACCAGTGGAAAAAGTGAGCCCAGTAGTGACTAGTGAAGGTGGCCAGTATTGGGCCCGTGAAGAGTGAGCCTAGTAGTGACCAGTGAAGATTGGGGCCTAGTAGTGACCAGTGAAAGAGGAGCCTAGTAGTGACAGGGAAGAGTGAGCCTAAATAGGGGGCCAGTGGGGGGGGGGCAGTGGCCGTAGTGACCAGTGAAGAGTGAGCCTAGTATGACAAGTGAAGAGTAGCCTATTTGTGGCCCGTGAGCAAATGAGCCCAGATTTACCTGGAAGAGTGAGGGCCCAAAAACTGACCAGGAAAGTGACCTATAGTGACAAGTGAAGAGGACCTAGTAGGACCAGTGAAGATGAGCCTTTAGTGACCATTTAAGAGGGAGCCTAGTATGACCATGAAGAGTGAGCCCAGTAGTGACCAAAAAGAGTGAGCCCAGAGGACCATTTAAAAGTGGCCTAGTAGTAAAACCCGTGAAGAGTGAGCCAATTTGTGACCCGTGAAATTTAGCCCGTAAATGACAAGTGAAAAAGTGAGGGTAAATAGTGGCCAGTTAGCAGTGGGGCCTAGTTTTGACCAGTAAAGAGTGAGCCTAGTAGTGAACCCGGACCTTGTTTGACCCGTGAAAAGTGAGCCCAAATATGACCATTTAAGAGTGGGGCCTAGTAATTTCCATAAAGTTTGGCCCAGTAGTGAGAGGTAAAAAGTGAGGGCCAAATATGACCCGTGAAGAGTGAGCCTTTTAGGACCCGGGGAAGAGGAGCCCAGTAGTGGGCCATGAAAAGTGAGCCCAGTAGTGACCAGTGAAGGGTGAAACCTAGTAGTGACCATGAAGAGTGAGCCCAGAATTTACCCAAAGAAGGGGTGAGCCAATAGTGACCAGTGAAGAGTGAGCATAATTTGTGAAAAAGGGAAGAGTGAGCCCAAATTGTGCTAGTGAAGAGTGACCTAGTAAAAAACCAGTGAAGAGTGAGGCCAAATATGACCAGTGAAAGTGAAACCTAGTTTTGACTGTGAAAATGACCTAGAAATTTACCAGTGAAGGTGTGCCTAGTAAATGACCCCGTGAAGAGTGAACCCCCAGAGTGACCGTGAAGAGTGGCCAAATAGTGAAAAAGGGGAAAACGGAGCCCGTAATGACCCGTGAAGAGTGAGCCTTTGTATGACCAATGAAAAATGAGCCTAGTTTTGGGCAAGTGAAAAGTGGGGCCTGTATTGACCGTGAAAGTTGGGGCCTAGTAGTGACCCGTGAAGATGAGCCTAGTTTTGACCAGTGAAGAGTGAGCCTGTAATGGGCCCTGAAGGTTTAGCCTAAATAGTGACCATGGGGAAAAGTGAGGCCCAAATAGGGGAACCCGTGGAAAATGAGCCTGGTAGTGACCAGGAAGATGAGCCCAGTAGTTACCATGAAAGAGTGGCCCAATTTGACCAGGAAGAGTGAGCCCCCTAGTGACCAGTGAAGGTGAGCCCAGTAGTGACCCCCTGAAGAGGGGGCCCAGTAGTGACCAAGGGGAGTGGGCCTAGTGTGACCATTAAAGTGAGCCCCAAATAGTGACCAGTGAAGGTTTTAGGGCCAAATAGTGACCAGGAAAAGTGAAACCTAGTAGTGACCCTTTAAGAGTTACCTAGTAGGGGACCAGTGAAAAGTGAGCCTGTAAATTTACCCCGTGAAGGTGAAACCTAGTATTGGCCATTTAAGAGTGAGCCTATAGTGAGCAGGGGGAAAAGGGGAGCCCAGTTGTGACCAGTGAAAAAGTGAGGTAGAATTTTCCAGTTAAGAGTTTAACCCAGTAGTGCAAGGGAAAAAGGGGAGCCCAGTTTGACCGTGAAAAATGAGCCTTGTATGCCAGTGATGAGTTTAGCAAGTAGGACCAGTGAAGAGTAAGCCTGTAAATGACTGTGAAAAGTGAGCCTTTTTTTTTGACCAAAGGAAAAAGGAGCCTAGTAGTGACCAGGAAGAGTGAGCCTTTGTAGAACCATTTAAGAGTGGGGTCTAATAGTGAAACCCGTGAAAAGTGGCCTAGTTTAAAGGAAAAGTGGGAAAAGTGAGCCTAGTAGTGACCCCTGAAGGTGAGCCTAGTAATTTTCCGTGAAAAGGAGCCTAGTTTGACCAGTGAAGGGGAGCCTAGTATGACCAAATGAAAAGTGGGGCCTTGTAGTGACCAGTGAAGAGTTAGCCCAGTAGTGACCGTGACGAGTGAGCCCCATGTGACCAGTGAAGAGTGAGCCTAGTGTGACCAGTGAAGGTGAGCCCCAGTTGTGACCAGTGAAGATTGGGGCCCAGTAGTGACCATGAAGAGTGAGCCCAGTTTTTACCAGTGAAGAGTGGCCCAAATTGTGAGAGGGGGAAAATTGAGCCCAGTAGTGACCAGTGAAGAGTGAGCCTAGTATTTACCAGTGAAGAGTGGCCTAGTAAATGAAGAGTGAGCCTATGGGGGACAAGTGAAGAGTGAGCCTAGTAGTGACCAGTAAGAGTGAGCCTAGTAGGGACCAGTGAAAAGTGAAACCTAGTAGTGACCTGAAGAGGAGCCAGTAGTGCCCGTGAAAATGAGCCTAGTAGTGACCAGTGAGGAGTGAGCCTAGTATTTACCCGGGGAAGGGAAAACCTTTAGTGACCAATGAAGAGTGAGCGTTGCGTGACCAGTGAAGAGTGAGGCCCCAGTAGTGGGCCCTAAAGAGTGAGCCTAGTAGTGACCAGTGAAGAGTGGCCTAGTATGGGCCTTGGGAAAAGTGAGCCTTGTAGGGACCCGTGAAGAGGGGAGCCGTAGGGACCAGGAAGAGTGGGCCCGTAGTTTACCCGTGAAGGGGTGAGCCAAAAGGGGCCCGTGGGAAAGTGAACCAAATAGTGCCAGGAAAATGTAAAAAACTGTTAATTTTTTTTTTACTATATTATTCAATTGGGTTTTAAAAATTTGTACCAGGTAAAGTGTAAACCCGTGTTAAAGTGTACCATTGTTTAAAAGTCAATACGACGGTTTGGGGGGGTGGTTTTCCCCATGCCCCCCCCTTTTTTTGGAAAAAGTTTTCCCCAAATGTTGCCCAAAGTGTCTTAATTTTCCAACCTGTCGGGATTGTATACCAATTTTTATACGAGGGTTGTTCCGACTATGGAAAAAAACTTTTCTCCCGGCCCGAGGGACTGACAGTCCCCAAAAGTACGACTTCAAGGGTGTTTGGGCCCGATTTTCATCGTTTTTCACTCTCTATGCTCCTGCCTACTTTTTGTATTCGGCTGAAAAAGCCTACGTGTAGGCGAAAAAGTTTTGGAATAAAGTTTTTCCTAAATGGTTCCTTAAAAGTGTTTACCCCACCCAAACCCCGACCCCCCTTAGACTCGCCTCCGCACCCGTTTTGTCTGGGAAAATTCCCGCGGAATCTCCAAAAAGGGAGCACCTCGGCTAGGCCCGATCCTTGGGGACGTGTACTTAGCTCTGTGAAGGGCCCGTTTTTTGGGGTCTCTTTGAAACTGAACCCGGATGCCCTCTCTTGGAACACTTTACCCCGCAGCTGAGAGAAGAACTCAGAGTTGCCTAAACTGGAGATACGGCGATTAACGGGGGAGAAAAGAGGATTCGTAGTAAACCCCTGTTTTTGAGTCCCCAGGTTTAAAAGGGGGCTTGGTCAGTGGGGCCGGGGGAAAAATTTGGGAAACCCAAACTTTAAAATTTAAGAAAACGGTTGGGGAGGCGGGGGAAAAACGAAAACCAGAAGACCCACCGTGGAAAACTTCCAACCATTCTCGTGGTTAAACCTTTCGAAATTTTGAGTGTTTTTGCCCGGGGAAAGCCACAACGAGCACCAAAGAAGGGATTGGCAGACGTGAGTAAGACATCCCCCGAAACCCCCCGAAGCCATCGAGAAAAGTTTTTTGAAAGAAATTTTACAAAGGGGGTATTTCCCAAACCCGGGGAATGTGAGTCGACTAACCCCGGAGCACACGGGCGGACGACGGGCCCAAAGGGAAGGGAAAAAATTGGGTTTTTGTTGGGGGTAGCAGAATTTGGTAATGGTTAAAGGGCCCCTTCTGTTTGAAGGATGGAGTAAGGGGCGAGAGTGTGTTTTCCGGGGGGGGGATGAAGGATATTGTTAGCCCTCCCGGGGGCCTTGAAAAATTTTAAAGGGAGCAAACCCATTTTTCTGTCTCGTGCTGGAGGGAAAAGATTTGGCAAGGGCGAAAGGGGTGAGGACCTGATTAAACCGGTATAGGTCAGAAAAAAGAGAAATTAGGAGGAAGGGGGGGGAAACCGTCGAAGTGATTTTGCCCAAGGAGAGGGGTTGGAAATGAAAGGTTGCCAGAGCAAATTGGGTCAATTGCTGGCCGGACCCAAATACTGTAAAGGAAAATGCGGAAAAATTAAAAGACAAATGGGGTCCCTTTTATGGGAGAAATGACTGAAAGCCAAAGGGGGGGGGGTTTACCCTTTTCTAGGTGTGGGGGGAGCACTGGCCCAAAGCCCGTGGAGGGGCTGTTAGGTTTTTTAAACTAGGAATAATTTTGGAAAGGGTTTTTGGGGGGAAAACTGTGAAATCCAGGGGAGAAAAATGAGCTAAGGGGAACTAGTAAAAAGGGAAAATGAGGAGGATATTGGAAAAGGCCCGTGGCACTAATTTACAAGGACAGTAAAAAAGTTTGTGGAAAAACAGAAAGGAGCAGGAAGGGTAAAGAGGGGGTGGAGGGGCCTTAAAATATATATTAACAAATAGTCGCAGTGGGAAAGGGAAAAAGAAAGGGGCGAGTTTAGACTAGTTGCTAGTGCGGGAACATAGATGTATTTGCCATTACTGGGGGACTGGGGTTTTTTCTCAAAAAGTCGGGACCCTGCCTGAAAAAATGCAATTCATGGTTTTTTTAAAATTTTTCCCCAAATAAAATAGAATATCGGGAAGGGGGGTGGGGTTTGGGATTGGGATGTCCCAGATCGCTTAAAAGGGTTTATTTAAAAAAGGGTATTAAAATCTGAAAATAACCATACAGAGTCCCGTTTGGGTTTGAATTTTCAGAGGGGGAAGAAAAATTAATTTTTGGTGGTGAAAAACCGGGCCCCCAAATTTTTGAAGGGGCAGGGGGGATACTAAGGGGGGAATTGTTAGGGCCCAAAAAAACATAAAAGTAATAATTTTTTAGGGGGACTTTAACTTTAGTCATATTGATTGGAATTTTTTGACTGGGGAAATTTTGAATCATACTTTTTTTAGAAGAAATTCAGGGTTGTTTTTGAAGCAGTTTGTGACAGAACCTACAAGGGAAAAAACCTGCTTGAAATTTGTTTGGCAAACAAGGGAAACCCTTGTTAAAAATTTAGGGAAATTTCCCGAGGAAAAATTTGGGGGCTAGCGACCCAAAAAAAAAAATCAATTTCATTTTTGAATTGAAAGGAAGATGATTTGTAGGGGTTTAAATCAGTAACAGTCCCCGATTTTTTTCCCTTTGCAGATTAATTGGGGTTAGAGAACATTATCATCCGTTGAACCTGGGGGAACGAAAAAGAGCTATTTAATAAGAACGTTTTTTGAACACAAAACTTTCTGCTCAAAGGGAAGTTTTTCCCTTATAAGAAAAATTTGATCAAATAGAAATGACCCAAAAAGGATGAAAAAAAGGCTTTAAATTTTCTACTAGGGGATAAAAAGGAAATTTTAGGGTAAACAAAAGAGGCGAGGGGCATTTAAAGAAACATATATTGACATTTTAAAAGGGCATTAAAAAGGGGGGAAAAAAAACTAAAAGGGCCCATGAAATTAAAAATTGCTAGGGATTTTTAAAAAAACCCCCAAAAAATTTTTTTTTTCCCGGGAAAATTTGAACCCCAAAATCCCGAGATAAGATAGGCCCCCCTTAAAAAAAAACAAAGGGCATCTTTCTGACCAAAAAGGGAAAAAATGTGGGTCGATTTTAAATAATTAAAAATTTTATCGGTTTTTTTAAAAGGAAGACCTAATAAATTCCGGGAATTTTTTTTTTATGTGGAAACAGAAGAAATAAAAATTTTGTAACATCAAGCACTAAATGAAATGGTTTTTTGAAGCAGATAGGGCCGACTGAAGCAAAATAAGTCCCCCGGGGGCCGAAAGAGGTTTTTTTAAGGGTTTTAAAAAATGCAAAAATGGAAGGCCCGTGAACCATTGACTAATATTTTTAATTTATCTCTTCAAAAAGGTGCAGTGTCTGATATGTGGAAGATGGCTAATGTAATTCCTATTTTTAAACAGGGACAAGTCGTTACCGTCAAATTACCGCCCAATAAGCCTGACCTCAATTGTGGGCAAATTAACTAGAGTCAATTATAGCTGAGATTTTTAAGAAGCCATCTCGATAAGATAGCTTGATTAAAGATACCAGCATGGGTTCACAAGAGGCGGTCCTGTCTAACTAATTTTTTAACTTTCTTCAGTAAAGCTTTTGAGGCTGTTGACCACGATAAAAGAATTTTTATATTATTTACTTAGTTTTAGTAAGGGATTTGATAGAGTTCCTCACCAAAGACTGTTGAAGGGAAAATAGCAGCTCATGGCATTGGGGGAAGGGTGCTCTCGTGGATCGAATCATGGCTCACAGACAGGGAAGCAAAAGAGTGTCCATAAATGGGGGTTAAATCCGAGTGGGGATCAGTAACAAGTGGCGTTCCACAGGGATCAGTCTTGGGCCTTTGTTGTTTATAATATATATCAATGATCTTGATGAAGGAATTACTATGATATGAGCAAATTCGCCGATGACACGAAGATAGGTAGGATAATTGATTCAAACGTAGATGTTAGGAACTTCAGGAGGATTTTTGACAAACTCTTTCTCTTGGTCAGAAAAAGTGGCAGATGCAGTTCAATGTAGATAAATGCAAGGTTCTGAAGCTCGGGAGTGTCCATAACCCTAGCACTTATAAGTTAAATAATGTAGAACTTAACCATACAGATTGCGAAAAGGACTTGGGGGTTATGGTAAGCAGCAACCTAAAACAAGACAGCAATGCCTAAGCGTACGTAATAAGGCAAATAGATTACGGGATTTTTATCAAGAAAGTGTAAGCAACAGAAGTCCAGAGGTCATACTGCAGCTTTATACATATTAGTAAGGCCTCACCTAGATTATGCAGCTCAATTCTGGTCTCCATATTACAGAATGGACATAAATTCGTTAGAAAACATTTAGCGTAGGATGACTAAATAATACATAGCATTTGAAAATCTTCCTTATGAAAAGATTGAAGACTCTTAAGTTACATTCACTTGTTAGACGAAGAATGAGGGGAACCTGATGAAGTGTAAAGTAAATAGGTATTAATAAAGGGATTTAAAAGGTCT
>NC_069493.1:12589195-12608542 GCF_026875155.1 Cherax quadricarinatus
ATTTTTTAGGAAAACAGAGTGTAAGGTCAGTTTTGGGGTCTGTAGAGAGAACGGGTGTAAGGATCAGCCTTGGATCTGTAGAGAGAACAGGGTGTAAGGATCAGCCTTGGATCTGTAGAGAGAACAGGGTGTAAGGATCAGCCTTGGATCTGTAGAGAGAACAGGGTGTAAGGATCAGTCTTGGGTCTATATAGAGAACTTCAGATCAGTAGTGCCGTGAGCCTTTCATCAAGAGAGAGGGAGAGAGCTGGGTGATATATCAGACACAAGTACATTACCTAGGTATCTTTGTCGCTGAAAGGTTTCGCCTGCGCAGCAGGCTCATTCTTCTGTTAATTACGGAGACCTGTTTTATTATGGAAATAGTGAAGGAATCGGAGAACAAATTTTAGGACGTTCAGTCACATAGTTATGATAAAACGTGTTCAATCCCTTAGCCCTGATTGGAAGTGTTCAGTTACTTAGTTTTCACTTAATGTTTTAGGTCCATTATTCTTGACTGAAGGTGTTCAGTCCATTGGTGTAATGCCGAGGTATAATGATGGAGTGAAATTAAGACACATGTGCAACATCTGGGTATCTTTATTGTAGACGTTTCGCCATCCAGTGGCTTTATCAATACAAATTCTAGGACATAACTTGAAGACAGTAGAACTATGTACAGAAGATGAGGTGATCAGTCCCTCAACCTAGGAGTAGGTGCGAAGAGCACCGCAGTCGTGGAGATTCTGAAGCAGAAGAAAGGAGCCTGGCGCTTATATAGTAACGTCAGGTGTAGCAGACGAGGACATAGTCACTGGTAGGCGGGATTCCCCAGTGGAAGTAGGTCCTTCCCGAAGAGATGGGTTAGTTGTAGTAGTAGTTGTCGTAGTCGTGAAGGTCATGGAATCTTGATTCTGAGGACATGTACATAACCTTCACGACTACGACAACTACTACTACAACTAACCCATCTCTTTGGGAAGGACCTACTTCCACTGGGGAATCCCGCCTACCAGTGACTATGTCGTCGTCTGCTACACCTGACGTTACTATATAAGCGCCAGGCTCCTTGCTTCGTTAGAAGTGGTGACGTGTACTTAGCTCAGTGAAGACCTGTTTGTGTGCTCTTGAGTGGTGACCTGTACTTTGAGTGCTGACCTGTACTTAACTCTGTGAAGAAGTGTCTTGTTTGCTCCCCTGGACTGAACCAAGATGCCCTCCATCGAGCAACTTTACCAGCAACTTAAGGAAGAATTGAGGGCAGCGAAGATGGAGATACGGCGATTGACCGAGGAAAACAAGAGGATTCGTAGTAGTCCTCCTGTTTCGAGTCCTCAGGTCAAGAAGGGATCGTGGTCAGTTGGTTGGACAGCAGGGGACGACGAAGTTGACGATCAAGAAGACGAATGGAAAGCCAGAAACGATGAAGAAGAAAGAGACTGCTGTGGAAACTCCCGTGGAAACCTCCAACGCATTCTCGGTGCTACCCGACGAATGTGAGTCTACTACTGGGATCGTCACGACGAACGACAACAAGGAAGGTAAGAATATTGTTGTTGTTGGGGATAGCCAGGTTAGATACATGGATAGGGCATTCTGCTTGAAGGACAGGAGTAGGAGACAAAGGGTATGCTTTCCTGGGGCTGGGATGGAGGACATTGTTAGCCGGCTTGACAACATCATGAATGGTAATGGGATCAATCCTATTATTTGCCTCAGTGCTGGAGGCAATGATGTAGGCAAGCGTAGAAGTGAGGATTTAGTTAGAAAGTTCAGGACAGCTATAGACATGATTAGGAAGAAGGGGGGGCGCCCTGTTATATGTGGCATTTTGCCAAGAAGAGTGTTGGTAATGATGGTTGTCCAGAGCAATTGGTATTAATTGTTGGCTGGATAAACACTGTAAGGATAATGCAGTACCATTCATTGACAACTGGGACAACTTCTATGGCCGAAATGACATGTATGCCAGGGATGGGGTTCACTTATCCAGGGCAGGTGTGGGTTTTTCTTGCTAACTCAGTTGAGGGGTTGTTAGGACTTTAAACTAGGATTAGTTAGAGGTATGGGTTTTGAAATGATTAATAATGAATCTGGATATATTGACTTATGCTCTGATATTAAGAATCTTAATAGTAACTGTCATGGAGTAACTCTGGGTAATGATAATTTCAGAAATTGTGTAAAAACAAAGATGAATAGGAAAAACGTGCAGAAGAAAAAACATATGATGGTATTTTATGCTAACAGTCGAAGTGCAAGAAATAAAATTAATGAACTACGTTTGGTAGCATGTGCTGGGAACTTTGATATCATTGCATTAACTGAAACGTGGTATGATTTAAAGAGTCGGGATATGACTGTGAGTGTAATATTCAGGGATTTAAGTTTTTCAATGTGGATAGATGTAATGGGAAGGGGGGGGGGAGTTGCATTGTATGTTCGGAAAATATTAATTGTTGCAAAAAAAAAAGGTAAAAAAATGGGATGGAGCAGTAACAGATTTCTGTTTGGGTTTTTAGAGTTCGTGGGGGGTTAAAGGGAAAAAAACAAATTCTAGGTGAAATTTACCACCTCCAGGCTTGGTCACGATAGGGGGGAGACTTCTTTGGGACAAAATTGTTAGGGTTCTGGACCATTTAAACGTGGGACATAGTGGGGGATTTTAACTTTACCCAAATTGGGGGGAAATTCTTTGACGGGTAATCTAGAGCCCAGTGATTCAGGGAAAACAGTTCGGGGACTTTTTTTCGGGAAAAACAGAGTGAAAACAAAACCCCCCAGGGGTAATAATTTCCCTAGACTAGTCTTGTCAAAAAAGGGAAAAAACACTGTAAATTTAATTTCTGGAGATCACTGTGGCTTGGCGCAAGTAAATCACAAATCCATCACCTTTAGCTTTAAATTTGGGAATCCCAAAAGAATAATGAAAATACAGAAAAAACCCCCCGGGGATTTTCGTTCTGCCTTTTTAAAATGGATTAGGGGAACCCATCTGTTTTAATCTTGTTTGGGGGTTATCTAGTAATGATTTTATTGACGATAATATACTTATGAATTTTGAAGGGATTTTTTTAAATGATTTTTTTTTTTAAAAAATGTACCCCATTTGCCCAGATATATACATTCCCCAGAGAGAAATTGGGGTCTAAAAAATAACGACCCCCAAATGGGTTAACGGGGAGGCTAAAGCATCTATTGGGGGGAGGAAAAGGGGGGAATTTTAAATAGGGCATCAGAAGGGGAGAGGTTAACCTTAGGGACTTTATGTTCAGCTTAAAAGGAAGAAAAAAAGGGGCGATTGAAAGGTAAACGTGACTATAAATTTTTAAAGTTGCTAATGAATCAAAGACTAACCCAAAGGGTTTTTTTCAAGTTTTTATAGGGAAAGGTAAAGGGAAAAAGGGTAGGACCTCTAAATTTTTGGGAATGGCAGCTGACGGTTTTTTTTAATGAACGGGAAAAATTTTTGTTCCTTATTTAATGACTATTTTTTTTTCATTTTTTTTAAAAAGGGAAAAGATTTTAAATGAGATTCAGTAATTAAAAAATTTTAGTTCCTGAGGAAATTTAATTTAAAACAAATTTATTACTGCACGAGGGAAAAGGGTTATTAAAAAAAAATGGGACAAACTAAAACAAAATAAGTCCCCGGGAACCCGATGAGTTGTTTTCAAGGGTACTTAAGGAATGCAAGATGGAGCTTAGTCACCTTTAAAAGAGTGTATTCAATGCGTCCACCCTTTACCAGTGTTGTGCCAGAGTGGGGAAAAGTTGGCAAATTTGGGGTTTTCCTATTTTCAAATCGGGGGGAAAAAGTCCACTCCTTCAAATTACCGTCCAATAAGCCTGAACCCTATAGGGGGGCAAGTTATTAAAAACAATTAAATTTAAACCTAAAAAATTATCAGAAGTCCCCTTTGAAGAGCATAACTTGAAAAATGAATCTCACATGGATTCACGAGGGGGTCGTTCCTCCCGGGGACAAACTTACGACGTTCTTCAATGGGAACATTTGAGGCATTTTTCAGTGTTTAAGGGAAATATGATATTGTTTTTTTGGGGATTTTAAAAAACCCTTTTCGACGGGTTTTACCTCACAAGAGATCTTAAAAAAAATTTGGCGGGCTCATGGTATAGGGGGTTTAAAGTTCTAGCATGGTTTGGGGCATGGCTTCCCAATAGAAAGCAGAAAAGTTACCATTAAGGAGGGGAAATCGGGAAAGGGGGGATTAGTCACAGTGGCGTTCCACAAGGATCAGTTTTGGGCCCTCTCTTGTTCTAATTTATTAATGACCTTGTGAAGGGATTATAGGGGACTGATTAAGTTTGTGATGATACAAAGATGGGCCCGTAAAATTTCCTTTTCTGAGGGGGGGATATAAATGAACCCCAGGACGATTTGAAAAAATTAATGTCTTGGTCTGAGTTTTTGGCAGATAAATTTTTAAATTGTGGATGGGGGTTTTAAGGTACTTGCCCTTGGAAATGAAATAACCCTCGAAGCTATAATTTGGTGAAGTAGAGTTGGTCTTACGAAGGGTGAAAAAGATTTGGGGGAAGTCATGGTAAGTGGGAAATAAAAAGCCAAGCCCAGCAGTCCCCTCGGTGTGCGAAAAAAGGGCCCAAAAGATTATTTGGTTTATCTCAAAAAGTAAAGTAAAAGAAGTCCAAAAGTTTTTTTTACGCTCTATACATCATTTAGTGGGGCCCTCATTTAGATTTTGGGGGCTCTTTTTTTTTTTGGTCCCCTTATAAAAGGGGGGACATAGACTCATTAGAGAACAAAAAAGAAAAGAATGACTTTAAATTTGATTTCTGTGTAAGGAAACCTCCCGTATGAAAAATGGGATTTTAAACCCTTTAAAAATTCTCACTCTTGGAGAGGCGTAGAATGAGGGGAGAAAATCATTGAAGTGTTTTTAAGTGGATGAGGGGCAAAAACCCAAGGGAGCATTAATAAAGTTACTGGGGTGCCCAAACCAAGGTAAAACCGGGAAAATAAGGGAAATTTAAGTTGGTAAATTTAGATTTAAAAAGGGGCATAGGTAAGTACTGGTTTTCTAACAGAGTTGTTGTTCAGTGGTCAGTCGTCAGTTTTCCCCAGTGGTCGGTGTCCGTGAGGTCACAGCCCCGGGAGCTGTTTTGGGGGAAATTTACCCGTGGACGGTTAAAAAAACCCAGGGTTTGTTTTCTCCCGTTTTTTTTTTAAAAATTAGGTTGGAGAGTTGAAGGAGGGGGTTTTCTTGCTTTCCCCAGGAGGAGTTTTAGGAGGCTGAAGGTCCCCCTCAATGGGCCTGGGGGGAGAGTGTGGGGTTTGGTTGGAGATGTGGGGAATGGGCTTTAGCATTTTGAGGGGGCATTTCTGTTCTTCACTGTGAGGGGCTGTGGGTTTGGGGGGGGGGGGTAGAAGGCTACCAGCTTTGGGGTGCAGCCCAGCCCCTTGCAAAAAAAAAGGGGGCGGGGTTGTTCACAGTAATGGGGGGGGCCATCAGAGTAAGGAAGTTAAGAGTAAGATTAAAGGGTGGGAAAAATCGCTTTCTCGTTCCCCGGGGAAAAATGTACTTCAGTGGCCATTTGAAGGTAAGGGTATTTATCCCCCTGCTAATGAAGGTAAGGCTTTTCTTGTGGTTGGTGCTCTCGGTAAGATTGTTGACCGTTGCTTTTTGAAATTGGAAAAAGAAGATGGGGAGATAGAGTGTGTTTCCCCTTTGGAGCGGGTGTTGGGGACTTAAAAAACAGAGGGAAATATCAGTCGGGTTTAAAGGGAACAAGCCCATTATTTGTCTCAGTGCGGGTTTGGAAATTGATTTTGGGGGAAGGGTAGGAGAGAAAGCTGCTAGATAAGTAAGGTCAGCTATAGATTTCTTTTTTAAGTCAAAGGGGGGACCCAATCATATTTTGCTCTTGCCTAGAAGGGGAGTAGGAAATAAAATGGTTGCTAGGGTTTTTGGGTTTTGGTAAATTGCTGGCTGGGAACAGATACTGCAAGGAATTTGCAATCCCTTTTCATTGACAACGGGAAAACAACTTTTATGGAAAACATGATATGTATGCAAGGGATGGGTTTCATCTCTCTGGGGCAGGGGGGGTAGCATTGCAGACTCGATTGAAAAGGGGCCCCCAGGGGGGAAAATGCCTATGTTTTTTTAAAACTGATGGAAGAATGAGGTTTTGGGGTTGGTGGGGGAAAAACAAGCAGGTTGCAACACTGGGGTTGGAAACAGTAAATGTAAAAAGGATTAAAGCATGAAGTTTTAAATAAAGAAAAAGAACAGGTCAGAAAAAACAAAGGGGGACAGCAGAGGGCAGAAGGGATAGCCCCTTTAAAGGTTTACTATACTAATAGCAGGGGGTGTTAGAAATAAGATAGATGAGCTAAAAATTAATTCCCAAAGTGCAGGAAACATAGATATTATTGTTTTATAACAGGGGACCGGGGTTTCAATCTGAAAGATAGAGAGATCCCCTCTAAAAATTTTCACTACAAGGCTTTTAAATTATTCCCCACTAAAGGGGGGTCAACGGAAAGGTGGTGGAGTAGCGATGTTGTCAGAGAAAATTTTTAAATTGTTGTGTTGGGAAAAGATATTAAATTAGAAGCGTCAGCCATGAATTGTTTGGTTACAGCTTCTCGAGGGCCGGGGAAAAACAAATTTTTTGGGTGTAAATTTACGGGCCCCCAAATCTTGTAGGGAGTGAGTAAACTTTTGGGGGACAAAATTTCCCTTAAAGGCATCTACATACGAAAATGTTGTGTAATGGGAATTTCAACTTTAGCCCAGATTGAGGGAGCAATTTAACGGGAAAAATTTAGAGTCGGGTACTTTCTTGATAGGGAACCCGGGATTTTTTTTAAAAAACAGTTTGTGACAGAGCCAAACTGGGGAAATAAACCCCCTTTGGACTTGGTTTTGCCAGTAGGGAAAACAAAATTTAAAATAATCTTGGGTTAAATGATGAGCTTGGGGAGAGTGATCCAAATCACCCCATTTTTAAACCTATCATGGAATTTCCCCCTAATTTGGCACCCCCCAAGCCCTCCGTCCTGACTTTCGTTTTGGCCCTGATTTCTTTGGACTGAAAAACCCCCCCCTTAAAGGTCCCCCCCATTTAACTGGAATGATGACTGGGGTCAGGAAAGGTGGTGATGGTTGGCCTTTATGATGTTTTTTTCCGGGCATATTTCTAGTTTCTCATTTAAAAATTATTTTTCCAAATAGGGAAATCAGACCAAAAAAAAAATGATCCAAAATGGATGAACAATAGATTAAAAAATTGATTGGTAAAAAAGGGGAGGCATATATAGGCAAATAAAAAGAGGAGGGGGAAATTTTAAGAAACGATATATTCATTTAAAGAGAGAAAAAAAAAAGGGGAATTTTTTAAAAAAAAGAAAAAGGTTTTTTGAGGTTAAGTTGAAAGAGAATAAAGATAACCCAAAAAAATTTCTTTCAGGTTTTAAAAGAAGTAAAGATCAGGGACAAGATAGGCCCACCAAAAGTTCCTGGGTAAGTCACTGACAGTGATAAGGAAATGTGTAGAATTTTTAAAACAAAATTCCTCTCTTTTTTTTCACAGGAGGATACCAGCGATATTCCAGTAATGAAAAATTTATGTAGAACGGAGGGATAAAAAACTGTGCACTATTGGGGTCACAAGGGAATGGTCCTTAGGCAAATAGATAAATTAAAACCTAACAAACCCCCCGGGCCCTGATGAACTGTAAAAAAGGGGTTTTCAAAAGGGTGTAAAAAAAGGGAGCTTGCACACCTTTGGTAATCTTTTCAACATATCACTAAAAAACTGGCAGGGTTTGCCGGGATAAGGGGAAAATGGCAAATGTAAACCTATTTTAAAAAACGGGGTGACGGGGGCCCTTTTAGTTTTGAATATAGACCAATAAGGGCCCAACCTCCATAGTGGGAAAATTTTTTGGAATCAATAATTGCCAGGAAATTCGTAAACCACCTTTGAAAAGCATAAATTAATCAAAAGAAAAACTCGCATGGTTTTACAAAGGGGGCGTTCCCGCCCTTTCGAAATTTTTTAAAAATTTTTACTAAAGGGATTTTAAAGGGGGTAGTCATGGTAATGAATTTGATATTTTGTATATGGATTCAGTAAAGGGGTTTTGACAGGGTCCCAATCCCGAGATAAATTTAGGAAAATTAAAGCACATGGAATAGGAGGAGAAAATTTTTTTTCCTTTGGGTAAGGCATGGTTGACAAATAGGGCAGAGGTTTGCAAAAATGGGGGAAATCAGGTTGGGGGAAACGTCCCCGAGGGGGGGGGTTCCACAGGGGTCAGGTTGGGCCCCCTGCTGTTACAATTTTACATAAACGACATAGATGAGGGATAAAAAGGGGACATCGGCAAATTTTTCCGATGACACCCAAAAAAAAGGGGTCGAATTTATTTGCGAGGGCATTCGAGCACTCCCGGAAGATTTGAATAGAAAGATGCAGTGGTGGAAAGTGGAGATGCAAATTTAATATAGACAAAAGCAAAGTTTTAAAAGTTGGACAGGACCCAAAAAACCATGCCACATATAAACTAAATAATGTAGATCTTAATATTCGAATTGCGAAAAAAGATTTTGGGTTCTGGTTAGCATTTTAAACTGGGAAAACCCAAAACAAAGGGGCATAAGTGTTCGCAAAAAGCTAATAGAATCCTTGGCTTCATATCAAAAAAGCATAAAAAATAGGAGTCCCCAGGTTGATTTCAACTTTTAATCCCTTTGGGTTTGGCCCCATTTAGATTATGCTGCCCCAGTTTTGGGCACCGTATTACAGAAAAAGGATATAAAATTCTCTGGAAAAAAAGTACAAAGGGGGGATGACAAAGATGAAACCCATGTATCAGGGAAAACCCTTTCCCCTTTTAGGATAGATAAGGGCCCTGAAATGCACTCCTTTGAAAGCGTTGAATTAGGGGGGGGTTTATTGAGGTTATAAGTGGAAGACAGGAATAAATAAAGGGGGGTGTAAATAGTGTGCTGAAAATATCTAGTAACAGGGGGCTGCAGCAATGGGGTTTTTAAATTGGGGAAAAAATTTAGATTCAGGGGGATATAGGAAAATAGGGGTTTTGGGAATGAGTTGTGGATGAGTGGAACAAACTCCCAAGTTCCGTTATAGAGGCCAGAACGTTGGGGTAGCTTTAAAAAAAGGTTTTGGTTTAAAAACAGAGTAGTGTGGGTGGGGGGTGAGTTAGCCCGATAGCTTGTGCTAAAAAGGTCGGTTTTCCGTTTTTCCTCCCTTTTAAATCAAAGTGACGGGCCCGACTAGGTTGGGTGCTTGGCCCTTAAACCGGTTTGGGACTTGGGGCCTGCCTCGCATGGGCCGTAGGCCTTTTGCAGTGTTCCTTCGTTCTTTTTGTTTTTATGTTTTTATTTCGTGGAAAAGGTTTTTCCCCGTGGGGGTGATAGAGGCTAGGACCCTTGGGGGCTTTAAGAAGGGACTGGACCAAAAAATATGGGGCGGGAGGGGTGGGGTTTATTGGGGTTTGGGGGGTGCGGGATTGTTTCTTGAGGGAGCTTTTGGAAGGGTGTGTTTTGATAAGGACCCGCCTTTGGGAATATAAACACCCAAAAGCAGTTTTTTTTAATTGATCCTTTTTTTTGGGCACGTTTCGCCCACCCCAGTGGGCTTTTTCAAGTTCCCCAAAAAGAAGTAAATCAATTTAAAAGGAAACACATTATACTGCCCTTTTTTGTTTATATTGCCATTGGGGTCGGTATTTTATACCAAATTTTTTTCCAAGGGGCCTGCCTGTTGGGCCCCTAGGCCTTCTGCGTGTTCTTTCATTCTTTTGTTCTTTGTTCTGCTTCAAAAAATCTCCACGATGCGGTTTTCTTGCACCTACTCCTTGGTTGAGGGATGATTTTCCCCATCCCTTTTGTGATGAATTTGGTTTTAAAAAAGGGCAAGTTGAAGATTTTAGACACTTATGCAGCTTTTGGGAAATCTTTATTCAGGAAAAAGTTTCGCCAAAACCCGTGGCTTCATCAGTCCAAAACAAAAAGGGGAAAGGGGTAAAGGGGAGGAGGAGAATGAGGGGAATCGTCCTCAACTGTGTCGATGTGTTAAATCCATCAAAATTTTATGGATGAAAACATCAACTCCGGTTGAGGGTTTATTACCTATTCTCCTCCCCTCCTTTGCCTTCCCCTTTGTTTACATAAAGGGAAAAAAGAACATAAGAAAAGGAAAAGGGAAAACTGAGCAGGCCTGTTGACCCCTTTCTAGGCAGGGCCTTAGAATTCATCCCCCTAAAAAAACTTTTTACCCAACCCCAAATTTTTAATGCTACCCAAAAAAAATAAACTCTGATGTTTCAAGTCCCTTTTCAAAACCAACCTTCCCAATCATGTATTTTTTTCCAACCTAAATTTGAACTACACCCAAAATCCTAGGGCCCCAAAAACCCCAATAGGGGACTGTTCCCTCATCAATACCCTATTTCCAAACCAAAATTTCCCAAGTCCCTTTTTAAAATTTAAATTATTTAATTTTAAAACCATTTTCTGCGGGTTCTTCTTGGGGGGATATCCTCAAGGGCCTTGTTAATTTTCCCCCCTTTTTTAATACCTTTTCTTCCACTTATACACTTCGAAAGGTCTCCCCTATTCTTCTTTAAAAGTGAATGAAACTTAAGAGTATTTAATCTTTTTTTTAAGGTAGATTTTAATTTCTATGTATTAGGTTTTTGTCTCCCACGTGAATGTTTTCTAACGAAATTTTTGTCCCTTCTGTAAAAATGGAGACCGAATTGAGTGCATTAAACTAGGTGAGGCCTTACTTTAATTTATGTTTTAAAGGGTGCAGTTTGACCTCTGGGACTTTCCCGTTTTCTTACACTTCTTTTTATAAAAACCCCCCAATCTATTTGCTTATTACGTACGTTTGGCATTTTCTGTCTTTGGGTTTTTAAAGGGTTTTTGCTTACCATAAAAACCCCTAAATCCTTTTTTCAATCTGTATGGTAAAATTCACATTTTTTAACTTATAAGTGCCCAGGGTTATTGGGCCCCTCCCGAGCTTTAGAAAATTGCATTTATCCACATTGAAAAATGCATCTGGCCCCTTTTTGAAAACCCAAAAGTAGAGTTTGTCTAAATCCTCCTGAAAATTTCCCCAACATCTACGTTTTTAATCAAAATTTTCCTTTCCCATCTTCGTTTCATCGGGGGAATTTTCTCAATCATAGCAATTCCTTATCCCAAAATCATTGATATATATTATAAACAACAACGGGCCCCCCAAAACCCGATCCCCGTGGAAAAGCCACTTTTTTTTAAGATCCCCACTCGGATTTAACCCCCTTTATGGACACTCTCGTTTCCCCGTTGTGAGCCCCTGACTCGATCCACGAGAGCACCCCCCCCCCCAAATTTCCATGAGCTGTCTTTTTTCAACAGTCTTTGGTGCCCGGGAATCTATCAAATGCCTTACTAAAATTAAGTAAAAAAATATTTAAATTTTTTATCGTGGTCAACCCGCCTCAAAATGCTTTACTGGGAAGAAAATTAATAAATTAGTTAGCAAGACCGCCCTTTTGAAAACCATGTGGTTTCATTAATTTAAATATGCTTATCGAGATGGCCCTTTTTTTAATTCAGCTATAATTTACTCTAGCAACTTTTCCTACCCAAATTTAGGCAGGTTATTGGGCGGTTTTAATTTTACCCGGGAACGACCCCTTTTCCCCCGTTTTAAAAATAGGAATTACATTAGCCATTTTCCACATATAGGGCCTACACCCGTTTGAAGGGATTTAAATTTTAAAAATTTTTATTTTAAAGGTTCCCCAAACTTCCCTTTTGCATTCCCTTTAAAAACCCTTTTAAAAAAATCATCAGGGGCCAGGTGACTTATTTTTTCTTCAGTCGGTCTACTGCTTCGCAACCATTTCACTAGTGACTGTGATGTTTACCTAATTTATCTTCTTCTGATCCAATATAAAATTTTAAATTTTCCCGGAAAATTAAATTTGGTCTTCCTTTTGTAAAAACCGGGGGAAAAAAAATAATTATTTAAAAAACGAAACACAAATTTTATTTTCTTTGTCAGTAAGATGCCCATAGTTTTTTTTTAAGGGGACCTATCTTATCTCTGACTTTTGTTCTATAAAAACCCGGAAAAAAAAAATTTTTGGAAATTTTTTTTAGAATCCCCAGCAACTTTAATTTCATAGTCCCTTTTAGCTTTTCTTTCCCCCTTTTTTTAAAGTCCCTTTAATTTAATAATGATTCATATGGGGGACCCCCGCCCCTTTTGATTTCGCCCCCCCAAAAATTTTCCCTTTTTTAAGCCCTAGTAGAAATTTCAGCCCTTTTTTCATCCATTTTGGGGCATTTCTATTTGATCTAAATTTTTCCCTTTTAAAGGGGGAAAAAACGTTCTTTGAGCAGGGATGTATTGTGTTTAAAAAAAAACTGTTTATATTGTAGCTTTTCTTCGTTACCCCCGTCAAAAAGATGATAAGTGTTCTCTAAGCCCATCGTAAACTGGAAAATTTTTGGGGGAAATTATGAGGGTTTTGGGAATTTTTTTCAAGGGAAAAGTTTCGCCACCGTGGCTTTATAGTCCCAAAACAAAAAGGGGAAGGGGTAAGGAGAGGGGGAGTTTTTTGAGGAATCAGTTTCCCTTTAGCCCGGAGTCGATTTTGTTTCAGTCCATCAATCTTGGGAGAATTTTACTTTTTAGGGCCGTTTGAGTGGTTTTTTTTACTGTTTGGAGGGACTTTAAGGAGGGCGGAGGCGGATTTATGTGGGTACATCCACTTGGGCGAAGAGGTCTTTGTCCAAAAGGGTTTAACAAGCGTTGAAGAATTCTTTGTAAGAAAAAATCCCTGATGCTGCAGTATCTGGGGCAGTTGTGATGAAAGGGGTTTTAAAAAAACCCAAAAAGTTTAAGATTGAGAAACCCCTTTTGGAAAATGGGAATCTTTATTCAGGGAAAAGTTTCGCCCACAGGGGGCTTCATCGTCCAATACAAAGAGGAAGGGGTAAGGAGAGGAGGAGTATTTAGGTAATCAGCCCTCCGCCTGGAAATCGATGTGTTCAGTCCTCAATCTTGTAGAAGTACGTATAGGGCCGTGGGCGTGGGTTTTTAATTTTTTTTAGTGAGGTGACTTTAAGCGACGGAGGCGGGATCATGTGGTACCATCCATAGTCGAAATTGGTTTTTTGTCCAAAAAGGGTTTAACAAGGTTGAAGAATTCTTTGTAAGAAGATCCCCCTGATGCGCAGATTTGACAGTTGTGATGAAAGGTTTGAAAAACCGAAAAGTTGAAGAAATTTAGCACTTATCAGCTATGGGTTTTTTATTCAGGGGAAAAGGGTTTTGAACCACACAGTGGCTTCATCGGCCAATACAAAGAGGAAGGGGAAAGGAGAGGGGGGAGTTGAGGGGGAATCAGTCCCTCAGCCCGGAGTCGATGTGTTCGTTTCCCTCAATCTTGTAGAATTTTACATTTAGGGCCGTAGGACGTGGCCCTTTTATAAATGTTTTGTGAAAGGTTTACTTGAAGCAGACGGAGGGGGGGGGAAACAAGTGGTTCCATCCACTAGGGCGAAGTAGGTCTTTGTTTCCAAAGGGTTTTAACCCAAAACGTTGAAAAATTTTTGTAAGAAGATCCATGTGCTGCAGTATCTGACAGTTGTGATGAATGGTTTGAAAAACCGACAAGTTGAAGATTGAGACACTTATGCAGTATATAAGCCACGTCTACGGCCCTATACTGTACATTCTACAAGATTGATGGACTGAACACATCGACTCCAGGCTGAGGGACTGATTACCTCATACTCCTCCTCTCCTTACGCCTTCCTCTTTGTATTGGACTGATGAAGCCACTGTGTGGCGAAACGTTTCCTGAATAAAGATTCCCATATGCTGCATAAGTGTCTCAATCTTCAACTTGTCGGTTTTTCAAACCATTCATCACAACTGTCAGATACTGCAGCATCATGGGATCTTCTTACAAAGAATTCTTCAACGCTTGTTCAACCTTTGGACAAAGACCTACTTCGACTAGTGGATGGTACCACTATGATCCCGCCTCCGTCTGCTTCAAGTCACCTCACTACAGTATATAAGCCACGTCTACGGCCCTATACTGTACATTCTACAAGATTGATGGACTGAACACATCGACTCCAGGCTGAGGGACTGATTACCTCATACTCCTCCTCTCCTTACGCCTTCCTCTTTGTATTGGACTGATGAAGCCACTGTGTGGCGAAACGTTTCCTGAATAAAGATTCCCATATGCTGCATAAGTGTCTCAATCTTCAACTTGTCGGTTTTTCAAACCATTCATCACACCCATCGTAATCTGCTAAGCGAAAATCTGGGACTGTTACTGAGTTATCCCTACTATCATACTTCCATTCAATTCTAAATGTAATTGATTTGTGGTCGCTAGCACCCAGTTCCTCTGAAACTTCTAAATTATTAACAAGGGATCCATTGTTTGCCAGAACTAAGTCAAGCAGGTTATTTCCCCTTGTAGGTTCTGTCACAAACTGCTTCAAAAAACAATCCTGAACTACTTCTAAGAAATCGTATGATTCTAAATTCCCAGTCAAGAAATTCCAATCAATATGACTAAAGTTAAAGTCTCCTAGAATTACTACATTATCGTGCCTTGTGGCCCTAGCAATTTCCTCCCATAGTAGTCTCCCCTGGCCCCTATCTAAATTTGGGGGACGGTATATCACACTAAAATTAATTTTTCATGCCCCTCTGAAAATTCTATCCAAACAGACTCTGTATGTGTTACTTCAGACTTAATACCCGTTTTTATGCAACAGTTCAAGCGATCTGGACATACAATGCCACCCCACCCCCCTTCCCGATACTTCTATCTACTTGGAACAATTTAAAACCTGAATGTGACATTCTACAGGCATGTCCCGACTTTTTGAATTAAACCACGTCTCAGTAATGGCAAATACATCTATGTTACCTGCACTAGCAACTAGTCTCAACTCGCCCATCTTATTCCTAGCACTGCGACTATTTGTGTAATAAACTTTTAATGACCCTCCTCTCTCTTTACCCTTCCTGCTTTTTTCTATTATTCCACTAAACCTATTACTGTCCTTGTCAATTAGTGCCACTGGCTTTCCAATATCCACCTCATTTTGCCTATTACTAGTTCTCCTAGTACTCATATTACTACCCTGCGACTTCACAGTTTTCCTGCAAAAACCCATACCTCTAACTAATCCTAGTTTAAAGTCCTAACAACCCCCTCAATGAGTTAGCAAGAAAACCCACACCTCCCCTGGATAAGTGAACCCCATCCCTGGCTTTACATGTCATTTCGGCCATAGAAGTTGTCCAGTTGTCAATGAATGGTACTGCATTATCCTTACAGTGTTTATCCAGCCAACAATTAATACCAATTGCTCTGGACAACCATTCATTACCAACACCTCTTCTTGGCAAAATGCCACATATAACAGGGCGCCCCCCCTTCTTCCTAATCATGTCTATAGCTGTCCTGAACTTTCTAACTAAATCCTCACTTCTACGCTTGCCAACATCATTGCCTCCAGCACTGAGGCAAATAATAGGATTGATCCCATTACCGTTCATGATGTTGTCAAGCCGGGTAACAATGTCCTCCATCCCAGCCCAGGAAAGCATACCCTTTGTCTCTACTCCCGTCCTTCAAGCAGAATGCCCTATCCATGTATCTAACCTGGCTATCCCCCAACAACAACAATATTCTTACCTTCCTTGTTGTCGTTCGTCGTGACGATCCCAGTAGTAGACTCACATTCGTCGGGTAGCACCGAGAATGCGTTGGAAGTTTCCACGGGAGTTTCCACAGCAGTCTCTTTCTTCTTCATCGTTTCTGGCTTTTCCATTCGTCTTCTTGATCGTCAACTTCGTCGTCCCCTGCTGTCCAACCACTGACCACGATCCCTTCTTGACCTGAGGACTCGAAACAGGAGGACTACTACGATCCTCTTGTTTTCTTCGGTCAGTCGCCGTATCTCCATCTTCGCTGCCTTCAATTCTTCCTTAAGTTGCTGGTAAAGTTGCTCGATGGAGGGCATCTTGGTTCAGTCCACGGGAGCAAACAAGACACTTCTTCACAGAGTTAAGAAGTGCATATGGGAATAAAGATTCCCATATGCTGCATAAGTGTCTCAATCTTCACCTCATCTTCTGTACATAGTTCTACTGTCTTCAAGTTATGTCCTAGAATTTGTATTGATAAAGCCACTGGATGGCGAAACGTCTACAATAAAGATACCCAGATGTTGCACATGTGTCTTAATTTCATCTTGTCGGTATTATATACCATTCTTACACATAATGATGGAGTCTTACATAAACTAGAGATGAGGCGCAGCACCAGACTCCTGGGAGGAAAAAACTACGCGTCTTCAGAAAGAATGAGATGTAGTGATTGGTTTAGTTAAAGTCAGGAGGAAGTGGTAAACCTATAAGGATATATAAAGTAATTGGCATTAGATGTATGGTGAAGCGCTTAGCAGTGCAAGGTAATCAGAGTAATGTGAAGTAAGTTGAACACTGTCATAACACCCTCGACTATATGGACGTCATTTCCACAGAGACTGTAGATGAATGGTTC
Organism: Cherax quadricarinatus; assembly: GCF_026875155.1. Classification (NCBI taxonomy): domain Eukaryota; kingdom Metazoa; phylum Arthropoda; class Malacostraca; order Decapoda; family Parastacidae; genus Cherax; species Cherax quadricarinatus. The sequence goes on from NC_069493.1 coordinate 12,605,802, forward strand.
AGAGAACCGACACGTTGATAAAACAGACACATGTGCAGCTCTTGGGTATCTTCATTGAGGAAACGTTTCGCCACACAGTGGCTTCATCAGTCCATACGAAGGAGAATGGTGAAGAACAGGGGGAGAATGAGGTGATCAGTCCCTCAACCTTCACGATTCTCCTTTGTATGGACTGATGAATCCAGTGTGTGGCGAAACGTTTCCTCAATAAAGATACCCAAGAGTTGCACGTGTCTAATTTATCAACGTGTCGGTTCTGTGAATCATTCATCTACAATCCTGTCAGACACTGCAACTTCTTGGGATCTTAATACTTAGGAATTCTTCGCTTGCCTAATTCTTGGGCACGACCTACTTCCACATTGAACAAATGTGACACGACCTATGACTGCTGCACCTCTCCTGCCGTACGGTTTATAAGCTGCTTCTCAGCACATATGCCGTATTCTATTCAAGATTGATGGACTGACCACATCGACTCAAGGTTGAGGGACTGATTACCTAATTCTCCTCCTGTTCTTCAAGATTCTCCTTTGTATGGACTGATGAAGCCACTGTGTGGCGAAACGTTTCCTGGATAAAGATACCCAAGAATTCCACACGTGTCTAATTTATCATCCACAGAGACTGATAATGTGACAAATGAGAGCTTAGATATAATATATAGTGACTGCTGTAAGGATACCTAAGGATACCTAAAGCCTGAGTCATTGAGTGATGTACCAGTGACAAGTTGTGTACGAATGGTATATAATACCGACAAGATGAGATTAAGACACATGTGCAACATCTGGGTATCTTTATTGTAGACGTTTCGCCATCCAGTGGCTTTATCAATACAAATTCTAGGACATAACTTGAAGACAGCAGAACTATGTACAGAAGATGAGGTAATCAGTCCCTCAACCTAGGAGTAGGTGCGAAAAGCACCATAGAGCGCCAGGATCCTTTCTTCTGCTTCAGAATCTCCACGACTATGGTGCTGTTCGCACCTACTCCTAGGTTGAGGGACTGATTACCTCATCTTCTGTACATAGTTCTACTGTCTTCAAGTTATGTCCTAGAATTTGTATTGATAAAGCCACTGGATGGCGAAACGTCTACAATAAAGATACCCAGATGTTGCACATGTGTCTTAATCTCACCAGTGACATCACTGATCTGAAAAGTGAAGAGCTGTAATTTCTTTCACTGATCTGGTTTTGCAATAGGGTAGTTGATGAGTTGAAGAATTGAGACACTTGTGCAACACATGGGAATCTTTACTGAAGAAACGTTTCCCCACACAGTGGCTTCATCAGTCCAATACAAAGTAGAATTAAGAATTGGGTAAGGAGAGGAAAAGTTTGAGGTAATCAGTCCGTCAACCTGGAATCGATGTGTTCAGTCCATCCTCTCCTTACCCAATTCTACTTTGTATTGGACTGATGAAGCCACTGTGTGGCGAAACGTTTCTTCAATAAAGATTCCCAGGTGTTGCACAAGTGTCTCAATTCTTCAACTTGTCGGTTTTCAAAACCATTCATCACACTAGTTGATGAGTGGAACGGCCTACCTAGTAAGGTTTGTAGATGAATGGTTCAGAGATTGATGGACTGACCACATCGACTCAAGGTTGAGGGACTGATTACCTCATTCTCCTCCTGTTCTTCAAGTTTCTCCTACGTTTGGACTGATGAAGCCACTGTGTGGCGAAACGTTTCCTCAATAAAGATACCCAAGAGTTGCACATGTGTCTAATTTATCAACCTAGTAAGGTTATCGAAGCTAGAACCTTGGGTAGCTTAAAATTTAGGTTGGATAAATATATGAGTGGGAGGTGTTGGATATGAGTGGGAATTGCACATGAGTAAATAGAATTACTAAAGCTTAGTTCTTGGGTAGCACTGAAAATTGGGTTGAGCAAATATTTTGTTAGTGGGATGGATTGTGAAAGACCTGCCTAGTATGGGCCAACAGGCCTGCTGCAGTGTTCTTCCTTTCTTATGTTCTTATGATCATTGTAGATGAATGGTTCACAGAACCGACACGTTGATAAATTAGACACATGTGCAACTCTTGGGTATCTTTATTAAGGAAACGTTTCGCCACAGAGTGGCTTCATCAGTCCATACACAGGAGAAGCTTGAAGAACAGGAGGAGAATGAGGTTATCAGTCCCTCAACCTTGAGTCGATGTGGTCAGTCCATCAATCTTGAATTGTTTTGTTAATGTCAACAGTTTGTAGTGTTACCCGCTGAAGGCAAATTCATTTAAGTGGAGAATAAATCTGAAGAATTTAATATAACATAAATAAAAGCCAAGCATCCATATGCTTGAATTCAAAAGTTACACTGAAAAACAAGTAACAGCATTACATATTTACAGAAAACTAAATTAAAAAAATTGAATAATTATGATTTTTTCTGAGTATGGAAGTTAATGACATAATCTTTGTCCCTGATATTACGTTTAAGTTGTTTAATACGAAATTTCTCTTAAAATTCTTAAATACAACGTTTTATATTCCTTCGGTATAAATTAAAATGAACCAAACTTAGTATATGATTGTGGGAGGTGTGTACAGAGTGTTGTGTACTGGTGTGATGGCTTCTTCGTGAAACACACAGGAAAACTATTGAAGTTAGACTATCACAACAACAGTTCTCCATATGGACGGTGAAGAACTCACTCACTGTAATAAAGTTGGTAGAATTACCGACAATATAAGTAAAAAGGGCACAAGTGAATAATGTGACTTT
>NC_069493.1:12609042-12634381 GCF_026875155.1 Cherax quadricarinatus
TTGCACATTTTCTAATCTCACCATGACATCACGATCGAAAAGTGAAGACTGTAATTTTTTTTCACTGATCTGGTTTTTTGAAAAAGGGGTAGTTAAAGAGTTGAAGAATTGAACATTTGTGCAACACAGGGGAAACTTTACTGAAGAAACTTTTCCCCACACAGTGGCTTCATCAGTCCAATACAAAGTAGAATTAAAAATTGGGGTAAGGGAGGAAAATTTTGGGGAATCAGTCCGCAACCTGGAATCGAGGGGGTTTCATCCATCCTCCCCTTTACCCAATTCTATTTTGTATTGGACGAGAAGCCACTGTTGGGAAACGTTTCTCAATAAAGATTCCCAGGTGTTGCACAATGTCTCAATTCTTCAACTTGCGGTTTTCAAAACCATTCATCACAAATTTGATGATGGAAGGGCCTACCTAGTAAGGTTTTGAGATAAGGGTTCAGAGATTGAGGACGACCACATCGACTAAAGGGTTGGGGACGATTACCTCTTTCTCCCCTGTTCTTCAAGTTTTTCCCTACGTTTGGACTGATGAAGCCACTTGTGGAAAAAGTTTCCTCAATAAAGATCCCCAAATTTTTCACATGGCTAATTTATCAACCTAGTAAGGTTTCGAAGCAGAACCTTGGTAGCTTAAAATTTAGTTTTGGGTAAAAAATAGTGGGAGGGGTTGGATATGAGGGGGAATTGCCATGATAAATAAATTACTAAACTTTGTCTGGGAGCACTGAAAATTGGGGGGAGCAAAAAATTTTGTTATGGATGGGTTTTTGAAAGACCTGCCTATTAAAGGGCCAAAAGGGCCGCTGCATTTTCTTCCTTTCTTATTTTTTATGATCTTGTAGATGAATGGTACAGAACCCCAAAGTTTATAAATTAACACATGTGCAACTCTGGGGTTCTTTATTTAAAGGGAAAAGTTCGCCCCAAGTGGGTTCATCACCATACACAGGGGAAGCTTGAAAAAACAGGAAATGAGGTTTTTCATCCCCCCAAATGAGTCATGTGGTCAGCCACAATCTTTTAATTTTTTTGTTAAAGCAAAGTTTGTAGTGTTACCCGCTGAAGGCAAATTCATTTAAGTGGAGAATAAATCTGAAGAATTTAATATAACATAAATAAAAGCCAAGCATCCATATGCTTGATATTCAAAAGTTACACTGAAAAACAAGTAACAGCATTACATATTTACAGAAAACTAAATTAAAAAAATTGAATAATTATGATTTTTTCTGAGTATGGAAGTTAATGACATAATCTTTGTCCCTGATATTACGTTTAAGTTGTTTAATACGAAATTTCTCTTAAAATTCTTAAATACAACGTTTTATATTCCTTCGGTATAAATTAAAATGAACCAAACTTAGTATATGATTGTGGGAGGTGTGTACAGAGTGTTGTGTACTGGTGTGATGGCTTCTTCGTGAAACACACAGGAAAACTATTGAAGTTAGACTGTCACAACAACAGTTCTCCATATGGACGGTGAAGAACTCACTCACTGTAATAAAGTTGGTAGAATTACCGACAATATGTAAAGTAAAAGGACACAAGTGCAACTAATGTGACATTTATTGTAGCAACGTTTCGCTCTCCAGGAGCTTTATCAAGCCATTACAAACAATACATGGACACAGAGGGTATATAAAGGCTCAGAGTGAGGTGAATACCTCACTAGTATTCACCTCACTCTGAGCCTTTATATACCCTCTGTGTCCATGTATTGTTTGTAATGGCTTGATAAAGCTCCTGGAGAGCGAAACGTTGCTACAATAAATGTCACATTAGTTGCACTTGTGTCCTTTTACTTTACAACTCACTCACTATATATGGCTACAATAAGCTTGCAACAATCCTGCAAAATGCTCGGAGGTTCAGGTCATCGTCTCCAAAATCTCTATTACTGACAGGAACATTACTGAGTCTGCACTTATGCAATATGAAAGAGACTATATAGGCTGCACTGCTCATTATACAGTGACAGCTTCCGATAATATCATATGCATTTGTTACTTTTGATGCCTTCTTGACCAAGTCAGTGATGCTACCAGAGGCTACGTTAGCCACTCTGATGTTGGTTTTGGCTACCTGGAGCAAACTTTCGGAGACTTAAACACTAGTTAAGAAGCACAGAAATGCTTGCCAGAGGACTGACACAAGCAACGTGTAGACTGTACTTGGTAACACCTGTAGTCACTAAAGAATAATAATAATAATAATAGGTTACTGTAAGCAGTGAAGAGTTTTTACGAGGATAGTGAGGCTCAAGTTAGAGTATGTAGGAAAGAGGGAAATTATTTCCCAGTAAAAGTAGGCCTTAGACAAGGATGTGTGATGTCACCGTGGTTTAATATATTTATAGATGGGGTTGTAAGAGAAGTAAATGCGAGGGTCTTGGCAAGAAGCGTGGAGTTAAAAGATAAAGAATCACACATAAAGTGGGAGTTGTCACAGTTGCTCTTTGCTGATGACACTGTGCTCTTGGGAGATTCTGAAGAGAAGTTGCAGAGATTGGTGGATGAATTTGGTAGGGTGTGTAAAAGAAGAAAATTGAAAGTGAGTACAGGAAAGAGTAAGGTTATGAGGATAACAAAAAGATTAGGTGATGAAAGATTGGATATCAGATTGGAGGGAGAGAGTATGGAGGAGGTGAATGTATTCAGATATTTGGGAGTGGACATGTCAGCGGATGGGTCTATGAAGGATGAGGTGAATCACAGAATTGATGAGGGGAAAAGGGTGAGTGGTGCACTTAGGAGTCTGTGGAGACAAAGAACTTTGTCCTTGGAGGCAAAGAGGGGAATGTATGAGAGTATAGTTTTACCAACGCTCTTATATTCAGTTAAAGAGAGAAATAAAAAAGGGAATTAGAAAAGCGAAAAGAGATTATGAGGTTAAAGTTGCAAGAGAATCGAAGACTAACCCAAAAGGATTCTTTCAGGTATACAGAAGTAAGATCAGGGACAAGATAGGCCCACTCAAAAGTTCCGGGTCAGCTCACTGACAGTGATAAGGAAATGTGTAGAATTTTTAACACATACTTCCTCTCAGTTTTTACACAGGAGGATACCAGCGATATACCAGTAATGATAAATTATGTAGAACAGGACGATAATAAACTGTGCACTATTAGGGTCAAAAGTGACATGGTCCTTAGGCAAATAGATAAATTGAAACCTAACAAATCCCAGGCCCTGATGAACTGTATGCAAGGGTTCTAAAGGAATGTAAAGAGGAGCTTAGCACACCTTTGGCTAATCTTTTCAACATATCACTACAAACTGGCATGGTGCCAGATAAGTGGAAAATGGCAAATGTGATACCTATTTTCAAAACAGGTGACAGGTCCTTAGCTTCGAACTATAGACCAATAAGCCTAACCTCCATAGTGGGAAAATTTATGGAATCAATAATTGCCGAGGCAGTTCGTAGCCACCTTGAAAAGCATAAATTAATCAACGAATCTCAGCATGGTTTTACAAAGGGGCGTTCCTGCCTTACGAATTTATTAACTTTTTTCACTAAGGTATTTGAGGAGGTAGATCATGGTAATGAATATGATATTGTGTATATGGACTTCAGTAAGCTTTTGACAGGGTCCCACATCAGAGACTATTGAGGAAAATTAAAGCACATGGAATAGGAGGAGAAATTTTTTCCTGGATAGAGGCATGGTTGACAAATAGGCAGCAGAGAGTTTGCATAAATGGGGAGAAATCAGAGTGGGGAAGCGTCACGAGCGGTGTTCCACAGGGGTCATGTTGGGCCCCCTGCTGTTCACAATCTACATAAACGACATAGATGAGGGCATAAAGAGCGACATCGGCAAGTTTGCCGATGACACCAAAATAGGCCGTCGAATTCATTCTGACGAGGACATTCGAGCACTCCAGGAAGATTTGAATAGACTGATGCAGTGGTCGGAGAAGTGGCAGATGCAGTTTAATATAGACAAATGCAAAGTTCTAAATGTTGGACAGGACAATAACCATGCCACATATAAACTAAATAATGTAGATCTTAATATTACGGATTGCGAAAAAGATTTAGGAGTTCTGGTTAGCAGTAATCTGAAACCAAGACAACAGTGCATAAGTGTTCGCAATAAAGCTAATAGAATTTTTGGTTTCATAACAAGAAGCATAAATAATAGGAGTCCTCAGTTTGTTCTTCAACTCTATACATCCGGGTTAGCCTCATTTAGATTATGCTGCACATTTTTTTTGTCCCTATTACAGAATGGATAAAAATTCTCTGGAAAAGTAAAAAGGGAAGGATACAAGTTGACCCCATGTATCAAAAACCCCCTATGAGGATAGACAAGGCCCCTAAACTGCACTCTCTGAAAGACGTAGAATTTGGGGGGGAAAGAATGGGGTATAAAGGAAGACGGGAATAAATAAAGGGGGATGAAAAGCGTCTGAAAATATCTAGCCAAACGGGACTCGCAGCAATGGTTTTTAATTGGAAAAAATTCAATTCAGGAAGGATATGGGAAAGTACTGGTTTGGTAATAAGTTGTGGAGATTTGGAACAAACCCCCAAAGTACCTTTAAAAGGGGCCCAAACGTTGGTGCTTTAAAAATAGGTTGGAAAAATACATAGTAATGTGGGTGGTGTAGTTAGACCTGAAGTTTGGCTACCGGGTCGTTGCCGTTTTCCCTCCCTTAAGTCAATGTGACCTGACCTGACTGGGTTTGGGGTCTTTGGGCTTAAGCCGGTGGGAGATTTGGCCCTTGCCCGCATGGGCCAGTAGGGCCCGCAGTGTTCCTCTTTCTTATGTTTTTATGTTCTTAGTTCTTATTTTTCTTAAGGGTGAAGCAGGGGGTGAAAAATGTTCAGCGAGGAAAAGGGCTGGGGCAGGGAGATGTCATGTCTAGGGCAATGTGGGGTGTGAATATAATCAGAGAATTCGTATTTGGGAATTGGATGAGGTGCGGGATTACCAAAACGTGTCCAGAGGGGAGGAAGGGTGTTGAGGTGGTTCGGCATGTGGAGAGAGGAGCGAAACAAAACTAAAGGTGTATCAGTCTTATGGAAGGAAGGCGGGTAGGGGTCGGCCTAGGAAGGTTGGAGGGAGGGGAAAAGGGGGGTTTTGTGTCGAGGGGTTTTGGACTTCCGCAGGCATGCGTGACGGTTGATAGGATGAATGGAGACAAAGGGTTTTTTAATACTTGACGTGTTTGGAGTGTGACAAAGTAACATTTATAAAGGGGGTTCAGGAAACCGGCAGGGCGGACTGAGTCCGGGAGAGGGAATACAGGCCTGCACTCTAAAGGAGGGGTTAATGTTCAGTTTAAAAACTTAGTGTAAAGCACCCTTCTGGCAAACAGTGAGGAGGAATGATGGTGAAAGTTATTCTTTTGGGGCCCACCCTCCCTTTGGTGGGAACGCCAGTGTGATAAAAAAAAAAAATAATGAAAAATAATAATAATAATAATAAAAAAAAATAAAAATAATAAAATAATAATAAAAAAAATAACTAATAAATTCAAAAATACATGACAAGCTACAACCAAAAGGAATAAATGACATGCTACTAATAAAAACCCCTTTGTTATGCATAGCATTTCGGGAAATTTAGGTTAATTTTGTCCCAGGATCGACTCAAAACCAGCCCACAACACCCCGGTACCTATTTAAACTGATGGTGAACGGGATAGCAAGTGTCTTAGAGAAATACTTTTTAAATGTTTCCCCCCCCTACGGGGAGATCGTCCCCGGCCCTATGTGTGACTGAGTGTGCTGGCAATCGGGGCTACGGATACCTTAAAGATCCTATTGGCATAAAAAACTGTTTAAATCACATTTTTTGCCACAAAAACACTTTTTCAAAAAACCCAGGACTTTCCCACTCGATTTTTTGGGCAGTTTTTATACCCCGAAACTGTAACTGCTTTTCCCTTTAAAATCTCAACCCTCAGCCTATGACCTCACCCCTTTGACCAACAGGTCTCGCCATCTAGCCTATGACCTCACCCCTTTGACCAACAGGTCTCACCCTCTAGCCTAAGACCTCACCCCTTTGACCAATAGGTCTCACCCCCTAGCCTAAGACCTCACTCCTTTGACCAAAGATCTCGCCGTCTAGCCTAAGACTTCACTCCTTTGACCAACAGGTCTCACCCTCTAGCCTAAGACCTCACTCCTTTGACCAAAGATCTCGCCGTCTAGCCTAAGACCTCACTCCTTTGACCAACAGGTCTCACCCCTACCTAAACCTCACTCCTTGACCAAAACTCGCCGCTGCCTAAACCTCACCCTTTGACCAACGGGTTCCACCCTCTACCCAAAAGACTTCACTCCTTTGCCAAAAACTCGCCGTCTAGCCTAAACCCCTCCTTTACCAACAGGTCTCACCCTCTACCAAGACCTCACCCCTTTTGACCAAATCTCCCCTCAGCCTAAACCCACTCCTTGACCAACAGGTCCCCCTCTAGCCTAAGACCCACTCCTTTGACCAAAGATCTCGCCGTCTAGCCAAAGACCCACCCCTTTTTGCCCAAACAGGTCCCCCCTCTAGCCAAAACTTTCATCCCTTTGTCACGAACCACCTCCCCTCCCTCAGACAATCCCCCTAGCGACCTCAGACGGGAACTTTGTCTATGCCTACAGACTTCTCAAACACCGAAAAAACGTATTAACCAGACTTGAAACAGTTTTGCCCCTGGCATGGTGGTTAAGCTCTCGCTTCACACGGCTAGGGGTTTTTTTTTCCTTTCCAGGAAGGGTGGAAACATTGGGGCCCGCTTTTTTTTACACCGCTTTTCTATTTCGCCCCCTCGTAAAAAACGAACGGGTGTTAATGGACGGTGTGGGTGGATCCTGGGATGTGACTGGGTGGGGGGCATCCTTGGGGATAGTGGACGGTGTGGGTGCCATCCTTGGTATATGGGCTGGTGTGGTGGCACCTGGTGATGTGGACTGGTGTGGTGGCATCCTTGGGGATAGTGGGCGGTTTTGGGTGGATCCTTGTGATAATGGACTGGTGTGGTGGCACCTTGTGATATGGGCGGTTGGGTGGCCCTTGGTGATAGTGGACTGGTGGGGTGGCCCTTGGGGGTATGGCTGGGGTGGGTGGCACCTTTGGGGTTTAAAGGACTGGTGTGGGTGCATCCTTGGGGTTTTGTGGGCTGGTGTGGGGGGCATCCCTTGGTGATGTGGAAATGGGGTGGGTGACATCCTTGGGGATAGGGCTGGTGTGGGTGGATCCTTGGGATAGGGCTGGGGTGGTGGGATCCTTGGGGAATGGACTGGTGGGGGGCTCCTGGAAGGGATTGGTGTGGGTGGCATCCTTGGTGAAGTGGACTGGTTTTGGGGGGCATACTTGGGGATAGTGGGCGGGGTGGGTGGCATCCTTGGGGAAGGGACGGTGTGGGGGCACCTTGGAAAGGACTGGGGTTTGGGGGGCATCCTTGGTATAGTGGACTGTGTGGGGGCATCCTTGGGGATATGACTGGTGTGGTCCATCCCGGGTGTTAGGGACTGTGTGGTCGCATCTGGGGTTTGTGGGCTGGTGTGGGCACATCCGGGGGTTTTTGGGGGCTGGTGGGTCACACCGGGTTAGTGGGCTGGTGGGTCACATCCGGGTGTTAGTGACTGGTGTGGGTCACATCCTGGGGGTTAGTGGACTGGTGTGGGTCACACCCTGGGACAAAAATGACCTAAAATTTCGGAAAAAGCTCAGCAAACAAGGGACATTCTATTATAGTATGTCATGATGTCAGCTATGACTTAAACCTTTACATGTTTTTTTAAAACAAAAAAAACTTTTAAATATTGTTACTTTTAACTTTTTAAACCTTGTACATGTACTTTATACCTTTACAGTACTTGTATACCTTGTACATGTACTTTTTATACCTTGAAAATTTCTTTATACCTTTTACATGACTTTTAAACCCTTTTACATGTACTTTTATACCTTTACATGACTTGTATACTTGTAATGTATGTATACCTTTTACAGTACTGAACCTTTACATGACTTGTATACCTGTACATTTACTTGATACCTTGTACAACTTGTTACCCCGTACATGTACTTGTATCCTTGACATGTACTTGTAACCTTTTACAAAATCTTGTATACCGTACATGACTTGTTACTGTACATGTACTTTTAAAACCTTGTACAAGTACTTGTATACCTTACATGTACTTTAAACCTTTTACATGTCTTGTAACCTTGTACAGACTTGATACCTTTTACATGTACTTTTAACCTTGTACAGTACTTGTATACCTTTTACGTACTTTTAACCTTTTACGACTTTAAACCCTTTTACATACGTAACCTTGTACAAAATTGTAACCTGCATGTACTTTTTAACCCTTTTACATTACTTGAAACCTTGTACAGTACTTGTATACCTGTACAATTTTAACCCTTTTACCTTGTTTCCTTTTAAAACTTTGTATACCTTGTCATTCTTGTATACCTTGTACATGTATTGATACCTTTTACATGTATTGTATCCTTACATGTACTTGTATACCTGTACAGTACTTGTATACCTTGTACATGTAATTGTATACCTTGTACATGTACTGTTAGTAAAAAAAAGATATTTTTAATTTATTATTATTATTATTATTATTTTATTATTATTATTATTATTTTTATTATTTTTAAAGTTGTTGTTTTTGTTGTTGTTGTTTTTTGTTGTTGCTGGTCTTTGTCAATAAAGTCTTGTCCGTGAATATCTAACAAAAGCGGAAAAGTAAATTTGAAGACATACAAGTGGTCCTCAAACTCAGTCCTGTAAATTGATTTGCTTTTCTGTTATTACGGTTATGTGAATATATTATATATATATATATAAATATATATAATATAATATATAATATATAAATATATAATATATATATATATAATGTCGTGCCGAATAGGCAGAACTTGCGATCTGGCTTAAAAACAACGTTCATCTTGCCAAAATAGGACAAGTGAAAATTGTGTATGCAATAATTTCGCCAAAATCATTCGAACCTAACGATAAAAAAATATATATATATAAATATAATATAAAATATATATATATATAAATATATATAAATATATATATATATATAAATAAATATAAAATATATATATATAATTGAATCTAGTTAATTTCAAAACTTACCTGGAGTATATTGATAGAGATAAGATTTCCTGCTAGGCCAAATAGGCCTACTGCCGTTAGAATTAGGCTAAAAATGAATGTGGCAGTTTGGGTGAAGATAGAGTGGACCTGCTGTTATTGTACGTTTTCCCAACAAATATCCACTTCCACTCTCAAAGGGGAGTTGTATTTCTATGAAGGCGGGTCCACTGTAGCTCCGCCGTTTATAGTGGGCCAGGAGGGTGGTGTTGGTTTAGTGAGGGCCCTTGTGAGTGCAGGCGACACGAATGTTGGTTGTGCGGTAGTTGGGGCTGGGTTTTGATGTTGGTTGTGCTGGTAGTTGGACTGGTTCTGATGTTTGGTTGGCTGGTAGTTGGGACTGGTTTCTGATGTTGGTTGGTGCTGGTAGTTAAGACTGGTTGGTGATGCTCGGTGTGGTGGTTGTTTGTGGTTGTGGTGGTTGTGGTGGTTGCTGTTGATTCTGTCAAATAGAAAATATTTATTATTAACTGAAATGAGTATTTTAAAGACAAAAAAGATAAAATATTATATTATTATTAATTATTATTATTATTATATTATTATTAAATAATATATATATATATATATTAAAAATATTTTATATATATATATTTTAATATAATAAATAATATTTTTAAAATAAAATATATATATAATATATATATATATATATATAATATAAAAAATATATCAAGGTAGTAGGTTGTTGACAGCAACCACCCAGGGAGAACTACCGTCCTGCCAAGTGAGTGTAAAATGAAAGCCTGTAATTGTTTTACATGATGGTAGGATTGCTGGTGTCCATTTTTCTGTCTCATGAACATGCAAGGTTTCAGGTACGTCTTGCTACTTGTACTTACACTTAGGTCACACTACACATACATGTACAAGCATATATATACACACCCCTCTGGGTTTATTTCTATTTTCTTACTAGTTCTTGTTTATTTCCTTTATCTCCATGGGGAAGTGGAACAGAATTCTTCCTCCGTAAGCCATGCGTGTTGTAAGAGGCGACTAAAATGCCAGGAGCAAAGGGCTAGTAACCCCTTCTCCTGTATATATTACTAAATTTAAAAAGAGAAGCTTTCATTTTTCTTTTTGGGCCACCCCACCTCAGTGGGATACGGCTGGTATGTTGAAAGAAAGAAAGATATATATATATATAATATATATATATATATATATATATATATATATATATATATATATATATATATATATATATATATATATATATATATATATATATATATATTTATATATATATATTATATATATATATGTATATCAATACCTTGGCTGGACGCTAAGGTATTGGTGCAATGTGGTTGGGTGGTTAAAGCACTGTGGATCCTGCCTCCACTACATCGCTTCCCAAACTATTCCACTTACTGACTACTCTGTGGCTGAAGAAATACTTCCTAACATCCCTGTGATTCATCTGTGTCTTCAGCTTCCAACTGTGTCCTCTTGTTACTGTGTCCAATCTCAGGAACATCCTGTCTTTGTCCACATTGTCAATTCCTCTTAGTATTTTGTATGTTGGTATCATGTCCCCCCTATCTCTCCTGTCCTCCAGTGTCGTCAGGTTGATTTCCCTTAACCTCTCCTCGTAGGACATACCTCTTAGCTCTGGGACTAGTCTTGTTGCAAACCTTTGCACTTTCTCTAGTTTCTTTACGTGCTTGGCTAGGTGTGGGTTCCAAACTGGTGCCGCATACTCCAATATGGGCCTAACGTACACGGTGTACAGGGTCCTGAACGATTCCTTATTAAGATGTCGGAATGCTGTTCTGAGGTTTGCTAGGCGCCCATATGCTGCAGCAGTTATTTGGTTGATGTGCGCTTCAGATGTGCTCGGTGTTATACTCACCCCAAGATCTTTTTCCTTGAGTGAGGTTTGTAGTCTCTGGCCCCCTAGACTGTATTCCGTCTGCGGATTTCTTTGCCCTTCCCCAAACTTCATGACTTTGCACTTGGTGGTGCTGAACTTCAGGAGCCAATTGCTGGACCAGGTCTGCAGCCTGTCCAGATCCCTTTGTAGTTCTGCCTGGTCTTCAATCGAATGAATTCTTCTCATCAACTTCACGTCATCTGCAAACACGGACACTTCGGAGTTTATTCCTTCCGTCATGTCGTTCACAAATACCAGAAACAGCACTGGTCCTAGGACTGACCCCTGTGGGACCCCGCTGGTCACAGGTGCCCACTCTGACACCTCGCCACGTACCATGACTCGCTGCTGTCTTCCTGACAAGTATTCCCTGATCCATTGAAGTGCCTTCCCTGTTATCCCTGCTTGGTCCTCCAGTTTTTGCTCTAATCTCTTGTGTGGAACTGTGTCAAACGCCTTCTTGCAGTCCAAGAAAATGCAATCCACCCACCCCTCTCTCTCTTGTCTTACTGCTGTCACCATGTCATATAACTCCAGTAGGTTTGTGACACAGGATTTCCCGTCCCTGAAACCATGTTGGCTGCTGTTGATGAGATCATTCCTTTCTAGATGTTCCACCACTCTTCTCCTGATAATCTTCTCCATGACTTTGCATACTATACATGTCAGTGACACTGGTCTGTAGTTTAGTGCTTCATGTCTGTCTCTTTTTTTAAAGATTTGGACTACATTTGCTGTCTTCCATGCCTCAGGCAAACTCCCTGTTTCGATAGATGTATTGAATATTGTTGTTAGGGGTACACATAGCACCTCTGCTCCCTCTCTCAGGACCGATGGAGAGATGTTATCCGGCCCCATTGCCTTTGAGGTATCTACCTCACTCGGAAGCCTCTTCACTTCTTCCTCGGTTGCGTGTACTGCACTCGGTTGTGTGTACTGTGTCTAGCACTTGGTGGTGTACCCCACCTCTCCGTCTTTCTGGAGCCCCTTCTGTCTCCTCTGTGAACACTTCTTTGAATCTCTTGTTGAGTTCCTCCCATACTTCACGGTCATTTCTTGTTGTCTCTCCTCCTTCCTTCCTCAGCCTGATTACCTGGTCCTTGACTGTTGTTTTCCTCCTGATGTGGCTGTATAACAGTTTCGGGTCAGATTTGGCTTTCGCTGCTATGTCGTTTTCATTTTGTCGTTGGGCCCCCTTCTTATCTGTGCATATTCATTTCTGGCTCTATGACTGCTCTCCTTATTCTCCTGAGTCCTTTGCCTTCTACATTTCTTCCTTTCCCTAGCACACTTGGTTTTTGCCTCCCTGCACCTTTGGGTGAACCATGGGCTCATTCTGGCTTTTTCATTATTCCTGTTACCCTTGGGTACAAACCTCTCCTCAGCCTCCTTGCACATGGTTGTTACATATTCCATTATCTCATTAACTGGCTTCCCTGCCAGTTCTCTGTCCCACTGAACCACGTTCAGGAACTTCCTCATTCCCTTGTAGTCCCCTTTCTTGTAGTTTGGCTTCATTCACCCTGGCCTTTGTTATGCAGGGTTCTGCATGACATTGTAATGTACATATAGTGGAGAAGTGTGCCGTAATAGTATGAATGTTATAATGGTAAAGAATAATTTTATAATTCATAATGTGCATTTGGGGCATTGTAAAGTACTCTAACTGTAATTATAAGGAAATCCTTCTAGGTAGTTATTTTCCAAGTATGTTTGGGTACGCGGAGTGAGCGTGGCTTGGGGCAGTCACGTGGAGTCAGCATGGTGTGGAGGCTGGCGTCGGAGCTGCTGTGTGTTTAAGCTAAGTTTGTAGTTGTGTACTCCTTTTGTTTAGCTAACCCAAGCCATAGGCTCTTCTATGGCGTACCTGTATGCCCACCTAGGCTCTGACATGGTCGGGGTGCTGTGGGATTGAGTGAGGAAATAAGAAATGGGGTTGGCAGTGGAGTAGTGACTGCCTGGCGCTGACTAGGCCTAGTGGTTATGGTGGCTGGACCTCCAGCCAGCTGTTTCTTGTGTACCCTCATTTGGGCGTTTAGGATTAAGGTGTTTCTAGAGTGTGTATATAGTGTTATGTTGAATAAATAGATATATTTTCCTAACTGGGATTTTTGCCTAACCCTCTGTTAACCAACCCATTGAAGTAACACTTACTGGTTTAGCGCTTTCTGTTTTGACTGGGATAGCCCTGGGTAGCCTGTTTATGCTTGAGATGTGTGTAACTTTTACCTTTGCCTTTAGACAAAGCTCAAGCCCCAGGTATCCCACATTTCTGCGTAACAGCCTTCCTGCTTCCCCTCCACTTGTAGCTCTACTGTGTATTCGAAGCTTGAAACCACATGATCTCTGGCCCCAAGGGGTCTTTCGTATGTGATGTCCTCAATATCTGCACCACTTAAGGTGAATACTAGGTCCAGTCTTGCTGGTTCATCCTCTCCTCTCTCTCTTGTAGTGTCCCTTACATGTAGGTACATGAAGTTTTCCAGTACCACCTCAATCATCTTAGCCCTCAGGTTCTGTGTGTGCTTGCACTTGCTTCTCTGTCCTGCTCTGATTGGCCTCTACTGGTTCTCTTCTTATCTCCTTTCCTAGCTCCTTTCACTTTTTTGTCCTCTCCCTCAGCTGTTGTCATTCTGTTTGTGTTCCGTCTCTGTCTAGGAACACCCTCTTGTACTCTTCCGAGTACTTCAACCGTGGTTTCTCTTGTAGGATCCTGTTCCACACTGTTTCTGTCCTGAGAATCAGCTTGATCAGTTGTTTTCTCCCCTTCAAGTCCCCCCCTATTCTCTGAAAATTTACAATCTCGTCCATGTTTTCTTCATCCATTTCTGTGTTGATGTTCTCAATCTCCATTCTTTCTGCCTGCCGTCTTTCAGTGTGTGTCCTTTCCTCACTCTCCTAAAGCCCATTGATAAATACTGATTTTGCCCTTTCCTCCTGTGTGTGTGTGTGTGTGTGTGTGTGTGTGTGTGTACTCACCTAGTTGTACTCACCTAGTTGAGGCTGCAGGGGTCGAGTCCGAGCTCCTGGCCCCTCCTCTTCACTGGTCGCTACTAGGTCACTCTCCCTGAACCGTGAGCTTTATCATATCTCTGCTTAAAGCTATGTATGGATCCTGCCTCCACTACATCGCTTCCCAAACTATTCCACTTCCTGACTACTCTGTGGCTGAAGAAATACTTCCTAACATCCCTGTGATTCATCTGTGTCTTCAACTTCCAACTGTGTGTGTGTGTGACAGGGTGGATAGGGGGGCAATGTGGCAGATGTAAATGTATGGAATAGGAGGTAGGTTGTTGAAGGATGTGAAAAGTTTATACAAGGATAGCGAGAGTCAGGTTAGAGTAATGTAGGAAAGAGGGAGATTATTTCCCATTAAAAGTAGGTCTTAGACAATGATGTGTGATGTCACTGTGGTTGTTCAATATATTTATAAATGGGGTTGTAAGAGAAGTGAATGATCGGGTGTTGGCAAGAGGTGTGGAGTTAAAAGATAAAGAATCTAACACAAAGTTGCAGCTGTCACAGTTGCTTTTTGCTGATGACACTGTACTTTTGTGAGATTCTGAAGAGAAATTGCAGAGGTTGGTGGATGAGTTTGGTAGGGTATGTAAAAGAAGGAAATTAAAAGTGAAAATAGGAAAGAGTAAGGTGACGAGGGTAACAAAATTATGTAATGGAAGATTGGATATCAGATTGGATGGAAAGAGTATGGAGCAGGTGAATGTGTTCAGATATTTGGGAGTGGATGTGTCAGCAGATGGGTCGATGAAGCATGAGGTGAATCATAGAATTGGCGAGGGGAAAAAGGTGAGTGGTGAATTGAGGTGTCTGTGGAGACAAAGAACTTTATCCATGAAAGCAAAGAGGGGAATGTATGAGAGTATAATTATACCAATGCATGAGTGGTGAATGTTGCAACAAGGAGAAGGCTGGAGGCAGTGGAGATGTCATGTCTGAGGGCAATGTTTGATGTGAATATAATGCAGAGAATCCGTAATTCGGAGATTAGGTGGAGGAGCGGGATTACCAAAACTATTATTCAGAGAGCTGAGGAGGGGTTATTGAGGTGGTTTGGTCATGTAGAGAGGCTGGAACATAATAGAATGGCTTCGAGAGTATACAGATCTGTAATGGAGGGAAGGCGGGGTAGGGATCAGCCTAGGAAAGGTTGGAGGGAGGAGGTGAAGGAGGTTTTGTGTGCGAGGGGCTTGGACTTCCAGCAAGCGGGAGAGAGCGTGTTAGACAGGAGCTAATGGAGACAAATGGATTTTAATACTTGACGTGCTGTTGGAGTGTGAGCAAAGTAACATTTATGAAGGGGTTCAGGGAAACCGGCAGGCCGGACTTGAGTCCTGGAGATGGGAAGTACAGTGCCTGCACTCTGAAGGAGGGGTGTTAATGTTGCAGTTTAAAAACTGTAGTGTAAAGCACCCTTCTGGCAAGACAGTGATGGAGTGAATGATGGTGAAAGTTTTTCTTTTTCGGGCCACCCTGCCTTGGTGGGAGACTGCCGAAGCGTTAATAATAAAATATATATATTGAGAAGAAGTGAAGTCGTAAGGGAGACAGAGGCGAGGTGAGGGCGAGCTACGAGCCCTCAGGGGTGGCTGAAGTAAGTTGAAAAATTATGTATACTGGTTATGGACTGTTATGTGGCTCTCCAGAGACCCCTTTCCCTTCCTACTCTCTCTCTCTCTCTCTCTCTCTCTCTCTCTCTCTCTCTCTTTCGTGAGTTTGTCTATTTTCTTGTTTTATTTTAGTTTTTAGTTTTCTGTTTTCTTGTGAGTTTTTCTCTTATTGTGGCTTTATCTTCTTTTCCATTTTTTTATACTTATCTGCATTTTCTCTTTTTTTTTAGTTTTTCCTGTTATCTCGTGTTTTTCTTATGAGAATTTTTCAGTGGCATTGAATTTCTTCCTCTTTTCCTCTGCACTTTTTTCTGTTTTCTAAAGATTTATTTGGCACACTGGAGAGGGAAAAATATATGTCCCACCATCGGGAATTATTAGAGATATTTCGAAAGAAATTACCTTCGGTAGGTCCTCTGTTGATAAAATGCAAATGCAGTGTAATGCGATCCTTTATTGACTACGTTTCGCCCACACAGCTTTATAAAGTCACAAACAGATCGAGATCTGTTTGTGACTTGATAAAGTCACAGTCTGCTTGTGACTTGATAGTCATAAACAGATTGATTTGATAAATCCCACTCGCATTATACTTCATTTGTGTTTGTTTTTCCAGAGTCTTCGGTTACTTCTTTGGGTCACGTAGCAGAACAAGGGAAAATAGCACCTAAGGGCCACATTATAGCCATAAATAATTATAAGGTTCTCAGTGATTGGAAATCCATCCAAGGATTCCTTGCGATGGGAGGTTTCTGTAGGAGGTTATGTAATAACTTCGATATTGTGGCCACATGCATTTCGTTGGCCAGTTGGCTGTGAGGAGTCTTCTTGCAGAATGTAAACAAAGGCTAGTGTATGGCTCGCCTGTGTTATCATCGGGTTAGTCAAGTCTTGTGATACGGTAGATGGTGAAGCTCTTTATCGAGTAACTACTGAGAGAGCTCTCCATCCTGTGACAACATCCAGTAACTCGGGAGAGAGCTCTCCATCCTGTGACAACATCAAGTAACTCGGGAGAGAGCTCTCCATCCTGTGACAACATCGAGTAACTCGGGAGAGAGCTCTCCATCCTGTGACAACATCGAGTAACTCGGGAGAGAGCTCTCCATCCTGTGACAACATCGAGTAACTCGGGGGAGAGCTCTCCATCCTGTGACAACATCCAGTAACTGGGGAGAGAACTCACCATCCTGTGACAACATCCAGTAACTGGGGAGAGAACTCAACATCCTGTGGTAACATCGAGTAACTGGGGAGAGAACTCACCATCCTGTGACAACATCGAGTAACTCGGGAGAGAGCTCTCCATCCTGTGACAACATCGAGTAACTCGGGGGAGAGCTCTCCATCCTGTGACAACATCGAGTAACTGGGGAGAGAACTCAACATCCTGTGACAACATCGGGTAACTGGGGAAAGAACTCACCATCCTGTGACAACATCGAGTAACTGGGGAGAGAACTCAACATCCTGTGACAACATCCAGTAACTGGGGAGAGAACTCACCATCCTGTGACAACATCCAGTAACTGGGGAGAGAACTCACCATCCTGTGACAACATCCAGTAACTGGGGAGAGAACTCAACATCCTGTGACAACATCCAGTAACTGGGGAGAGAACTCAACATCCTGTGGTAACATCGAGTAACTGGGGAGAGAGCTCTCCATCCTGTGACAACATCGAGTAACTGGGGAGAGAACTCAACATCCTGTGACAACATCGAGTAACTGGGGAGAGAACTCACCATCCTGTGACATCATCGAGCAACTGGGGAGAGAACTCACCATCCTGTGACATCATCGAGCAACTGGGGAGAGAACTCACCATCCTGTGACAATATCGAGCAACTGGGGAGAGAACTCACCATCCTGTGACATCATCGAGCAACTGGGGAGAGAACTCACCATCCTGTGACATCAATGGACTTTCTCAACCACTGTAAAGGAAGTTCTGTCGTTTGAGAACTTTTAAATACATGTTTTACACTGTGTATATGGTTCAGGTCACCTCAAAGGAGGTTCCTTGATGCTGGTGAGGGACCCTTGATGTATGGAAATGGATCTGTGCTCCAATTCCCTGAATTTACCCTGAGTACCCTCCTTCCCCTCCCCCTCAAGCTTTCTATAATTCGTACGTGTTTAGTGCTTCCCATAATAATAATAATAATAATAATAATAATAATAATAATAATAATAATAATAATAATAATAATAATGTTGATCAGATGAACAACAGTCATAATTCGCTGGCTCACTTAAACTTCAAGCAGAATAAGAACACTTCTGAACCATACCACGGGTGGGGATAGAACACGGGACAAAGAGTCTCTGACCGCGGGTTCTATCACTACCCGTGGTATGGTTCGTTTGCAATCGTGTCATTACGATTTCGTGAATTAAGAATACTTTTTTCGTGCGCTGGTCTTAAGACGTCACCCACTACATCATCATTGTCAAACTGGCAAGAACATGGCATATATATATATATATATATATATATATATATATATATATATATATATATATATATATATATAATATATATATATATATATATATATATATATAAAATATATATATATATATATATATATATATATATATATATACTAGGTAATGTTAATCAGGATTAGGGTGGTGGGTACCTCTGACTGCTGACTCTTCCTCTGACTCTCTCTCTGACTCTCCCTCTGACTCTCTCTCTGACTCTCCCTCTGACTCTCTCTCTGACTCTCCCTCTGACTCTCCCTCTGACTCTCCCTCTGACTCTCCCTCTGACTCTCCTTGTGGTAATGACTTGGTTTAAAGTAACCTATCAACCAAAGTTTAGCTTTAAATTTTGTCATCAATATATCGAGCACTGCAAAGTAGGCAAGATGGTATGAGAGTAAAGGCGGTCCTATCAGATTTCTTTATTACTGCTAAGATTGCAGTTACTTATCTAAGGAATACTCTAGAACCTCAGCTGTTGCAACAGTGTAATAGTGATAGGAAATCTCTGATGCACTAAAAATACCACACAGCCAAAGTTTCTGAGTTCCCAGCTAAAATCAACGTCATAGGTACCGAGACCCCACGCCTATACCGAGGGTAAATTACCGGAGTAAATCGAACACAAGACTAGCTGACGTTGTACTTAGATTCGTATCTGGAGATAATTCTCTCCCTAGGTGAAGGCTGTGTGCGTATACATGAACTAGGTGCAGGCTGTGTGTGTATACATGAACTAGGTGCAGGCTGTGTGTGTATACATGAACTAGGTGCAGGCTGTGTGTGTATACATGAACTAGGTGCAGGCTGTGTGTGTATACATGAACTAGGTGCAGGCTGTGTGTGTATACATGAACTAGGTGCAGGCTGTGCGTGTATACATGAACTAGGTGCAGGCTGTGTGCGTATACATGAACTAGGTGCAGGCTGAGTGTGTATACATGAACTAGGTGCAGGCTGTGTGTGTATACATGAACTAGGTGCAGGCTGTGTGTGTATACATGAACTAGGTGCAGGCTGAGTGTGTATACATGAACTAGGTGCAGGCTGTGTGTGTATACATGAAGTAGGTGCATGCTGTGTGTGTATACATGAACTAGGTGCAGGCTGTGTGTGTATACATGAACTAGGTGCAGGCTGTGTGTGTATACATGAACTAGGTGCAGGCTGTGTGTGTATACATGAACTAGGTGCAGGCTGTGTGTGTATACATGAACTAGGTGCAGGCTGTGTGCGTATACATGAACTAGGTGCAGGCTGTGTGTGTATACATGAACTAGGTGCAGGCTGTGTGTGTATACATGAACTAGGTGCAGGCTGTGTGTGTATATATGAACTAGGTGCAGGCTGTGTGTGTATACATGAACTAGGTGCAGGCTGTGTGTGTATACATGAACTAGGTGCAGGCTGTGTGTGTATACATGAACTAACTGCAGGCTGTGTGTGTATACATGAACTAGGTGCAGGCTGTGTGTGTATACATGAACTAACTGCAGGCTGTGTGTGTATACATGAACTAGGTACAGGCTGTGTGTGTATACATGAACTAGGTGTAGGCTGTGTGTGTATACATGAGCTAGGTGCAGGTTGTGTGTGTATACATGAACTTCCGCAGGTCAGGGTTCTCATTCTTGCTCTTTCATTATGGTATTGGCTGAGTTTGTTCCAGCTGCAGGACAGAAATGATTGTTGATACCGACAAGACGTGGAAAAAGACGCTTATATGCAGTTCAGGTTATTTGAGGACTGAACAAGCCACTATTGACTTCTTAAGAACTGAACAAGCCACTAGTTGTGCAAAGAAAGGTATAAAATACCGACAATATGAAAGTTAAGACACATGTGCAACATCTGGATATCTTTATTGTAGTAGACGTTTCGCCATCCAGTGGCTTTATCAATACAGATTCTAGGACATAATAGGAAGACAGTAGAACTATATACAAAAGATGAGGTAATCAGTCCCTCGGCCTTGGAGTTAGTGTTCACAGCATCGTGGTGGAGGAGAGTCTGGAGCAAAGGCAAGAAGACTGGCGCTTTTTATAGGCGTCAGTGAATGGGACGGGCAGCAGACGAGGTCAGTCACTGGTAGGCGGGATTCCCCAGTGGAAGTAGGTCCTTCCCAAAGAGATGGGTTAGTTGCAGCAGCCGTGAAGAAGGTCTTGTAGATGTCCTCTGAACCAAGATTCCATGATGTTGCAGTGTCTGACAAGTTGTGCAAAGAAAGGTATAAAATACCGACAATATGAAAGTTAAGACACATGTGCAACATCTGGATATCTTTATTGTAGTAGACGTTTCGCCATCCAGTGGCTTTATCAATACAGATTCTAGGACATAATAGGAAGACAGTAGAACTATATACAAAAGATGAGGTAATCAGTCCCTCGGCTTGGAGTTAGTGTTCACAGCTCGTGGTGGAGGAGAGTCTGGAGCAAGGCAAGAAGACTGGCGCCTTTTTTTAGGCGTCAGTGAATGGACGGCAGCAGGACGAGGTCAGATCACTGGTAAGGCGGGTTCCCCTGTGGAAGTAGGTCCTTCCCAAAGAGATGGGTTAGCTTGCAGCAGCCGTTGAAGAAGGTCCTTGAGTTGTCCTCTTGAACAAAGATTCCATGATGTTGCAGTGTCTGACAGTTTGTGCAAAGAAAGGTATAAAATACGTCTAATTATGAATTTATGCAACTTGTGCAACATATGGATATCCTTTATTGTAGTAGACGTTTCGGCCTCCAGTGGCTTTATCAATACAGGATTTCTAGGACATAATAGGAAGCTGTAGAACTATATACAAAAAGATGGGTATCAGTCCCCTCGGACTTGGGAGTTGGTGTTCACAGCATCGTGGGTGGAGGAGAGTCTGGAGCAAGGCAAGAAGATGCGACTTTTTAAAGGTCGTCAGTGAATGGGACGCCGGACAGCAGTCGAAGGTCAGTCATGGTAGGAGGGGATTCCCCCAGTGGAAGTGTAGGTCCTTACCAAAGAGATGGGTTAGTTGCAGCAGCCGTGAGAAGGTCTTTTAGATGTCCTTCTGAACCAAAGATTCCATGATGTTGCAGTGTCTGACAGTTGTGCAAAGAAAGGTTTAAAATAACCGACAATATGAAAGAGTTAAGAAACATGTTGCAACATATGGATTCTTTATTGTAGTAGACGTTTCGCCATCTGTGGCTTTATCAATTCAGATTCTAGGGACATAATGGAAGACAGTTGAACTATATACAAAAGATGAGGTAATCAGTCCTCGTCCTTGGAGGAGTTAGGTTCACTAGCATCGTGGTGGAGGGAGAGTCTTCTTCTACTGTCTTCCTAATTATTGTCCTAGGAATCTGTATTGATAAAAGAATGGATGGCGAAAAGTCTACTCAATAAAGATATCCAGATGTTTGCACATGTGTCTAACCTTTCATATTGTCGGTAATTTTATACCCTTTCTTTGCACAACTTGTCAGACCCACTGCAACATCATGGAATCTGTTCAGAGGACATCTACAGACTTCTTCACGGCTGCTGCAAACTAAACCCATTCTTTGGGAAGGACCTACTTCACTGGGGAAATCCCGCCTTCCAGTGACTGAACCTCGTCTGTGCCGTCCCATTCACTTACGCTATAAAAAGCGCCGTCTCTTGCCTTTGCTTTGGACACACAGCTCCATCGACGAACGATCTCGGCACTCTACTTACCCCGTTTTGAGTGTGGACTTATCCTCGAGTGGTGATTACCTAAACCTTCGTCTTCACCTTCAGGATTGGTGCGTCGGTGGTTGCCTACCCAAGGGCAGGAAGCCTCCCTCTGCACTCCTGTTGCTATCTGTAGCCTCCACGCTAGGACTACGTGTAGTCTTACAACACTTTACAGCCAGTGTTGCCTCGCATCGCCGTTGTCTGAAGTCTCCTGCATCAGCCTGTATGTTGAGTCTGCTCGCCATTCAGCTAGTGATTGGCTCTCCTTCGCTCACACCAGAGTTGATCTCCTCACCGAGTGGTGGTTACTGGACCTTCGTCTTCACCATCAGGATTGGATGCGTCAGTGGTTGCCTTACCAAGGGCAGGTGGCCTCCCTCTGCACTCTGTTGCTGTCTGAAGTCTCCACGCCCTCAGCCTGTATGTGAAGTCTGCACGCCATCAGCTAGTGTTGGCTCTCCTCACCGCTCACAGCCAGTGTTGCTCTCTTCACCAGTGGTGGTTTACTGGACCTTCGTCTACACCATCAGGATTGGTGCGTCGGTGGCTGCCTACCCAAGGGCAGGAAGCCTCCCTCTGCACTCCTGTTGCTGTCTGAAGTCTCCACGCCTCAGCTGTACGTGTGGTCTGCACTCCTTACAGCCAGTGTTGCTCACTCGCGTCAGGGCAACAGTGCTCCATCAAGCTACAGCTCACCTCCTCAGTGTCCTGTGCCTCCAGCGACGGACTCCACAAGAAAACTTTAAAGTTATAGCCAGGCAAGTACGTGTGTCTACTTCACACGTACTTGCCTAGCCAATTATTCTCACAGATTTGGCCGCCACATCTAATTTACGATGCCTTCAATGCCTTCCACTTCCTTCCCCTTACCATTCCTCCTCTACCGCCAACACCTGCCTCTACTCTGTCTACTCCTGCCTCTAAGGCCTACCCTGCCTCTACCTCTTCCAAACCCAATTCTTTCTCGCTTAACCTCAAATACTCTAAATCTGATCATGCCACTATCTGTCCTGGAAATTTATTGTACGAGATCACTGGCGCACCTCAGATGAAAGTCTTTAAAACCAACTCGAGCTTCAAACTCCTTCTTGACAGACATTCTTACGAAACGTACACCTCAACCGAGACCAGACAAAAACTTCTCAACGCAGGCTTCACTATTATTTGGACTCCTGAGCACCGCGCCAAATGCACAGTGATCGCAAAACACGTAGACTATTCTCTCCTGACTGCCTATGACACAGACAAAGAAGACTTAATCAAAGACATTAGTACTAAGAACAAAGTCTCTGTTGACGATATTTACAGACCTGAAAACTCTACCATCCTCAAAATCCGCTGTTCAAATCCTTCTGACGCCTCTACACTCTTAATCAAGGAATCCTTGCCAAGACCATCCGCATTCCTCCAAACACCCTCTTCACTCCAAACTTTCACCCCATCACACAATGTCTGAAATGCTACAAATTCGGCCACGACAAAATCTCATGCACTTCCACACAAATCTGCTCCAGATGTTCAGCAACTGGCCACTTCTGGAACACTTGCAACCTCCCCCTAAATGTTCTAACTGCGGGGGTCACACACTGCAGTTGCAAATTCCTGCCCTACTAGAAAAGACATTCTCTCCACCCTCAGAGTAGCAACCTCCCTCCCTCCCCAACCCCTTCCCTGCACCTCCCTCCCCTACCATACCTCCTCCCTACCCCCAATGCCTGGGTTACCCACGCACTTGGTCTACCTCTCCTACTCTACACACTTCAAACACCAACACACAGACTACAAGCACTTCTCCTTCTACACCTACACCCACACTAGACTACAAAACTAACTGCCAACTCGCCACTGCTGCCCACTCTGCGATGGTAATCTCTCAAGCTTACCAATCAGACTACTCACATGTCCTTAACCTAATCTTGTCTCGCTAACAATCTTCCCTCTTTAATTATCCCTCCTTCCTGCTTCTCTTCTAAGCCCCTACAACCTCTACCTCCTCCCTCTCTCCCACCCCCCCACTTCCTACACCCACCAGCTCTCCTCCCCCTACCCTCTTCACTACTTCTACCCCTCCCACCAACACCCCTACTGCTGCTGCTACGACCACCCCTCCCCCACCTCCTTACCCACTTCCTCATCCCCAACCAAAGCTTCCACTTCCTCATCCCTTACCATAGCTTCCACTTCCTCATCCCCTACCAAAGCTTCCACTTCCTCTGCATCTACCTTCACCCACTCCTCCACCACAACCAAAACTTCATCCAGGTCCAACTCCACCTCCTCCAGACAAAATCCACTCAAACCTAAACCTGCCCCAACTTCTGACAGACAGACCAAAGAACATAAAAACAGATCCATCTCTTCCTCCCCCTCCAGGAAACGGGTCCGTAACACCTACAAACACACATCCACTGATGGCACCACTATCACGGGCTTTAATCCAAACTCCTCCCCGACATTAACTTTGCTATGACGAAACCATTAAATCATGTTTAAAGTGATTCAGTTCAACGTACGTTCTTACTATACAATTAGACACCTACTGGCCGAGCTCCTTGAAGCAGAGAGGCCAGATATTGTTTTGCTAAACAGTACCTGCCTCAAAGCCCTCAACGTATCCGCCATTATGGTTATACTGCACTACAGTCCCCCTATGATCCCCACGATGGGGTTGCCATCCTTGTCAAATCCAACATAAAACACGAATTTCTCCCAATCCCTTTTATTCACCAACACTGTCTTGCAGTCAGAATACACACCCACCTTGGCCCCTTTATCTTTTTCACCACCTATGCTCGCCAAACACTATTCTCAACATACACGACCTTTCCTTAGTCTTCAACTACACCAACACACCAACATACCTACTAGCTGACATGAATGCCAAACACACCGCCTTTCATCACACCAGTAACAACCAACTTGGTCACCAATTACTCAACTTCACAAACCATAAACACCTAATTCATCTCGGCCCAGACTTCAATACCTTCTACAACCACACGGCCAAGGCAAACCAGACATCATTCTGGCAAACCGAGCCAGTCTCTATTTCAACACTACATCTCACCTGGCCCTATTACAGGCTCTGATCACATCCCAGTCATCTTACACATCTCCTCCAACCCTATCCTCATTCCAACCACACCTTCCTTCTCCTACAAGAACGCTGACTGGGATGCTTTCAAACAACACATAGACAATATTAACCTCACCTATGACTACAACAACAAACCTATCTCTGACATCGATACTCAACTTGATCTCATCCAGGACACCATTACACAAGCAGCCAACATCGCAATACCAAAGAAAACTCACACCACTCGTTATTCCTTCAAACCGTCACTCAGAACAAGAAGACTAATTATCTGCTACCACAACCGCTTCCTCTACAACACACAAGATTTAATCAAGTTTGCATTAGATCTCACTTACCTTAGAAACAACATTTTACACAGCCTAGACCAAGACCACAACAATCACTGGTCACAACTCATACAACAAGCGA
>NC_069493.1:12634881-12642381 GCF_026875155.1 Cherax quadricarinatus
CCCCCCTTTTTTTGGACCCCTTTCCCCCCTTTGGAACTTCTTTGAATCTCTTGTTGAGTTCCTCGCATTACTTCACGGTATTTCTTGTTGTCTCTCCTCCTTCCTTCCTCAGCCTGAAATACCTGGCCTTGACTGTTGTTTTCCTCCTGATGTGGCTGTATAACAGTTTCGGGTCAGATTTGGCTTTAGCTGCTATGTCGTTTTCAGTTGTCGTTGGGCCCCCTTCTTATCTGTGCATATTCATTTCTGGCTCTACGACTGTTCTCCTTATTCTCCTGAGTCCCTTGCTTCTATATTTCTTCCTTTCCCTAGCCACTTGGTTTTTGCCTCCCGGGCACCTTTGGGTGAACCATGGGCTCATTCTGGCTTTTTCATTATTCCTGTTACCCTTGGGTACAAACCTCTCCTCAGCCTCCTTGCATTTTGTTGCTACATATTCCATCATCTCATTAACTGGCTTCCCTGCCAGTTCTCTGTCCCACTGAACCACGTTCGGGAACTTCCTCATTCCCTTGTAGTCCCCTTTCTTGTAGTTTGGCTTCATTCACCCTGGCCTTTGTTATGCAGGGTTCTGCATGACATTGTGATGTACATATAGTGGAGAAGTGTGCCATAATAGTATGAATGTTATAATTGTAAAGAATAATTTTATAATTCATAATGTGCATTTGGGGCATTGTAAAGTACTCTAACTGTAATTATAAGGAAATCCTCCTAGGTAGTTATTTTCCAAGTATGTTTGGGTACGCGGAGTGAGCGTGGCTTGGGTTAGTCACGTGGAGTCAGTATGGTGTGGAGGCTGGCGTCGGAGCTGCTGTGTGTTTAAGCTAAGTTTGTAGTTGTGTACTCCTTTTGTTTAGTTAACCAAGCCATAGGCTCTTCTATGGCGTACCTGTATGCCACCTAGGCTCGGGACATGGTCGGGTGCTGTGGGATTGAGTGAGGAAAATAAGAAATGGGGTTGGTAGTGAGTATTTGACTGCCTGGCGCTGACTAGGCTAGTGGTTATGGTGGCTGGCCCTTTCAGCCAGCTGTTTCGTGTGTACCCTCATTTGGGCGTTTAGGATTAAGGTTTTTTCTAGAGTGTGTATATAGTGTTATGTTGAATAAATAGTTTATATTTTCCTAACTGGGATTTTTGCCTAACCCTCTGTTAACCAACCCATTGAAGTAACACTTACTGGTTTAGCGCTTTCTGTTTTGACTGGGATAGCCCTGGGTAGCCTGTTTATGCTTGAGATGTGTGTAACTTTTACCTTTGCCTTTAGACAAAGCTCAAGCCCCAGGTATCCCACATTTCTGCATAACAGTCTTCCTGCTTCCCCTCCACTTGTAGCTCTACTGTGTATTCGAAGCTTGAAACCACATGATCTCTGGCCCCAAGGGGTCTTTCGTATGTGATGTCCTCAATATCTGCACTACTTACGGTGAATAGTAGGTCCAGTCTTGCTGGTTCATCCTCTCCTCTCTCTCTTGTAGTGTCCCTTACTTGTAGGTACATGAAGTTTTCCAGTACCACCTCCATCATCTTAGCCCTCCATGTATCTTGGCCCCCATGTGGCTCCAAGTTCTCCCAATCGATCTCCTTGTGGTTAAAGTCACCCATGATCAGGAGATTTGCCCTGCATGCATGAGCTCTTCTGGCCACTGCAGCCAGTGTGCCAACCATTGCTCTATTGCTCTCATCATACTCTTGCCTTGGCCTCCTGCTGTTCTGTGGTGGGTTACTTCACTGCAATTACCGCTTTGGGACCTCCAGAGTGAAGTGTTCCTGCTATATAATCGCTTGCTTCTGCGCTGTCTCCTCTCTCAAGCTCATCAAAATTCCATCGGTTTTTGATCAGCAGTGCCACTCTTCCACCCCCCTGTTCCCTCTGTCTTTCCTCAGGATCTGGTATCTCGTTGGAAAGACAGCATCTGTTATCATACCTGTAAGCTTGGTTTCTGTGAGAGCTATGATGTCCAATGAGGGGGTTGTGAGGGTGGGAGACCTTGTAGCATACTGTGGGATTCTATAGCTGGGTGTTGGGTGGAAGCTGTGAGTATGGATTGTAGATTGTAGTGTTGGGATGGTGTGATAGGTTGTGGGGTTCTGAGGATGGTTCTGTGTGTGCTTGCACTTGCTTCTCTGTCCTGCTCTGATTGGCCTCTACTGGTTCTGTTCTTATCTCCTTTCCTAGCTCCTTTCACTTTTTTGTCCTCTCCCTCAGCTGTTGTCATTCTGTTTGTGTTCCGTCTCTGTCTAGGAACACCCTCTTGTACTCTTCCGAGTACTTCAACCGTGGTTTCTCTTGTAGGATCCTGTTCCACACTGTTTCTGTCCAGAGAATCAGCTTGATCAGTTGTTTTCTCCCCTTCAAGTCCCCCCCTATTCTCTGAAAATTTACAATCTCGTCCATGTTTTCTTCATCCATTTCTGTGTTGATGTTCTCAATCTCCATTCTTTCTGCCTGCCGTCTTTCAGTGTGTGTCCTTTCCTCACTCTCCTAAAGCCCATTGATAAATACTGATTTTGCCCTTTCCTCCTGTGTACTCACCTATTTGTACTCACCTATTTGTGGTTGCAGGGGTCGAGTCCTAGCTCCTGGCCCCGCCTCTTCACCGGTTGCTACTAGGCCCTCTCTCTCCCCGCTCCATGAGCTTTATCAAACCTCGTCTTAAAACTGTGTATGGTTCCTGCCTCCACTACGTCATTTTCTAGGCTATTCCACTGCCTTACAACTCTATGACTGAAGAAATACTTCCTACTATCTCTCTGACTCATTTGTGTCTTCAACTTCCAATTGTGGCCTCTTGTTTCTGTGTCCCCTCCCTGGAACATCCTGTCTTTGTCCACCTTGTCTATTCCACGCAGTATTTTATATGTCGTTATCATGTCTCCCCTGACCCTCCTGTCCTCCAGTGTGTGTGTGTGTGTGTGTGTGTGTGTGTACTCACCTAGTTGTACTCGCCTAGTTGAGGCTGCAGGGGTCGAGTCCGAGCTCCTGGCCCCTCCTCTTCACTGGTCGCTACTAGGTCACTCTCCCTGAACCGTGAGCTTTATCATATCTCTGCTTAAAGCTATGTATGGATCCTGCCTCCACTACATCGCTTCCCAAACTATTCCACTTCCTGACTACTCTGTGGCTGAAGAAATACTTCCTAACATCCCTGTGATTCATCTGTGTCTTCAACTTCCAACTGTGTGTGTGTGTGACAGGGTGGATAGGGGGGCAATGTGGCAGATGTAAATGTATGGAATAGGAGGTAGGTTGTTGAAGGATGTGAAAAGTTTATACAAGGATAGCGAGAGTCAGGTTAGAGTAATGTAGGAAAGAGGGAGATTATTTCCCATTAAAAGTAGGTCTTAGACAAGGATGTGTGATGTCACTGTGGTTGTTCAATATATTTATAAATGGGATTGTAAGAGAAGTGAATGATCGGGTGTTGGCAAGAGGTGTGGAGTTAAAAGATAAAGAATCTAACAAAGTTGCAGCTGTCACAGTTGCTTTTTGCTGATGACACTGTACTTTTGTGAGATTCTGAAGAGAAGTTGCAGAGGTTGGTGGATGAGTTTGGTAGGGTATGTAAAAGAAGGAAATTAAAAGTGAATATAGGAAAGAGTAAGGTGATGAGGATAACAAAATTATGTAACGGAAGATTGGATATCAGATTGGATGGAAAGAGTATGGAGCAGGTGAATGTGTTCAGATATTTGGGAGTGGATGTGTCAGCAGATGGGTCGATGAAGCATGAGGTGAGTCATAGAATTGGCGAGGGGAAAAAGGTGAGTGGTGAACTGAGGTGTCTGTGGAGATAAAGAACTTTATCCATGAAAGCAAAGAGGGGAATGCATGAGAGTATAATTATAGCAATGCATGAGTGGTGAATGTTGCAACAAGGAGAAGGCTGGAGGCAGTGGAGATGTCATGTCTGAGGGCAATGTTTGATGTGAATATAATGCAGAGAATCCGTAATTCGGAGATTAGGTGGAGGAGCGGGATTACCAAAACTATTATTCAGAGAGCTGAGGAGGGGTTATTGAGGTGGTTTGGTCATGTAGAGAGGCTGGAACATAATAGAATGGCTTCGAGAGTATACAGATCTGTAATGGAGGGAAGGCGGGGTAGGGATCAGCCTAGGAAATGTTGGAGGGAGGAGGTGAAGGAGGTTTTATGTGCGAGGGGCTTGGACTTCCAGCAAGCGGGAGAGAGCATGTTAGACAGGAGCTAATGGAGACAAATGGTTTTTAATACTTGACGTGCTGTTGGAGTGTGAGCAAAGTAACATTTATGAAGGGGTTCAGGGAAACCGGCAGGCTGGACTTGAGTCCTGGAGATGGGAAGTACAGTGCCTGCACTCTGAAGGAGGGGTGTTAATGTTGCAGTTTAAAAACTGTAGTGTAAAGCACCCTTCTGGCAAGACAGTGATGGAGTGAATGATGGTGAAAGTTTTTCTTTTTCGGGCCACCCTGCCTTGGTGGGAGACTGCCGAAGTGTTAATAATAAAATATATATATTGAGAAGAACTAAAGTCGTAAGGGAGACAGAGGCGAGGTGAGGGCGAGCTACGAGCCCTCAGGGGTGGCTGAAGTAAGTTGAAAAATTATGTATACTGGTTATGGACTGTTATGTGGCTCTCCAGAGACCCCTTTCCCTTCCTACTCTCTCTCTCTCTCTCTCTCTCTCTCTCTCTCTCTCTTTCGTGAGTTTGTCTATTTTCTTGTTTTATTTTAGTTTTTAGTTTTCTGTTTCTTGTGAGTTTTCTCTTATTGTGGCTTTATCTTCTTTTCCATTTTTTTATACTTATCTGCATTTTCTCTTTTTTTAGTTCTTCCTGTTATCTCGTGTTTTTCTTATGAGAATTTTTCAGTGGCATTGAATGCCTTCCTCTTTTCCTCTGCACTTTTTTCTGTTTTCTAAAGATTTATTTGGCACACTGGAGAGGGAAAAATATATGTCCCACCATCGGGAATTATTCGAGATATTTCGAAAGAAATTACCTTCGGTAGGTCCTCTGTTGATAAAATGCAAATGCAGTGTAATGCGATTCTTTATTGACTACGTTTCGCCCACACAGCTTTATAAAGTCACAAACAGATCGAGATCTGTTTGTGACTTGATAAAGTCACAGTCTGTTTGTGACTTGATAGTCACAAACAGATTGATTTGATAAAGCCCACTCGCATTATACTTCATTTGTGTTTGTTTTTCCAGAGTCTTCGGTTACTTCTTTGGGTCACGTAGCAGAACAAGGGAAAATAGCACCTAAGGGCCACATTATAGCCATAAATAATTATAAGGTTCTCAGTGATTGGAAATCCATCCAAGGATTCCTTGCAATGGGAGGTTTCTGTAGGAGGTTATGTAATAACTTCGATATTGTGGCCACATGCATTTCGTTGGCCAGTTGGCTGTGAGGAGTCTTCTTGCAGAATGTAAACAAAGGCTGGTGTATGGCTCGCCTGTGTTATCATCAGGTTAGTCAAGTCTTGTGATACGGTAGATGGTGAAGCTCTTTATCGAGTAACTACTGAGAGAGCTCTCCATCCTGTGACAACATCCAGTAACTCGGGAGAGAGCTCTCCATCCTGTGACAACATCAAGTAACTCGGGAGAGAGCTCTCCATCCTGTGACAACATCCAGTAACTCGGGAGAGAGCTCTCCATCCTGTGACAACATCCAGTAACTCGGGAGAGAGCTCTCCATCCTGTGACAACATCGAGTAACTCGGGAGAGAGCTCTCCATATTGTGACAACATCGAGTTACTCGGGAGAGAGCTCTCCATCCTGTGACAACATCGAGTAACTCGGGAGAGAGCTCTCCATCCAGTAACTGGGGAGAGAGTTCTCCATCCTGTGACAACATCGAGTAACTGGGGAGAGAACTCAACATCCTGTGGCAACATCGAGTAACTGGGGAGAGAACTCATCCTGTGGCAACATCGAGTAACTGGGGAGAGAGCTCTCCATCCTGTGACAACATCGAGTAACTGGGGAGAGAACTCAACATCCTTTGACAACATCGGGTAACTGGGGAGAGAACTCATCCTGTGGCAACATCGGGTAACTGGGGAAAGAACTCACCATCCTGTGGAAACCTCGAGTAACTGGGGAGAGAACTCACCATCCTGTGGAAACCTCGAGTAACTGGGGAGAGAACTCACCATCCTGTGGAAACCTCGAGTAACTGGGGAGAGAACTCACCATCCTGTGGCAACATCGAGTAACTGGGGAGAGAACTCACCATCCTGTGGAAACCTCGAGTAACTGGGGAGAGAACTCACCATCCTGTGGCAACATCGATAACTGGGAGAGAGACTCACCATCCTGTGGCAACATCGAGTAACTGGGGAGAACTCACCATCCTGTGGAAACCTCGAGTAACTGGGGAGAGAACTCACCATCCTGTGGCAACATCGAGTAACTGGGGAGAGAACTCAACATCCTGTGACAACATCCAGTAACTGGGGAGAGAACTCACCATCCTGTGACAACATCGAGCAACTGGGGAGAGAACTCACCATCCTGTGACAACATCGAGTAACCGGGGAGAGAACTCAACATCCTGTGACAACATCGAGTAACTGGGGAGAGAACTCACCATCCTGTGACAACATCGAGCAACTGGGGAGAGAACTCACCATCCTGTGGCAACATCGAGCAACTGGGGAGAGAACTCACCATCCTGTGACAACATCGAGCAACTGGGGAGAGAACTCACCATCCTGTGGCAACATCGAGCAACTGGGGAGAGAACTCACCATCCTGTGACAACATCGAGCAACTGGGGAGAGAACTCACCATCCTGTGACAACATCGAGTAACCGGGGAGAGAACTCAACATCCTGTGACAACATCGAGTAACTGGGGAGAGAACTCACCATCCTGTGACAACATCGAGCAACTGGGGAGAGAACTCACCATCCTGTGGCAACATCGAGCAACTGGGGAGAGAACTCACCATCCTGTGACAACATCGAGCAACTGGGGAGAGAACTCACCATCCTGTGACAACATCCAGTAACTGGGGAGAGAACTCACCATCCTGTGACAACATCGAGCAACTGGGGAGAGAACTCACCATCCTGTGACAACATCGAGCAACTGGGGAGAGAACTCACCATCCTGTGACAACATCGAGTAACTGGGGAGAGAACTCGCCATCCTGTGACAACATCGAGCAACTGGGGAGATAACTCACCATCCTGTGACATCAATGGACTTTCTCAACCGCTGTAAAGGAAGTTCTATCGTTTGAGAACTTTTACATACATGTTTTACACTGTGTATATGGTTCAGGTCACCTCAAAGGAGGTTCCTTGATGCTGGTGAGGGACCCTTGATGTATGGAAATGGATCTGTGCTCCAATTCCCTGAATTTACCCTGAGTACCCTCCATCCCCTCCCCCTCAAGCTTTCTATAATTCGTACGTGTTTAGTATTTCCCATAATAATAATAATAATAATAATAATAATAATTAATAATAATAATAATAATAATAATAATAATAATAATAA
>NC_069493.1:12644881-12660085 GCF_026875155.1 Cherax quadricarinatus
GTGTATACATGAACTAGGTGCAGGCTGTGTGCTTATACATGAACTAGGTGCAGGCTGTGTGTGTATACATGAACTATGTGCAGGCTGTGTGTGTATACATGAACTATGTGCAGGCTGTGTGTGTATACATGAACTATGTGCAGGCTGTGTGTGTATACATGAACTATGTGCAGGCTGTGTGTGTATACATGAATTAGGTGCAGGCTGTGTGTGTATACATGAATTAGGTGCAGGCTGTGTGTGTATACATGAATTAGGTGCAGGCTGTGTGTGTATACATGAATTAGGTGCAGGCTGTGTGTGAGGGAAAAGTTCAATAGATAGGAGTAGCGAGGGAGTATATAGTAACAATAGTTTCACTGCCGGCTACTTGTTAAGGTAGGGTAAGTCCAGCTCCCGCTATCCCCCCGCTTTTTCCCCCTCCCTGAAAGCGATAGTTTGTTTGCCGGCTGCTTGGTAAGGTAGGGTCAGTCTAGCTCCGGCTATCCCTTCCCCTCCCTTCTTCCCCCCCCCCCCCGAAAGGTGACGTGTGGGGCTCCGGTCAAACAGTAAATCACTCGACTCACAGCTCCCAACACTACTGTAAGTACACGCCTGATCATATTTTAGTGGACTTATTGGTTGAAAGCTTCACTTTTGACCAATAATTAACTTAGTCCTTTCAGTCTTGATAGGTTAAAATGTTTTAATAATCACCACATCTTTTAGGTATTGTACTTATCATGGAGAGTGATTTCTTAAGCAGTGGGTAATCTGTCTCTCTTTATAGCTTGGAATGACAGAGAGAGTCACCTGCCAACCAACGAGTAGAATTGAAGGAGATGGACTAACGTTCTGAGACGTCCCATTTCTGATCCACTTACCTGTTTGTGTATGCAAGTAGCAGGATATAACCACTCATTATTGCAGTAGAAAAAACCTGCTTTCCTGTCATCTGGACGGATTATTGACGGCTATAAAATCTGTGAAGAACGAGCCGGTGGGTTGTCACCAACACCTGCGACTTTCCCCCCCACAACAGCAACGGCTACGATTTCAACAACACAGTGTCACCAACACCAGACACCCAAGTTTTATACATATATATATAAGTGTTGAATTCAGATATTTATATTTTTCATCTTTCATTTTCTTTAAGGTAGGATCAATATTTCATATTTAAGTGTTTTATATTTCATATTTTCTAAATAATAAAGTGTTTATGTTTGTCAGTTTTTGTTCTTTTTCTATTCATTAATTTTCCTGAGGAGGAGCCAGCCTTGGTAATACTGTCTGAAGTTGTTACAGGGCTGAGTAAGCCTTCACACTGTGTGTGTATACATGAACTAGGTGCAGACTGTGTTTGCATACATGAACTTCCGCAAGTCAGGGTTCTCATTCTTGCTCTCTCATTGTGGTATTGGCTGAGTTTGTCTCAACTGCAGGACAGAAATGATTGTTGATACCTACAAGACGTGGGAAAAGACGCTTATATACAGTTCAGGTCATTTGAGGACTGAACAAGCCACTATTGACTTCTTAAGAACTGAACAAGCCACTAGTGACTTCTTAAGGGCTGAGCAAGCCACTAGTGACTTCTTAAGGACTGAACAAGCCACTAGTGACTTCTTAAGAACTGAACAAGCCACTAGTGCCTTCTTAAGGACTGAACAAGCCACTAGTGACTTCTTAAGAACTGAACAAGCCACTAGTGCCTTCTTAAGGACTGAACAAGCCTGTGGAATATTGCATTTATCTGAATGTAACTAATTATGTACATAACAGTAAATGATAACAAAGATAATTATTATTTATCAGTGTTATATAGACAAGTAGGAATTTGGGACACCTAGGTCACAAAAAACGTCCCTCTTCGATACCTACCACTGTCATATCCACAAGTTGCTCTGGACCTATTAATTAAATGAAATATACATACACCAGGAATACTGGTAAATATATAAATTTGTGGACTGTATATTAAAAATAATAAATGGTTATATATATACACAATTACATAACAGAAGGAAAATATATCTTAATATCACTCACGAATTTGACTGGAGATTAATGTGTATCATACTCAGAAAATCTCACTCTAACTAAATCTATGAAAATAATGCTGGCCAGAATTACACACAAATCTAGAGAGCTTATCTGAGGTTCCTGGAGCTGTCTTGTCCAGTCGCCTGATATCTCAAGTTATGCAGGAATGCACATCCACCAATTTCGCCTCCTATTTGAGAGGTGTCAATCTAATTTTAACCTCTAGAGCACGAAAAATTCTTCCCATTACACCAACGTTTGTACAAAATTCAAAACCAAGATGGCGAGTCTCCTCTGAGCAGACGCAGGCTTTCCGTTTTCTATGACATAAATATTATTAAATACAGTATGGCCATCTATTTACATATAAATACTGAATTTCTGGAAAATATATACAGTATTTTCCACACTGCGGCCGGCCGGAGTTCGTTGCTAAACGACTCAAATTGCTCATTTGGCAATGGTGGAGGACCTGGGTACATATAGGATCTGGCATCCACACGGCGACATATTACACAAGATTTAATCACCCTTTTTACACTTTGCCGTCCTTGTGGAATCCAGAAAGTTTCCCTAATACAATTTAAGGTATCTTGTACCCCACCATGCATTACATTTTTATGGGCATTTAGAACAACAAAATTTGTTAGATGATGAGTTTTGGGCAGTAAGATAGGGTGTTTAGCTTAATCACCCAATTCAGCATTTTGTAACCTACCTCTGCACCTAATTACATTGTTCTCTAAATACAGCCCCAATTTCTCTATTATGGAACCTTTCACAATTTTTCTTTCCATCATCAATTTAATCTCATTTCCATAGATTTCTTCTCGTACCCTCTTTATCCAATATTCAAGAGGATGTGAAAACTTATATGAAATATTCATCTTGTTTAGAAATTTAAACACCAACTTAGTTACATTGATTAGTTTGGGTAAAGAAGAATACCTATTTATATCAATGGCTAAGGGAGGACAAACTATTGGAGCGGTGGTCACAGTAATTTCAACAGGAGCAATATACGCCTTTTGTACAGGCCAATTAGCTTTATTTACCAACCAGCTCGATCCTTTAAACCATGATACAGCATTTACAAATTTAGCATAAGGTAAACCTCGAGACAAGAAATCAGCTGGATTCTCCTCACCAGGTATATGATTAAATGTTAACATATGCTGACCCAAACTATTATACTTCTCTTGCATCTGATTAATTTCAGTGACTCTGTTTTGTACGTACACAATTTTACTGTTTCCATTACGAATCCATTGTAAGGATACCTCATTATCAGACCAAATTACAGTGTCACTAATATTTATCTCCTGCAACTAATTTCTTATATAATTAGCTAATTTGACACCTACATAAATGGCTGTTAATTCCAACTGAGGTAAGGTACGTGATTTAATTGGAGACACTTTAGCCTTAGACATAACAAGAGAAATAACACTATTACACTGAAGGTAAGCAACTGCTCCATATGCCAATTTTGAAGCATCACAAAAAATGTGGAGTACATTTTTCCCATCTGGATTGGCCACCTGGCGTGGGAACTCCAACATTGGAATTTTTTCATAATCACCAATTAATTCATCCCACCTGTTAATGAATTCCTCAGGTAGAATTTCATCCCAAGCACATTTAAGTTTCCATGCTTCCTGAATTAATAATTTCCCTCTTATAGTAAGGGGTGACACTAAACCTAGTGGATCAAAACATTTGGAAACTTCAGCAAGCAAAACTCTCTTAGTTAATTTATTGGGCATACTGTAATTATTAGGTTTTAACATTAACAAATCTCTCTCAGTATCCCAAGTTAATCCCAATACATTACTACATTTTGGCACTTCATATCCAGGGTAATCTTTACTTATTTTGTTCTTTAATTTGGACGAATTACTATTCCATTCTCTCAGAGGCATATTTGCACTTTGCATTATTTTATTAGCCTCTCCATAAGTCATTAACAGTTCCTCTTCAGTTACCGTCACACCAAGGAAATTGTCCACATAAAATTGTTTTCTCATTACTTTACTCAATGGACTTCCCATACGTTTAAGGTGTGCATTTATCGTCGCTTGAAGTAGGAATGGACTGGATGTAACACCAAATAATACGCTCCTAAAGCGAAAGGTTTTCAGAGGGCTAAGTGGGTCAATAGGATTCTCAGGCCATAAGAAGCGGGTACAATCCCGGTCAGCCTCTTGTAAACCCACTCTTAGGAAAGCTTTACTTATGTCAGCCGTAAAGGCATAATTTTTCATCCTCAAAAATTTAATAAGATATCTCCTAATTTTTCCGTCAACTACGGACCTGTCATCAGTCATTTAAACTAGGTACATTTTTGTTACTCCTGGCACTACAATTAAACACAATTCTAAGAGGAGTGGTCTTAGAATCCTTCTTCACTCCGTGATGTGGCAAATAGTGACCATAAATTTTGGCTTGCTCAAGAGGTACCTCTTATATAAATTTATTAATTAACTGCTCAGCAATTACATCATTATAAGCAGTTAATAATTCTGGTGTCTTACTCAGTTTGCGGAGCTGAGCCTTTAATTGTCCATATGCCATTCTGTAATTAGTGGGCAATTCTGGATGGTTCAGTCTCCACGGAAGTCGTACCTAGTATTGTCCAGATTCAAATTTTACATCTTTCAGGTATTGCTCCTGAGTAAAAGAATCGTCTGGACTTTCTTCATTTACATTTATTCCAATGCTGTCTAATTCCCACAATTTATGCACTGGCTCAACACCATCCTCTATGGAAGAATTATACTGGGGTACGACTTCATGAGTAAGACACACAGTTATGGTATTTGTAGTTTCCTCTAGTCATGCATTATTATTACGAGGAATCCTACCATACATTACATGGCCTCCTGCAGTCTTCAAAAGGGTGACACCACATTTCTTTACCATACCCTTTACAAAGGAGGCATAATAGTCACTACTTATCAAAATATTTATTGGGCCTACAGAATCATCACTTACACCAGAAGGTGCTAAATTTACATTATGTGAAAGTCTTTCTGTAGCTTTACTAAGCCCTACTGTAGATATTTTCTCTGGAAGTCTATCTACAATTACTGCATTAACACGTTTTTTCTCATTGCCCAACCTGACAGTTACATAAACAGTGTCATACAATTGAGCTCTTTTATCTGAGAGAAAACCAGATAATTTTAAAGTTTCCATCCTAGCCACTTTGGCTTTGCAAAATTAATATACACATTAATATAATTAGCTACACTTGGCTTATCAATTACACATACACTTATACGCATTAATATAATCTTTAGCCACCCTTGAGCTTAGCTTATCCAAATTAATATTGTAATAATTATAATCCACTACACATTAAGTAAATTTGTGAACTTAACATCCACCTCCTTCTGTTATTTCATATATAATTATTAAGCAATTAACTAATTAATAACTTCACTAATTACCTCCGGTTCAAGAAGGACCAACGGGCAAATTAAATGTGGAAAATTGCATTTATCTGAATGTAACTAATTATGTACATAACAGTAAATGATAACAAAGATAATTATTATTTATCAATGTTACACAGACAAGTAGGAATTTGGGACACCTAGGTCGCAAAAAATGTCCCCCTTCGATACCTACCACTGTCATATCCACAAGTTGCTCTGGACCTATTAATTAAATGAAATATACATACACCAGGAATGCTGGTAAATATATAAATTTGTGGACTATATTAAAAATAATAAATGGTTATATATATATACACAATTACATAACAGAAGGAAAATATATCTTAATATCACTCACCAGTTTGACTGGAGATTAATGTGTCTCATACTCAGAAAACCTCACTCTAACTAAATCTATGAAAATAATGCTGGCCAGTATTACACACAAATCTAGGGAGCTTATCTGAGGTTCCTGGAGCTGTCTTGTCCAGTCGTCTGATATCTCAAGTTATGCAGGAATGCACATCCACCAATTTCGCCTCCTATTTAAGAGGTGTCAACACAATTTTAACCTCTAGAGCACGAAAAATTCTTCCCATTACACCAACGTTTGTACAAAATTCAAAACCAAGATGGCGAGTCTCGTCTGCGCAGACGCAGGCTTTCTGTTTTCTATGACATAAATATTATTAAATACAGTATGGCCATCTATTTACATATAAATACTGAATTTCTGGAAAATATATACAGTATTTTCCACAAAGCCACTAGTGACTTCTTAAGAACTGAACAAGCCAATAGTGACTTTTAAGGTCTGAACAAGCCACTAGTGACTTCTTAAGGATTGAACAAGCCACTAGTGACTTCTTAAGGACTGAACAAGCCACTAGTGGCTTCTTAAGAACTGAACAAGCCACTAGTGGCTTCTTAAGAACTGAACAAGCCACTAGTGACTTCTTAAGAACTGAACAAGCCACTAGTGGCTTCTTAAGAACTGAACAAGCACTAGTGGCTTCTTAAGAACTGAACAAGCCACTAGTGACTTCTTAAGAACTGAACAAGCCACTAGTGGCTTCTTAAGGACTGCTGCTTTGCTGGTAATATTACCACAGGCACCAGGTACCACAGGCACCAGGTACCACGGACACCAGGTACCACGGACCTTCTAGTTGTACCTGTGTTCGTAGTAATTAGTGCCTTGACGACCTGAAAACAGCACCTAATTCTTCTGTGTTCTCTCTGTAAGAGTTCCTTATGTAGAATTATTCTCTCAACCTGACCAGATGTGAGTTTATTGAGGCTAAGGTACGATATCTTGGCTTGATAACACATGCATGGTATGAAATTGAATCACGGAACGGGTGGGGCTTAAACTATTGCCTGGCAGACATTATACCTTGACAAAGGCGTCAGGAAACACTTGTCCTGTTTCCTGACAAACAATATACCATGACACAGGCGTCAGGAAACACTTGTCCTGTTTCCTGACAAACAATATACCATGACACAGGCGTCAGGAAACACTTGTCCTGTTTCCTGACAATATACCATGACTCAGGCGTCAGGAAACACTTATCCTATTTCCTGACGAACAATATACCATGACACAGGCTTCAGGAAACACTTATCCTGTTTCCTGACAAACAATATACCATGACACAGGCGTCAGGAAACACTTGTCCTGTTTCCTGACAAACAATATACCATGACACAGGCGTCAGGAAACACTTGTCCTGTTTCCTGACAAACAATATACCATGACACAGGCGTCAGGAAACACTTGTCCTGTTTCCTGACAAACAATATACCATGACACAGGCGTCAGGAAACACTTGTCCTGTTTCCTGACAAACAATACACCATGACACAGGCGAGAAGTCACTGTCACTTCATTCTGGGAGCATGAGACATGACCCTCCATCTTTTATGTCGCAAAAAATAGTTGAAGAAAGTATTGAAAATGTTGAAGCTGTCTACATACTTGCCCCGTGTCTACCTAATGTTATAAATATTATAATATTGCTCTCCTCAGGTGGAAAGACAACAGTAATTTTGTGATATTTGGATAAGTATTTGTGTGGCGTGATTATGTAAGGACGGTGTGAGAGGGGAGACAAATTTCATGGATAAAGACAGAGGGTTGAAGCTTGGACCATTTACAATGTCACACTAGTCTGACTTTGTAAACAGTCCAAGTCGGACCGAAACGTCGTCGTAAGCTCCTCTCTTCTATGTGCGGGTTATTCGTGTATTGTAACTATCAAAGATATGTTACTTAGGTATCGTTCATGACTGGATCATATTTATTCAGTCCATAGTGTTCGAAGTGCAAACAGTCACTCCATCTTCTTCAACATTTTATTGTTTACGTCATTAAAAATGTTCAGATTCACTATTTTGGGTAAAATGACTATGTAGAAGTTAAATATTGCGACCTGCAAACCCCCTCATGGAAGGTTCCTTGATGTTGGTGA
Organism: Cherax quadricarinatus; assembly: GCF_026875155.1. NCBI lineage: Eukaryota > Metazoa > Arthropoda > Malacostraca > Decapoda > Parastacidae > Cherax > Cherax quadricarinatus. The sequence continues at coordinate 12,652,824 of NC_069493.1, forward strand.
GGGGCTCTTGATTTAGGGAATTGGATCTGTGCTCCAGTTCCCCGAATTAAGCCTGAATGCCTTCCACATCCCCCCTCCCCTGGGAGCTGTATAATCCTACGGGTTTAGCGCTTCCCCCTTGATTATAATAATAATAATGCGACCTGCAAATACCTCAGTCACTGATGTTATAAATCGCACCCTGTCAGACCTGGAGTCTATATCTCAACCTGATAGGAACCTGTGTCGGTGATAGTAACAGTAGTCTCTCTTTAGATAGTCATTTCAAAATGATAAATTAGACACATGTGCAACTCTTGGGTATCTTTATTGAGGAAACGTTTCGCCACACAGTGGCTTCATCAGTCCATACGTAGGAGAAACTTGAAGAACAGAAGGAGAATGAGGTAATCAGCCCCTCAACCTTGAGTCGATGTGTTCAGTCCATCAATCCTTCATTCTATTCAAGATTGATGGACTGAACACATCGACTCAAGGTTGAGGGACTGATTACCTCATTCTCCTCCTGTTCTTCAAGTTTCTCCTACGTATGGACTGATGAAGCCACTGTGTGGCGAAACGTTTCCTCAATAAAGATACCCAAGAGTTGCACATGTGTCTAATTTATCAACATGTCGGTTCTCTGAACCATTCATCTATATTTCAAAATGTTACCAATTTGGCTTACGCAGTGGCCTGGAGTTGTACGACCCACTTGCCATGAGTTCTAACCCCACCTGTACCGAGGTTTAGTACCATTTACTACCAGTACATGTACAAGGCATACAGATCATAGCTGACATCAGTGACATACTACTATATAGAAAATCACTTGTTATGCTGAGCATTTCCCGCAAATTAGGTCAGTTTTGTCCCAGGATGTGACCCACACCAGTCCACTAACACTCAGGATGTGACCCACACGGGTCCACTAACACCCAGGATGTGACCCACACCAGTCCACTAACACCCAGGTACCCATTTTAAACTGATGGGTGAACAGGGACAGGGACAGCAGGTGTCTTATGGAAACACGTCCCTAATGTCTTCCAGCCGTACCGGAGGAGATTCGATCTCCGGACCTGAGAGTGTGAGCTGAGTGCAGATATTAACGTAGAGCAGAATAATCAGCTACAAATATAAGTTTCACAGTAGGAACGTCACGGTTTTGTTTTGCTGGAAGGATTTTTACAAGTCCCTCTCCACGAGGACAGCCAAGAATTAACAGCCTTCTCCACCCTACAGGTCATTTTCTCTTCTTCACCGATGAGGCAGGACAGGACGTCTTCCACCACGTTCAACTTAGCAGATAAGTCCAAAAGTAGCATTAAACTCCTGAATAGTCGACGACCATCTTGTTAATCGCTCAGTAGATTGTTGTGAAACGACCGAATCACTGGTCTCACTTCGGAGATTTCTTTGGCCCCTATTTTACAGTGGAAGAATTGAGACACTTATGCAGCATATGGGAATCTTTATTGAAGAAACGTTTCGCCACACAGTGACTTCATCAGTCTTACACAAAGCAGGAAAGTATAAGGAGGAGGAGTTTGAGGTAATCGACTCCAGGCTGAGGGACTGATTACCTCAAACTACTCCTCCTTACACCTTCCTGCTTTGTATAAGACTGATGAAGCCACTGTGTGGCGAAATGTTTCTTCAGTAAAGATTCCCATATGTTGCTTAAGTGTCTCAATTCTTCAACTTGGCGGTTTTCAAAACATTCATCACAGATTTCAGAGTGGGACGCTCTAACCCATGCCGCCGAGGGAGCTTGTCAATGCTAGGCAGCTCCCTGGGGAATTTCTCGGAGTTTTTCTGCACCGAATGAACAAATTATTTGATGCATATAATGTTGCAGTCCAGTCTTGTAGCCTCGTCCCGGAGCCTCGTCAACAATGTGCGCTACGCAGAGAGCCAGCTCATAGGAGAGACTTAGGACGACGTTTCAGTTGGATCGAAACGTAGTCATAAGCTTCTCCGGTGTGGGGTTATTTGTGTATTGTTTCAGTCATGGTATTGTGAAAAATTGGTGGATCTGGTGTCATCGATAACTTAGTACAGCCTTCCACTGTGCCACTTTCACAGCCTATCAGCATCCTGTTGATATGGAGTCTCCAATGGTTCTTCTCAGAGTACAACAATTTTCTGACCCGAATTTATTCTTTCCTGCTACGGGACCTTTGTCCCTCGGGTCTGCTTCCCCTGAACCAGAAAACTGTGGAAAATACTGTATATATTTTACAGAAACTCAATATTTATATGTAAATAGATGGCCATACTGTATTTAATAATATTTATGTCATAGAAAACGGAAAGCCTGCGTGTGCACAGACGAGACTCGCCATCTTGGTTTTTGAATTTGTATTAGAAACGTTGGTGAATTGGGAAGAATTTTTCGTGCTCTAGAGGTTAAAATTGTGTTGACACCTCTCAAATAGGAGGCGAAATTGGTGGATGTGCATTCCTACATAACTTGAGATATCAGACGACTGGACAAGACAGCTCCAGGAACCTCGATAGCTCTCTAGATTTGTGTGTAATTTTGGCCAGCATTATTTTCATAGATTTAGTTAGGTGAGGTTTCTGGTATGATAACATTAATCTCCAGTCAAATTGGGAGTGATATTAAGATATTTTTTTCCTTTGTTATGTAATTGTGTATATATATATAACCATTTATTTTTAATATACAGTCCACAAATTTATATATTTACCAGCATTCCTGGTGTATGTATATTTCATTTAATTAATAGGTCCAGAGCAACTTGTGGATATGACAGTGGTAGGTATCGAAGAGGAACGTTTTTTGCGACCTAGGTGTCCCAAATTCCTACTTGTCTAACTGATAAATAATAGTTATCATTGTTCATTTACCGTTATGTATATAATTATTCATCCAAGTAAATGCAATTTTCCACAAAAAAACACCGTTGCTTGTGTCACAAATGGTGCTTCATATTCGAGTGGGAACAGAAATTCATCCCTGTTCAAGCACTGGTGTATCAAGTAACCGCTCAGCCCGATGCTCGTATAGCACTAAAAGCGCCAAGACAATGCTACAATTATGGCAAAAAGGGTCTTATCAGTTATCGTCGTTGGAGCGCCCAAAATAAAAAGCGCTACGCTCAAAACAGCTCTCAGGGTAAAATGTCTTATTACGCCTTCCTCAGTAAGGGTGGTCACCAAACATTGGATTGTTATGTTCGTGCTTAGACGACGTTCTGAAAGAAATCTGTGTTCTGCAGCTTTTACAGATATATTGAAGATTGAGACACTTAAGCAACATATGGGAATCTTTATTCAGGAAACGTTTCGCCACACAGTGTGTGGCGAAACGTGTCCTGAATAAAGATTCCCATATGTTGCATAAGTGTCTCAATCTTCAACTTGTCGGTTTTTCATACCATTCATCACACACATTTCACAGATATACTAAGCCAATTTCCTAAATTTGCTTGTAACAGATGAACTGTAAATATAACTCCAAATGTATACCTGTAACCCTTTTGGGGCCTAGTTCCTAGGCCTTTTATGTATCCATATGCTCTTGTGCTACCGTCCACAGGATGGATATGGGGTGCATAATAAACTAGCCACTTCAGTAGCAAAACCTATAAAAGAAGTCTTATTGAAGACAAAATGGCGAGTACTTTTAACTGGGTGTTGGACATAGCAGTGTCAACATTTAAAGTGACTGGATCAACCTTGGGCCAAACGGAAGGCGGCTCACGGAGGCGCAGTGAGTCCAAAGAGATGACTGGTAACTTTCGACTCTAGCCGTTGACTCCAGTTCTATTAGAAAAAGGGCAGCATATTTATGCCTAAACATTCTTGGAATCCTTCCATCATAAAAAAAACCATGCCACGGGTAGGGTTTGAACGCGCGGTCAGAGAGTCTCAAAACTCCTGACCGTCGCGTTAGCCACTGGGCCAGGTAGCGTCAATAAAATTCATCCAACTAGGTATATTTTTACACCATAGGAAGGTTAGCATAGGCACCACTGTGACCACAAATGCAAGTTTTACAGACGAATCTCCCATTAGCATGCCAGTGACGAACTCTAACTCAAGTCCCCTCAAAGCCGTCAACATGACTCACGAAATCGTGACTTGTCATGCTTGGAATCATGACAACTATCTTGAAGTGATTCCAGCACATCTGAAATATTTCCAGTGTTTCTGGATGCCTGCTATAATTATTTCACATTTCATGGAATCTTAACCTTCTTGCTTCACTGTTCCAGCTTTCCGAAAATTCGAATCATTAAACCTGGAATTCCTTAAAGAGATCTTCAAGATCCTACCTGCGTTCTAGTAATCTTTTCAGCGATTATTAAATCCTTTCAGCATTCCTGCAGCTCTTTCAGAATTCCAAGAATCTTCCAAGCAATGCAGAAATATTTCCAGTATTCTTGAAGCCTAATGCAGCATTTGAAGATTCTTCACCAACAAGTCTGGAAGGTTATAACGGGTTATTTTCACGTCGAGCATTACTATCATTTTTAAATTATTATTTGAGTCCTTCCAGTTTTTGTGGAATCATTCCAACATTCTTCAATTCCCTTCCAGTATTCCAGACGTCCCATTTATTAATTCTGGAAGCTTGTATATAGCAGCCGAAGCCTCTTTTAGCATTCATGGAATCCTAACCAACAAATCTCAAACTCCGAGATCATAAAGACCCGTCCAGCATTCTTTAAATCTTCCCAGCATTGATGAAACCCTTCCAGACTCCTACACACACACCTTCCAGCACTGCAAGAATCCTGATTAGTTGTTTGCTCTGGTTCAGTCGACCAGCTTATCTCCTGAGTGGTGAGACAGTTATTTCCCCTCTCCCACATACTCTTCCACATTCTCTTCACAACCGTATTATCTCTCTCTCTCTCTCTCTCTCTCTCTCTCTCTCTCTCTCTCTCTCTCTCTCTTCTCTCTCTCTCTCCTTCCTCTTCTCTTCTCCTACTCTCTCTCTCTCTCTCTCTCTCAAAATAGTTTTACATGATAAGGTTGAGAGCTCCTACCATCATTTACAAGCTAACAGCTGTCACCTCAACTCATTGAATTGATATTGATCATACAGCTGGGAAACAGGATGAAGTTGGAGCCATCTATGCTCCAATGATTTCTATTTAAACAGCAAATTTTATTTCAGCGATGTCATTATGCTGAGCTGCTAGGCAGGTCCTACTAGCCCATGCTAGGTAGGTCCTACTAGCCCATGCTAGGCAGGTCCTACTAGCCCATGCTAGGTAGGTCCTACTAGCCCATGCTAGGCAGGTCCTACTAGCCCATGCTAGGCAGATCCTTCTAGCCCATGCTAGGCAGGACCTACTAGACCATGCTAGGCAGGTCCTACTAGCCCATGCTAGGCAGATCCTACTAGCCCATGCTAGGTAGGTCCTACTAGCCCATGCTAGGCAGGTCCTACTAGCTCATGCTAGGCAGGACCTACCTAGCCCATGCTGGGCAGGTCCTACTAGCCCATGCTAGGCAGGACCTACTAGCCATTGTTAGGCAGGACCTACTAGCCCACGCTAGGCCAGGCCCTACTAGCCCATGCTATGGCAGGTCCTACTACCCATGCTAGCAGGACCTACTAGCCCATGCTAGGCAGGTCCTACTAGCCCATGCTAGGCAGGCCCTACTAGCCCATGCTAGGCAGGTCCTACTAGGCCATGCTATGCAGGACCTACTAGCCCATGCTATGCAGCCCCTACTAGCCCATGCTAGGCAGGTCCTACTAGCCCATGCTAGGCAGGACCTACTAGCCCATGCTAGGCAGGTCCTACTAGCCCATGCTAGGCAGGTCCTACTAGCCCATGCTAGGCAGGCCCTACTAGCCCATGCTAGGCAGGTCCTACTAGCCAATTCTAGGCAGGACCTACTAGCTCATGCTAGGCAGGTCCTACTAGCCCATTCTAGGCAGGACCTACTAGCCCATGCTAGGCAGGTCCTACTAGCCCATGCTAGGCAGGACCTAATAGCCCATGCTAGGCAGGCCCTAATAGCCCATGCTAGGCAGATCCTACTAGCCAATTCTAGGCAGGACCTACTAGCCCATGCTAGGCAGGTCCTACTAGCCCATGCTAGGCAGGTCCTACTAGCCAATTCTAGGAAGGACCTACTAGCCCATGCTAGGCAGGTCCTACTAGCCCATGCTAGGCAGGCCCTACTAGCCCATGCTAGGCAGGACCTACTAGCCCATGCTAGGCAGGCCCTACTAGCCCATGCTAGGCAGGATGTACTAGCCCATGCTAGGCATGACCTACTACTCCTTGCTAGGCAAAACCTACTAGCCCATGCTATGCAGGTCCTATTAGCCCATGCTATGCAGGTACTACTCGCCCATGCTAGGCAGGATCTACTAGCCCATGCTATGCAGGACTTACTACTCCTTGCTAGGCAGGACCCACTAGCCCATGCTATGCAGGTCCTCTTAGCCCATGCTAAGCAGGTCCTACTAGCCCATGCTAGGCAGGTCCTACTAGGCCATGCCAGGCAGGACCTACTAGCCCATGCTATGCAGGCCCTACTAGCCCATGCTAGGCAGGTCCTACTAGCCCATGCTAGGCAGGACCTACTAGCCCATGCTAGGCAGGTCCTACTAGCCCATGCTAGGCAGGTCCTACTAGCCCATGCTAGCCAGGACCTACTAGCCCATGCTAAGCAGGCCCTACTAGCCCATGCTAGGCAGGTCCTACTAGCCAATTCTAGGCAGGACCTACTAGCCCATGCTAGGCAGGTCCCTACTAGCCATGCTAGGCAGGACCTAATAGCCCATGTAGGCAGGCCCTACTAGCCCATGCTAGGCAGTCCTACTAGCCAATTCTAGGCAGGACCTACTAGCCCATGCTAGGCAGGTCCTATTAGCCCATGATAAGCAGGCACTACTCGCCCATGCTAGGCAGAATCTACTAGCCCATGCTGTGCAGGACTTACTACTCCTTGCTAGGCAGGACCCATTAGGCCATGCTATGCAGGTCCTCTTAGCCCATGCTAAGCAGGTCCTACTAGCCCATGCTATACAGGTCATACTAGCCCATGCTAGGCAGGTCCTACTAGGCCATGCTAGGCAGGACCTACTAGCCCATGCTATGCAGGCCCTACTAGCCCATGCTAGGCAGGTGCTACTAGCCCATGCTAGGCAGGACCTACTAGCCCATGGTAGGCAGGTCCTACTAGCCCATGCTAGGCAGGTCCTACTAGCCCATGCTAGGCAGGACCTACTAGCCCATGCTAGGCAGGCCCTACTAGCCCATGCTAGGCGGTTTCCCTTTTTA
>NC_069493.1:12660585-12813329 GCF_026875155.1 Cherax quadricarinatus
GCTGGAACCACTGCCCAGCTAGGCAGGCCCCTTCCATGCAGGCAGGATGTACTACCCCATGCTAGGCATGCCCTTTAACCCCTTTGCTAGGCAAAACCTATACCCCTTCATGCGGGCCTTTTAGCCCTTTTGCTATGCAGGTTTACTCCCCCATGCAGGCAGGTCTACTAGCCCATGCTATGCAGGCCTTCTACCCTTTGTAGGCGGGCCCCCACTAGCCCTGCTATGCAGGTCCTTAGCCCATGTAAGCAGGTCCTACAACCCATGCTGGGCAGGTCCTATGGGCCATGCCAGAAGACCTATACCCCATGCTATGCAGGCCCTACTAGCCCATGTAGGAGGTCTACCCCCCCCTGCGGGCAGGCCCCACTAGCCATGCTGCAGTCCTACTAGCCCATGCTAGGCAGGTCCTTACCCCAGCTCCGGACTATACCCCCATGTAAGCGGCCCTACTAGCCCAGCTGGGCGGTCCTACTCCCAAATTTCTAGGCAGGCCCTACCCCTGTGGGGGTCCTACTACCCCAAAGCTAGAAGGCCCTAAAACCCATGCTGGCAGGCCACTAGCCCAGGCTAGGCAGGGCCCTACTGCCAATTCTGGGGCAGGACCACTAGCCCTGCTAGGCGGGTTCCTTTTTACCCATGAAAAGCGGGCAACTCCCCCCATGCTGGCAAAACTACCCCATGTGTGAGGACTTATACCCCTTGCTAGGCGGGGCCCCATTAGGGCCATGCATGCAGGCCTCTTAGCCATCAACAGGTCACTACCCCAAATGCTATACAGGTCATATGCCCATGTAGCGGGTCCTCTAGGCCATGTAGGCAGGACTCTAGCCCTGCTATGAGGCCCTACTACCCATGCTAGGAGGTGCTACTACCCCTGTGGCAGGACCTACCCCCATGGTAGGAGGCCTCTAGCCCACTGGGCGGTCCTACTCCCCATGCTAGGCAGGAAACTATAGCCCATGTAGGGGGCCCCTACTACCCATGCTAGGCAGGCCTACTAGCCAATTCTGGCAAGACCTACTAGCCCATGCTAGGCAGGTCCTATACCCATGTAGGAGGCCAAATACCCCATGTGGGCACCCCCCATTTGCCCATGCTGGGCAGTTCTACTAGCCCATGCTAGGCAGGTCCTATAGCCCATGCTAGGCGGGCCCCACTCCCCATGCTGGGCAGGTCCTACTAGCCAATTCTAGGAAGAACCTACTAGCCCATGTTAGGCAGTCCTACTAGCCCATGCTAGGCAGGCCCTACTAGCCCATGCTAGGCAGGCCCTTTACTAGCCCATGCTAGGCAGGCTTACTAGCCCATGCTAGGCAGGATGTACTAGCCCATGCTAGGCATGACCTACTACTCCTTGCTAGGCAAAACCTACTAGCCCATGCTATGCAGGTCCTATTAGCCCATGCTAAGCAGGTACTACTAGCCCATGCTAGGCAGGATCTACTAGCCCATGCTATGCAGGACTTACTACTTGCTAGGCAGGACCCACTAGCCCATGCTATGCAGGTCCTCTTAGCCCATGCTAAGCAGGTCCTACTAGCCCATGCTATGCAGGTCATACTAGCCCATGCTAGGCAGGACTTACTAGCCCATGCTAGGCAGGACCTACTAGCCCATGCTAGGCAGGTCCTACTAGCCCATGCTAGACAGATCCTACTAGCCCATGATAGGCAGGACCTACTAGCCCGTGCTAGGCACGATCTACTACCCCATGCTAGGCAGGACCTAATGGTTCATGCTAGGCAAGATCTACTAGCCCATGCTAGGCAGGACCTACTAGCCAATACTAGGCAGGACATACTAGTCCATACTAGGCAGGAACTACTAGCCCATATTAAGCAGGACCTACTAGCCCATACTAAGCAGGTGTTATTAGCCCATATTAGGCACAACCTAATAGCCCATGCTAGGCAGGACCTACTAGCCCATGCTAGGCAGGTCCTACTGTCCCATGCTAGGCAGGACCTACTAGCCCATGCTAGATAGGGCCTACTAGCCCATGATAGGCAGAACCTACTAGCTCATGCTATCCAGGACCTACTAGCCCATTCTAGGAAGGACATACTATCCCATGCTAGGCAGGACCTCCCAGCCCATTCTAGGCAGGACCTACTAGCCCATGCTGTCCAGGACCTACTAGTCCATGCTAGGCAGGACCTACTAACCCATGCTAGGCAGAACCTACTAGCCCATGCTGTCCAGGACCTACTAGTCCATGCTAGGCAGGATCTACTAGCTCATGCTAGGCAGGACCTACTATCTCATGCTATCCAGGACCTACTAGCCCATTCTAGGAAGGATCTACTAGCCCATGGTAGGCAGAACCTACTAGCTCATGCTATCCAGGACCTACTAGCCCATTCTAGGAAGGATCTACTATCCCATGCTAGGCAGAACCTGCCAGCCCATTCCAGGCAAGACCTAGCCCATGCTAGGCAGTACCTACTACCCATTGCTAGGCGGGATCTACTAGCCCTTGCTACGCAGGACCTCGCCCATGCTATCCAGGACGTACTAGCCCATGCTGGGGCAGTTCTTACTAGCTCATGATATCCAGGACCTACTAGTCCATGCTAGGCAGGACCTAATAGCCCATGCTAGAGAGGACCTAGTAGCCTATGCTAGGCACGGCCTAGTACCCCATGCTTGGCGGGATCTACTAGCCCATGCTAAGCAGGACCTACTAACCAATGCTAGGCAGGACACACTAGTCCATACTAGGAAGGACCTACTAGCCCATGCTAAGCATGACCTACTAGCCCATACTAAGCAGGTCCTACTAGCCCATGCTAGGCAGGACCTACTAGCCCATACTACCCAGGACCTACTAGCTCATTCTAGGAAGTATCTACTATCCCATGCTAAGCAGGACCTACCACCCCATTCTAGGCAGGACCTACTAGCCCATGCTAGGCAGGTTCTACTAGCCCATGCTAGGCAGGGCCTACTTGCCCATGCTAGGCAGGGCCTACTAGCCCATGCTAGGCAGGGCCTAATGGTTCGTGTTTGGCAGGTCTTACTGGTTCATGCTTGGCAGGTCTTACTGGTTCATGCTTGGCAGGTCTTACTGGTTCATGTTTGGCAGGTCTTACTGGTTCATGCTTGGCAGGTCTTACTGGTTCATGCTTGGCAGGTCTTACTGGTTCATGATAGACAGGTCTTACTGGTTCATGCTTGGAAAGGTCTTACTGGTTCATGTTTGGCAGGTCTTACTGGTTCATGCTTGGCAGGTCTTACTGGTTCATGATAGACAGGTCTTACTGGTTCATGCTTGGTAGGTCTTACTGGTTCATGCTTGGCAGGTCTTACTGGTTCATGTTTGGCAGGTCTTACTGGTTCATGTTTGGCAGGTCTTACTGGTTCATGCTTGGCGGTTTTACTGGTTCATGCTTGGCAGGTTTATGGTTCATGATAGAAGGTCTTATTTTTCATGCTTGGCAGGTCTTACTGGTTCATTTTAGCAGGTTTTCTGGTTCATGTTTTGGCAGGCCTTACTGGTTCATGATGGGACAGGTCTTAGGTTATTTTGGGGTCTTATGGTTCATGTTTGGGAAAGTCTTACTGGTTCAGTTTGGCAGGTTTACGGTTCATGCTTGGCAGGTTACTGGTTCATGTTGGGGTCTTACGGGGTTATGTTTGGCAGGTCTTTGGTTCTGTTTGGGGAGGTCTTAGTTTTTTCATGCTTGGCAGGTTTATGGTTCATTTTTGGCAGGTCTTACTGGTTCATGCTAGGCAGGTCTTAGGTTTCATTTTGGCGGCTTACGGGTTTTCAGTTTGGCAGGTCTTAGGGTTCATGCTTGCGGGTCTTAGGGTTCATGCTTGGAGGTCTTACTGGGTTCGTGTGCCCGGTCTTATGGTTCATCTGGGAAGGTCCTATTTAAAGCATTGCTTCGTTTACGGGTTTTCAAGTACGCATTTCCAAAGATCCACCCTTAGGGTCGAAAAAGAGAGGGGAGAGAGAGAGAGGAGAGAGAGAAAAGAGAGAGAGAGGAGAGAGGGGGGAGAGGGGAGAGGAAGAGAAGAGAGAGAGAGGGGGAGAGGGGGGAGAGAGAGAGGGAGGGAGGGGGGGTTTACAGTACATAAAGGGCAGCGATATCTATTACATCAAAATAAAAAAAGCTATTACCCACACCCGCCCCACAAAGTTTCCTGTGGTGGAGATGCACGAGAGGCCATAGGTCCTGTATGAAAACATACAACATACATGCACCACACCCCTGGACTCATTTCACCGAAAGGTCCCCCCCCCCTAACGCTAGCGATCACGGGCCTTGATTTGGGAAAAAACAGAGTGACATTAGAGAATGTGAATATGGGGGGAGGGAGAAGCCAAATTTCCCAAACACGGGCTACACAGGTTGAGAAAATTCCAAAATGGGATGAAAAACAAGAGGATGAGAAGGACTGGGGGGGAAAGCACTGTAATGCAATGGAATACCTGGTAGGAAGGAAACGTTGTTAGTACAGACGAATTCAGAGTGGGTTCATGTGTCAGGGGGGTTTCCACGGGGTGAGTATAGGTATATAAGTTTCTTTTTTTAGTAAAATGACATCCCGGGAAAAAGGATGATTTAGAGGTGTCCCTGTTTTGAAGTGATATGAAGGTTAAGGGAAAGGGGTGGTGAGGACCAGGTAAGACTACCAGGGGATCTGGAAAGGCTGCAAGAGTGGTCTGACAAATGTCTCCTCAAATTAAGAGTTATGAAGCTTGGGGAAGGACAAGGAAGATAGCAGACGGATTACTGTAAGAGGCAAAAGGATGCAAAACTTATTCAAAAAAAGATCTTGGGGTGAGCATCGTACCGAGCACATCTCCTGAGGAGCACCTTAACCAAATGCCTGCTGCTACGTATGGGCGCCTGGCAAACCTAAGAATAGCGTTTCGACTTTTGATAAAGATTCATTTAAGAAACTGTACGCCATGTACGCCAGGCCTCTATTAGAGTACGCAGCACCAGTATGAAACCCACACCTTGTCAAATACGTAAAGAAATTAGAAAAAGTACTAAGGTTTGCAACATGATTAGTCCCGGAGATGAAGGTTATGTCCTACGAGGAGAGGTTAAAGGTAATCAACCTGACAACACTAGAGGACACGAGGGATAGGGGGAGCCAAGATAAGGACATATAAATTCTGAGAGGAATTGAAAAGGTGGATAGGGACAGAATGTTCCAGAGATGGGACACAGTAACAAGGGGTCACAACTGGAAGTTGAAAATTCGAATGAGTCACAGTGATGTTAGGTAGTATTTCTTCAGTCACAGAATTGTCAGGAAGTGGAAGAGTCTGGAAAGTGATGTAGTGGAGGCAGTATCCATACATAGCTTTAAGAAGAGGTATGATAAAGCAGGGAGAGAGTTGACCTAGCAGCGACCAGTGAGGAGGCTGGTCCAAGTGCTATGACTCGACCACTGCAACCTTAAATAGGTAAGTATAAATAAGTAAGCGTGCACACACACACACACACACACACACACACACACACACACACACACACACACACACACAAACAAATAACCTAAACATAATAAGCTAAACTCAATAAGCCAAAGTAAGATATTCCACCACCCTTCCCACACCCACATTCTCATCCCCTCCACACAAGTACCCGCCTCACCTCAACACAGACCCTATGTCTCCCTTCACCCCAAGCTCCCCATTCTCCCCATCTACATACAGGTTCCTGACACATTCCAGAGTAAAAGAAATACTCGCAGTCAATACCAGCCCCTCCCTTACCTGGATCCACGAGCCTGGACCAGGTATTCAGGAACTCATGAACTGGAATGCAGTAATGGAAAGGAAGCTGAATGAATAATACACCGAAGCAGATGGAATAATAAATAAGAGCGATGAGTGGTAGGAACGAATAGTGGAGACATACCCATGTATTATAGCACTCACTGAGACAAAGTTAACGAAGATTAAAATACGATTTTTCCAACAGGAGATCTGATTTTGAGGAAAGACTAAGGGAACAGAGAAGGTGAAAAAGTTGCAGTGTTTGTCAGAAACAATCGATTTTTTAATGAAAAGAACGATAATCCAAAGATGGTGATAATATTAATGTTAGACACTCCATTTAACAGCAAGAGACCAAGACAAGAATATAACGAAAACAACAGAGCAATGATGGATACATTGGCTGAGGTGACCAGAAGAGCTGACATAAACAGGGCAGAGCTACTGGCCATGGGTGATTTTAACAACAAGATTAACTAATAGATCCTATACCCAGTGATGGGAACAGAAAGATGGAGGACTCAGGTGCTGGAGGTGGTAATGGACAACTCCATGCATCAACATGTTAGAGTGTATTAATGCTGGTAGAATTACCGACGGCTTGATAAAGCTCCTGGAGAGCGAAACGTTGCCACAATAAAATATCACATTATTTGTATATGTGCCCCTTTTAGGTGACATATTAGAGACAGAGCCAGAGCGAGAGAAGAGAATAAATCAGGGAGTCCGGAGCCGGTATTCAAAATAAGTGGCTCTGACATGGCTATAAGTTCTACATACTTTGTGGAAGTAACAGTGGAGAGAGAGAAACAGCACGAAGGAGATGTGAGAAGCTTCAAAAGAGGAAGCTATGTAGGTATGACATAATGAATGAAATCCACTGGAACTATGGGTAGGGGTAGTTAATGAGAAGGTGGAGTATGTGGCCGGAGAGTGCAGGGAAACTGAAGAAAAATTCTTCCCCAGGAGAGATGGGAAACGGGAACACGAGGTCACAGCTGGAAGTTGAAGACTCAGATGAGTCACAGGGACGCTAGGAAGTATTTCTTCAGCATTAGAGTAGTCAAAAAGTAGAACAACCAAATAATTAAAGTGATAGTCAGGATCCATACTTAGCTTTGAGAAGAGGTACGATAAGGCTTTAGAAGCCAGGAGAGTGAACCTAGTAGCGACCAGTGAAAAGGTTTGACCAGGAGCTGAGACTCGACCTCTGAAACCATATACAGGTCATTCCATATGGAGTACACACACACACACACTCACACACACACACACACCCAAGGCAACTGAACAATCCAAACCAACCATCACACACCGATCCCTCTGTTTCCACCCCCTGCACCACAGTTACAGTATTAGAACAGAAGTTGAAGGTTTGGTACACAAATGCAGATTGATTAACGAATAAACATGAGGAATGGCAAGAAAGAATCAATGAGAAGTCCCCAGACATCATAGCAGTTACAGAAACAAAACTCATGGAGACAATAACAGATGCAATCTTCCCACCAGGATACCAGATCATGAGGAAAGATAGAAGGGGCAGGGGGGGAGGTGAGGTTGCTCTGCTCGTAAAAAACAGATGGAAATTCGAGAAAATGGAAGGAATAGATGAAACGGGAGAAAGAGACTACATAGCAGGTACACTTCTGTCGGGGGAACACAAAGTGGTCATTGCAGTGATGTATAATCCACCACAGAACTGCAGGAGGCCAAGAGAGGAATATGAAGAGAGCAACAGAGCAATGGTGGACACACTTGCTGAGGTGACAAGAAGAGCTCACTCCAGCAGAGCAAAGTTGCTGGTTATGGGGGATTTCAACCACAGGGAGATTGACTGGGAAAACCTGGAGCCACATGGGGGTCCCAAAACATGGAGAGCCAGGATGTTGGACGTGGTGCGGGGAAAACCTCATGCACCAACATGTTAAGGAACACTACCAGTGTGGAGGGGAGGATGAACCAGCAAGATTGGACCTTGTGTTCACCCTGGGCAGCTCAGACATGAGGACATCAAGTATGAGAGTCCCCTAGGAGCTAGCGACCACGTGGTTCTGTGCTTTGAATACATAGTAGAGTGCAAGTGGAGAGAATAACAGGGTAGAATGGGAAAAAACCTGACTATAAAGAGGGGACTACATAGGGTGAAAAAATTCCTGCGGGAGGTCCAGTGGGACAGAGAACTGGCAGGAAAGCCAGAAAATGAAATGATGGAATATGTAGCAACAAAATGCAAGGAGGCGTGGAAAGGTTCATTCCCAAGGGCAACAGTAACAACGGGAAGACCAGAACAAGCCCTGGTTCACCCGACGGTGTAAGGAGGAAAAAAACAAAGTGCAATGGAGAATGGAAAAAGTACAGAAGGCAGAAACACCGAAAATAGGGAGTAAGTCGCAGACCCAGGAATGAGTACGCACAGGTAAGGAGGGAGGCCCAGCGACAGTATGAAAATGACATAGCATCGAGAATCAAGACTGACCTGAAACTGTTGTATACCCCACATCAGGAGGAAGACAACAGTCAAAGACCAGGTGATCAGATTAAGGACGAAGGTGGAGAACTCACAAGAATGATCAGGAGGTTTTGTGAGGAGCTGAACAGGAGATTTAAGGAAGTTTTTACAGTAGAGACAGGAAGGGCTGTGGGAAGACAGAACAGAAGGGAACATCAAGAGGGAATATACCAACAAAGTGTTGGATGACATACGAACAACTGAGGGGGGAGGTGAAGAAGCTCTTAAGTGACCTTGACACCTCAAAGGCGATGGGACCGGACAACATCTCCCATGGGTCCTTAGAGAAGGAGCAGGGATGCTGTGTGTGCCTCTAACACAATCTTCAACACATCCTTGAAACTGGGCAAACTACCTGAGAAATGGAAGGACAGCTAATGTAGTCCCCATATTTAAGAAAGGAAACAGAAACGAGGCACAAAACTACAGCCCTGTGTCTCTGACTGTATCGTGTGCAAAGTCATGGAGAAGATTATCAGGAGGAGAGTGGTCGAAACCCCTGGAAAGGAACAAGATTAAAAATGAAAACCACCCATGGGTTCTGGAAGGCAAATCTTGTATCACAAACCTCCTGGATTTTTATGACAAGTAACAGAATTTAAGCACGAGAGAGAGGGTTGGGTAGATTGCGTTTTCCTAGACTGCAGGAAGGCCTTTGACACATTTCCCCCACAAGTTTATTATTTGCAGAAGCTGGAGGATCAGGCACACGTAAAAGGGAAGGGGCACTGCAATGGATAAGGGAAACCTGACAGGGAGGCAGCAACGAGTCATGGTACTTTGAAG
Source organism: Cherax quadricarinatus (assembly GCF_026875155.1). NCBI lineage: Eukaryota > Metazoa > Arthropoda > Malacostraca > Decapoda > Parastacidae > Cherax > Cherax quadricarinatus. The sequence continues at coordinate 12,669,630 of NC_069493.1, forward strand.
AGGTATCACAGTGGGCGCCTGTTACGAGCGGGGTCCCAAGGGGTCAGTTCAAAGGACCAGTGCTATTTTTGATATATGTAAAACGACATGATGGAAGGAATAGACTCTGAAGTGTCCCTGTTCGCAGATGACGTGAAGTTGATGAGAAGAATTAAAATCGGACGAGGATGAGGCAGGACTGCAAAGAGACTGGAGAGGCTGGACATGTGGTCCAGTAACTGGCTTCTCGAATTCAATCCAGCAAATGCAAAGTCATGAAGATTGGGGAGGGGCAAAAAAGGACCGAGACAGAGTATAGGCTAGGTGGACAAAGACAAACAGACCTCACTCAGGGAGAAAGCCCTTGGGGTGACCATAACCCCGAGCACATCACCGGAGGACACATAAACCCAAAAAACCCGCTGCAGCTTTACGGGCGCCTGGCAAACCTGAGAATAGCGTTCCGATACCTTAATAAGGAATCGTTCAAGACACTGTACACTGTGTATGTTAGGCCCATACTGGAGTATGCAGCACCAGTCTGGAACCCACACCTGGTCAAGCACGTCAAGAAGTTAGGGAAAGTACAAAGGTTTGCAACAAGGCTAGTCCCAGAGCTCAAGGGAATGTCGTACGAGGAAAGGTTAAGGGAAATCGGACTGACGACACTGGAGGACAGAAGGGTCAGGGGAGACATGATAACGACATACAAGATACTGCGTGAAATAGATAAGGTGGAAAGAGACAGGATGTTCCAGAGATAGGACACAGAAACAAGGGGTCAAATTTGAAGTTGAAGACTCAGACGAGTCACAAGGATGTGAGGAAGTATCTCTTCAGTCATAGAGTCGTCAGGAAGTGGAATAGCTTAGCAAGTGATGTAGTGGAGGCAGGAACCATACATAACTTTAAGACTAGGTATGGCAAAGCTCAGGAAGCAGAGAGAGAGAGAGGGCCCTAGTAGCGATGAGTGAAGAGGCGGGGCTGGGAACTGAGTCTCGACCCCTGCAACCACAATTAGGTGAGTACACACACACACACACACACACACAAGAAGCCAAGGGGGCCAACTTTGAAGAAATAAAACAGGAGGAGAAAAAAATGATTGAAGGCATCATGAAAACAATAGGGGAGGGCAATATGACCCAGGTGACAAATTTTCAGAGAATTGGGTGGTTTGCGAGTGGAAGGATACGGCCTGTCAGAGTAACTTTCAAGGAAGAATCAGTTCGAATCAGGATTCTGCAAGAGAAAGCAAGACTGAGGGACAAAGAGGGGTACCAGAGAGTATACCTCGACCGCGACAGAACACAAGAAGAAAGGACTACACTGAAAGAGAGGGGTACAGAGACGCAAGGAGGAACGAGAAGCAATGAAAATGAGCAGGACCCAGACACAGGAGGAAGGGCAAACACACCCCAACAGAATCTCCCACCAAAAGAACCCCACCCGCACATTCCCAACGCAACTGAGCAACCTATACTACAACCCCCCTCACTGTTCCCTCTGCCACCAAACCCCCATATCACAAACCTCACCCCAACAGCTGCCCCTTAGGGGCCTTTCTGACCCCACCCCCATCAACACATACCCCACCTCACCAGCCCCATATAGGCCCCCACCAAGGCTTTTCGCTCCCCAACCCCAATATACTTGCATGGGCCACAATGATAGAAAGAAACTAAAGGTTTGGTCACAAACGCGGATGGAATAACGAATAAACATGAGGAGTGGAATGAAGGATCAGTGAAAAACCCCCAGACATCATAGCAGTCACAGAAACAAAACTCGCTGAGACAATAACAGACACAATCTTCCCAACAGGATATCAGATCCTGAGGAAAGATAGAAGGAGTAGAGGGGGAGGGGGGTTGCATGCTCATAAAACACCAATGGGGATTTGAGGAAATGGAAAAGGATGGACATGATTGAGAGAAAGAGACTACATTGTAGGTACAATTCAGTCCGGGAGAACATTTAAAATAGTCATTGGAGTGATGTATAACCCACCACAGAACTGCAGGAGGCCAAAGAGAGGAGTACGAAGAAAACAACAGGGTGATGGTGGACACACTGGCTGAAAGGGGGCAAGAAGAGCTCACTCGAGCAGAGCAAAGTTACTGGTAATGGGCGATTTCAACCCAGGGAGATCGGACTGGGAAAACTGGAACCACTGGGGGGTCCCGAAACATGGAGAGCCAAGATGTTGGATGTGGTACTTGGAAAACCTCATGCTCAAAATGTCAGGGACACAACCAAGAGAGAGGGGAGGATGAGCCAGCAAGACTGGATCTTGTGTTCACCCTGAGCAGTTCAGGGCATCGGGACATCACTTACGAGAGGCCCCTTGGAGCTGCGATCATGTGGTCTGAGTTTTGACTATATGGTAGAGTTACAAGTGGAGAAGGTAACAGGAACTGAAGGGGACAGGCCCAAACTTATAAAAGGGGGGACTACACAGGTATGAGAAACTTCCTGCAGGAGGTTCAGTGGGACAGAGAAAATGGTAGGAAAATCAGTAAACGAGATGATGGAATATGTGGAACAAAGTGCAAGGAGGCAGAGTAAAGTTTTGTTCCCCAAGGGAAACAGAAATTTAAAAGGAAGACCAAAAAGAGTCCTTGGTTTACCCGAAGGTGTAGGGAGGCAAAAACTAAGTGCAACAGAGAATGGAAAAGGTACAGGAGGATAGGACCAGGAAAACAAGGAGATTAGTAGAAGAGCCAGAAACGAGTATGCCCCAGATAAGGAGGGAGGCCAGCGACAGTATGAAAAGACATAGCATCGAAAGTCAAATCTGACCCGAAACTGCTGTATAGCCACATTAGGAGGAAGGGCAACAGTCAAGGACCAGGTGATAAGGCTGAGGAAAGAAGGTGGAGAACTCACAAGAAACGATCAAGAGGTATGTGAGGAGCTCAACACGAGATTTAAGGAAGTATTTACAGTAGAGACAGGAAGGACTCTGGGGGGACAGACCCCGATGGGGACACCAACAAGGAATACACCAACAAGTGTTGGAGACATACATACCAGATGAGGAGGAGGTGAAGAAACTGCTAAGGGACATCGATACCTCAAAGGCAATGGGGACCCGGGCAACATCTCTCCATGGGTCCTTAGAGAGGGAGGGAGATATGTTGTGCGTACCACTTACCACAATCTTCAAAAACTCCTGGAAAAATGGGCAAAATACCTGAGGTATGGGAAGCGGCAAATGTAGTTCCCATTTTCAAAAAAGGAGACAGAAAAGAGGCACTAAAAATATAGACCTGTGTCATTGACGTGTATAGTATGCAAAATTTTTGGAGAAGATTATCAGGAAAGGGGAGTTTGGGGGAGCACCTGGAACGGAACAGGAGTATAAAAGCCAACCAGCCGGATTCACGGAAGGCAAATTTTCCCGTGTCACAAACCTTCTGGAGTTTTATGATAAAATAACAGAAGTAAAACAAGAGAGAGAGGGGTGGGTTGATTGCATCTTCTTGGGGCTGCAAGAAGGCTTTTGACACAGTTCCTCACAAGAGATTAGTGCAGAAGCTAGAGCATCAGGGCATATAACAGGAAGGGCACTGCAATGGATAGAGAATACCCGACAGGGAGGCAACAACGAGTCATGGTACGTAATGATGTTCACAGTGGGCACCTGTGACGAGCGGGGTCCCACAGGGGTCGGTCCCAGGCCATTGTATTTTTGGTATTTGTGAACGACATGACGGAAGGGTTAGATCAGAAGTGTCCTGTTTGCAGATGATGTGAAGTTAATGAGGAGAATTAAATCTGATGAGGACCAGGCGGACTTCAAAGAGACCTGGACAGACTGGACACCTGGTCCCGCAAATGGCTTCTCGAATTTAATCTGCCAAATGCAAGTCATGAAGATAGGGGAAGGGCACAGAAGACCACAGACAGAGTATAGGCTAGGTGGCCAAAGACTGCAAACCTCACTCAAGGAGAAAGATCTTGGGGTGAGTATAACACCGGCATGTTCCGGAAGCCCAAAATCAATCAGATAACTGCTGCAGATATGGGCGCCTGGCAAACCCGAGAAACAGCATTCCGACACCTTAGTAAGGAATCATTCACAGGGCACTGTACACTGTGTATGTCAGGCCCATAAATGGAGTATGCGCACCTGTTTGGAACCGCACTTGATTAAAACACGTCAAGAAACTAGAGAAAGTACAAAGGTTTGCAACAAGGTTAGTTCCAGAGCTAAGGGGAATGTCTATGAAGAAAGATTAAGGGAAATCGGCCTGACGACATGGAGGACAGGAGGGTCAGGGGAGACATGATAACGGGCATATAAAATACTGCGTGGAATAGACAAGGTGGACAAGGACAGGATGTTCCAGGGAGGGGACACAGAAACAAGAGGCCAATTGGAAGTTGAAGACACAAATGAGTCAGAGAGATAGTAGGAAGTATTTCTTCAGTCATAGAGTTGTAAGGCAGTGGAATAGCCTAGAAAATGACGTAGTGGAGGCAGGAAAACCTACACAGTTTTAAGACGAGGTTTGATAAAGCTCATGGAGCGGGGAGAGAGAGGGTCTAGTAGCAACCGGTGAAGAGGCGGGGCCAGGAGCTAGGACTCGACCCCTGCAACCACAAATAGGTGAGTACAAATAGGTGAGTACACACACACACACAGTAACAAGGGGACACAGTTGGAAGTTGAAGACACAGATGAATCACAGGGATGTTAGGAAGTATTTCTTCAGCCACAGAGTAGTCAGGAAGTGGAATAGTTTGGAAAGCGATGTAGTGGACGCAGGCTCCATACATAGCTTTAAGCAGAGGTATGATAAAGCTCACGGCTCAGGGAGAGTGACCTAGTAGCGATCAGTGAAGAGGCGGGGGCCCGGAGCTCGGACTCGACCCCTGCATCCTCAAAATAGGTGAGTACAACTAGGTGAGTACACACACACCCCACACACACACACACACACACACACACACACACACACACAACACACACACACACACAAAACACACAACACACACACACACACCCCACACACACACACACACCACCACCACCCAAACACACACACACACACACACACACCCCACACACACACAAACACACACACACAAACACACACACAACACACACACACACACACACACACACACACACACACAACACACACACAACAACAAAAACACACAACACCACACAACAAAACACACACAACACACAACACACCCCACACACACACACACACACACACCACACACAACACACACACACACACAAACACAACAAAACACAACCACACCCCACACACACACACACCACACACACACACACACCACACACACACACACACAACATCTGAAAAAAACACATAAACTAAGAAACCAGAAAGCCTCACTGAACCGTCGTACGTTGAAGGTCAGAAAAACATAGCCACGTACAGCACTGTAAGGTGAATCGCTTTTAGAGAGATAAATCCACTTCACAACCCGGATTAACGATCAGGCATCGATGGGGTATTTGCAATACACAAATAACTCGCACTTAAGAGAGAGGTTTATTACGACGTACCGGTCCGACTCTGACCATTTATAAGTCGCACTGAGACACGAAGGTGAAGGAGCCATTATATATAGGAGAGGAGGACAGGGAAGGGATAAGGAGAGGACGAAAGAAGGAAGTGAAGTAGTTATGATGTTGGTAGTGGAAGGAGTAGTAGAAGTAGCGGTAAAAGCAGCAGTGGTAGTAATAAATAGGGAGAGTAGTGGTTGAGGTAAACTGACATACTAGTGTATAGAAAGTCACTTGTTATGCTGAGCATATCCCGCAAATTAGGTCAGTTTTGTCCCAGGATGTGACCCACACCAGTCCACTAACACCCAGGATGTGACCCACACCAGTCCACTAACACCCAGGATGCGACCCACACCAGTCCACTAACACCCAGGATGTGACCCACACCAGTCCACTAACACCCAGGATGTGACCCACACCAGTCCACTAACACCTAGGATGTGACCCACACCAGTCCACTAACACCCAGGATGTGACCCACACCAGTCCACTAACACCCAGGATGTGACCCCCACCAGTCCACTAACACCCAGGATGTGACCCACACCAGTCCACTAACACCCAGGATGTGACCCACATCAGTCCACTAACACCCAGGATGTAACACACACCAGTCCACTAACACCCAGGATGTGACCCACACCAGTCCACTAACACCCAGGATGCGACCCACACCAGTCCACTAACACCCAGGATGTGACCCACACCAGTCCACTAACACCCAGGATGTGACCCACACCAGTCCACTAACACCCAGGATGTGACCCACACCAGTCCACTAACACCCAGGATGCGACCACACAGTCCACTAACTCCCAGGATGTGACCCACACCAGTCCACTAACACCCAGGATGTGACCCACACCAGTCCACTAACACCCAGGATGTGACCCACTCCAGTCCACTAACACCCAGGATGTGACCCACACCAGTCCACTAACACCCAGGATGTGACCCACACCAGTCCACTAACACCCAGGATGTGACCCACACCAGTCCACTAACACCCAGGATGTGACCCACACCAGTCCACTAACACCCAGGATGTGACCCACACCAGTCCACTAACACCCAGGATGTGACCCACTCCAGTCCACTAACACCCAGGATGTGACCCACACCAGTCCACTAACACCCAGGATGTGACCCACACCAGTCCACTAACACCCAGGATGTGACCCACACCAGTCCACTAACACCCAGGATGTGACCCACACCAGTCCACTAACACCCAGGATGCGACCCACACCTGTCCACTAACACTCAAGTACCCATTTTATACTGGGGCAGCAGATATCTAATGGAAGCACGTCCTAATATTTTCCAGCCGTACCGGGGCATCAATCCAGGGCCTCATTCTCTGAGACGATGCGCTAGCGATCGAGCTACGGGACCTCTTGTGCAACATCTAGGTATTTTTATCTGTAGATGTTTTGCCAACCAGTGGTTCTTATAAATACAAATCAATGTCATGATATGGAGACTGAAGAACTGTATTCAAAAGACGAGGTAATCCGTCCCTCAGCCTTGGAGTTGAAGCTGAGCACTGTCATCACCATCTCCAAGGCTGATGGACTGCTTAGGTCTCTGGTATATCTGGAGTTTCTGGAGTTTATCTGGAGAGAGTTCCGGGGGTCAACGCCCCCGCGGCCCGGTCTGTGACCAGGCCTCCTTAGGTCAGTCGACTAACACCCAGGTACCCATTTTACTGATGGGGAACATAGACAACAGGTGGAAAGAAACACGTCCAATGTTTCTACTCTGGCTGGGAATCGAACCCAGGCCCTCACCGTGTGAAGCGAGAGCGTTAACCACCAGGCCACCAGAGCCCCTATAGTTCTATAATCTTCACGTTATGTCATTGAATTGTACTGATGAAGTCACTGGATGTCGATTTGGTTGATGGGCCGCAGAAAACAATGTGAAGCTCAATGACGAGAAATTTCAACTACTCATATATGGAAAACTTGAGGAAATTAAAACTTAAGGTAGTGATAATGTCAGAGGATCTCACCTTCAAAGACTATAACAATGTATCTACCTCATCTGCTAGAAAAGTGATAGGATGGATAATGAGAATCATCAAAACTAGGGAAGCCAAGCCCATTATGATTCTTTTCAAATCGCTTGTTCTCTCTAGGTTGGAATACTGCTGTACACTAGCTTCTCCCTTCAAGGCAGTCGAAATTGCTGACTGGAAAATGTACAGAGAACTTTCACGGCACACACAAGTACGATAAAGCAACCTATATTACTGGGAACGGTTGAAGTCCTTTGGATTGTATTCCCTGGAACGCAGACGAGAAAGATACATGATAATATACACTTGGAAAATCCTAGAGAGATTAGTACCAAGCCTACACACGAAAATCACTCTTGGAGTCTTTCAGTGTCTTCGATGGAGGACACTGCCATGCCAATTCGAGGGTCATCCGCAAAGGAAGACACAGAGCTATGGCTTACATCTCTATGTCAGAGTTGACGATGAAGAACAGGATAGGAGTACTGTGCCTTGTGGAACAGAGCTTTTCACTGTAACCACCTCACATTTTATTTTGTTTACTATTACTGTTTGTGTTCTATTTGTTAGGAACTTATAGATCCATCCACCAACTTTTCCTGGTATTCCTTTGACAAGTGCGACTATTACCTCATAGTCGCACTTGTCAAAGGCTCTCGCATTTTGTTTATCCTCTAAAGCATCCAAGACCTTGTCATAGTGGTCCAGTATCTGGGACAGGCAGGAGCGACCCGTGTTGCCCTGGATTGTGTAATTGATGGATATCTAGGCGATTGGCGATCTTGCATTTTAGAACCCTTTCAAAGATTGTTATGATATGGGATGTTAGTGTTATCGGTCTGTAGTTCTCTGCAATTGTTTTACTGCCACCTCTGTAAAGTGGGGCTATATCTGTTGTTTTTAGTGTGTGTGGGATGACCCTTGTGTCCATGCTCCCTCTCCATAGAATGCTGAATGCATGTGACAGGGGCTTCTTGCAGTTCTTAATGAAAACGGAGTTCCACGAGTCCATTCCTGGGGGAGAGTGTATGGCCATGTCATTAACTGCCTCTTCGAAGACTTGTAGTGTTAGGATAACATCAAAGATTTTTGAAATAATCAAATTTTGAGTCTCGGTCATAAAAAAATAATTTAGATTGTCAACCTTGAGCCTGGTTAATGGCTCGCTGAACACTGAGTCATATAGGGACTTTAGTATCATTAATTTCTTTTCTGTCATCTGTGCAGGTTCCGTCTCGTCTAAGATGAGGCCTAATATTGGATGCTGTTATCGTATTAGATTTGGCATAAGGGAAGAACTATTTTGGGTTTCTTTCAGTTTCATTTATGGCTTTTAAGTTCTTCCTGAGATTTTTGTTTCCTGTAAGATTCCTTAAGTTTTAGTTCGATATTAACTATTTCTCTGACCAGTGTCTCCCTTTGTATTTAAGATGTACTGGCCCCTTTCAGCAGCTCTGTGATTCTTCACTTTCGCCCATAAAGAGAGCATCTCTCTCTTTCTAGTTTACATCTTCCATTTTGTTTTTCTTAATGGAATGTGCCTTGAGTAGACCTCAAGTGACAAAGAATTATTTTTCGTAGAAAAGGTTCGGGTCCATATTGTGTAGGATATCTTCCCAGCTTGTTTCATTTAAGACATGGTTCACTTGTTCCAAGTGTATGTTATTGTTATTGAAGTTGAATTTTGTGAAGGCACCTTCATAAATGTTCACATTTTGCTGGTCAGGAGCCATGTGTAAACATGTCTGTACCTTTAATATGTTGTGATCTGAATGTATTGTTTTTGATACAGTTATATTACATATCAGATCGTCGTTGTTAGTGGAAATGAGGTCCAGTATATTTACTAGTCTTGTTGGGTCTATTATTTGCTGGTTTAAAGTGAATTTGGTGCAGAGATTTAATAGCTCATGTGTGTGTGAATTTTCATCTGAGCTGTCTCCTGAAGTGATCTCTGCTAAATATTGTTTGCTACACAACTCCATTTTAGGTATCTCAAGTTGAAATCTCCCAGTAGCACGATGTTTAGGGCAGGAGATGGGATATTTTCCAGACAGTGGTCAATTTTCACAAGCTGCTCCTGGAACTGCTGGGAAGTTGCATCTGGAGGCTTGTATACAACCACAATGACATGGTTTGGTTTTTGATCTTTACTGCCAAAACTTCAGCTACATCATTTGAGGTGTTTAGTGGTTCTAACAAAATGAACGACTCTTTACATTTCAACCCCTCTTTGTTGCATATTTTGTCTGTTGCATGTGAATAGGTTATAATTGGGATCCATATTTTGTTGTCAAAATATTCCTTTATGTGGATCTCTGTGAATGCTGCAAACATTGCATTTGACTCCATGAGCAGTCCCTTGATGTTCGGAATTTTGTTGTTTGTTGATGGCTTTAGACCTTGTGTGTTTGCAAAGATAAATGTTATATTGATTGAATTTAAGGGGGCTTTGTTTGCTGGCATTAATGTCTGTTGTTCTGGTGTGGAGGCCAATGGCTGAGGTGCTTTTAGCTGGTTTAGGATTCCTGTTATTTCTTGCCAGTCTTTTTTCCTTCCTGACTCTAAAACATCTCCTTCTCTGGAGGGTTTTGGCTTCTCTTTTTTGTTTCTCATTGGGTGATCTATAAATTGTCCCATTTACATGGTGTGCCTGACAGTATATGTTGTAGCAGTATATGTTGTGACAGATTTTGGAGTGAAATAAGTTACAGGAAGGGCAGTTGCACTCTACTGTTGTCATGTGGGTGTGGCATTTTTTTGGGATAGTCAAAAGTGCATGTCCTACCTGTTTTTCCAGATATGCCATGCCTGCAGATACCCAAGGCATAGAATTTGCATAGATTGGAGTCTTGTTTGCCAGGACTTTTTTGTGGCTGTGTTCCCTACTGGTACATTTTTTTCTGTTTCCCTACTACCTACAGCTCCTGTATGGACATCAGTGCTTCCACCAGCTTTTACTTACAATGTGTCAACACTATTTCCCGAGGCATCATCCCCTTTTTCTTTCATCTCCAGCAGTATTGCTACTTTGTATCTCTGGAAATTGTAAAGCATTGTCTTGACCTGTTTCATCACCAAGGCCATTATCTCCATTTGCTGTACTGTGATCCAGGACAACACCATTCCCATTGGGTGCACCATCCTCGAGAACAACACCAGCACCTTCCAGTGCACTGCTCTCCAGGTCAGCCCCATTTGACCCACCCATTTTGTTTTCCAAGCTGATATACGAGGCTGTCGTGTTTTCTAAGAAGGGAATTTTATTGGTGCTCTTAGTTTTATAATTTGGATGCAATTTTTTACCACAAGTGTATCACGCTTGGGCAGACCCAAAGATATTCTCCTGATTTTATGTCGTTAGTAGTTTCTAGTCTAAAGTTCCTGCATGACCCATGGGACCATTTACCATAGAGATTGCATGCAATCCAAGCATAACTTCGTCTGTTATTCATCCTGCAGACTACAAAAATTTTCATGATGGTTGTCAGTTACAACTGATACAATTGGCAACACTCCTAGCTAGTTTAAACAACCACTGACACTCCTAGCTAGTTTAAACAACCACTGACACTCCTAGCTAGTTTAAACAACCACTGACACTCCTAGCTAGTTTAAACAACCACTGACACTCCTAGCTAGTTTAAACAACCACTGACACTCCTAGCTAGTTTAAACAATCACTGACACTCCTAGCTAGTTTAAACAACCACTGACACTCCTAGCTAGTTTAAACAACCACTGACACTCCTAGCTAGTTTAAACAACCACTGACACTCCTAGCTAGTTTAAACAACCACTAACACTCCTAGCTAGTTTAAACAACCACTGACACTCCTAGCTAGTTTAAACAACCACTGACACTCCTAGCTAGTTTAAACAACCACTGACACTCCTAGCTAGTTTAAACAACCACTGACACTCCTAGCTAGTTTAAACAACCACTGACACTCCTAGCTAGTTTAAACAACCACTGACACTCCTAGCTAGTTTAAACAACCATTGAACAGTTCTGGGTAGGCTAGTTAGGATAAATTTTCTATAGGAATTTTTGTTTTATATGTTGGTGTATATACTGTTGTTTGTTATATATGGATTTTATGTATTATAGTTTCAGTTCCATACAAAAATTTTTCCTCCTGGTACACTTGAACAGTTCTCCATTAATGCAATGAACACTTCCCTGCCTTAATCTAAATTTTGCCCATATATATGCTTCAATGTAAACACTTGATCTACACATCCTCTACCCACTCTGAAGCCTCCTTGCTCACCTGCAATCCTGCTCTCTGTCTTACTTCTAATTCTTTCAATAATAACCCTACTGTACACTTTACCTGGTATACTCAGTAAACTTATTCCCTGATAATTTTTACAATCTCTTATGTCCCCTTTCCCTTTATATAGAGGAACTATACACGCTCTCTGCCAATCCCTAGGTACCTTCCCCTCTTTCATACATTTATTAAACAAAAATACCAACCACTCCAACACTGTATCTCTCCCCCCCCCCCCGTTTTTAACATTTCTGGCATGATCCCATCAGTTCCAGCTGCTTTACCCCCTTTCATTCTACGTAATGCCTCACGCACCTGCCCCACACTCACATCCTGTTCTTCTTCACTCCTAAAAGATGTTATACCTCCCTGGCCAGTGCATGAAATTACTGCCCCTCTCTCTTCATCAATATTCAAAAGTTCCTCAAAATATTCCCTGGTGGCCTGGTGGTTAACGCTCTCGCTTCACACGGTGAGGGCCTGGGTTCGATTCCCAGCCAGAGTAGAAACATTGGACGTGTTTCTTTCCACCTGTTGTCTATGTTCCCCATCAGTAAAATGGGTACCTGGGTGTTAGTCGACTGGTGTGGGTCGCATCCTGGGACACTGACCTAAGGAGGCCTGGTCACAGACCGGGCCGCGGGGGCGTTGACCCCCGGAACTCTCTCCAGGTAAACTCCAGGTAATCTATCTAATACCTCTAGCTCCCCACCAACTAACTCCCCTACTCTATTTTTAACTGACAAATCCATTCGTTCTAATGTAGTAAGTTGGTAGACAGCAACCACCCAGGGAGGTACTACCATCCTGTGGTAGTAGGTTGGTAGACAGCAACCACCCAGGGAGGTACTACCCGTCCTGTGGTAGTAGGTTGGTAGACAGCAACCACCCAGGGAGGTACTACCGTCCTGTGGTAGTAGGTTGGTAGACAGCAACCACCCAGGGAGGTACTACCATCCTGTGGTAGTAGGTTGGTAGACAGCAACCACCCAGGGAGGTACTACCATCCTGTGGTAGTAGGTTGGTAGACAGCAACCACCCAGGGAGGTACTACCGTCCTGTGGTAGTAGGTTGGTAGACAGCAACCACCCAGGGGTACTACCGTCCTGTGGTAGTAGGTTGGTAGACAGCAACCACCCAGGGAGGTACTACCGTCCTGTGGTAGTAGGTTGGTAAAACAACAACCACCCAGGGAGGTACTACCGTCCTGTGGTAGTAGGTTGGTAGACAGCAACCACCCAGGGAGGTACTACCATCCTGTGGTAGTAGGTTGGTAGACAACAACCACCCAGGAGGTACTACCGTCCTGTGGTAGTAGGTTGGTAGACACAACCACCCAGGGAGGTACTACCGTCCTGTGGTAGTAGGTTGGTAGACAGCAACCACCCAGGGAGGTACTACCGTCCTGTGGTAGTAGGTTTGGTAGACAGCAACCACCCAGGGAGGTACTACCGTCCTGTGGTAGTAGGTTGGGTAGACAGCAACCACCCAGGAGGTACTACCGTCCTGTGGTAGTAGGTTGGTAGACAGCAACCACCCAGGAGGTACTACCGTCCTGTGGTAGTAGGTTGGTAGACAGCAACCACCCAGGGAGGTACTACCGTCCTGTGGTAGTAGGTTGGTAGACAGCAACCACCCAGGGAGGTACTACCATCCTGTGGTAGTAGGTTGGTAGACAACAACCACCCAGGGAGGTACTACCGTCCTGTGGTAGTAGGTTGGTAGACAGCAACCACCCAGGGAGGTACTACCGTCCTGTGGTAGTAGGTTGGTAACAGCAACCACCCAGGGAGGTACTACCGTCCTGTGGTAGTAGGTTGGTAGACAACAACCACCCAGGGAGGTACTACCGTCCTGTGGTAGTAGGTTGGTAGACAGCAACCACCCAGGGAGGTACTACCGTCCTGTGGTAGTAGGTTGGTAGACAGCAACCACCCAGGGAGGTACTACCGTCCTGTGGTAGTAGGTTGGTAGACAGCAACCACCCAGGGAGGTACTACCGTCCTGTGGTAGTGGGTTTTGGTAGACAGCAACCACCCAGGAGGTACTACCGTCCTGTGGTAGTAGTTGGTAGACAACAACCACCCAGGGAGGTACTACCGTCCTGTGGTAGTAGGTTGGTAGACAACAACCACCCAGGGAGGTACTACCATCCTGTGGTAGTAGGTTGGTAAACAACAACCACCCAGGGAGGTACTACCGTCCTGTGGTAGTAGGTTTTGTAGACAGCAACCACCCAGGGAGGTACAAACCGTCCTGTGGTAGTAGTTGGTAGACAGCAACCACCCAGGGAGGTACTACCGTCCTGTGGTAGTAGGTTGGTAGACAGCAACCACCCAGGGAGGTACTACCGTCCTGTAGTAGTTGGTAGACAGCAACCACCCAGGGAGGTACTACCGTCCTGTGGTAGTAGGTTGGTAGACAGCAACCACCCAGGGAGGTACTACCGTCCTGTGGTAGTAGGTTGGTAGACAGCAACCACCCAGGAGGTACTACCGTCCTGTGGTAGTAGGTTGGTAGACAACAACCACCCAGGGAGGTACTACCGTCCTGTGGTAGTAGGTTGGTAGACAGCAACCACCCAGGGAGGTACTACCGTCCTGCCAAGTGATTGTAAAACAAAAACCTGTAATTGTTTTACATGATGGTAGGATTGCTGGTGTCTTTTGTCTGTCTCATAAACATGCGAGATTTCAGGCACGTTTTGCTACTTCTACTTACACTTAGGTCACACTACACATACATGTACAAGCATATATATACACACCCATCTGGGTTTTCTTCTATTTTCTTACTAGTTCTTGTTCTTGTTTATTTCCTGTTATCTCCATGGGGAAGTGGAACAGAATTCTTCCTCCGTAAGTCATGCGTGTTGTAAGAGACGAATAAAATGCCGGGAGCAAGGGGCAAGTAACCTCTTCTCTTGTATAAATTACTAAATTTAAAAAGAGAAACTTTTGTTTTCCTTTTTGGGTCACCCTGCCTTGGTGGGATACTGCCATTTTGTTGAAAAAAAAAAAACATTCATTCCCTAGGCTTACTTAACCTGTTTATCTCAATCTTTTTCCTTATTTCCAGTAAAATTTGTTGACAGTGCCTCACCCAATCAATCATTTCCTCTCTTTTTGCTCTCTCTCACCACTCTCTTCACCTTTCTTTTACTCTCCATATACTCTACTCTTCTTATAACAATTCTGCTTTGTAAAAACCTCTCATAAGCTACCTTTTTATCGTTTATAACAACCTTTTACTTCTTCATTCCACCAATCACTCCTCTTTCCTCCTGCACCTACCCTAATATAACCACAAATTTCTGACACATATTCTAACACATCATTTTTTAATCTATCCCGCCCCTCTTCAACCTTCCGATCTGTAATGGATCAAATCATCTCAACAGTGTGATAAATATCCACTGTAAAATTTCTTGACTGTCCTTATTATGCATTTCTTGTCTGTGTCTTTACCTAATGTTTAATTGAGAAAATATTATTATTATTATTTTTGTTATTATTATTATTATTATTATTATTATTGAAGCATCTGTAAATGATTAGAAAATATCCCTGTTACTGTAAAAGCTGAAAATTAACTAGAGAAATGTATTGGAAGTGTGGCCATTCTCAGCTAAGGTATCCACCATTGCTCTGCTTTCATTATATTTTTGTCTTGGTCTATGGTTATTTAGTTGAGGGTTGTATATCACTGCTATTACCACCTTGGAACTCTTAGCCGTCAGTGTTGCTCCACCTTTTTTCACTCGGTCTTTCCTCATAATCTGATATCCATTCAAGAATATTGCATCTGTTATCTCTGTGAACTTTGTTTCTGTGAGTGCTATAGTATCTGAGGATGCCTGTATTATTCGTTTGTGATTTCATTCATCATTCTCATTTGTTTTACCATTTGCATTAGTATACGATGTTTTTAGCTCCTTTTTTGTTACTGTGTACTAGTTCACGGGTTCCTGAATTCCAGGTCCTTGTCCATGGGTCTGGGGAAGGGAAGGGTTGGTGTAAATTAGAGGTGAAGACTGAGACACTTGTACAAGATGTGGGAATCTTTATTGAGGAAATGTTTCGCTACACTGTGGCTTCATCAGTCCATTACCAAGAAGAACGGTAGAAAAGAGAAGGAGTTTGAGGTAATCAGTCCCTCGGCCTGGAACAGATGTGTTCATTCCATCAATCTTCTTTGTATAGGACTGATGAAGCCACTGGCTGGCGAAACGTTTCCTCACTAAAGATTCCCGAAAGTTGAATAAATTCTAAATTATTCATCACAGGCTGGGGGTAAGTGTTGGTTTTTAGGGTTGGAAGGAGTCAGGATCCTGGATGTGGATGGGGATGAATGAGGATGGTGGGGTGTGGGAGTGAGAGACAGTTGTGGGGAAGGTACTTTCACTGAGGTGGGGACTCTGGGTGTGGGAAGGGTGATGTGATGTGGTTTGTGCGAGGGATTATTATTATAATCAAGGGGGAAGCGCTAAACCCGGAAGATTATACAGCGCCTGGGGGGGGATGTGGAAGGCATTCAGGCTTAATTCGGAGAACTGGAGCACAGATCCAATTCCCTAAATCAAGAGCCCCTCACCAACATCAAGGAACCTTCCTTGAGGGGTTGTGTGAGGGAACAATCGGGAAGTGAATTGTTCCCATACTTTTTCCTTTATAAAAATTAAACTGAAAAATAAATAACAGGAAAATAATCAAATTGGGGTATGGATAATAATCTTAAAATACATGTCTTTATTAGAGATAAAATTTAAATAAAAATATAACATATTAACGCTGAGGCAATTATGAAAAACTTAGTAAATAAGTCAGTGTGACCATTGGTAACGATGGTTACGAATTTAGAAAGAAGTCGGAAGTCTCTGTAAAGACTTGGTACGTCAGAGTTGTCGTAGGCCAAGATTGTCGTCGCCCAGAGAAGAGTATCACGAGTACGACAAATAGTTACGGCGGCCAGGCAGTGTTGGTGTCAGGGTCTGACGTGACACAGTATAGTCACCAACTATACGACAGCTAGAGTCGCTAAAGTATCATGTGATTGGTTAATCAAGAATCTGTGAGCATTTATTATTATAATTATAATTATGGGTGAGCACTAAACCCGTAGATTATACAGTGCAGTGGGGGGATGAAGGTATTCAGGCCCATATCAGGGAACTGAAGCACAATCCAATTCCTAGAATCAAGAGCCCTCACCACCGTCAAGGAACCTTCCCTTGAGGGCATCATGTTGACTATGCCTCCACTGACGCTCGACCTGGCCCCTAGTCGACCCCCTGCACAGTCTAACGGACTGAGAGAGACAAACCCAGGTGGTGGCAGAGACACAGGCTATGACAAAGACTGAAATAGCAGGCAAGTTAACCTCAAGTCGATAAAATAAAGTAATCCAGAGATTTCTTACCCCTTGGGACAGTCAGAGTAAATGTGCCGACTGACTAACCTGCTCACTAGTCAACAATATTAGTTCCTCCCGAGAGCTAGTGGGGCGCTGAGCATAAACAACCCCCCAAGTAACGATGCAGCCACCGTCGTCTCCTAATACTCACTGAGGTAGGAAAGAAATATATACCAACTCTGAACTTATTCCTCGCATTGTGTTATGTGTTTTGTGAGAGTGACTAGTTTGAGTGGGGTCCTTGTGTTGTGTGCCTGGCATGTCCTCGTGAGTCCTGTCTCTCCCTCTGGCGTCTGTTCTGTTCCTCTTCCGCTCCGTTCAAGGTTCCATACTCCATCGTAGTACAATCAGGCTCATACACGAGGTCCGAGATCGGATCCCCCGGTACGTGGGAAACGTTAGGTGTGTTCCATAGACACCTGGTCCTTTCAACCCATCAGTAAAAGGATACTATAGTGGACTGGTGTGGGTCGCATCCTGGGTGTTAGTGGACTGGTGTGTCCATCTGTGCAGTGGCTGTGGTCGCATCCTGGGTGTTAGTGGACTGGTGTGGGTCACATCCTGGGTGTTAGTGGACTAGTGTGGGTCGCATCCTGGGTGTTAGTGGACTAGTGTGGGTCACATCCTGGGTGTTAGTGGACTGGTGTGGGTCACATCCTGGGACTAAACTGACATAATTTGCGGGAAATGCTCAGCATAACAAGCGGCTTTCTATATAGTAGTATGTCACTGATGTCAGCTATGATCTGTATACCTTGTACATGTACTTGTATACCTTGTACGTGTACTTGTATACCTTGTACATGTACTTGTATACCTTGTACATGTACTTGTGCACCTTGTACATGTACTTGTATACCTTGTACATGTACTTGCATACCTTGTACATGTACTTATATACCTTGTACATGTACTTGTACACCTTGTACATGTACTTGTATACCTTGTACATGTACTTGTATACCTTTTACATGTACTTGTATACCTTGTACATGCACTTGTATACCTTGTACATGTACTTGTATACCTTGTACATGTACTTGTATACCTTGTACATGTACTTGTATACCTTGTACATGTACTTGTATACCTTGTACATGTACTTGTATACCTTGTACATGTACTTGTATACCTTGTACATGTACTTGTATACCTTCTACATGTACTTGTATACCTTGTACATGTACTTGTATACCTTGTACATGTACTTGTATACCTTGTATATGTACTTGTATACCTTGTACATGTACTTGTGTACCTTGTACATGTACTTGTATACCTTGTACATGTACTTGTTTACCTTGTACATGTACTTGTATACCTTGTACATGTACTTGTATACCTTGTACATGTACTTGTATACCTTGTACATGTACTTGTATACCTTGTACATGTAATTGTATACCTTGTACATGTACTTGTATACCTTGTACATGTACTTGTATACCTTGTACATGTACTTGTATACCTTGTACATGTACTTGTATACCTTGTACGTGTACTTGTATACCTTGTACATGTAATTGTATACCTTGTACATGTACTTGTATACCTTGTACATGTACTGGGAGAAATAAAGATTATTATTATTATTATTATTATTATTATTATTATTATTATTATTATTATTAAGGTACATTGGGTGGTAATTTTCTCTCTATCTTAACCGTTGCATGATCCTGTCTCATGTCATTACTCTTGTGACGGTCAATTTGACAGGACGTATTTTACCACTTAAGTTCTATCAAAGTCTCTGAAAAAATGTCACCCGGGTCACTTGAGCCTCTGCATGTGTTAGGCTGATGATAGTTTGAATATCCTGTGCTATGACTTCCTGATATCAACAAACTCGTTATTATTTATATTTCATGATCACTCCCATTCCAGATTGTTCACTGAATTAAAACAATAACTGTCAAACCATACCATGGGTGGGGTTAGAACCCGCGATCAGAAAGTCTCGAAACTAACCTTCCTATGGTGTATAATTATACTTAGTTATAGTTAGATGAATCTTATTGTAGCAGCTGACCCAGTGGCTAAAGCGTCGGTCTGGAGTTATATGACTCTCTAACCGCGGGTTCTAACCCCACCCGGGGTATGGCTTGTTTGCAATCGTGTCATTACGATTTCGTGAGTCGTGTTGAATAACTATCAAGTTATTTACTCTTTAATGACCGGATAACTCAACTTATTTCCTGATTTTGTGCGGTCACAACCTTGACATTTTGATGTGCGTGCGCGCACGCATGTTCATGATTCATCTTCTAGATCAAAATCATCCTTTCCTGCCCATCAAAGAAACAGCCTAGTAATAGGCTTGGCTGAACCAATTTGCACAAACCGGTTAGATATGAAAGATGAGGCTCCATACATCCTCTTCCCTCATATATGCTGAAGTCTACTTCCTACATAGGCAATGGTCGTGCTAGTCATTAATGGTCGTGCTAGTCATTAATGGTCGTGCTAGTCATTAATGGTCGTGCTAGTCATTAATGGTCGTGCTAGTCATTAATGGTCGTGCTAGTCATTAATGGTCGTGCTAGTCAATAATGGTTGTGCTAGTCATTAATGGTCGTGCTAGTCATTAATGGTCGTGCTAGTCATTAATGGTCGTGCTAGTCATTAATGGTCGTGCTAGTCATTAATGGTCGTGCTAGTCATTAATGGTCGTGCTAGTCATTAATGGTCGTGCTAGTCATTAATAGTCGTGCTAGTCATTAATGGTCGTGCTAGTCATTAATGGTCGTGCTAGTCATTAATGGTCATGCTAGTCATTAATGGTCGTGCTAGTCATTAATGGTCGTGCTAGTCATTAATGGTCGTGCTAGTCATTAATAGTCGTGCTAGTCATTAATGGTCGTGCTAGTCATTAATGGTCGTGCTAGTCATTAATGGTCGTGCTAGTCATTAATGGTCGTGCTAGTCATTAATAGTCGTGCTAGTCATTAATAGTCGTGCTAATGTCAGTGGTCCTCGTGTTAAAAAAGTAATTCTTGTAGAGAAGTGGCAGCATCTTCAATCCTCCACCTTAATAAACGATTATTTTAGTTTAGTTTATTCACTAGTTTATCAGTACTCAGTGGTCAGTCAGTACTCAGTGGTCAGTCGTCACGTGAGGTCACAGACCCTGAGCTGCTTTGGGGATTAGTGTGGACGGTTACAAAGCATGGCTTGCTCCTGCAGTGTTTTAAAAATTGAGGTTGGAGAGTTGAAGGAGGAGGTCTTGCTTCTCCAGGAGGAGATTAGGAGGCTGAAGGTCCACCTCAATGGGTCTGGGAGAGAGTGTGAGGTGGCTGGAGTTGTGGGGAATGAGGCTTCTAGCAGTGAGGTGCAGTCTGTCTCTCGCTGTGAGGAGGCTGTAGCTGGGGAGGTAGCAACGGCTACCAGCAGTGAGGTGCAGTCCAGCACCTGCTACAAGTGGCGAGTGGTTCACAGTAATGGAAGGCGCATCAGAGTAAGGAAAGTTAAGAGTGAAGATCTGAAGTAGGAAATCGCTTCTCTGTTCTTCAGGATGAATGTACTTCAGTGGCCAGTGAAGGTAAGGGTACTACTGCCCCTGCTAATGGAGGCAAGCGCATTCTTGTGGTTGGTGACTCTCAGGTAAGATATATTGACCGTGCTTTTTGTAATAGGAATAAGAAGATGAGAGATAGAGTGTGCTTCCCTGGAGCTGGTGTTGGGACATTGTCACAGGCTGGATAATATCACGTCAGGTAATGGGAACAAGCCCATTATCTGTCTCAGTGCTGGTGGAAATGATATTGGGAAGGGTAGGAGAGAAGAGCTGCTAGATAAGTACAGGTCAGCTATAGATTTCATTAAGTCTAATGGAGGGATCCCAATCATATGTAGTATCTTGCCTAGAAGGGGAGTAGGAAATGAATGGTTGTCTAGGGCAATTGGTGTAAATTGCTGCTAGACAGATACTGCAAGGAACTTGCAATCCCATTCATTGACAACTGGAACAACTTTTATGGCAAACATGATATGTATGCAAGGGATGGGGTACATCTCTCTGGGGCTGGGGTGTAGCACTTGCAGACTCGATTGAGAAGGCCATTGGTGAAATGCCTATGATTTTAAACTGAAGGAAGATAGAGGTATGGGTGTGTGTGGGAAACAAGCAGGTTGCAACACTTGGGTTGGAAACAGTAAATGTATAAAAGGCATTCAGCATGAAGTTATAAATAAAGACAATAGATCAGGTCAGCAAACAAAGGGGACAGCAGAGGGCAGCAAGGACTAGCTCCCTTAAGGTTTACTATACTAATAGCAGGAGTGTAAGAAATAAGATAGATGAGCTAAGATTAATTGCAAGTGCAGGAAACATAGATATTATTGCTATAACAGAGACCTGGCTTAATCTGAAAGATAGAGAGATGCCCTCTGAATGTCACATACAAGGCTATAAATTATTCCACACTGACAGGGTCAACAGGAAAGGTGGTGGAGTAGCGATGTATGTCAGAGACAATTTAAATTGTTGTGTTAGACAAGATATTAAATTAGAAGCGTCAGCCACTGAATCTGTTTGGTTACAGCTTCTCGAGGCCGAGAAAAACTAATTTTGGGTGTGATTACAGGGCCCCAAATCTTGATAGGGAGTGCAGTAAACTTCTATGGACGAAATTCGTAAGGCATCTACATACGAAAATGTTTGTGCTAATGGGAGATTTCAACTATAGACAGATTGACTGGAGCAATTTGACAGGAAATTTAGAGTCAGTGACTTTCTTGATACGATCCAGGATTGTTTTTTAAAACAGTTTGTGACAGAGCCAACTAGGGAAATAACCTCCTTGACTTGGTTCTTGCCAGTAGGGAAACACTAATTAATAATCTTGAGGTTAATGATGAGCTTGGGAAAGTGATCACAAATCACTCAGTTTTAATATATCATGGAATTCCCCAATAATGGCAATCAAGTCTCCGTCCCTAACTTTCGCTTGGCTGATTTCATAGGACTGAAAAATTACTTAGGTGGGCTGAACTGAATGACCTGACTAAGGGTCAGGTAGGTGGTGATGGTTGCCGATATGATGCTTTCCAGGGCATAGTTCTAGCTGCTCAGTCAAATTATGTTCCAAATAGGGAAATCAGATCAAACAAAAATGATCCTAAATGGATGAACAATAGATTAAAATATCTGATTGGTCAAAAGAGAGGCATATATAGGCAAATCAAAAGAGGAGAGGGGCAATTGAGAAATCGATATATTCAGTTAAAGAGAGAAATAAAAAAGGGAATTAGAAAAGCAAAAAGAGATTATGAGGTTAAAGTTGCAAGAGAATCGAAGACTAACCCAAAAGGATTCTTTCAGTATACAGAAGTAAGATCAGGGACAAGAATAGGCCCACTCAAAAGTTCCTCGGGTCAGCTCACTGACAGTGATAAGGAAATGTGTAGAATTTTTAACACATACTTCCTCTCAGTTTTTACACAGGAGGATACCAGCGATATTCCAGTAATGATAAATTATGTAGAACAGGACGATAATAAACTGTGCACTATTAGGGTCACAAGTGACATGGTCCTTAGGCAAATAGATAAATTAAAACCTAACAAATCCCCAGGCCCTGATGAACTGTATGCAAGGGTTCTAAAGGAATGTAAAGAGGAGCTTAGCACACCTTTGGCTAATCTTTTCAACATATCACTACAAACTGGCATGGTGCCAGATAAGTGGAAAATGGCAAATGTGATACCTATTTCAAAACAGGTGACAGGTCCATAGCTTCGAACTATAGACCAATAAGCCTAACCTCCATAGTGGGAAAATTTATGGAATCAATAATTGCCGAGGCAGTTCGTAGCCACCTTGAAAAGCATAAATTAATCAACGAATCTCAGCATGGTTTTACAAAGGGGCGTTCCTGCCTTACGAATTTATTAACTTTTTTCACTAAGGTATTTGAGGAGGTAGATCATGGTAATGAATATGATATTGTGTATATGGACTTCAGTAAGGCTTTTGACAGGGTCCCACATCAGAGACTATTGAGGAAAATTAAAGCACATGGAATAGGAGGAGAAATTTTTTCCTGGATAGAGGCATGGTTGACAAATAGGCAGCAGAGAGTTTGCATAAATGGGGAGAAATCAGAGTGGGAAGCGTCACGAGCGGTGTTCCACAGGGTCAGTGTTGGGCCCCCTGCTGTTCACAATCTACATAAACGACATAGATGAGGGCATAAAGAGCGACATCGGCAAGTTTGCCGATGACACCAAAATAGGCCGTCGAATTCATTCTGACGAGGACATTCGAGCACTCCAGGAAGATTGAATAGACTGATGCAGTGGTCGGAGAAGTGGCAGATGCAGTTTAATATAGACAAATGCAAAGTTCTAAATGTTGGACAGGACAATAACCATGCCACATATAAACTAAATAATGTGGATCTTAATATTACGGATTGCGAAAAAGATTTAGGAGTTCTGGTTAGCAGTAATCTGAAACCAAGACAACAGTGCATAAGTGTTCGCAATAAAGCTAATAGAATCCTTGGCTTCATATCAAGAAGCATAAAATAATAGGAGTCCTCAGGTTGTTCTTCAACTCTATACATCCTTGGTTAGGCCTCATTTAGATTATGCTGCACAGTTTTGGTCACCGTATTACAGAATGGATATAAATTCTCTGGAAAATGTACAAAGGAGGATGACAAAGTTGATCCCATGTATCAGAAACCTTCCCTATGAGGATAGACTAAGGGCCCTGAAACTGCACTCTCTAGAAAGACGTAGAATTAGGGGGGATATGATTGAGGTGTATAAATGGAAGACAGGAATAAATAAAGGGGATGTAAATAGTGTGCTGAAAATATCTAGCCTAGACAGGACTCGCAGCAATGGTTTTAAGTTGGAAAAATTCAGATTCAGGAAGGATATAGGAAAGTACTGGTTTGGTAATAGAGTTGTGGATGAGTGGAACAAACTCCCAAATACCGTTATAGAGGCCAGAACGTTGTGTAGCTTTAAAAATAGGTTGGATAAATACATGAGTAGATGTGGGTGGGTGTGAGTTAGACCTGATAGCTTGTGCTACCAGGTCGGTTGCCGTGTTCCTCCCTTAAGTCAATGTGACCTGACCTGACTAGGTTGGGTGCATTGGCTTAAGCCGGTAGGAGACTTGGACCTGCCTCGCATGGGCCAGTAGGCCTTCTGCAGTGTTCCTTCGTTCTTATGTTCTTATGTTCTTATAAATACGCTGGAAAACGTACAGAGAAGAATGACAAAGATGATCTCATTAGAAATCTTTTCTACGAGGGTAAACTGAGGCCCTGAATCTGCACTCACGAGACGTAGAATTAGGGAGAGATGTTGAGGTACATAAGTGATGTGAAAAACGACACTTATGTACAGTTAAGGACATTTATTAGGAAAAAACGTTTCGCCACACGTACCTTCTTCAGTCCTTTTACAGAGATAGTATAGAAGGAGTATGTATATGAAGTGGCAGGAGTCAGGTGATAAGGGATTCTCGAAGGACCGTTCCTGCCTAACTAATTTACTGACTTTCTTCAGTAAAGCTTTTGAGGCCGTTGATCATGATAAGCCGATATGTATTGTAGATTTTAGTAAAGTTTTTGACAAGGTACCACACAAAACAATGTTAAATTGGCAGCAGACCAACAGCAAGCAGAGAGAGTGCTTAATTAGGGTAAAATTTAAGTGGGGATCTGTGACAAGTGGCGTTCCACGGGGGTCAGTTTTAGGCCCATTATTGTTTATAATATACATTAATAGTCTTAACGAGGAAATAACAAGTGATATGAGCAAATTCGCTGATGACACGAAAATAGGCAGGATAATTAATTCAGAGGAAGATATCACTGAACTTCAGGAGGATTAACAGAAATTCATGTCGTGGTCGGAAAAGCGGCAGATGCAGTTCAGAAGATGAACCCAAATTCCTGAAGCTCGGAAATGTATACAACCCTAGTGTTTCTACACTAAATAATGTAGAACTTGACTATACAGAATGCGAAAAGGACTTGGGAGTTATGGTAAGCAGCGACCTGCAACCAAGATAGCAGTGCTGAAGCGTACAAATAAGGAAAATAGATTACTGGGATTTATACATAGTATACACAGTATACATAGTATACATAATATAAGAAACATGAGTCCAGGGGTTATACTACAGATCTACACATCATTAGTAAAGCCTCGCTTAGAGTATGCAGTTCAGTTCTGGTCTCCATACTACAAAATGGATTTAAATTCATCAGAGAACATTCAAAGAAGATGATAGAATTAATCCATTGCAAAGGAAATCTTCCATATGAAGAGATTGAAATCCTTTAATTTACATTTATTTGTAAGACTTAGAATGATGGGGAGATATGAGGTCCTCATACTCCCGCGAAAACGTGCGCTTTCTGCTCTTAGCTTACTGAGATTGTGATGATAGTTTCCATAGACTACGAGCAATTGTATCTTCAGTTAAGGCAGAGTTAATGGAAGCAAGAAAGATACAACGACCGTAAGGTATGTGCAAGGATTATCCTGGAACAACTTCGACGAGAAGAACCGCGCCAGTGACTGGATGCTGGTTGGAACAAAAGGAATGAAGATGAAGATAAAGAAGGTCCAGGAACTGCTGTGGAGACCAGCAATCCCTTCTCAGTGTTGAAAGATGAATGGGAATTGAGGGGCTTAAACATCCTGGAGAAGACCATCTCTGCAAAACCCATCGAGAACGTCACGACGAACACATCCAGTGAAGGTAAGAACATTGTTAAAGTTGGAGACAGTCAGGTTATGTTAATGGTAAAGGTTTTTTGTCTAAGAGATAAGAAGAGTAGGCAGAGGGAGTGTTTTGTTGAGGTAGAGATGCAGGATAGTCTTAGCCGTCTGGACATCATGGAAGGTAAGCGATGTTAGGGGAAGCGATGTTAAACGTAGGAGTGAGGATCTAATTCGAAAGGTATATGGAATAGGTAGGTTACTGAAAGCCGTGACGAGTTTTTACGAGGATAGTGAGGCTAAGGTTTGAGTATGTAGGGGAGAGGGAGATTATTTCCCAGTAAAAGTAGGCCTTAGACAAGGATGTGTGATGTCACTGTGGTTGTTCAATATATTTATAAATAGGGTTGTAAGAGAAGTGAATGCGAGGGTGTTGGCAAGACGTGTGGAGTTAAAAGATAAAGAATCTAACACTGTCGCTCTTTGCTGATGACACTGTGCTTTTGGGAGATTCTGAAGAGCAGTTGCAAAGGTTAGTTCATGAGTTTGGTAAGATACATAAAAGAATGAAATTTAAAGAAAATATAGAAAAGAGTAAGGTGACGATAATAACAAAACACTTAGGTAACGAAAGACTGAATATCAGATTGGAGGGAGAGAGTATGGAGGAGATGAATGTGTTCAGATATTTGGGAGTGGACGTGTCAGCAGATGGGTCTATGAAAGATGAGGTGAATCATAGAACTGACGAGGGGAAAAAGGTGAGTGAGTGGTGCACTGAGGAGTTTGTGGAGACAAAGAACTTTGTCCTTGGAAGCAAAGATGGAAATGTATGAGAGTATAGTTATACTAATGATCTTATATGGGTGTGAAGCATGGGTTGTCAGTGTTTCAACAAGGAGAAGGCTGGAGGCAGTGGAGATGTCATGTCTGAGGGCAATGTGTGATGTGAATATAATGCAGAGAATCCATAGTTTGGAAATTAGGAGGTGCGGGATTACCAAAACTATTATCCAAAGGGCTGAAGAGGGGTCGATGAGGTGGTTCAGACATGTAGAGAGGATGGAACGAAATAAAATGACTTTGAGAGTGTATAAATCTGTAGTGGAGGAAACACGTGGTAGGGGTCAGCCTAGGAAAGGTTGGAAGGAGGGGGTAAAGGAGTTTTTGTGAACGAGGGGCTTGAACTTCTAGGAAGCACGTGTGACCGTGTTAGGAGCTCTTTAGGATTTTACTTGCTGTTGGAGTGTGAGCAAGGTAGCGCTTATGAAGGGATTGAGGGAAACTGGCAAGCCAGACTTGAGTCCTGGAGATGGGAAGTACAGTGTCTGCACTCTGAAGGAAGGGTGTTAATGTTGCAATTTTATAACTGTTGTGTAAGCATGCCTCTGGCAAGTCAATGATGGAGTGAATAATGAAAGTTTTTTTCTATTTAGGGCCACTCTGCCTTGGTGGGAAACGGCCAGTGTGTTAATTAAAAATATAAGGTCAGCAGTGGAGATGATTAGAAAGAAGAGAGAGTGCCCTGTAGTATGTGACACTGCCAAGGAGAGGAGTTGAATATGAATAGATGTCCCAAGCAAATGGTGTTAATTACTGGTTGGACAAACACTGTAAGGAAAATGCAGTAACATTCATAAATAACTAGGACCTCTTCTACGGCAGAAATGACATGTATGCCAGGGATGGGGGTTCACTTATCTAGGGCAGGTGTGGGAGCACTGGCCAGTGCAGTGGAGGGAGCTGTTAGGTCTTTAAACTAGGAATAATGATATGGGCTTTGTGTGAAATCAGTGAAATATGGAACTGGATGAATTATCAGGCTAGCAATGTTGTGAGTTTTAAGGTTAAGGTCACCAGTTATAGGCAGAATGAAGTGGAGTTATTTATGAATATCAGAAAGCCAATAGTACTAAGTGATAAGGAAAAGCAATAGGGATAGTGGAGAAACAGGAATGAGCAGGAAGGGAAAGGAGGCTTTCTAAATATATATTCTACAAATAGTTGTAGTACTAGAAATAAGATGGATGAGTTGAGATTAGTTGTAAGTGCAGGTAACATTAATGTTTTTGCTATAATTGAGACGTGGTTTACTTTGAGAAATCGGGACATGACTGCTGAATGTTATATTCAGGGTTTTAAATTGTTCCACATTAATATAAGTAAAGGGAAAAAGGACGGGGTTGACTGAATGTACGAGAGCACTTGAATGAGTTTACACTTGGTGAGGTTAAACTCTAAGACCAATTTGTTGGATCAGGTTTGCAAAATGTCCAGATCCCTTTGTAGTCCTACCTGATCCTTGTCTGCTTGAATTCTTCATATTAGCTTTGCATTGTGCCCACTCTGACACCTAATCATGTATCATTACTCGTTGTTTCCTTCCTGTAAGATATTCAATGATCCATTGTAGTGCCTTTCCTGTAATTCCTACTTACTCGTGCAGAACTGCATCGAATTCCTTCTCACCATCAAAGAAAATGCAGTTTGCCCACCCTGCTCTCTCTTGTCTAACTTCTGATACCTTATCGTGAAACTCCAGTAGGTTTGTGACACAGCATTTCACCTCTCTGAAACTGGGCCGGTTATCGTGTATAAGCTCATTCCTTTCTAGGTGCTCCACTAGTCTTTTCCTGATGATCTCCATGACTTTACATACTATACATGTCAGTGACACTGGTTTGTACTTTATTGCTCTCTGTTTGTTTTCTTTCTTAAAAAATGTTTTACTACATTTGCTGCATTCCACACCTCAGATAGTTGCCCTGTTAACAAATATGTGTTCAAGATTGTTGTTAGTGGCACACACAGTTCCTCTGCTCCCTTTCTCCCCTCCCCTTGGAGAGATGTTTTCTTGGCCCACTGCCTTCCAGGCATCTGGTTTGCTTGGCAGTCTTTTCACCTCCTCAGTTGTGTGTAGTGTGTGCAGCTCTTGCTGGTGTACCCTACCACCCCGGTTTGCTGGAAGCATATCTATTTCCGCTGAAAATTCCTCCCTAAATCTTCTGTTAAGCTTCTCATATATCTCCTGGTCATTTTTTGTGATCTCCATTCCACATCCTGATTACCTGTTCCATGACTATTGTTTTCCTTCTGATGTGGTTGTACACTAACTCTGGCTCAGATTTGGCTTTCGATATTATACCATTCTCACATTGTTCTTGGGCCTCCCTCCTCATCGAGGCATATTCGTTTTTGACTCTTTGGGTGATCTTAAATTCTTGAGTCCTTCGCCTTCTATACTTTTTCCATGTACTGGTACACTGAGCTTTGGCCTCTCTATACTTCCGGCTTAACCAAAGGCTCGTTCTGGAAGTCCAATTGTCTCTGTTGCCATTGGGTATGAACCTATCCTTTGCCTCTGCAATTTGTGGTCACGTATTTCATCATTTCATTACCTCTTTTCACCATCAATTCTCTTCCCCACTCTGTGTCATGTAGGAATTACCTCACGTATTGTAGTCCCCTCTTTTGAAGCTTGGTTTTTCCCGTCCTTCTCGTGCTGCATCAGTCTCCTCTGTTAATTCTGCAGTAAAGTCAAATTCAAGGTGAATGTGATTACTAGTGCCAAGGGGCTATTCATATATGATATCCCTAGTGTTGAAGCTACTCAAGGTGAGTGTGAGGTCCAGCCTGGCTGGTTCATCCTCTCCTCTCCTCTCTCTCTCTCTCTCTCTCTCTCTCTCTCTCTCTCTCTCTCTCTCTCTCTCTCTCTCTTCAGTAGTGTCCCTAGCATTTTGGCACATTAGGTTTTCCAGTACTGCCTCTATCACGTAAGCCCTCTTTGTTTCTGGTCTCTCATGTGGTTCCAAGTTTTTCCCAGTCTGTGTCCACCATTGTTCTGTTGCTCTCATCATAATATTGTCTTAGCCTGCTATTGTGTGGTAGGTTGTACATCACTGCAATCACAACCTCGGAACTCCCAGTCTGAACTGTTCTTACTATGAAGTCCCTTGCTTTCCCTCTGTTCATTCCTCTCATCTTCTCAAAACTCCACTGGTTTTTGATGACCCGTGCACCACCTCCTCCCCCTTTGCTCTCTTCATTTTTCCCTAGGATCTGATGTATCAAATGTTATCATCCCCATGAGCTTTGTTTCTGTAAGAGCTGTGATGTCTGAGGATGCCTCCATAATTCATTCGTGCCACTCCTCACACTTCTTTTTCCATTGTGTTGGTGTAATATTTCTTCAGCTTCTTTTCCAATACTCTATTCTGGAGGGTTTGTATAGGCTGGGGATATGGTAGACCTGGTGGGATATTATGAGGGGCTGATGGGAAGGTGTGGTTTGTGTTTCGGGGATATGAATGCAGAGTGGAGTTTGTTTCAGGTTATTGTGTTTGGATGGTGGGGATTGAGGGTGTTCTGTTAATGGTTCTGCAGATGATTATGTCTGCTGTTCCTCCCGAGACTGGGTGCCCCTGCTTGTCTTTAGCCTTATCTCTCTTTCCTGCCCCATGTGTCTTGGGATCCTCTCAGTTTGTCTCATTCTTTTTATGTTCTACTGTGGTCTAGGTACATCCACTAGTATTTTGTTGAATTCTATAGCTGTGTTTCTGTTGCAAAACCCTGTTTCTTATCTTTTCTGAATTGTAAATCAGTTTGACTGGACCTTTTTTTCCCTCGAGTATCCCCCTATTCTCTGAAAAATTGTCACCTCGGTCATGTCCTCCTCTCTGGTTTGTTTAATGATATTTTCAATCTCTGCTTTCTCCCCCTCTCATCTTTCTTCATATGTCTTCGTCTTCGTGTCTTCCCTTCGGCCTCCTGAAGCCCATATATAAATATTGATATCTCCTTCTCTTCCCATTTCATTTCTCTCTGTTTCTCAGGGTTGGAAGTATCGCCATTGGTGCTACCCTTAACAGTTCCTGGAACCTCCAGTGGTTTGATGTTGCCTCTGCCAGAAACTTATCTCTTTCCTTTCCTTCGGTCCTCTTGCTGACCACTGTTCCTGTTTCCAGTGGGATGCCCTTTTATTCCATGGCATTCGCTGGGCCTTCCCTGGTGGCTAGATAGCGCATCTTCAAGAGATTTATTTCCATCCCTTCCTTCGGTGTGTGTGTGTGTGTGTGTGTGTGTGTGTGTGTGTGTGTGTGTGTGTGTGTGTGTGTGTGTGTGTGTGTGAACTCACCTAGTTGTACTCACCTAGTTGAAGTTGCAAGGGTCGAGTCCAAGCTCTTGGCCCCGCCTCTTCACTGGTCGCTACTAGGTCACTCTCCCTGAACCGTGAGCTTTATCATACCTCTGCTTAAAGCTATGTATGGATCCTGCATCCACTACATCGCTTCCCAAACTATTCCACTTCCTGACTACTCTGTGGCTGAAGAAATACTTCCTAACATCCCTGTGAGTCATCTGTGTCTTCAACTTCCAACTGTGTCCCCTTGTTGCTGTGTCCCATCTCCGGAATATCCTGTCTTTGACCACCTTGTCAATTCCTCTCAGTATTTTGTATGTTGTTATCATGTCCCCCCTATCTCTCCTGTCCTCCAGTGTCGTCAGGTTGATTTCCCTTAACCTCTCCTCGTAGGACATACCTCTTAGCTCTGGGACTAGTCTTGTTGCAAACCTTTGCACTTTCTCTAGTTTCTTCACGTGCTTGGCTAGGTGTGGGTTCCAAACTGGTGCCGCATACTCCAATATGGGCCTAACATACACGGTGTACAGGGTCCAGAATGATTCCTTACTAAGATGTCGGAATGCTGTTCTGAGGTTTGCTAGGCGCCCATATGCTGCAGCAGTTATTTGGTTGATGTGCGCTTCAGGAGATGTGCCTGGTGTTATACTCACCCCAAGATCTTTTTCCTTGAGTGAGGTTTGTGTGTGTGTGTGTGTGTGTGTGTGTGTGTGTGTATGTATGTGTGTGTGTGTGTGTGTGTGTGTGTGTGTGTGTGTGTGTGTGTGTGTGCGTGTGTGTGATCGTGAGTACTTACCTATTTGCGACAGCAGGGGATGAGTCTCATTTCCTGGCCCCGCCTCTTCGCTGGTCACTACCAGGTTCACTCTCTGCTTCGATGGCCCTGGTCGTACCTTTTCAAAAGCTATGTATGGATCTTCCTTCTTCAAGGGCTGAAGAAATACTTCCTAAAATTCCTATCAATTTCTCTCAGTATTTTAATGTGTTATAGAATAATCACTAATAATCCCTAACTCTACACCTTCTCCACTTTCTTAACATGCCTAAGTGAGGGTTCCATACTGGTGCTGCGTACTCCAGTGTGGGTCTGACGTACATGGTGTACAGTGTCGTGAATGACTCCTTACTTATATATGGAAAGGGTAGATTTACCAGACACTCATTTGCTGCAGCAATTATTTGATTAATATGCGCCTCAGGAGAATTTGCCCCCCTAGCCTGTACTCCGTCTCCGGTCTTCTTTCATCCCCAAGTTTCATAACACACACACACACACACACACACACACACACACACACACACACGTTTGAGTGTGTGTGTGTATGTGTGTTATTGAAATTCACTTAATAAGCCTAAAAAATAAATTTTAAAAGCCTTTTCAACTTTTTTCAACAATTCAACGTTGCAAACAAATTCTGTACAACCTAAAACTAGCAATTATGAACCTTATTGGAGAATTACCATTCTCACAATTGCGGTAATGGTACCATGATTTTTATATCCAAAATTTATATTATATTTCTTCAGTTCATATGTCGATTATTAATTAATTTATATGAATTAAAATAGATTATTATAAAGATTATTATATAGATTATAACATAGAATATTATATAGATTATTAGACCAAACAGTAACAACAACAGACCAAACAGTAACAACAACAGACCATACAGTAACAACAACAGACCATACAGTAACAACAACAGACCATACAGTAACAACAACAGATCATACAGTAACAACAACAGACCATACAGTAACAACAACAGATCATACAGTAACAACAACAGATCATACAGTAACAACAACAAACCATACAGTAACAACAACAGACCATACAGTAACAACAACAGACCATACAGTAACAACAACAGACCATACAGTAACAACAACAGACCATACAGTAACAACAACAGACCATACAGTAACAACAACAGACCATACAGTAACACCAACAGATCATACAGTAACAACAACAGACTATGCAGTAATAACAACAGACCATACAGTAACAACAACAGACCATACAGTAACAACAACAGACCATACAGTAACAACAACAGATCATACAGTAACAACAACAGACTATGCAGTAATAACAACAGACCATACAGTAACAACAACAGACCATACAGTAACAACAACAGATCATACAGTAACAACAACAGACTATGCAGTAATAACAACAGACCATACAGTAACAACAACAGACCATACAGTAACAACAACAGACCATACAGTAACAACAACAGATCATACAGTAACAACAACAGACCATACAGTAACAACAACAGACCATACAGTAACAACAACAGATCATACAGTAACAACAACAGACCATACAGTAACAACAACAGACCATACAGTAACAACAACAGACCATACAGTAACAACAACAGACCAAACAGTAACAACAACAGACCATACAGTAACAACAACAGACCATACAGTAACAACAACAGATCATACAGTAACAACAACAGACTATGCAGTAATAACAACAGACCATACAGTAACAACAACAGACCATACAGTAACAACAACAGACCATACAGTAACAACAACAGACCATACAGTAACAACAACAGACCATACAGTAACAACAACAGACCATGCAGTAACAACAACAGACCATACAGTAACAACAACAGACCATACAGTAACAACAACAGACCATACAGTAACAACAACAGACCATACAGTAACAACAACAGACCATGCAGTAACAACAACAGACCATACAGTAACAACAACAGACCATACAGTAACAACAACAGACCAAACAGTAACAACAACATACCATACAGTAACAACAACAGACCATACAGTAACAACAACAGACCATACAGTAACAACAACAGACCATACAGTAACAACAACAGACCATACAGTAACAACAACAGACCATACAGTAACAACAACAGACCATACAGTAACAACAACAGACCATACAGTAACAACAACAGACCATACAGTAACAACAACAGACCATACAGTAACAACAACAGACCATACAGTAACAACAACAGATCATACAGTAACAACAACAGACCATACAGTAACAACAACAGATCATACAGTAACAACAACAGACCATGCAGTAACAACAACAGACCAAACAGTAACAACAACAGACCATACAGTAACAACAACAGAACATACAGTAACAACAGACCATACAGTAACAACAACAGACCATACAGTAACAACAACAGACCATACAGTAACAACAACAGACCATACAGTAACAACAACAGAACATACAGTAACAACAGACCATACAGTAACAACAACAGAACATACAGTAACAACAGACCATACAGTAACAACAACAGACCAAACAGTAACAACAATAGATCATATTTGTAACTTTTGTTCTCTAAGCCTATACTCAGTTTCCAACTGTTGTTTGTGCACTTAGATGAACTAAATCGTAATAATCACTTGTCTTCTTTAAACCAACTTGTGTACATCCGTTTGTTATCTTTCCTGGTTGGCTGCTGCTGGTGCGCGCGTCTGATTAGATTTATTCTGCCAGTGTTGACCCTTTTGTATCTGTGCTCAGACTCGGGTAATTCAGACACCTTCTGGACAATAGCTCATTGTTTTCTTCCTGTTAAGTATTCCGTGATTATCTGTAGTGATTCATTTGTTATTCTTGCCTGCTTCTGCTGCACTCTTTTGTGCAGTAGTGTATCAAGCGCCTTTTTTCAGCCCAAAAATACTTAGTTCAATCATTTATTACTTGCCTAATTCTCGATTTGTTACAGAAGTAATCCAGAAGATTTTTGAAAGAGGATTTACGTTATGTAAACTATGTTTTCGTCCATGAACCAGGTCGTTTCCAGGTGCTCCAGTACTTTTCTGGTAATCTCCGTGACCTTACGCTCTGGGTATATCTTTGTCACAGACCTGTGTGTGTACTCATCCATATGTGGATGCAAGGGTCGAGTCACAGTTTTCTTTATAACTATGCACTGGCAGGTGCGCATTCCTAGGGGTATAGACACTTGGTGATGTATATCTCTTTGCGTATGAACAATTAGGTATGTTTCTCAGTGTATGTTCATCACATTGTGTGATGGGTAGTTTCAAATCTAGGTTGGATAAGTACATGAGTGGGAGGGGTTGGATTTGAGTGGGACTTT
This sequence comes from Cherax quadricarinatus, assembly GCF_026875155.1. NCBI lineage: Eukaryota > Metazoa > Arthropoda > Malacostraca > Decapoda > Parastacidae > Cherax > Cherax quadricarinatus. Next base: position 12,704,854 of record NC_069493.1, read on the forward strand.
CACATCAGAGCTTATTTCTTGGGTGGCATTGAAAATTGGGTTGGGCAAATGTTTTGTTAGTGGGATGAGTTGTAAAGGACCTGCCTAGTATGGGCCAGCAGGCCTCCTGCAGTGTTCCTCCTTTCTTATGTTCTTATGTTCTTATTCCATGATATTGCTGTGTCTGACACATGTGTAACATCTAGGTATGTTAATTTTGTAGACTTTTCGCCCTCCAGTGGCTTTATCAATATAATATATGAACGTAATCCTAAGACAGTGTCAGAGAGGTAATCACTCCCTCAGCCTGGGAGCAGGTGATGATCACCGTAGTCTGGAAGATTGTGAAGCACTAGCTGGTAGATTGGCGCTTATATACTGGAGTCAGATGAGGCGAGACTTCAGATTGTTCAAGACTACGGTGGTCATCACCTGCTTCTAGGCTTTGGGACTAATTACCTCATATTTCACTGTCTTAAGTATATATTTATAGTCTTCACATTATGCCCATGTATCGATCAAGCCAATAGATGGCGAAAAGTCTACAAAGTTAATATACCCAAATGTTGTACGTGTGTCAAATTCATTATCATGTATACCACGGACACTTAAGTCCTTTACGTACCTTATGGGGGATTACTGTCTTTACTCTCTTAACCCGAGTTGGTAGACTTAGCTCCCTCAGTAAGCCTACGACACGTAGAGACTGTATTTAATACGGCTTTGTAGATGAATGGTTCAGAGAACCGACATGTTGATAAATTAGACACATAAATTAGACTTCTGCACCTCTCCTGCCAACGGTTTATAAGCTCCTTCTCAGCACGTATGCCGTATTCTATTCAAGATTGATGGACTGACCACATCGACTCAAGGTTGAGGGACTGATTACCTCATTCTCCTCCTGTTCTTCAGGATTCTCCTTTGTATGGACTGATGAAGCCACTGTGTGGCGAAACGTTTCCTCAATAAAGATACCCAAGAGTTGCACATGTGTCTAATTTAATACGGCTTGTTGTGTTTACCGCGCTTAGTAATCCACAAACAGTTTTTTTCCACTGGCCAGAATGTTGATGAGGCCGGTGGAGCTGCAGCCAACGTGAGGGCAACACACTTCTCTGATAAGGGGATAATAGTTAAATGGAAGGTTAAGTGATGGCTCTGCTTGGATTGGTTGGTTTTGCATCGCTCTCCACTCTGTTGGGGTAAGGTGGTCGTCAAGGGCCAAGCAACACACTACTGGAATGATATTTCACTGTGGCAGCCATTTAGCTGTTGACTCTGTGCTTGCCATTTAGCTGTTGTTTCTGTGCTTGCCATTTAACTGTTGACTCTGTGGCTACCATTTAGCTGTTGACTCTGTGGCTACCATTTAGCTGTTGACTCTGTGGCTACCATTTAGCTGTTGACTCTGTGGCTACCATTTAGCTGTTGACTCTGTGGCTACCATTTAGGCGTTGACTCTGTGGCTACCATTTAGCTGTTGACTCTGTGGCTACTATTTAGCTGTTGACTGTGTCTACCAAGTGCAAGTGTGCAGGTGCGTGTCGCGGAACAGATCTGCAAGAAACAAGGCACTACCAGTGAGTACATTGCTCTGTTACATTCTGGTTTGATCCTCCACCTAATATAACCGTTGTGATGCTGCTTAGTCTATGATGTTAGTGTAGAGTGTGGTGAACGACACATATATTGTTGACTGTGTCCATCCAGTAAGTATATTCGTGTTCGTATAGCAGAGTCAAAACGTTATGTATACACCAGGGGCGTATATTCTGGGTGTGCTGGGTGAGCACCGAACACCCAAAAAAATGGTAAATTCGTCATATTCAAGCTCGCTCAATAATATAATTATGGATCATAATTGGCAACTAATTTTTGTCCCCTTTTATGAAATGCAGTAGCATTTTGCATTTGATTTTTGAGTAATATTTATGGTAAAGTAGTAGGCTGCTGATATATGCCTTACTACGGTAAGGCATACGGTACGGTAGGGTCTGGGTTCGATTTCCTGCGAAGGGGTGGAAACATCGGGCGTGTTTCTTTACACCGGGTGTCTTTCGCCCAACAGTAAAATGGGTACCTAGGTGTTAGTGGACTGGTGTGGGTCGCATCCTGGGTGTTAGTGGACTGGTGTGGGTCGCATCCTGGGTGTTAGTTGAGTGGTGTGGGTCACATCCTGGGTGTTAGTGGACTGGTGTGGGTCACATCCTGGGTGTTAGTGGACTGGTGTGGGTCACATCCTGGGTGTTAGTGGACTGGTGTGGGTCACATCCTGGGTGTTAGTGGACTGGTGTGGGTCACATCCTGGGTGTTAGTGGACCGGTGTGGGTCACATCCTGGGTGTTAGTGGACTGGTGTGGGTCGCATCCTGGGACAAAACTAACCTAATTTGCGGGAAATGCTCAGCATAACAAGCGACTTTCTATATAGTAGTATGTCATTGATGTCAGCTATGATCTGTATACCTTGTACATGTACTTGTATACCTTGTACATGTACTTGTATACCTTGTACATGTACTTGTATACCTTGTACATGTACTTGTATACCTTGTACATGTACTTGTATACCTTGTACATGTACTTGTATACCTTGTACATGTACTTGTATACCTTGTACAAGTATTTGTATACCTTGTACATGTACTTGTATACCTTGTACATGTACTTGTATACCTTGTACATGTACTTGTATACCTTGTACATGGAAATATGAACACTTAAGCAGTATATTGTGCTGACGTGTACTTAGCTCTGTGAAGACTTGTTTGTGTGCTCTCTGTGAATCTGAACCAGGATGCCCTCGCTTGAGCAACTTTACCAGCAGCTGAAAGAAGAACTTAGGGTTGCTAAGCTGGATACCTTGTACATGTACTTGTATACCTTGTACATGTACTTGTATACCTTGTACATGTACTTGTATACCTTGTACATGTACTTGTATACCTTGTACATGTACTTGTATACCTTGTACATGTACTTGTATACCTTGTACATGTACTTGTATACCTTGTACATGTACTTGTATACCTTGTACATGTACTTGTATACCTTGTACATGTACTTGTATACCTTGTACATGTACTTGTATACCTTGTACATGTACTTGTATACCTTGTACATGTACTTGTATCCCTTGTACATGTACTTGTATACCTTGTACATGTACTTGTATACCTTGTACATGTACTTGTATACCTTGTACATGTACTTGTATACCTTGTACATGTACTTGTATACCTTGTACATGTACTTGTATACCTTGTACATGTACTTGTATACCTTGTACATGTACTTGTATACCTTGTACATGTACTTGTATACCTTGTACATGTACTTGTATACCTTGTACATGTACTTGTATACCTTGTACATGTACTTGTATACCTTGTACATGTACTTGTATACCTTGTACATGTACTTGTATACCTTGTACATGTACTTGTATACCTTGTACATGTACTTGTATACCTTGTACATGTATTTGTATACCTTGTACATGTACTTGTATACCTTGTACATGTACTTGTATACCTTGTACATGTACTTGTATACCTTGTACATGGAAATATGAACACTTAAGCAGTATAATGTGCTGACGTGTACTTAGCTCTGTGAAGACTTGTTTGTGTGCTCTCTGTGAATCTGAACCAGGATGCCCTCGCTTGAGCAACTTTACCAGCAGCTGAAAGAAGAACTTAGGGTTGCTAAGCTGGAGATACGGCAATTAACGGAGGAGAACAAGAGGATTCGTAGTAATCCTGTTGTGAGTCCTCACGTTAAGAGAGGAACCTGGTCAGTGGCTGCACAACATGGAACCAACCTGAGGATCAAGAAGACTGTTGGAGAGGTAGAAACAACGAAGAACCAGAAGACTACTGTGGAAACTTCCAACCCATTTTCGGTGCTATCTGACGAATGTGGATTGTCTACTGGGAACGTCACAACGAGCACCAAACAAGTATTGGCAGACGTGAGTGAAACATCCCTAGAAACCACAACGAAGACCATCGAGAACGTCACGACGAATTCCACAAGTGAAGGTAAGAACATTGTTTTATTTGCAGACAGTCAGGTTAAGTTTATGGATAGGGCGTTTTGTCTTAGGGACAGAAAGAGGAGGCACAGGGTATGTTTTCCTGGGGCTGGGATGGGAGATATTGTTAGCCGTCTGGACGACATCATGAGAGGTAATGGGAGCAATCCTACTATCTACCTCATTGCGGGAGGCAACGATGTTGGGAGACGTAGGCGTGAGGACCTGATTAGCAGGTATAGGTCAGCAATAGAAATAATTAGGAAGAAGGGTGGAAACCCTGTCATATGTGGTATTTTGCCAAGGAGAGGAGTTGGAAACGAATGGTTGTCCAGGGCAATTGGTGTCAATTGCTGGCTGGACAAATACTGTAAGGAAAATGCGGTAACATTCATTGACAACTGGGACCTATTGCAGAAATGACACATATGCCAGGGATGGGGTACACTTATCTAGGTCTGGGCTGGTAGCACTGGCAACTGCAGTGGAGGGAGCTGTTAGTACTTTAAACTAGGAATAGTTAGTGGTATGGGTTTTGGCGGGATAACAGCGAAGTCCCAGTGTAGTAATATTATGAGTTCTAGGGGAACTAGTAATAAGCAGAACGAGGTAGATATTGGAAAACCAGTGACACTAGGTGATAAGGACAGTAATAGGTTTAGTAGAAAAACAGAAATGAGCAGGAAGGGTAAAGAGAAAGGAGAGTCTTTCAATGTTTATTATGCTAATATCTGTAGTGCTAGGAATAAGATAGACGAGTTGAGATTAGTTGCTAGTGCAGGTAACATTGATGTATTTGCCATAACTGAGACGTGGTTTAATTCAAAAAGTCGGGACATGCCTGCAGAATGTCACATTCAGGGTTTTAAATTGTTCCAAGTAGATAGAAGTATCGGGAAGGGGGGTGGGGTGGCATTGTATGTCCGAGATCGCTTGAACTGTTGCATAAAAACGGGTATTAAGTCTGAAGTAACACATACAGAGTCTGTTTGGATAGAATTTTCAGAAGTGAATGAAAAATTTATTTTAGGTGAGATATTCCGTCCCCCAAACTTAGATAGGGACCAAGGGAGACTACTATGGTAGGAAATTGTTAAGGCCACAAGGCACGATAATGTAGTAATTCTAGGGGACTTTAACTTTAGTCACATAGAATGGAATTTCTTGACTGGGAATTTAGAATCTAACAACTTCTTAGAAGTAGTTCAGGATTGTGTTTTAAGGCAGTTTGTGACAGAGCCTATAATGGGAAATAACCTGCTTGATTTGGTTCAGGCAACCCAGGAAACCCTTGTTAATAATTTAGAAATTACAGAGGAACTCGGAACAAGCGATCACAAATCAATTACCTTTAGCATTGAATGGAAGTGTGACAGTTGGGATAATTCAGTACTGGTCCCAGATTTTTGCTTAGCAGATTACAATGTGCTTAGAGAACACTTATCTGTGGACTGGGGTAACGAAGAGAGCTATCAGTATGACAGTGTTCTTAACACAATACATGCTGCCCAAAGAACATTTATCCCTTATGAGGAAATTAGATCGAATAGAAATGACCCCAAATGGATGAATAATAGGCTCAAATATCTTTTAGGACAGAAAAAAGAAATTTATAGACGTATCAAAAGAGGTGAGGGTCATCTTATGAATCAGTATATTGACATTAAGAGGGACGTTAAAAATGGGATAAGAAAAGCTAAACGGGACTATGAAATTAAAGTTGCTAGGGATTCGAAAACTAACCCAAAAAAGTTTTTTCCAGATTTATAGAACAAAAGTTAGAGATAAGATAGGTCCCCTTAAAAATAACTCTGGGCATCTCACTGACAAGGAGAATGAAATGTGCTCTATTCTTAATACTTATTTTCTCTCGGTTTTTACACAGGAAGACACTAACAATATCCCAGTAATAAATTTTTATAGTGGGCTTGAATACGACAAATTATGCAATATAACAGTCACTAGCAAAATGGTTATCAAACAGATAGACCGACTGAAGCAAAATTAATCCCCGAGCCCTGATGAACTTCTTTCAAGGGTTCGTAAAGAGTGTAAAATGGAACTTTGTGAACCATTGACTAATATTTTTAATATTTCTCTTCGAACAGGTGTAGTGTCTGATATGTGGAAGATGGCTAATTGTAGATGAATGGTTCAGAGAACCGACATGTTGATAAATTAGACACATGTGCAACTCCTGGGTATCTTTAGGAGTTGCACATGTGTCTAATTTATCAACGTGTCGGTTCTGTGAACCATTCATCTACAATCCTGTCAGACACTGCAACTTCTTGGGATCTTAATACTTGGGAATTCTTCGCTTGCCTAACCCTTGGGCACGACCTACTTCCATATTGAACAAATGTGACACCACCTATGACTGCTGCACCTCTCCTGCCATACGGTTTATAAGCTCCTCCGCACTTATGCCGTATTATATTCAAGATTGATGGACTGACCACATCGACTCAAGGCTGAGGGACTGATTACCTCATTCTCCTCCTGTTCTTCAAGATTCTCCTTTGTATGGACTGATGAAGCCACTGTGTGGCGAAACGTTTTCTCAATAAAGATACCCAGGAGTTGCACATGTGTCTAATTTATCAAGATGGCTAATGTAATTAATATTTTTAAAGCAGGGGACAAGTCGTTACCGTCAAATTACCGCCCAATTAGCCTGACCTCAATTGTAGACAAATTACTTGAGTCAATTATAGCTCAGATTATAAGAAGCCATCTCGATAGGCATAATTTGATTAATGATACTCAACATGGTTTCACCAGGGGCCGTTCCTGCCTGATTAATTTAATAACCTTCTTCAGTAAAGCTTTTGAGGCCGTTGATCATGATAAAGAATTCGATATTGTTTATTTAGATTTTAGTAAGGCTTTTGATAGAGTTCCGCACCAGAGACTGTTACAAAAAGTGGCAGCTCATGGCACTGGGGAAGAAGTGCTGTCATGGATCGAGTCATGGCTTACTAATAGGAAGCAGAGAGTATGCTTAAATGGGGTTAAATCCGAGTAGGAATCTGTAACAAGTGGAGTACCACAAGGATCAGTCTTAGGCCCGTTGTTGTTTATAGTATATATCAATGGCCTTGATGAGGGTATTACTATTGATATGAGCAAATTCGCCGATGACACAAAGATAGGTAGGATAATTGATTCAAACGTAGATGTTAGGGAACTTCAGGAGGATTTAGAGAAACTCTACTCTTGGTCAGAAAAGTGGCAGATGCAGTTCAATGTAGATAAATGCAAGGTTCTGAAGCTCGGGAATGTCCATAACCCTAGCACTGATAAGTTAAATAACGTAGAACTTAAGTAAAAGGACACAAGTGCAACTAATGTGACATTTTATTGTGGCAACGTTTCGCTCTCCAGGAGCTTTGTCAAACCGATACAAACAGTATATAGACACAGAGGGTATATAAAGGCTCAGAGTGAGGTGCAATACTAGTGAGGTACAATATCGATGTTCACTAGTGGTAGTAGTATTAGTGACAAAAGTTGTAGTGGTAGTTGTAATACAATATGGTAGAGCAATTGCTCTACCATATTTATATCAAGAAGTGTAAGCAACAGAAGTCCAGAGGTCATACTGCAGCTTTATACATCATTAGTAAGGCCTCACCTAGATTATGCAGCTCAATTCTGGTCTCCATGTTACAGAATGGACATAAATTCGTTAGAAAACATTCAGCGTAGGAAGACTAAATTAATACATAGCGTTAGAAATCTTCCTTATGAAGAAAGATTGAAGACTCTTAAGTTACATTCACTTGTTAGACGAAGAATGAGGGGAGACCTGATCGAAGTGTATAAGTGGAAGATAGGTATTAATAAAGGGGATATTAACAAGGTCTTGAGGATATCTCTCCAAGAGAGAACCCGCAGTAATGGATTTAAATTAGATAAGTTTAGATTTAGAAATGACATAGGAAAGTATTGGTTTGGAAATAGGGTAGTTGATGGGTGGAACAGTCTACCTAGTTGGGTTATTGAGGCTAAAACCTTGGGTAGTTTACAATTTAGGTTGGATAAATACACGTGAGTGGTGACGTGTACTTAGCTCGTCAGTGGTGACGTGTACTTAGCTCTGTGAAGACCTGTTTGCGCGCTCTATACGAATTGAAGCAAGATGCCCTACATCGAGCAACTTTACCAACAGCTTAAGGAAGAACTGAGGATGGCGAAGATGAAGATTCGGCGACTGACCGAGGAAAACAAGAAGATTCGTAGTAGTCCTCCTGTTTTGAGTTCTCAGGTCAATAAAGGAAACTGGTCAGTGGCTGGACAGCAGGGAACGAAGTTGACGATCAAGAAGACGAATGGAAAGGTAGAAACGATGAAGAAAGAGACTGCCGTGGAAACTGTTGTGGAATGTCACGACGAACGACACCAAGGAAGGTAAGAATATTGTTGTTGTTGGGGATAGCCAAGTTAGGTATATGGATAGGGCGTTCTGCTTGAAGGACAGGAGTAGGAGACAGAGGGTTTGCTTTCCTGGGGCTGGGATGGAGGATATTGTTAGCCGTCTGGATGACATCATGAGAAGTAATGGGAGCAATCCTATTATCTGTCTCAGTGCTGGAGGCAACGATGTTGGCAGACGTAGGAGTGAAGCCCTGATTAGCAGGTATAGGTCAGCAATAGAAATAATTAGGAGGAAGGGTGGGAACCCTGTCATATGTGGTATTTTGCCAAGGAGAGGAGTTGGAAATGAATGGTTGTCCAGGGCAATTGGTGTCAATTGCTGGCTGGACAATACTGTAAGGAAAATGCGGTAACATTCATTGACTACTGGGACCTATTCTATGGCAGAAATGACATGTATGCCAGGGATGGGGTTCACTTATCTAGGTCTGGGGTGGGAGCGCTGGCAACTGCAGTGGAGGGAGCTGTTAGGACTTTAAACTAGGAATAGTTAGTGGTATGGGTTTTGGCAGGAAAACAGTGAAGTCCCAGTGTAGTAATAATATTATGAGTTCTAGGGGAACTAGTAATAAGCAGAACGAGGTAGATATTGAAAAGCCAGTGACACTGGGTGATAAGGACAGTAATAGGTTTAGTAGAAAAACAGAAATGAGCAGGAAGGGTAAAGAGAAAGGAGAGTCTTTCAATGTTTATTATGCTAATAGCCGTAGTGCTAGAAATAAGATGGACGAGTTGAGATTAGTTGCTAGCGCAGGTAACATTGATGTATTTGCCTTAACTGAGACGTGGTTTAATTCCAAAAGTCGGGACATGCCTGCGGAATGTCACATTCAGGGTTTTAAATTGTTCCAAGTGGATAGAAGTATCGGGAAGGGGGGTGGGTGGCATTGTATACCCGAGATCACTTGAACTGTTGCATAAAAACGGGTATTAAGTCTGAAGTAACACATGCAGAGTCTGTTTGGATAGAATTTTCAGAGGGGCATGAAAAACTGATTTTAGGAGTGATATACCGTCCCCCAAACTTAGATAGGGACCAAGGGAAACTACTATGGGAGGAAATTGTTAAGGCCACAAGGCACGATAATGTAGTAATTCTAGGAGACTTTAATTTTAGTCATATTGATTGGAATTTCTTGACTGGGAATTTAGAATCATACGACTTCTTAGAAGTAGTTCAGGATTGTTTTTTGAGGCAGTTTGTGACAGAACCTACAAGGGGAAATAACCTACTTGACTTAGTTCTGGCAAACAATGAATCCCTTCTTAATAATTTAGAAATTTCATAGGAACTGGGTGCTAGCGACCACAAATCAATTACATTTAGCATTGAATGGAAGTACGATAGTAGCGATAATTCTGTAACAGTCCCAGATTTTCGCTAAGCAGATTACGATGGGCTTAGAGAACACTTATCATCTGTTGACTGGGGTAACGAAGAGAGCTATCAATAGCTATCAATAGTCAGGTTCAGAATGTTGAGGTCAGGTGAAGAATGCTGCATCTGATGATCTACCGGGTGGGCTTATAGAGTCTTGGGTAGCTTGGCAGGGGTATTGGACAAGTTGTGAGTAGACCTTCTGCAGTGTTCTATGTTCTTATGTGGGATAGCGATGAAGAAGTTTCTTTGCAAGTGGTTCAGCTATGTTATAGAAGCCATTGTTCTGGTTGAAATTGTTGGTTATAGAGATAAGCGATGATTCCAGGATTCTTCGGTATTGAGTGTTCTCTTCTATGGCGATAATTCTTGAGTTTCTGTAGTTAATTAAATGGTTGTGTGAATTGCGATGTTGTACACAGGCATTCCTTGTATCATCAGTCCTGCTTGCGTATTGGTGTTCTGAAACAGGTGTTTGGAGGTCTCTTGATGTTTCGCCCACGTATAATTTGTTGCAGTCATTACAAGGGATTATCCCCTGCAGAGGATGGAAGCTTGTCTTGTCTACTACTGGTGATGTCCTTGATGGTCGTGGTTGTGGAGGTAGATACTTGGAATGATGTATTGGAAAAGATGTTGGAAACATGTTTGGCAATGGAGTTGGTGGGAAGGACTATGTATCTCTTCTCGGCAGTGTCTTCTCTGGGCGTGTTGAAGATGTTTAATGCCCGCCGTCTGCAGTCTCTGATGAAGTGACGAGGATAGTGGAGTTTAGAAAATACTTGTTCAATTATAGTGCATTCTTCCTCAAGGAACTCATTGCTGCAGATTCTGAGTGCGCTTAGGAAGAAGCCTATAATTACACCATCATTCCAAGTATCTACCTCCACAACCACGACCATCAAGGACATCACCAGTAGTAGACAGGACAAGCTTCCATCCTCTGCAGGGGTATACATAATCCCTTGTAATGACTGCAACAAATTATACGTGGGCGAAACATCAAGAAGTGAAGAAGTGCCTTGTGTGCTCCCGTGGACTCAACCAAGATGCCCTCCATCGAGCAACTCTACCAGCAGCTTAAGGAAGAATTGAGGGTAGCGAAGATGGAGATACGGCGATTGACCGAGGAAAACAAGAGGATTCGTAGTAGTCCTCCTGTTTCGAGTCCTCATGTCAAGAAGGGATCGTGGTCAGTGGCTGGACAGCAGGGGACGAAGTTGACGATCAAGAAGACGAATGGAAAGCCAGAAACGATGAAGAAGAAAGAGACTGCTGCAGAAACTCTTGTGGAAACCTCCAATGCATTCTCGGTGCTACCCCACGAATGTGAGTCGACTACTGGGGTCGTCACGACGAACGACAGCAAGGAAGGTAAGAATATTGTTGTTGTTGGGAATAGCCAGGTTAGATACATGGATAGGGCATTCTGCTTAAAGGACAGGAGTAGGAGACAGAGGGTTTGCTCTCCTGGGGCTGGGATGGAGGACATTGTTAGCCGGATTGACAACATCATGAACGGTAATGGGATCAATCCTATTATTTGCATCAGTGCTGGAGGCAATGATGTAGGCAAGCGTAGAAGTGAGGATTTAGTTAGAAAGTTCAGGACAGCTATAGACATCATTAGGAAGAAGGGGGGGCGCCCTGTTATATGTGGCATTTTGCCAAGAAGAGGTGTTGGTAATGAATGGTTGTCCAGAGCAATTGGTATTAATTGTTGGCTGGATAAACACTGTAAGGATAATGCAGTACCATTCATTGACAACTGGGACAACTTCTATGGCCGAAATGACATGTATGCCAGGGATGGGGTTTACTTATCCAGGGCAGTTGTGGGTTTTCTTGCTAACTCAGTTGAGGGGGTTGTTAGGACTTTAAACTAGGATTAGTTAGAGGTATGGGTTTAGAAATGATAAATAATGAGTACGGATATATTGACTTATGCTCTGATATTAAGAAACTTAATAGTAACTGTCATGGAGTAACTCTGGGTAATGATAATTTCAGAAATTGTGTAAAAACAAAGATCAATAGGAAAAATGTGCAGAAGAAAAAACATACGATGGTATTTTATGCTAACAGTCGAAGTGCAAGAAATAAAATTAATGAACTACGTTTGGTAGCATGTGCTGGGAACTTTGATATCATTGCATTAACTGAAACGTGGTATGATTTAAAGAGTCGGGATATGACTGCTGAGTGTAATATTCAGGGATTTAAGTTGTTCAATGTGGATAGATCTAATGGGAAGGGGGAGGAGTTGCATTATATGTTCGAGAAAATATTAATTGTTTCATAAAAACAGGTATAAAAATAGATGGAGCAGTAACAGAGTCTGTTTGGATAGAGTTCGTGGAGGGTCAAGAAAAACTAATTCTAGGTGTAATATACCGACCTCCAGGCTTGGATCACGATATAGGGAGACTTCTTTGGGACGAAATTGTTAGGGCTTCTGGCCACAGTAACATAGTCATAGTAGGGGACTTTAACTTTAGTCAAATTGACTGGAATTCTTTGACAGGTAATCTAGAGTCCAGTGACTTTATGGAAACAGTTCAGGACTGTTTTTTGAAGCAGAGCGTAACAGAGCCTACCAGGGGTAATAATTTGCTAGACCTTGTCTTGTCAAATAAGGAAACACTCGTGAATAATCTGGAGATCACTGAAGAGCTTGGCGCAAGTGATCACAAATCCATCACTTTTAGCATTAACTGGGAATGCAAGAATAATGATAATACAGTAAAAATCCCTGATTTTCGTTCTGCCGATTATAATGGACTTAGGGAACATCTGTCTAATCTTGATTGGGGTTATCTAGCTAATGATTTTATTGACGATAATCATACTTATGAATATGAAGGGATCTGCTTTTATGATTGTTTTCTTAATAATGTACACAGTGCCCAGAGTATATACATTCCCCAGAGAGAAATTAGGTCTAATAATAATGATCCCAAATGGGTTAACAGGAGGCTAAAGCATCTATTAGGGGAGAAAAGGGGAATTTATAGGCGCATCAGAAGAGGAGAGGTTAACCTTACTGACCAATATGTTCAGCTTAAAAGGGAAGTAAAAAAGGAGATTAGAAAGGCTAAACGTGACTATGAAATTAGAGTTGCTAATGAATCAAAGACTAATCAAAAGGGGTTCTTTCAAGTGTAAAGGACGAAGGTGAAGGAAAAAGTAGGACCTCTGAAAATTGGGAATGGACAGCTGACGGATAATGATCTGGAAATGTGTTCCTTATTTAATGACTATTTTTTGTCAGTTTTTACACAGGAAGATGTAAATGAGATTCCAGTAATTAACAATTATTTAGTTCCTGATGAATTTAAGTTAACTAATATTACTGTCACGAGGGACATAGTTATTAAACAGATAGACAAACTGAAGCAAAGTAAGTCCCCGGGACCCGATGAGCTGTTTTCCAGGGTACTTAAGGAATGCAAGATTGAGCTTAGTCAGCCATTAACGAGTGTATTCAATGCGTCAATCCTTACCGGTGTTGTGCCAGAGTTGTGGAAGATGGCTAATGTGGTTCCTATATTCAAATCAGGGGATAAGTCCGTTCCTTCAAATTACCGTCCAATAAGCCTGACATCTTTAGTGGGCAAGTTATTAGAATCAATTATAGCTGACATTATCAGAAGTCCCCTTGAAGAGCATAACTTGATAAATGAATCTCAGCATGGATTCACGAGAGGTCGTTCCTGCCTGACAAACTTACTGACGTTCTTCAATAGAACATTTGAGGCAGTTGACAGTGATAAGGAATATGATATTTTTTGTTTGGATTTTAGTAAAGCCTTCGACAGAGTACCTCACAAGAGAGTCTTAAGAAAAGTGGCAGCTCATGGTATAGGAGGTAAAGTTCTAGCATGGATTGAGGCATGGCTTACCAATAGAAAGCAGAGAGCTACCATTAATGGAGTGAAATCTAAATGGGGATTAGTCACTAGTGGCATTCCACAAGGATCAGTTTTAGGCCCTCTCTTGTTCATAATTTACATTAATGACCTTGATGAAGGGATTACTAGTGACATGAGTAAGTTTGCTGATGATACAAAGATAGGCCGTATAATTCACTCTGAGGAGGATATCAATGAACTCCAGGACGATTTGGACAAATTAATGTCTTTGTCAGAAAAATGGCAGATGAAGTTTAATGTGGATAAGTGTAAGGTACTTGCCCTTGGTAATGAAAATAACCCTCGAAGCTATAATCTAGGTGAAGTAGAGCTTGATCATACAGAATGTGAAATGGACTTGGGAGTCATGGTAAGCAGAAATCTAACGCCAAGACAGCAGTGCCTTAGTGTGCGCAACAAGGCCAACAGATTACTTGGATTTATCTCAAGAAGTATAAGTAACAGAAGTCCAAAAGTTATTTTACAGCTCTATACATCACTAGTGAGGCTTCATTTAGATTATGCTGCTCAGTTTTGGTCCCCTTACTGCAGGATGGACATAGACTCATTAGAGAACATACAGAGAAGAATGACTAAAATGATTTACTGTGTAAGGAACCTCCCGTATGAAGATAGACTTAAAGCCTTAAATCTCCACTCTCTGGAGAGGCGTAGAATGAGGGGAGATATCATTGAAGTGTATAAGTGGATGGCAGGCATAAACAAGGGAGATATTGATAAATTAGACACATGTGCAACTCTTGGGTATCTTTATTGAGGAAACGTTTCGCCACACAGTGGCTTCATCAGTCCATACGTAGGAGAAACTTGAAGAACAGGAGGAGAATGAGGTAATCAGTCCCTCAACCTTGAGTCGATGTGTTCAGTCCATCAAGATTGATGGACTGAACACATCAATGTAGTCGGTTAAGGTGCGTGACGCACCTTAACCGACTACGAGAAACAAGCACTGAGTCTGGGACTCAAATTTACCACCAACATACGCAAACCTAACTATCAACTCAATCTTGTTACCAGGAACCATAGACACAGTGACAGCAACTTCCAGAAGGGTTATATACAGGGCCTTCTCACTGCAGCTTTATGTGAACCTTCTTCTTCTAATCTTCCTAGAAGATACATCACTGCCCTTAATGACCTCGCCAACGACCCCAACATTATCGTCACCACCGCCGACAAAGGAGGTGGAGCCGTCATACTCAACACCAGTGACTACAACACTAAAATGATGGACCTTTTGAATGATCAATCTACATACGAACCTATCAGCACTCAACAGTGGGAGACGCTCACCAAAGACTTTCTATACAAAACCAGACAAATACTCAAACGCACTAGAGAAGGGAAGAAACTTCTGTACTTGTTACCAAGCAACCCTAAACCAGCACACATGTATGGTTTACCCAAGACCCATAAACACAATATTCCTCTCAGACCAATCACGTCAGGAATAGGCAGTGCTCCACACAAACTAGCCGGAGTTCTTGCCAAACATCTTTCCTGCCTTCTGGGGACCATCAGCCCTGCTCATCTTAAACACTCAGGCGACCTTCTCAACCGCATCCGTAACCTCTCCATCCGTAACAAGAAACTAAGCAGTTTGGATGTGACTTCCCTCTTCACAAAAGTACCTACCAAAAAAGCCATCGAGGTTCTACGACGTAAAGTCAACCAGGACCTTAATCTTCCTTTACCTCCCGGAGATTTTGTTGACTTGATTGAACTCTGTGTTAATTTCAACTGTTTTTCTTTCAATAACAAGCTCTACAAACAAACCTACGGCATGGGAATGGGGTCCCCAATAAGTGCCGTCCTAGCCAACTTATACATGGAACACCTAAAGTCCGAACACTTCGCCAACATCATCCCTTCAAACGTCACTTGGTTACGTTACGTGGACGATGTCCTCGTAATAACTCCAAAACGTTTTGATGTACGGGATCTTCAGGCAAGGCTCAACGCAGTTGAACCAGCGATTCAGTTTACACTAGAAGAAGAGTCCAATGACAAGCTACCTTTCCTCGACGTCCTCATTCACAAAGTAGACAACAACCTAAGATTTCAAGTTTATCGGAAACCCACCAATAAAAATGATCTCACACACTTCTATTCCAGTCAAGATACCAAGACCAAAAGAGGCATCATCATCGGGTTTTTCCTAAGAGCATACCGAATTTGTAGTCCTGAGTTTCTTGACGAGGAATGTACTTACATTCACCAAACATTCACTGAGTTACAATTTCCTTCTTTTTTCATCAAAGACTGCAAGAAAAGAGCTCTTCAGATCATCAATTCTCCACGCATCAACACCGCTCCCAACAAAGTTATAATTCTTCCCAACAGCCAGGTTGCACTAAACGTCTCAAAAGTACTTTCACAAGCTAACACCAGAGTCGCCATCGCTTCTACCACTTCAATAAAGGATCTAACCAAGACAAAACCCAAGCACCACGAACCAGTCAATGCAGGAGTTTACACTATACCCTGTGGAGGCTGTGACAAGATCTACGTAGGTGAAACAGCAAGAAACCTCGACACCCGCCTCAATGAACACATTTACGCATGCAGGAACGACAACTAAACAACGCCTGTGTACAACACCGAAATTCCACCAATCATCTCATGAAATTCAGAGACGCCCAATTAGTGATCAAAGAAACTAATTTCCGCAGACGCAAGTGCCTTGAATCAGCACTGATCGCTGTTTCGAATACAATTAAACAAAACAACGGCAGCTTCACCATCTCCGAAGTCTTAGCAAGAATCCTCCTGAAAACAGTAAACCTTGCCATCACATAGTCTCTCCTGTTATACTACACAAAGCACAGAGAGTGAACACTGAAAAAAACCTGCCTCTTTCCAGTCTATATTTGTCCAACCAATTTTTATGTTACCCAAGTAATAGCTTTTATATCCTTTTACTCATGTACGAATTAATTGTTCTACCATATTGTATTACTTTTGTCACTACCACTACTACTACCACTACTACTACTACTACTACCACTAGTGAACATTGAAATGGTACCTCACTAGTATTGCACCTCACTCAGAGCCTTTATATACCCTCTGTGTCCATGTATTGTTTGTAATGGCTTGATAAAGCTCCTGGAGAGCGAAACGTTGCCACAATAAATGTCACATTAGTTGCACTTGTGTCCTTTTACTTTACATATTGTCGGTAATTCTACCAACTTTATTACATGCTGAAGGTTACCTTCAGTGACGTCAACATGGCAGCCAGAGCTCTCGCTGAGGGCCTGGCTATTCACTACTTCCACATCAACCCAGCCTTCATCGAAGCAGAGAAATTCCAACATATCTCACAGTGCTATAATTGTTACTCATACTTACACACCACAAATGATTGTCCTACCAAGGACAAGAAGTTCTGCTCCACCTGTGGCCGTGAGGGTCATGACTTCAAGAATTGCACTACTGCTTCACCACCTAAATGCTTGAACTGCAAGAATGACCACCATACTCTTGCTGCCAGGTGCCCTACCAGAAGAGACATACTCAAGAAACAACAACAACAACAACAAAGAAACCCAACCCACAAGCAACCACATATTCTGCTATCGCCAAGCTTCAAGCAGACACTACCAAGATACTACATGCCACGCAAGCTGCTCCCACCACTTCCCTGCCAGCACCTACTGCCGACTCCACCAAGATTCTTTGTTGCATTATGTATGTTCATGTACAGAATGCAGCTGAGCCTGGTTCCTTCAACACCATCATCAATGAACTTTTCAAACTAAATAATATGCCTGGCCTCACATTCCCTGCATCACCACCTTCCACTGAGATCCTAAAATCTACTGCAAATGTTGCCAGCATCACCACTGCTCCACCGCTGTCACAACCTCCACTAGACACAGAGATGGACCAATCAGAGACCACTGAGACGTCGGCAAACCCCACCAATGAGAGTCCACTACCGCTTGCATCCACTGTTAGAGCAACTGACCAGTCGGAAATCTCGCCTTCACCAGTTCAGCCACCAGCCAAGAAAGCAAAAACACAAGAAATTGCGGATGCACCTCACGGTGCCACTGACACTGCTGCACCACAACAAGTCCGATACCTGAAGGGTGTATACTTCTACACAACCAAGCAGTATAAGAACACAATGCTGTCTTCAGAAATCCATCAGCACCTCCAGGACGGAACAGTCAAGCATACCTACGACCAAACTGTTACATACACCACTGCAGACATGACCAGACTACTCACTGCCAACACCCAACACCTTGTGGAAGTCGAGTACACCTCAAAGAGGAAATTCAGGATGCTTCAGAATGGGGACCTTGAAGACGGTACCCTCCTCTAGCACGACTATCCATGACCATTCACCATGAAGATAAGTTTCCCCAGCACTTTGCTGTCCGCTAAAGCTGGGGTGTGGCTCCAATCGACCCTGTAACTGCTGCCTCTGCCCGACTGCGTTTCTCTTCGGGGAAGTCAGCGCAAGATAGAAGACGACGACACCCTCCAACCGGAGAGCCAAGAAAGAAGAAAAAAGATGATCGTCACCCCCCACCCGGGGGGCCACTGCCGGGTCACCATCTGGAGAAGACCTGGACCGGAAGTACCGGCGAATCAACATGAATGAAAATGAACACCAACACACGACACTCCACACAGGAGAGCACAGCACAGCACTGCCCTTCTAGGGCAGGGTTGGTGCCAGAGCCCGAGTTTGTAGCTCACAAGATGAGGGGGGTACTTGTGCCTCCTCCCATGGGAGACTTAAGTCTCAGACACTCCCTAGACAGGGAGCCAGTGCCGGGCCACCACTTGGAAGGGCCCGGGCCGGGAGAATACCGGCGAATCTTTAACAACAGTAGGTCTGTTGGCCCATACTAGGTAAGTCCTACACAAATCCAATCCATCCACAAAATAAACGCTACTCAAGCAATAAGCTTTAAGAATCCAACCTATTTTTAAAACTACACAAGGTCTTAGCATCTATGACGGTACTCGGTAGTTTGTTCCACTCATCTACAACTCTATTACCAAACCAGTGCTTTCCTATATCCTTCCTGAATCTGGATTTTTCCAACTTAAAACCATTGCTGCGAGTCCTGTCTATACTAGACATTTTTAGCACGATATTTACATCCCCTTTATTTATTCCTGTTTTCCGTTTATACACCTCGATCATATCCCACCTAATTCTACACCTTTCTAGAGAGTGCAGATCCAGGGTCTCAGTCTATCCTCATAGGGAAGATTTCTGATACATGAGATCAACTTTGTCATCCTCCTCTGTACCTTTTCCAGAGCATTTACATCCATTCTGTAATACGGTGACCAAAACTGTGCAGCATAGTCTAAATGAGGCCTAACAAAGGATATATAGAGTTGAAGAACAACCTGAGGACTGAGACACTTATGCACCATATGGGAAATTGAGACACATGTGCAACATCTGGGTATCTTTATTGTAGACGTTTCGCCATCCAGTGGCTTTATCAATACAAATTCCAGGACATAACTTGAAGACAGGAGAACTATATACAGAAGATGAGGTAATCAGTCCCTCAACCTAGCAGTAGGAGCGAAGAGCACCATAGTCGTGGAGATTCTGAAGCAGAAGCAAGGCGCCTGACGCTTACATCGACTCAAGGTTGAGGGACTGATTACCTCATTCTCCTCCTGTTCTTCAAGTTTCTCCTACGTATGGACTGATGAAGCCACTGTGTGGCGAAACGTTTCCTTAATAAAGATACCCAGGAGTTGCATATGTGTCTAATTTAACAACATGTCGGTTCTTTGAACCATTCATCTACAATCATGTCAGACACTGCAACTTCTTGGGATCTTAATACTTAGGAATTCTTCGCTTGCCTAACCCTTGGGCACGACCTACTTCAACATTGGACAAATGTAACACCACCTACGACTGCTGTACCTCTCCTGCCATACGGTTTATAAGCTCCTTCTCCGCTCATATTCCGTATTCTATTCAAGATTGATGGACTGACCACATCGACTCAAGGTTGAGGGGCTGATTACCTCATTCTCCTCCTGTTCTTCAAGTTTCTCCTACGTATGGACTGATGAAGCCACTGTGTGGCGAAACGTTTCCTCAATAAAGATACCCAAGAGTTGCACATGTGTCTAATTTAACTATCTTCAACTTGTCCGTTTTCAAAACAATTCATCACAACCTGAGGACTTCTATTTATGCTTCTTGATATGAAGCCAAGGATTCTGTTAGCTTTATTGCGAACACTTATGCAAGTGTTGTCTTGGTTTTAGATTACTGCTAACCAGAACTCCCAAATCTTTTTTGCAATCAGTAATATTAAGATCTATATTATTTAGTATATATGTGGCATGGTTATTTTCCTGTCCAATGTTTAGAACTTTGCATTTGTCTGCATTAAACTGTATCTGCCACTTCTCCGACCATTGCATCAGTCTATTCAAATCTTCCTGGAGTGCTCTAATGTCCTCATTAGAATGATTTAGGGGACCTATTTTGGTGTCCTCAGCAAACTTGCTTATGTAGCTATTTATTCTGTTATCAATGTCGTTTATATAAATTGTGAACAACAAAGGGCCCAACACTGGCCCCTGTGGAACACCGCTCGTGATGCTTTCCCACTCTGATTTCTCCCCATTTATGCAAACTCTCTGAAGATTGAACATTAAAATGGTATAAAATGCCGACAGGTTGTTAGGTAAGACACATATGCAATGTGAGGGAAAAGTTCAATAGATAGAAGTAGAGAGGGAGTATATAGTAACAATAGTTTCATTGCCGGCTACTTATTAAGGTAGGGGGATAAGTCTGTTGAGGATAAGTATAGGGGGATAAGTCTGTTGAGTGTACCTGGTAAAGTGTATGGTAGAGTTATAATTGAAAGAATTAAGAGTAAGACGGAGAATAGGATAGCAGATGAACAAGGAGGCTTTAGGAAAGGTAGGGGGTGTGTGGACCAGGTGTTTACAGTGAAACATATAAGTGAACAGTATTTAGATAAGGCTAAAGAGGTCTTTGTGGCATTTATGGATTTGGAAAAGGCGTATGACAGGGTGGATAGGGGGGCAATGTGGCAGATGTTGCAAGTGTATGGTGTAGGAGGTAGGTTACTGAAAGCAGTGAAGAGTTTTTACGAGGATAGTGAGGCTCAAGTTAGAGTATGTAGGAAAGAGGGAAATTTTTTCCCAGTAAAAGTAGGCCTTAGACAAGGATGTGTGATGTCACCGTGGTTGTTTAATATATTTATAGATGGGGTTGTAAGAGAAGTAAATGCGAGGGTCTTGGCAAGAGGCGTGGAGTTTAAAAGATAAAGAATCACACACAAAGTGGGAGTTGTCACAGCTGCTCTTTGCTGATGACACTGTGCTCTTGGGAGATTCTGAAGAGAAGTTGCAGAGATTGGTGGATGAATTTGGTAGGGTGTGCAAAAGAAGAAAATTAAAGGTGAATACAGGAAAGAGTAAGGTTATGAGGATAACAAAAAGATTAGGTGATGAAAGATTGAATATCAGATTGGAGGGAGAGAGTATGGAGGAGGTGAACGTATTCAGATATTTGGGAGGTGGACGTGTCAGCGGATGGTCTATGAAAGATGAGGTGAATCATAGAATTGATGAGGGAAAAAGAGTGAGTGGTGCACTTAGGAGTCTGTGGAGACAAAGAACTTTGTCCTTGGAGGCAAAGAGGGGAATGTATGAGAGTATAGTTTTACCAACGCTCTTATATGGGTGTGAAGCGTGGGTGATGAATGTTGCAGCGAGGAGAAGGCTGGAGGCAGTGGAGATGTCATGTCTGAGGGCAATGTGTGGTGTGAATATAATGCAGAGAATTCGTAGTTTGGAAGTTAGGAGGAGGTGCGGGATTACCAAAACTGTTGTCCAGAGGGCTGAGGAAGGGTTGTTGAGGTGGTTCGGACATGTAGAGAGAATGGAGCGAAACAGAATGACTTCAAGAGTGTATCAGTCTGTAGTGGAAGGAAGGCGGGGTAGGGGTCGGCCTAGGAAAGGTTGGAGGGAGGGGGTAAAGGAGGTTTTGTGTGCGAGGGGCTTGGACTTCCAGGAGGCATGCATGAGCGTGTTTGATAGGAGTGAATGGAGACAAATGGTTTTTAATACTTGACGTGCTGTTGGAGTGTGAGCAAAGTAACATTTATGAAGGGATTCAGGGAAACTGGCAGGGCCGGACTTGAGTCCTGGAGATGGGAAGTACAGTGCCTGCACTCTGAAGGAGGGGTGTTAATGTTGCAGTTTAAAAACTGTAGTGTAAAGCACCCTTCTGGCAAGACAGTGATGGAGTGAATGATGGTGAAAGTTTTTCTTTTTCGGGCCACCCTGCCTTGGTGGGAATCGGCCAGTGTGATAATAAAAATAAAAAAAATAAGTCCAGCTCCCGCTATTCCCGCCTTTTTTCCCCCACCCCTAAAGTGATAGTTTGGTTGCCGGCTGCTTGTTAACGTAGGGTCAGTCTAGCTCCCACTATCCCTTCCCCTCCCTCTTCCCCCCCCCAAAAGGTGACGTGTGGGGCTCCGGTCAAACAGTAAATCACTCGACTCACAGCTCCCAGCACTACTGTAAGTACATGCCTGCCTTGTATTCTAGTGGATTTATTGGTTGAAAGCTTCACTTTGGACCAATAATAAACTTAGTCCTTTCAGTCTTGCTCTAAGTTGACTGTTGTAATAATCACCACGTCTTTTAGGTATTGTACTTATCATGAAGAGTGATTAGTTAAGCAGTGGGTAACCTGTCTATCTTTTCAGCTTGGATGACAGAGAGGGTCACCTGTCAATCAACGAGAAGAACTGACGGAGACGGACTAACGTCCTGGAGACGTCCCATATTGGATTTAATTACCTGTGCACCTGTATGAAATTGCAGGACGTAACCCCACATCATTGCAGCGGTAAAGAACCTGCTTTCCTGTCATCGGGAT
The DNA here is from genome assembly GCF_026875155.1 of Cherax quadricarinatus. Classification (NCBI taxonomy): domain Eukaryota; kingdom Metazoa; phylum Arthropoda; class Malacostraca; order Decapoda; family Parastacidae; genus Cherax; species Cherax quadricarinatus. The sequence continues at coordinate 12,727,550 of NC_069493.1, forward strand.
AGAATACTCACGGTGATACTCTGTGAAGAACTAGCCGGTGGTGGTCACCAACACCTGCGACCCCCCCCCCCACATCAGCAACGGCTAAGACTTCAACAACACGAAGTGTCACCAACACCAGACACCCCAATATATATATTAGCGTTGAGTTCATATGTTATTTTATTCATTTCATTTTTCATTTTTCTTTCAAATAGGATATACCTGTCATGTTTTATTGTTTTATTTTTGCTTTAATAAATAATAAAGTGTTTATCTTTGTTAATTATTATTTCGTTTTCTATTCATTAATTTTCCTGAGGAGGAGCCAGCTTTGGTAATACTGTCTGAAGTTGTTACAGAGCTGAGTAAGCCTTCACATGCAACAGTTAGGTATCTTTATTTCGAAACGTTTCGCCTACACAGTAGGCTTCTTCAGTCGAGTACAGAAAAGTTGATAGAAGCAGAAGAGACTTGAAGACGATGTAATCAGTCCATCACCCTTAAAGTTTTGAGGTGGTCAGTCCCTCAGTCTGGAGAAGAGTATTGTTCCATAGTCTGAAATAATATGGAGTTGAAGTGACAGGATTGAGCCTTATATAGCGCCAGGAGGTGAGACGTAGGTCACTAGTAGAACTCAGATGTTGGGAGGTCAGGTCCCTCTCAAATCCAGCCATTCTCCAGACTGAGGGACTGACCACCTCAAAACTTTAAGGGTGATGGACTGATTACATCGTCTTCAAGTCTCTTCTGCTTCTATCAACTTTTCTGTACTCGACTGAAGAAGCCTACTGTGTAGGCGAAACGTTTCGAAATAAAGATACCTAACTGTTGCATATGTGTCTTACCTAACACTCTCTGAAGATAAATTAGACAAAGGTGCAACTCTTGAGTATCTATATTAAGGAAACGTTTCGCCACACAGTGGCTTCATCAGTCCAAACGTAGGAGAAACTTGAAGAACAGGAGGAGAATGAGGTAATCAGTCCCTCAACCTTGAGTTGATGTGGTCAGTCCATCATATGTGCATATGTGCGGAGAAGCAGCTTATAAACGGTAGGTAGGAGAGGTGCAGCAGTCGTAGGTGGTGTCACATTTGTTCAATGTGGAAGTAGGTCGTGCCCAAGGGTTAGGCAAGCGAAGAATTCGCAAGTATTAAGATCCCAAGAAGATGATAAATTAGACACATGTGCAACGTGTCGGTTCTCTGAACCATTCATCTACAATCCCAAGAAGATGCAGTGTCTGTCAGGATTGTAGATGAATGATTCAGAGAACCGACACGTTGGTAAATTAGACACATGTGCAACTCTTGGGTATCTTTACTGAGGAGACGTTTCGCCACACAGTGGCTTCATGAGTCCATACAACGGAGAATCTTGAAGAACAGGAGGAGAATGAGGTAATCAGTCCCTCAACCTTGAGTCGATGATGTGGTCAGTCCATCAATCTTGAATAGAATACGGCTTGCCTAACCCTTGGGCACGACCTACTTCCACATTGAACAAATGTGACACCACCTACGACTGCTGCACCTCTCCTGCCTACGGTTTATAAACTCCATCTCCGCACATATGCCTTATTCTATTCAAGATTGATGGACTGACCACATCGACTCAAGGTTGAGGGACTGATTACCTCATTCTCCTCCTGTTCTTCAATATTCTCCTTTGTATGGACTGATGAAACCACTGTGTGGCGAAACGTTTCCTCAATAAAGATACCCAAGAGTTGCACATGTGTCTAATTTATCAACGGGTCGGTTCTCTGAACCACACATCTACATGCAAACTCTCTGCTGCCTATTTGTCAGCCATGCCTCTACCCAGGAAAAAATTTCTCCTCCTATTCCACGTGTCTTAATTTTCCTTAATAGCCTCTGATGTGGAACTGCATCGAAAGCCTTACTGAAGTCCCTATACACAATATCATATTCAATACCATGATCTCCCTCCTCAAACACCTTGGTGAAAAATGTTAGTAAATTCGTAAGACAGGAACGCCCCTTTGTAAAACCGTGTTGAGATTCATTAATCAATCTGTGCCTCTCAAGATGGCTATGAATTGCTTCGGCAATTATTGATTCCATAAATTTTCCCACTATGGAGGTAAGGCTTATTGGTCTATAGTTCGAAGCCAAGGACCTGTCACCTGCCTTGTAAATAGGGATTACATTTGCCATTTTCCACTTATCAGGCACTATGCCAGTTTGTAGTGATATGTTAAAAAGATTAGCCAAAGGTATGCTAAGTTCCTCTTTACATTCCTTTAACACCCTTGTAAACAGTTCATCAGGACCTGGGGATTTGTTGGGTTTTAATTGATCTATTTGTCTGAGAACCATGCCACTAGTTAAGTTAGTCGTGCATAGTTTATTATCATTCTGTTCTACATTATTATTTCTGGAATTTCGCTAATACCTACCTGCATAAGAACTGAGGGGAAATAAGAGTTATAAATTTCACACATTTCCTTATCACTCTCAGTGATCTGACATGAGTTACTTTTGAGTGGGCAAGTCTTGTCTCTAATCTTGCTTCTATACTGACTTGAGTTACTTTTGAGTGGGCCAGTCTTGTCTCTAATCTTGCTTCTATACTGACTTGAGTTACTTTTGAGTGGGCAAGTCTTGTCTCTAATCTTGCTTCTATACTGACTTGAGTTACTTTTGAGTGGGCAAGTCTTGTCTCTAATCTTGCTTCTATACTGACTTGAGTTACTGTTGAGTGGGCAAGTCTTGTCTCTAATCTTGCTTCTATACTGACTTGAGTTACTGTTGAGTGGGCAAGTCTTGTCTCTAATCTTGCTTCTATATACCTGAAAGAAACCTTTTGGGTTAGTCTTCGAATCCCTTGCCACTTTAGCCTCATAATCTCCTTTAGCTTTCCCTTTTTGGGTCATCTCAGGTTCTCTACACATATATTCTATGATAATCTATGTAAATGTATTTGTGTATACCTGAATAAATTTACACTTTAATTGAATTTATTGATTTCTTAACTGCCCATGCCTCTCTTTTGATATGCCTATATATGCCTCTCTTTTGATGAATGAGATGTTTAAATCTATTGTTTTTCCATTTGGGATCATTATCAGTTGATCTAGTTTCCCTTCTTCGAATATAAATTGTCTGGGAAACTAGAATTATGCTCTGAAAAACGTCGTATTGGCAACCAACACCACCTACCTGACCCAGAAGTCAGGTCGTTCCAGTTTAGCCCACCCAGGTAATTTCTCAGTCCCATGAAATCAGTCAAGCGGAAGTCTGGGACAGAGACTTGATTGCATTTATTTGGGTAATTCCACGATATATTGATGAAACGTTTCGCCTATACAGTAGACTTCTTCAGTCAAATATAAAGTGGGCAGTAGAAATGAAATACAGATGATGTAATCAGTCAATCAACCATGGAGATGAAGTATGTATTTGAGATGGCCAGTCCCCCCAGCCTGGAGAAGAGTTGAGCTCCATGAAGCTCAACTCTTCTCCAGGGTCTTCTATGATAACCTCTACAAGGAGAACTATGGAAAGATGGGTTCAAAATTCACTGGCCAATATTTATCTCGAAAACCTAAAGAGAGAAATTTAAGAAGATCATAACATACATAACTATCATACGTCGATTATATCTTGTTTATTCTCCCTAGACACTTTAACTACCAGCTTAAGAATACACCTAATTCATTAGTTTCCACCATTCAGCTTACTCTGGAGGAAGAGAACGATACCTTGTTTCCCTTCTACGTTATCCTTATCAAGGAAAGAAACACTTAAGAACAGTCAGATACATAAGAACATGATGAGGTTTTTTCCGGGTCCTGATGAGGTTTTTCCGGGTCCTGATGAGGTTTTTCCGGGTCCTGATGAGGTTTTTTCAAGGGTTCTAAAGGAATGCAAAATGGAAGTCTGTGAACCATTAACTAATATTTTTAATTTATCTCTTCAAACAGGTGTAGTGTCTGATATGTGGAAGATGGCTAATGTAATTCCTATTTTTAAAACAGGGGACCAGTCGTTACCGTCAAATTACCGCCCAATAAGCCTGACCTCAATTGTAGGCAAATTACTAGAGTCAATTATAGCTGAGATTATAAGAAGCCATCTCGATAAGCATAGCTTGATTAATGATACTCAGCATGGTTTCACAAGAGGCCGGTCTTGTCTAACTAATTTATTAACTTTCTTCAGTAAAGCTTTTGAGGCTGTTGACCACGATAAAGAATTTGATATTATTTACTTAGATTTTAGTAAGGCTTTTGATAGAGTTCCGCACCAAAGACTGTTGAAGAAAGTAGCAGCTGGCAATATAAACACAAATGCAGTATAATGTGATCCTTTATTGACTACGTTTCGCCCACACAGTGGGCTTTTTCAAGTCACAAACAGAACTACCTGGGGTGGAAGGAACGCGAGTATTTATAGTCCGGCTGAGGTCAGGTGAAGAATGCTGCATCTGATGATGTACCGAGTTGGGTTGTAGAGTCTAAAAACTTGGGTAGCTTGGAAAGGAGACTGGACAAGTTTGTGAGCAGACCTTCTACAGTGTTCTTATGTGGGATAGCGATGAAGAAGTTTCTTGGCAAGTGGTTCAGCTATGTTATAGAAGCCACTATTCTGGTTGAAGTTGTCGGATATAGAAATAAGTGATGATTCCAGGATTCTTCGGTATTGAGTGTTGTCTTCTGTGGCGATAAGTCTTGAGTTTCTGTAGTTTATCAAGTGGTTGTGTGAATTACGGTGTTGTACGCAGGCATTCCTTGTGTCGTCAGACCTGCTTGCGTATTGGTGTTCTGAAATACGTGTTTGGAGGTCCCTTGATGTTTCGCCCACGTATAACTTGTTGCAGTCATTACAAGGGATTATGTATACCCCTGCAGAGGATGGAGGCTTGTCCTGCCTACTACTGGTGATGTCCTTGATGGTCGTGGTTGTGGAGGTAGATACTTGGAATGATGTTTTGGCAAAGATGTTGGAAACATGTTTGGCAATGGAGTTGGTGGGAAGGACTATGTATCTCTTCTCGGCAGTGTCTTCTCTGGGTGTGTTGAAGATGTTTAGTGCTCGCCGTCTGCAGTCTCTGATGAAGTGACGAGGATAGTGGAGTTTGGAAAATACTTGTTCAGTTATAGTGCATTCTTCCTCAAGGAACTCGTTGCTGCAGATTCTGAGTGCACGCAGGAAGAAGCCTATAATTACACCACGTTTGGTTTTGGTGTCGTGGTGAGAGTAGAAGTGGAGAAGATCGTTTTGGTTGGTGGGTTTTCGATAGACTTTAAAACGAAGTTCGTGGTCAGCTTTGCAGAGTAGAACATCAAGGAAAGGAAGAGTGTTGTCGACCTCTTCTTCAAGTGTGAACTGGATTGAAGGCTCGACCTGGTTGAGCTTGTCTTGGAGAGCTTGAACGTTGAAGCGTTTAGGAGTTATGAGGAGAATGTCGTCAACATAACGGAGCCAGGTGACAGACGAAGGAATAATGGTGGAGAAACGTTCGGCTTCTAGATGTTCCATGTAATTATAGGCTTCTTCCTGCGTGCACTCAGAATCTGCAGCAACGAGTTCCTTGAGGAAGAATGCACTATAATTAAACAAGTATTTTCCAAACTCCACTATCCTCGTCACTTCATCAGAGACTGCAGACGGCGAGCACTAAACATCTTCAACACACCCAGAGAAGACACTGCCGAGAAGAGATACATAGTCCTTCCCACCAACTCCATTGCCAAACATGTTTCCAACATCTTTGCCAAAACATCATTCCAAGTATCTACCTCCACAACCACGACCATCAAGGACATCACCAGTAGTAGGCAGGACAAGCCTCCATCCTCTGCAGGGGTATACATAATCCCTTGTAATGACTGCAACAAGTTATACGTGGGCGAAACATCAAGGGACCTCCAAACACGTATTTCAGAACACCAATACGCAAGCAGGTCTGACGACACAAGGAATGCCTGCGTACAACACCGTAATTCACACAACCACTTGATAAACTACAGAAACTCAAGACTTATCGCCACAGAAGACAACACTCAATACCGAAGAATCCTGGAATCATCACTTATTTCTATATCCGACAACTTCAACCAGAATAGTGGCTTCTATAACATAGCTGAACCACTTGCCAAGAAACTTCTTCATCGCTATCCCACATAAGAACACTGTAGAAGGTCTGCTCACAAACTTGTCCAGTCTCCTTTCCAAGCTCCCCAAGTTTTTAGACTCTACAACCCAACTCGGTACATCATCAGATGCAGCATTCTTCACCTGACCTCAGCCGGACTATAAATACTCGCGTTCCTTCCACCCCAGGTAGTTCTGTTTGTGACTTGAAAAAGCCCACTGTGTGGGCGAAACGTAGTCAATAAAGGATCACATTATACTGCATTTGTGTTTATATTGCCATTGTGTCGGTATTTTATACCATTTATTTCCAAGTAGCAGCTCATGGCATTGGGGGAAGGGTGCTCTCGTGGATCGAATCATGGCTCACAGACAGGAAGCAAAGAGTGTCCATAAATGGGGTTAAATCCGAGTGGGGATCAGTAACAAGTGGCGTTCCACAGGGATCAGTCTTGGGCCCGTTGTTGTTTATAATATATATCAATGATCTTGATGAAGGAATTACTAGTGATATGAGCAAATTCGCCGATGACACGAAGATAGGTAGGATAATTGATTCAAACGTAGATGTTAGGGAACTTCAGGAGGATTTAGACAAACTCTACTCTTGGTCAGAAAAGTGGCAGATGCAGTTCAATGTAGATAAATGCAAGGTTCTGAAGCTCGGGAGTGTCCATAACCCTAGCACTTATAAGTTAAATAATGTAGAACTTAACCACACAGATTGCGAAAAGGACTTGGGGGGTTATGGTAAGCAGCAACCTTAAACCAAGACAGCAATGCCTAAGCGTACGTAATAAGGCAAATAGATTACTGGGATTTATATCAAGAAGTGTAAGCAATAGAAGTCCAGAGGTCATACTGCAGCTTTATACATCATTAGTAAGGCCTCACCTAGATTATGCAGCTCAATTCTGGTCTCCATATTACAGAATGGACATAAATTCGTTAGAAAACATTCAGTGTAGGATGACTAAATTAATACATAGCATTAGAAATCTTCCTTATTGAAGAAAGATTGAAGACTCTTAAGTTACATTCACCTGTTAGACGAAGAATGAGGGGAGACCTGATCGAAGTGTATAAGTGGAAGATAGGTATTAATAAAGGGGATATTAACAAGGTCTTGAGGATATCTCTCCAAGAGAGAACCCGCAGTAATGGATTTAAATTAGATAAGTTTAGATTTAGGAAGGACATAGGAAAGTATTGGTTTGGAAATAGGGTAGTTGATGAGTGGAACAGTCTACCTAGTTGGGTTATTGAGGCTAGGACTTTGGGTAGTTTCAAATTTAGGTTGGATAAATACATGAGTGGGATGGGTTGGATTTGAGTGGGACTTGCACATCAGAGCTTATTTCTTGGGTAGCATTGAAAATTGGGTAGGTCAAATGTTTGTTAGTGGGATGATTTGTAAAGGACCTGCCTAGTATGGGCCAACAGGCCTGCTGCAGTGTTCCTCCTTTCTTATGTTCTTATGTTCTTATAAGAAAGGAGGAACACTGCAGAAGGCCTGTTGGCCCATACTAGGCAGGTCCTTTACAATTCATCCCACTAACAAACATTTGACCAACCCAGTTTTCAATGCTACCCAAGAAATAAGCTCTGATGTGCAAGTCCCACTCAAATCCAAGCTTATTTCTTGGGTAGCATTGAAAATTGGGTTGGTCAAATGTTTGTTAGTGGGATGAATACAAGTACTGTCAGATACAATTACAGTCAGATACAATTACTGTATCAAACAATGTTTTTGATACAGTAATTGTCTCACCACAATAACAAGACTGAATGTGAAATTATCGTAAGTCTTAATCTGCATCCTCAAAATTTATAATAAGGAAATTATTGAGGGGAAACAAAAATACCTGGGAAATGCTTTCACTGCAGGTAAGTTCCCACTTAACTTCAACGACTCTTAAAAAAGGATAGTCTAGCTTATTTACGTCATTCTAGAGGAAACATCTGGCAATGATCTTCTTGTCCTTCCCAAAGTCAGAGCCTGATTGATTTTGTAGGCCCCTGGGCTATAGGTACTGTGAGGCCCCTGGGCTACAGGTACTGTGAGGCCCCTGGTTTACAGGTACTGTGAGGCCCCTGGGCTACAGGTACTGTGAGGCCCCTGGGTTACAGGTACTGTGAGGCCCCTGGGCTACATGTACTGTGAAGCCCCTGGGCTACAGGTACTCTGAGACCCCTGGGTTACAGGTACCGTGAGACCCCTAGGTTACAGGTACTGAGAGGCCCCTAAGCTACAGGTACCGTGAGGCCCCTGGGCTACAGGTACCGTGAGGCCCCTGGGCTACAGGTACTGTGAAGCCCCTGGGCTACAGGTAATCTGAGGCCCCTGGGTTACAGGTACCGTGAGGCCCCTGGGTTACAGGTACCGTGAGGCCCCTGGGCTACAGGTACTGTGAGGCCCCTGGGCTACAGGTACTGTGAGGCCCCTGGGCTACAGGTACTGTGAGGCCCCTGAGCTACAGGTACTGTGAGGCCCCTGGGTTACAGGTACCGTGAGGCCCCTGGGCTACAGGTACTGTGAGGCCCCTGGTCTACAGGTACTGTGAGGCCCCTGGGCTACAGGTACTGTGAGGCCCCTGGGCTACAGGTACTGTGAGGCCCCTGGGCTACAGGTACTGTGAGGCTCCTGGGCTACAGGTACCGTGAGGCCTTTGGGCTAGAGGTACCGTGAGGCCCCTGGGCTACAGATACTGTGAGGCCCCTGGGCTATAGGTATTGTGAGGCCCCTGAGCTACAGGTACTGTGAGGCCCCTGGGCTACAGGTACTGTGAGGCTCCTGGGCTACAGGTACCGTGAGGCCCCTGGGCTACAGGTACCGTGAGGCCCCTGGGTTACAGGTACCGTGAGGCCCCTGGGTTACAGGTACCGTGGGGTCCCTGGGCTACAGGTACTGTGAGGCCCCTGGGATACAGGTACTGTGAGGCCCCTGGGCTACAGGTACTGTGAGGCCCCTGGGCTACAGGTACTGTGAGGCCCCTGGGTTACAGGTACCGAGAGGCCCATGCGCTACAGGTACTGTGAGGCCCCTGGGTTATAGGTACTGTGAGGCCCCTGGGCTACAGGTACTGTGAGGCCCCTGGGTTACAGGTACTGTGAGGCCTCCGGGTTACAGGTACTGTGAGGCCTCTGGGCTACAGGTACTGTGGGGCCCCTGGGTTACAGGTACCGTGAGGCCCCTGGGCTACAGGTACTGTGAGGCCCCTGGGCTACAGGTACCGTGAGGCCTTTGGGCTAGAGGTACCCTGAGGCCCCTGGGCTACAGATACTGTGAGGCCCCTGGGCTATAGCTATTGTGAGGCTCCTGAGCTACAGGTACTGTGAGGCCCCTGGGCTACAGGTACTGTGAGGCTCCTGGGCTACAGGTACCGTGAGGCCCCTGGGCTACAGGTACCGTGAGGCCCCTGGGTTACAGGTACCGTGAGGCCCCTGGGCAACAGGTACTGTGAGGCCCCTGGGCTACAGGTACTGTGAGGCCCCTGGGCTACAGGTACTGTAAGGCCCCTGGGCTACAGGTACTGTGAGGCCCCTGGGCTACAGGTACTGTGAGGCCCCTGGGTTACAGGTACCGTGAGGCCCATGGGCTACAGGTACTGTGAGGCCTCTGGGTTATAGGTACTCTGAGGCCCCTGGGCTACAGGTACTGTGAGGCCCCTGGGTTACAGGTACTGTGAGGCCTCCGGGTTACAGGTACTGTGAGGCCTCTGGGCTACAGGTACTGTGGGGCCCCTGGGTTACAGGTACCGTGAGGCCCCTGGGCTACAGGTACTGTGAGGCCCCTGGGCTACAGGTACTGTGAGGCCCCTGGGCTACAGGTACTGTGAGGCCCCTGGTCTACAGGTACTGTGAGGCTCCTGGGCTACAGGTACCGTGAGGCCTTTGGGCTACAGGTACCGTGAGGCCCCTGGGCTACAGATACTGTGAGGCCCCTGGGCTACAGGTACTGTGAGGCCCCTGGGCTACAGGTACTGTGAGGCCCCTGGGCTACAGGTACTGTGAGGCCCCTGGGCTACAGGTACTGTGAGGCCCCTGGGCTACAGGTACTGTGAGGCCCCTGGGCTACAGGTACTGTGAGGCCCCTGGGCTACAGGTACTGTGAGGCCCCTGGGCTACAGGTACTGTGAGGCCCCTGGGCTACAGGTACTGTGAGGGCCCCCGGGTTACAGGTACCGTGAGGCCCCTGTAGGCCCTCCAACTGGCGGAGACCCCTGGAGGCCCACCAACTGGCGGTGGCTCCTGGGAGGGCCTCCTGGCAGAGGCCCCTGGGTTGCAGCTGGTATAGCCCATGCCTTAATCCGGTCCTGCCCACAGGACAGATTGCCTCCACTATTCCCTTTCTTCTGTAAAGCCAATTTGGACACTTCTCCAGTAACCAGTAAAACCGTAAGAGACACCAGCAGACCTCACAAACCGAAGCATTCTGCTGCTGCCATGGTTTACACCATTCCATTTACTGGAGTTGCAGGGGTTAACATCATTCCATTTAGTGGCGTTGCAGGGGTTTACACCATTCCATTTAGTGGCGTTGCAGGGGTTTACACCATTCCATTTAGTGGAGTTGCAGGGGTTTACACCATTCCATTTAGTGGCGTTGCAGGGGTTTACACCATTCCATTTAGTGGAGTTGCAGGGGTTTACACCATTCCATTTAGTGGAGTTGCAGGGGTTTACACCATTCCATTTAGTGGAGTTGCAGGGGTTTACACCATTCCATTTAGTGGAGTTGAAGGGGTTTACACCATTCCATTTAGTGGAGTTGCAGGGGTTTACACCATTCCATTTAGTGGAGTTGCAGGGGTTTACACCATTCCATTTAGTGGAGTTGCAGGGGTTTACACCATTCCATTTAGTGGCGTTGCAGGGGTTTACACCATTCCATTTAGTGGAGTTGCAGGGGTTTACACCTTTCCCATTTAGTGGCGTTGCAGGGGTTTACACCATTCCATTTAGTGGAGTTGCAGGGGTTTACACCATTCCATTTAGTGGAGTTGCAGGGGTTTACACCATTCCATTTAGTGGAGTTGAAGGGGTTTACACCATTCCATTTAGTGGAGTTGCAGGGGTTTAAAACCATTCCATTTAGTGGAGTTGCAGGGGTTTACACCATTCCATTTAGTGGAGTTGCAGGGGTTTACACCATTCCATTTAGTGGAGTTGCAGGGGTTTACACCATTCCATTTAGTGGATGCCGTAAAGCATACTTGGTGAGACAAAAGGAAATGTTCAGCATAACAAGCGACTTTCTATATAGTAGTATGTCACTGATGTCAGCTATGATCTGTATACCTTGTACATGTACTTGTATACCTTGTACATGTACTTGTATACCTTGTACATGTACTTGTATACCTTGTACATGTACTTATATACCTTGTACATGTACTTGTATACCTTGTACATGTACTTATATACCTTGTACATGTACTTATATACCTTGTACATGTACTTGTATACCTTGTACATGTACTTATATACCTTGTACATGTACTTGTATACCTTGTACATGTACTTGTATACCTTGTACATGTACTTATATACCTTGTACATGTACTTGTATACCTTGTACATGTACTTGTATACATTGTACATGTACTTGTATACCTTGTACATGTACTTGTATACCTTGTACATGTACTTGTATACCTTGTACATGTACTTGTGTACCTTGTACATGTACTTGTGTACCTTGTACATGTACTTTTGTACCTTGTACATGTACTTGTTTACCTTGTACATGTACTTGTATACCTTGTACATGTACTTGTATACCTTGTACATGTACTGGTATACCTTGTACATGTACTGGTAGAAATAAAGATATTATTATTATTATTATTATTATTATTATTATTATTATTATTATTATTATTATTATTATTATTATTATTATTATTATTATTATTATTATTATTATTATTATTGTCTGCTGCCATGAATGCTGCAGTTTTCACTCCTCCCTCCCCCCCCCCTATATGTATACTGGCTCCCTCACTCTTTTGTGTAGAACTTATAACCCTAATTTTTAAAGGGGTGAAGGGGTAAGCCAGTGGAAGGTCTCGGTCAGATGTCCATAAGCTCCAGCTGTGGGTCATCATATAACTACGACCCGCGTCAGTAAACACTTGTCCTGTTTCCTGACAAACCTGATACCTGCTATATATCGTGTTAGTGTGACTTTGTATATGGTGAAAGTCGGACCGAAACGTCGTGCGGGTTATTTCTGTAGTTCTCAAACTTTTCTGAAAGACACTGATACCATCTTCAGAAATTTAAAGTGGGAAAATTGATTTAATAAATCGACATCTCATTACTTTTAATGATGTATTTTTCCAAGTATTTTTTATCGATTTACAATCCAATAAATATATAGTTGCCTAAACTTAATATCTGAACAATTCTGGTATTTTGTACAAATCCAAGATGGCCGCTATTCATAATACCGAAAATTGAACTTCATAAGCAGGTTTCTTATAGATATATAATACCACTTTTTATGGATTTTTAAGATGTGTATAATTCATTTCTAAATTTTATTAATTCAGATTCAAAATCATTTGATACAAGTCAGTTTAGAATCAAAATTAATTTTTCGGTGAAAAATGGAATTAAAATTTTAATTATTATTTTTTATTAAATACTTATGTTTTTTTGGATATTATACGATATTTTGTGTATTTGTTTGAGAGAGAAAATATAATGAACGATTCTGTAACACAGAAACACATATAATGACGATTCTGTGGATGTTTAATAATGACCTCTTATAACCAAATAATGAGGAAGATTCTGTGGATGGCATTTAATGATGACTTTTGACCTAAATCCACTGGTCATCTGATCTCCAGGGCAAGCATCACCATCCACAGCATCACCATCCACAGCATCACCATCCACAGCATCACCATCCACAGCATCACAATCCACGCATCACCATCCACAGCATCACCATCCACAGCATCACCATCCACAGCATCACCATCCACAGCATCACCATCCACAGCATCACCATCCACAGCATCACCATCCACAGCATCACCATCCACAGCATCACCATCCACAGCATCACCATCCACAGCATCACCATCCACAGCATCACATCCACAGCATCACCATCCACAGCATCACCATCCACAGCATCACCATCCACAGCATCACCATCTACAGCATCACCATCACAGCATCACCATCCACAGCATCACCATCCACAGCATCACCATCCACAGCATCACCATCCACAGCATCACCATCCACAGCATCACCATCCACAGCATCACCATCCACAGCATCACCATCCACAGCATCACCATCTACAGCATCACCATCCACAGCATCACCATCCACAGCATCACCATCCACAGCATCACCATCCACAGCATCACCATCCACAGCATCACCATCCACAGCATCACCATCCACAGCATCACCATCCACAGCATCACCATCCACAGCATCACCATACCACAGCCTCACCATATAAACAGCCTCACCATCCACAGCATCACCATCCACAGCATCACCATCAACACAGCAATCACCATCCACAGCATCACCATCCACAGCATCACCATTCCACAGCATCACCATCCACAGCATCACCATCCACAGCATCACCATCCACAGCATCACCATCCACAGCATCACCATCCACAGCATCACCATCCACAGCATCACCATCCACAGCATCACCATCCACAGCATCACCATCCACAGCATCACCATCCACAGCATCACCATCCACAGCATCACCATCCACAGCATCACCATCCACAGCATCACCATCCACAGCATCACATCCACAGCATCACATCCACAGCATCACCATCCACAGCATCACCATCCACAGCATCACCATCCACAGCATCACCATCCACAGCATCACCATCCACAGCATCACCATCCACAGCATCACCATCCTACAGCATCACCATCCACAACATCACCATCCACAGCATCACCATCCACAGCATCACCATCCACAACATCACCATCTACAGCATCGCCACAGCATCACCATCCACAGCATCACCATCCACAGCATCACCATCCACAGCATCACCATCTACAGCATCACCATCCACAGCATCACCATCACAACATCACCATCTACAGCATCACTCACCATCCACAGCATCACCATCACAACATCACCATCCACAGCATCACCATCTACAGCATCACCATCCACAGCATCACCATCCACAACATCACCATCTACAGCATCACCACAGCATCACCATCTACAGCATCACCATCCACAACATCCACCATCCTCCTACTCCTCCTCCTCCTCCTGCTCTTCCTTTGCATCCTCTATTTCGACACTTTCCTTATCTCCACACTGAGCACTTGTTGCACAAGAATGGGACACTTGTTGCACAAGAATGGGGCACTTGTTGCACAAGAATGGGACACTTGTTACACAAGAATGGGACACTTGTTGCACAAGAATGGGACACTTGTTGCACAAGAATGGGACACTTGTTGCACAAGAATGGGACACTTGTTGCACAAGAATGGGACACTTGTTGCACAAGAATGAGACACTTGTTGCACAAGAATGGGACAATTGTTACACAAGAATGGGACACTTGTTGCACAAGAATGGGACACTTGTTGCACAAGAATGGGACACTTGTTGCACAAGAATGGGACACTTGTTGCACAAGAATGGGGGCACTTGTTGCACAAGAATGGGACACTTGTTGCACAAGAATGGGACACTTGTTGCACAAGAATGGGACACTTGTTTGCACAAGAATGGGACACTTGTTGCACAAGAATGGGGCACTTGTTGCACAAGAATGGGACACTTGTTGCACAAGAATGGGACACTTGTTGCACAAGAATGGGACACTTGTTGCACAAGAATGGGACACTTGTTGCACAAGAATGGGACACTTGTTGCACAAGTCGTATACTTCACATGAGCAGATGCAGAATGACGTGCAAGAGGCCACTGTCTTACATATGTTGCACTGTGTCTTACACTGACACTGATTCACGTTAGTCAGTTCTGGTGTAACTGTGTAACTCTGCACTGACAGTGAACCACGTCAGTCAGCTCTAGTAGAACTGGTACTCTCAGCAGTGACTGAAGTTGTGTCAAGGTCTGGGATCTTCCATACCATGTAAATGTTATCACCAGACTCCAAAGACAGGTGTTGCTACTCTGCTGGTTTTCCCAGCAAAACATGCTGATGCATCTACAACACCTGCAGAAACAGTCTGTTGGATATGTTGTATGATGTATGAGACACTTGTGAAGAAGTTTGGCAAGCCAGTGGCTTCCTTATTCCAATAGAAACAGTGGTGGAAGATGAGTTTCAGGTTTTCAGTCCCTCAGATTTTTATCAAGATTGTTGAGCTGAAGATATGGATTCCAGGCTGAGAGACTGATTACCCTTAACTCCTTTATCATTATCTGTATTGGACTGAGGAAGTCTCTGTCTGGCAAAACGTTTCCACTGTTAAGATGACCAAGTATTTCAATCAGAGAACTGTTGGATGCTGGAGGCAGGTCAAAGCTCTCGGAGTCTTCTTTGTGAAGACGACAGATTTCATGGATGTCCCCGGGGTCTGACCAGAGTGATGAAGAAGGCTTTCTCCAGCTCACACACTAAGGACCAGGGGTCGATCCCCGGTACGGGTGGAAACATTAAGATGCGTTTCCTTAAGACACCTGCTGTCCATGTTCACCTAGCAGAAAAATAGATACCTGGGGGCTAGTGGACTGGTGTGGGTCGCATCCTGTGACAAAACTGACCTAATTTGCGGAAAATGCTCAGCATAACAACGGACTTCCTATATAGTAATATGTCACTGATGTCAGCTATGGTCTGTATACCTTGTACATGTAGAAATAAAGATATTATTATTATTATTATTATTATTATTATTATTATTATTATTATTATTATTATTATTATTATTATTATTATTATTATCTTCTTGAGATCTACTTGCATGGCGCCCCTTCCTTAGCACAATGGAATCGGCAACATTCACATCATCATGGGCAGTTTTGACTGTAATAGGAATGTAGAGAAGAGCTCAGTAAGCTTCCAGTGGGTGAAGAGAGCTTTACACTTCTGCAGCCATTAGACCCAGATCATCTGCCGGTGCTTCAGGTCTTCCTTGTGTTATTTTTCCACAGTCTGACTTGGTAGATCCGTGACGGATGACACGTTCACAATGACCAGGAAAAGTTCAAGCCACTCAGAAATAAGCAAAGGAGATTATCATGTCCACGAGAGCTTAGTAGTACTCTGCTCGCCAAACCGGTCACTAAAGACGGCATTCCAAGGTATTCCTAGTGGTGCCGACAGATAAACAGTCTTAACCTTAAAATGGAGTGTAGATATATCCAACAGATAAAAAAAGGCGCAATACCGTGATGGAACAATACACAAATAACCGGCACAAGAAAAGAGGAGCTTACGACGACGTTTCGGTCCGACTTGGGCCATTTATAAAATCACACTAACGAAAAGGAGAACAGGATGGGTATATATATATATATATATATATATATATATATATATATATATATATATATATATATATATATATATATATATATATATATATATATATATATATATATATATATATATATATATATATATATATATATATAGGTAGGAGGTGGTCCAAGTCGGACCGAAACGTCGCCGTAAGCTCCTCTCTTCTATGTCCGGGTTATCTGTGTAATTCCAGCAGGTACTGGGTGAGACAGAGTGGTTGTCCGAGCGCATATCTTTCGGTCTGCGTTCACCACATCAACAAATAATTTCATAGCTTCATTATAGTCTGGTCAGCATGTACAAGAACTGAGATAGACTCATCATAGCAGCAAAGATGATACTGTGCCTCAGCTGCAGCAACTTCCCTACCTCATATATCATTATAGTCATCGCTGTAATTTAATTTTTTTAAAGGGCGGAGCACCAGCGACACCTTTCATGTTGAATTAGAATGTCTAGGCCCGATAGGTTTACAAGCTATGGCACAAAATATTGATTTTTGAAATTTGTGGCCATTTTATTTTGGCAACTGGTAGTTATAAGCCTTTAGACATGTTCCTTCGAGGTACATGAACAATAACGCCTTTTATAAAGTTCTTCAGGTGCTTGTTCTCCAGGTGCTTATTCTCCAGGTGCTTGTTCTCCAGGTGCTTGTTCTCCAGGTGCTTGTTCTCCAGGTGCTTGTTCTCCAGGTGCTTGTTCTCCAGGTGCTTGTTCTCCAGGTGCTTGTTCTCCAGGTGCTTGTTCTCCAGGTGCTTGTTCTCCAGGTGCTTGTTCTCCAGGTGCTTGTTCTCCAGGTGCTTCTTCTCCAGGTGCTTCTTCTCTATAAAAGTTCTGAATAGCCTGCATTCTCTTAAGGGTTTCTAACTCATACCACTGTTTTGCACACTCATTCACTTTGTTAACTCCTGGTAGCAGGTCTGCCACTTCAACCATTCAAGCTACCGGGTTGAGAAACGACACTGGGACAGCCACTGGGAAATAGCTGGTGGGGTGACGTATGAGTGATCACCAGTTCGTAGATTCTGCTGGAATGTTCAGAGATAAATCTCTAAAGAACTAATGATTCTATCAAGTTCCTTTTGTTTCGAAAATGGTCATCACTGTCTGTGAGACAAGTGCAGTAATTGCACTTGTCTCACAGACAGTTGTCAGTGGTGTGTCCCCTTCGGTGACAGCGGAAGCACTGCCTAGGTGTCTGGGAGGGTTGGCTCCTATTTCCTGCATCTCTCGCGTTTCGTTATTGATTCAGCAGCTGATTTCTCTGTGTTCTGCTGTTAGTGAGGCTGATGAATATCTGCCTGACGGGTGTTTTCCTGAAGCTGTGATGGCGGGAGTTAAGACATTATAAGTGGCTACCTCTCTCTTTCTTTTCCACCTTCTCTTCTACTTCCTCTCCTACTTCCTCTTCCACTTTCTCTTCCACGCCCTCGTGAAGCTCTGCCGGATGTATCCTCTATGCTCGTGCTTTGGCCTGGCAATTGTTTAAGTACAGTGTCGGTCAACCGACTGTGCTTCTCTCTCTCTCTCTCTCTCTCTCTCTGAGGCGTGTGTGTGTGTGTGTGTGTGTGTGTGTGTGTGTGTGTGTGGTAGATGACAAGGAGTTTGAGTATAATGGACGGAGAAGAGGCAGGAATTTTTCCAAGTGAGAGAGAGAGCGAGGTTGTGGGCAGTGAGTCTTGAAGTTGGAGGAGAGTGTGTAGAGCGGAATGTGAGATGGATAGCAGAGGGAAGGAGGAAGGAAGGAAGGAAGGAAGGAGGGGAGGAAGGGAGAGAAGGAGAGACCAGACTGAAGGATAAATAGACTTAGACTAGTTTAATCTTCAAGACTCAGTTTGCCTTGCTCTTGGAGCGAGGGGGCGAGGATTACATATGTAAACAAGGGGTGGAGACTCAGGTCAGAACGGGGCGTGGCATACAGACAAAAAGAGGGCGTGGCATATATACAAAAGGAGGCGTGGCATACAGACAAAAGGGGGCGTGGCATACAGACAAAAGAGGGCGTGGCATACAGACAAAAGGGGGCGTGGTATACAGACAAAAGAGGGCGTGGCATATAGACAAAAGAGGGCGTGGCATATAGACAAAAGAGGGCGTGGCATATAGACAAAAGGGGTCGTGGCATACAGACAAAAGGGACGTGGCATACAGACAAAAGGGGCGTGGCATACAGGCAAAAGGGGTCGTGACACACAAGCAAAAGGAAGCGTGACATACAGACAAAAGGGGGCATGGTATACAAACAAAAGGGGGCGTGGCATACAGACAAAAGGGGCATGGTATACAAACAAAAGGGGGCGTGGCATACAGACAAAAGGGGGCGTGGCATAGACAAAAGGGGCCGTGGCATACAGACAAAAGGGGTCGTGGCATACAGGCAAAAGGGTTCCTGGCATACAGGCAAAAGGGGGCGTGGCATACAGGCAAAAAGAAGCGTGGCATACAGACAAAAGGGGGCGTGGCATACAGACAAAAGGGGCGTGGCATACAGACAAAAGGGGGCGTGGAATACAGACAAAAGGGGTGGCATTCAGACAAAAGGGGGCGTGGCATACAGACAAAAGGGGGCGTGGCATACAGACAAAAAGGAGCGTGGCATACAGACAAAAGAGGGCGTGGCATACAGACAAAAGGGGGCGTGGCATAGACAAAAGAGGGCGTGGAATATAGACAAAAGAGGGCGTGGCATATAGACAAAAGAGAGCGTGGCATACAGACAAAAGAGGGCGTGGCATACAGACAAAAGAGGGCGTGGCATATAGACAAAAGAGGGCGTGGAATATAGACAAAAGAGGGCGTGGCATATAGACAAAAGGGGGCGTGGCATACAAGCAAAAGGGGTCGTAGCATACAGACAAAAGGGGCGTGGCATACAGACAAAAGGGGGCGTGGCGTACAGGCAAAACGGGCCGTGGCATACAGGCAAAAGGAAGCCTGACATACAGACAAAAGGGGGCGTGGCATACAGACAAAATGGGGCGTGGCATACAGACAAAAGGAGTCATGGCTTACAGACAACAGGGGGCGTGGCATACAGACAAAAGGGGGCGTGGAACAGACAAAAGGGGCCGTGGCATGCAGACAAAAGGGGTCGTGGCATACAGGCAAAAGGGGTAGTGGCATACAGGCAAAAGGGGGCGTGGCATACAGTCAAAAGGAAGCGTGGCATACAGACAAAAGGGGGCGTGGCATACAGACAAAAGGGGGCGTGGAATACAGACAAAAGGGGTGGCATACAGACAAAAGGGGGCGTGGCATACAGACAAAAGGAGTCGTGGCATAGACAAAAGGGGGCGTGGCATATAGGCAAAAGGGGGCGTGGCATACAGACAAAAAGGATCGTGGCATACAGGTAAAAGGGGGCGTGGCATACAGACAAAATGGGCTTGGCACATAGACAAAAGGGGGCGTGGTATACAGACAAAAGGGGGGTGGCATACAAACGAAAGGAAGCGTGGCATACAGACAAAAGGGGGGTGGCATACAAACGAAAGAGAGCATGGCATACAGACAAAAGAGGACGTGGCATACAGACAAAAATGGGCGTGGCATACAGACAAAAGAGGGCGTGGCATACAGACAAAAGAGGGCGTGGCATATAGACAAAAGAGGGCGTGGCATACAGACAAAAGGGGGCGTGGCATACAAACAAAAGGGGGGCGTTACACACAGGCAAAGTTGGTCGTGTCATAAGGATAAAAGGGGCGGGGAATATGTAACATGAGACGGGGCATAGTTGAAAAAAAGGAGACCGTGACTGAAATCAAAAGCTGACGGTGACCCAGACAGTGACCCAGACGTATCAGCGCATCAAGACTGACGGCGACCCAGACGTATCAACACATCAAGACTGACGGTGACCCAGACGTATCAGCACATCAAGACTGACGGTGACCCAGACGTATCAGCACATCAAGACTGACGGTGACCCAGACGTATCAACACATCAAGACTGACGGTGACCCAGACGTATCAGCACATCAAGACCACATTCACAACACCTTATAAGAAATAATTCACAGCTAATTCCGTGGGTTAAACAGTTTGAATCTAACATGCAATACAATTCACACGGTGAATTAGACATGTGCACATGTGAGTTATTCATGGAACAATAATTCATGGAACAATTATTCATGGAACAATTATTCATGGAACAATTATTCATGGAACAATTCAGACCTCTGGATACCATGGTCACTGGATAGTATGGCCTCTGGATAACACGGTCACTGGATACCATGTTCACTGGATACCATGGTCACTGGATACCCTGGTCTCTGGATACCATGGTCTCTGGATACCATGGTCTCTGGATACCATAGTCACTGGATACCATGGTCACTGGATACCATGGTCACTGGATACCATGGTCTCTGGATACCATGGTCTCTGGATACCATGGTCACTGGATACCATGGTCTCTGGATACCATGGTCTGGATACCATGGTCTCTGATACCATGGTCTCTGGAACATGGTCTCTGGATACCATGGTCTCTGGATACCATGGTCTCTGGAATACCATGGTCTCTGGATACCATAGGTCACTGATACCAGGTCTCTGGATACCATGGTCTCTGGATACCATGGTCTCTGGATACCATGGTCTCTGGATACCATGGTCTCTGGATACTGGAAAACTAGCCCATTAAGCCATGACCGGAAAATTAACCCATTGAGTCAAGGATGGAACAATTCTCAAGTAAACTACACAACCTCGACTGAAACAATTACTTGTGTTACTGGAACAATTCACATGAAATAAATAATGTCGTAGCTGCTAACATTTACCACTAACCCAAAATACTGTAGCTGATATCTTACATCTAACTCACTATAACGTTGTTGACACAACTCACTATAACGTTGCTTACACAACTCACAACTAACATCACAGCTATGTTAGGACCCTACTAGCGAAATATTTTTTTTGGGGTCCAATTTCAACGAAAAGTTTACAGTGATTTAAGCATCATATGAAGCCTTTACACTGTGTTTGTAGTGACGTTTTGCCTTAAAAGATAGAAAAATCGAAATAGTGCCCAATTCCATAGTGCATAAAATTCTCCCTTATCTACAAAACTGGGAAGATGTACAATGCTCTAGTTGACATCAGATGATAGATAAGGGATAAATAATCTTGGTACTAAGCCCGTTTGGGCGAAAATGTCAATAGACTGCATAATAAAAAATGTTGAAAAGTATTTTTAAGTATTTTTGGGGAGAAAAAAAATAAAAAAGTGGTAAAAAATCGCAAATTCATTTTACATACAAGTAGAACTATTACTCAATAACTTGTGCAAAAAATCATGACACTCCTATAAATCTTTTTGCCAAAAATGGAGAATAATATCAACTTATTCCTGAGTTATACTGAAATCGTACGCCAAATCCAGTCATTCCTGGAGTGGAACCACAGTCAATGGCCTCCACTCCAAACCAACATATACGGATACTAATGCCGGAAAAAAAAGTCCCCCGCCAGTACCACCAATACCACCAGTCCGATAACATTCTTCTTTGCAAATATACAGGGTCTAAAGCCAGCAACGA
The DNA here is from genome assembly GCF_026875155.1 of Cherax quadricarinatus. Lineage (NCBI taxonomy): Eukaryota > Metazoa > Arthropoda > Malacostraca > Decapoda > Parastacidae > Cherax > Cherax quadricarinatus. Next base: position 12,749,746 of record NC_069493.1, read on the forward strand.
ACAACAAAATACCTTTCATCCGTGGACTGCTTGCAGAGGCAAAGGCAATGTTCGCGGCTTTCACTGAGACCCACATAAAGGATCACTTGGACAACGAAATATGGATCCCAGGTTACAACCTATACAGATGTGACAGAGTGAACAGGAAAAAGGGAAGGGGGTTGGCCTGTACATCGCAGCGTCACTTGTTTGCACAGAACTGCTTAATGCCTCAAATGATGTAGTGGAAGTTTTAGCAGTAAAGGTCGAGAACCAAAACCTAGTCATTGTGGTAGTCTACAAGCCTCCGGATGCAACATCCCAGCAATTCCAGGAACAGCTGTTAAAAATTGACCACTGTCTGGAAAATCTGCCAGCTCCTGCACCCAACATCTTGCTCATGGGGATTTCAACTTGAAGCACCTAAAATGGAGGAATATAGCAAATAATGTTGTTGCAGTGATAACACCAGAAGGAAGCTCAGACGAGAACTCACATACACACGAGCTTTTAAATCTCTTCACAAAATTCAACTTAGACCAGCAAATAATAGAGCCTACTAGACTGGAGAATACACTAGACCTCATGTTCACTAACAATGATGATCTGATACGAAATGTCACCATATGAAAAACAATATACTCAGATCACAACATAAACGAGGTTCAGACATGTATGCGTGGAGCCCCAGACGGACAAAATGAGATTAGTCACGAGGGAGCATTCACCAAATTCAACTTCAATAACAAGAACATAAAGTGGGACCAAGTAAATCAAGTCCTAAACGATATAAACTGGGAAGATATACTAAGCAACACAGACCCCAACTTATGCCTAGAACAGATTAACTCGGTGGCACTCGATGTATGCTCAAGGCTTATTCCTTTAAGAAAAAGGAGGAGTAGATGTAAAATCGAAAGAGACAGGCGCTCCTTTTACAGGCGACGGAAAAGAATAACAGAGCAGCTAAAAGAGGCTAATATATCTGAAATGCGTAGGGAGTCACTGGTCAGAGAAATAGCAAACATCGAACTTAAGCTAAAGGAATCTTATAGGAGTCAGGAATCGTGGGAAGAACTAAAAGCCATAAATGAAATCGAAAGAAACCCAAAGTATTTCTTTTCTTATGCCAAATCAAAGTCGAAAACACCATCCAGTATTGGGCCCCTACTTAAACAAGATGGGTCCTACACAGATGACAGCAAGGAAATGAGTGAGCTACTCAAGTCTCAGTATGACTCAGTTTTTAGCAAGCCGCTAAGCAGACTGAGAGTCAAAGATCAAAATTAATTTTTTATGAGAGAGCCACAGAATTTGGTTAACACAAGCCTATCTGATGTTATCCTGACGCCAAATGACTTCGAACAGGCGATAAATGACATGCCCATGCACTCTGCCCCAGGGCCAGACTCATGGAACTCCGTGTTCATCAAGAACTGCAAGAACCCCCTATCACGAGCTTTTACCATCCTATGGAGAGGGAGCATGGACGCTGGGGTCGTCCCACAGTTACTATAAAGAACAGACATAGCCCCACTCCAGAAAGGGGGCAGTAAAGCAATAGTAAAGAACTACAGACCAATAGCACTAACATCCCATATCATAAAAATCTTTGAAAGGGTCCTAAGAAGCAAGATCGCCACCCATCTAGATACCCATCAATTACACAACCCAGGGCAACATGGGTTTAGAGCAAGTCGCTCCTGTCTGTCTCAGCTACTGGATCACTACGACAATGTCCTAGATGCACTAGAAGACAAAAAAGAATGCAGATGTAATATATGCAGACTTTGCAAAAGCCTTCGACAAGTGTGACCATGGCGTAATAGCGCACAAAATACGTGCTAAAAGAATAACAAGAAAAGTTAATAGATGGATCTATAATTTCCTCACAAACAGAACACAAAGAGTAGTAGTCAACAGAGTAAAGTCTGAGGCGGCTACGGTGAAAAGCTCTGTTCCACAAAGCACAGTATTCGCTCCCATCTTGTTTCTCATCCTCATATCTGACACAGACAAGGATGTCAGCCACAGCACCGTGTCTTCCTTTGCAGATGACATCGAATCTGCATGACAGTGTCTTCCATTGCAGAAACTGCAAGGCTCAAGGCGGACATCAACCAAATCTTTCAGTGGGCTGCAGAAAACAATATGAAGTTCAACGATGAGAAATTTCAATTACTCCGATATGATAAACATGAGGAAATTAAAACTTCATCGGAGTACAAAACAAATTCTGGCCACAAAATAGAGCGAAAAACCAACGTCAAAGACCTGGGAGTGATCATGTCGGAGGATCTCACCTTCAAGGACCATAACATTGTATCAATCTCATCTGCTAGAAAAAATGACAGAATGGATAATGAGAACCTTCAAAACTAGGGATGCCAAGCCCATGATGACACTCTTCAGGTCGCTTGTTCTATCTAGGCTGGAATATTGCTGCACACTAACAGCACCTTTCAAGGCAGGTGAAATTGCTGACCTAGAAAATGTACAGAGAACCTTCACGGCGCGCATAACAGAGATAAAACACCTCAATTACTGGGAGCGCTTGAGGTTCCTGAACCTGTATTCCCTGGAACGCAGGCGGAAGAGATACATGATTATATACACCTGGAAAATCCTAGAGGGACTAGTACCGAACTTGCACACGAAAATCACTCACAATGAAAGCAAAAGACTGGGTAGATGATGCAACATCCCCCCAATGAAAAGCAGGGGTGTCACTAGCATGTTAAGAGACAATACAATAAGTGTCAGGGGCCCGAGACTGTTCAACTGCCTCCCAGCATACATAAGGGGGATTACCAATAGATCCTTGGCAGTCTTCAAGCTGGCACTGGACAAGCACCTAAAGTCGGTACCTGACCAGCCAGGCTGTGACTCGTACGTTGGATTGCATGCAGCCAGCAGTAACAGCCTAGTTGATCAGGCTCTGATCCACCAGGAGGCCTGGTCACAGACCGGGCCGCGGGGGCGTTGACCCCCGGAACTCTCTCCAGGTAAACTCCAAGTATTATGTTTTCCGTAAAACTCTACGGTCGCGGCGCGCCACATTTCAGTATGTTGTGCACCTCAACACATGTTGACACCTCACAGGCGACTGAGCTGTTATCACTTCCTACACTTGAATGGAGTCCTCAGAGAAGTTGCACTTTAGTGTATTTACGATGAAAAATCATGAAAATCGCAATTTTTGAAGAAGAAAAAAAAAAACGAATTGCCATCATGTGTTTCTGATGAGAGCAAGAATATGTTTTTATGGAAAAACATGTTTAGAAATATGATAGAAACAACCTAATTACATCAACATGTTACCAGAATTATGCACTATTTTTCAGTAGGAAAATATTTTTTCCACAATTTTTCAATTTTCCTTTTTTTTATCACTCCTAAAAAATTAACATGCTTTAAGTCGTGACTGGAAAACTAACCCATTATGTAGTGACTGGAAAACTAACCCATTAAGTAGTGACTGGAAAACTAACCCATTATGTCATGACTGGAAAACTAACTCGTTAATTCGTGATTGAAAAACTAACCCATTAATTCGTAACTGGAAAATTAACCCATTAATTCGTAACTGGAAAACTAACCCATTAAGTCGTGACTGGAAAACTAACTCGTTAAGTCATGAGTGGTAAACTAACCCATTAAGTCATGACCGGAAAATTAACCCATTAAGTCAAGGATGGAACAATTCTCAAGTAAACTACATAGCCTCGACTGAAACAATTACTTGTGTTACTGGAACAATTCACATGAAATAAATAATGTCGTAGCTGCTAACATTTACCACTAACCCAAAATACTGTAGCTGATATCTTACATCTAACTCACTATAACGTTGTTGACACAACTCACTATAACGTTGCTGACACAACTCACTATAACTTCTGACACAACTTATTATACGTTTCTGACACAACACATTATAACGTAGCTGCTAACAACTCACTATAACGTTGCTGACACAACTCACTATAACGTTTCTGACACAACTTATTATAACGTTTCTGACACAACTCATTATAACGTTGCTGACACAACTCACTATAACGTTTCTGACACAATTTATTATAACGTTTCTGACACAACTCATTATAACGTTGCTGGCACAACTCATTATAACTTTTCTGACACAACTCATAACATTGCTGACACAACTCATTATAACGTTGCTGACACAACTCACTATAACGTTGCTGGCACAACTCACTATAACGTTGCTTGCACAACTCATTATAACGTTTCTGACACAACTCATAACATTGCTGACACAACTCACTATAACGTTGCTGGCACAACTCATTATAACGTTGCTGACACAACTCACTATAACGTTGCTGGCACAACTCACTATAACGTTGCAGACACAACTCACAACTAACGTCACAGCTGTGCTAATTCACATCTGACCCAATATACACCTGATTGACAATATCAGTGTTGGAACACTATAGTTCCTGGAACAATTCATAACAAATCCACAATACATTATCATCACCATTATAATACACCATTACATTATAATACCATTATAACATTATATTACCATTATTATAATACAATATCATTATCAAAACACAATGTTACAATAGGCCATTATTACAAGACCATTGTAACGATACAACATTACAAGGTAACACCATTATAGCAATACAACACCATTATAACCCTACAGTTTTACAATGCAACAGCAACCGTGCCCCGTGGCCTGGTGGTTTAAAGCTCTCGCTTCACACGGCGAGGGTATGCGTTCGATTCCCAGCGAGGGTAGAAACATTGGGCGCGTTTCTTTACACCGGTTGTCCATGTTCACCATCAGTAAAATGGGTACCTGGGTGTTAGTGGACTGGTGTGGGTCACATCGTGGGTGTTAGTGGACTGGTGTGGGTCACATCCTGGGTGTTAGTGGACTGGTGTGGGTCGCATCCTGGGTGTTAGTGAACTGGTGTGGGTAGCATCCTGGGTGTTAGTGGACTGGTGTGGGTCACATCCTGGGTGTTAGTGGACTGGTGTGGGTCACATCCTGGGTGTTAGTGGACTGGTGTGGGTCACATCCTGGGTGTTAGTGGTCTCGTGTGGGTCACATCCTGGGTGTTAGTGGTCTGGTGTGGGTCACATCCTGGGTGTTAGTGGTCTGGTGTGGGTCACATCCTGGGTGTTAGTGGACTGGTGTGGGTCACATCCTGGGTGTTAGTGGACTGTGTGGGTCACATCCTTGGGTGTTAGTGGACTGGTGTGGGTCGCATCCTGGGTGTTAGTGGACTGGTGTGGGTCACATCCTGGGTGTTAGTCGACTGGTGTGGGTCGCATCCTGGGTGTTAGTGGACTGGTGTGGGTCGCATCCTGGGTGTTAGTGAACTGGTGTGGGTAGCATCCTGGGTGTTAGTGGACTGGTGTGGGTCGCATCCTGGGTGTTAGTGGACTGGTGTGGGTCACATCCTGGGTGTTAGTGGACTGGTGTGGGTCCATCCTGGGTGTTAGTGGTACTGGTGTGGGTCACATCCTGGGTGTTTATGGTGGTTCTGGTTTATGTGTGGGTCACATCCTTGGTGTTAGTGGTCTGGTGTGGGTCACATCCTAGGTGTTAGTGGACTGGTGTGGGTCACATCCTGGGTGTTAGTGGACTGGTGTGGGTCACATCCTGGGTGCTAGTGGACTGGTGTGGGTCGCATCCTGGGTGTTAGTGGACTGGTGTGGGTCGCATCCTGGGTGTTAGTGGACTGGTGTGGGTCGCATCCTGGCTGTTAGTGGACTGGTGTGGCTCGAATCCTGGGTGTTAGTGGAGTGGTGTGGGTCGCATCCTGGGTGCTAGTGGACTGGTGTGGGTCGCATCCTGGGTGCTAGTGGACTGGTGTGGGTCACATCCTGGGTGTTAGTGGACTGGTGTGGGCCACATCCTGGGTGTTAGTCGACTGGTGTGGGTCGCATCCTGGGTGTTAGTGGACTGGTGTGGGTCACATCCTGGGTGTTAGTGGACTGGTGTGGGTCACATTCTGGGTGTTAGTGGACTGGTGTGGGTCGCATCCTGGGTGTTAGTGGACTGGTGTGGGTCACATCCTGGGTGTTAGTGGACTGGTGTGGGTCGCATCCTGGGTGTTAGTGGACTGGTGTGGGTCGCATCCTGGGTGTTAGTGGACTGGTGTGGGTCGCATCCTGGCTGTTAGTGGACTGGTGTGGCTCGAATCCTGGGTGTTAGTGGACTGGTGTGGGTCGCATCCTGGGTGCTAGTGGACTGGTGTGGGTCGCATCCTGGGTGCTAGTGGACTGGTGTGGGTCACATCCTGGGTGTTAGTGGACTGGTGTGGGCCACATCCTGGGTGTTAGTGGACTGGTGTGGGTTACATCCTGGGTATTAGTGGACTGGTGTGGGTCACATCCTGGGTATTAGTGAACTGGTGTGGGTCACATCCTGTGTGTTAGTGGACTGGTGTGGGTCGCATCCTGGGTGCTAGTGGACTGGTGTGGGTCGCATCCTGGGTGCTAGTGGACTGGTGTGGGTCACATCCTGGGTGTTAGTGGACTGGTGTGGGTCACATCCTGGGTGTTAGTGGACTGTTGTGGGTCACATCCTGGGACAAAACTGACCTAATTTTCGGGAAATGCTCAGCATAACAAGTGGCTTTCTATATAGTAGTATGTCCTTGATGTCAACTATGATCTCTATACCTTGTACATGTACTTGTATACCTTGTACATGTACTTGTATACCTTGTACATGTACTTGTATACCTTGTACATGTACTTGTATACCTTGTACATGTACTTGTATACCTTGTACATGTACTTGTATACCTTGTACATGTACTTGTATACCTTGTACATGTACTTGTTATACCTTGTACATGTACTTGTATACCTGTACATGTACTTGTAATCCTTGTACATGTACTGTATACCTTGTACATGTACTGGTATACCTTGTAACAGTACTTGTATACCTTGTACATATACTTGTACCTTGTACATGTACTTGTATATCTTGTACACGTACTTGTATACCTTGTACATGTACTTGTATACCTTGTACATGTACTTGTATACCTTGTACATGTACTTGTATACCTTGTACATGTAGTTGTATACCTTGTACATGTACTGGTATACCTTGTACATGTACTGGTATCCTTGTACATGTACTTGTATACCTTGTACATGTACTTGTATACCTTGTACATGTACTTGTATACCTTGTACATGTACTTGTATACCTTGTACATGTACTTGTATACCTTGTACATGTTCTTGTATACCTTGTACATGTACTTGTACAAATAAAATTATTATTATTATTATTATTATTATTATTATTATTATTATTATTATTATTATTATTATTAATACTATTATTATGGAGAAATAAACACAAATGTAGTATAATTCGATCCTTTATCGACAAGTTTCGCCCACACAGTGGTCAATTTCAAGTCACAAACAGACTCGCTACATCCTCAATACTCAGCACCAGGGAAGACACAGCTACAGACCTTCCTCAGCAAGCCAAGACCGCCCACAAAGTCCGGCCTGCTGGATCATAGACTCTAGTCTTGTCTAACTCACCTTTCAGGAATTCCACTGACGTCCTCCTGTATTGTTCTTGTGGGTTTAACGCTTAGTTTTGATTATAATAATAATCCAATCACGCCAATCGCTTCTGGAATAGGTTAATAGCCTAGCTCCTTCGACCTTCCTGTCTGTGGCGTACGTCGAGTATGTTGTATTATATTCGACGGTCGCCACACGACCAGTGAACTGGCAGTTTGGAGTGTAGCAGTGCTGGAGCCCTACTTCTGCGCACTTATTATTCAGTTAAAACCGACATTAACGTTGAAGCCAGCTACTTCAGCCAAGGTGACATCACACCTGCCCACCTGGCTGGGTGGCAGACTTCCACAGACTCTGGTCATGTCCACTCTTGCTGTGAGCGACTCATGATTGTCCCATTTTTACTCTGACATTCCTATTCATTAACACTACATAGAGTAAATATTAGTGAAGGAATATACGGGTAAATAAGTCTGCCTCTACTGTATTTTTTGTCCTTGTTTTCTCTGCGGATTGCCTTGTTTTGCCCTGCGGATTGCCTTGTTTTGCCCTGCGGATTGCCTTGTTTTGCCCTGCTGATTGCCTTGTTTTGCTGACTTAGTTACGACCAGGTGCTAGAGGCTTTTAGACTACCACCTGTATTCGCTATACAGTCCCAGCCAGTGATTTTATGTACCTAGTTGAACTGTGTGTTAGATTTGTTTGTGGCTTAATAAAACCCACTGTGTGAGCGAAACGTAGTCAACACGGGATCAAATAATACGGATCCTGTCTTTCTTTTCCATCATGTCTGTATTTCATACAGTTTCGCCCCACAACATTATTCCAATGCAAAAGCTGTAAAAATTCACAAGATGCCCACAGTACCATAGCTGGAACACTTCGTTATCAGCCCTTATTACTGTAGCTGGAACACTTCGTTATTAACCCTTAATACTGTAGCTGGAACACTTCGTTATTAACCCTTAATACTGTAGCTGGAACACTTCGTTATTAACCCTTAATACTGTAGCTGGAACACTTCGTTATTAACCCATAATACTGTACCTGGAGCACTTCGTTATTAACCCTTAATACTGTAGCTAGAATACTTCGTTATTAACCCTTAATACTGTAGCTGGAACGCTTCGTTATTAACCCTTAATACTGTAGCTGGAACACTTCGTTATTAACCCTTAATACTGTAGCTGGAACACTTCGTTATTAGCCCTTAATACTGTAGCTGGAACACTTCGTTATTAACCCTTAATACTGTAGCTGGAACACTTCGTTATTAACCCTTAATATGTAGCTGGAACGCTTCGTTATAACCCTTAATACTGTAGCTGGAACACTTCGTTATTAACCCTTAATACTGTAGCTAGAACACTTCGTTATTAATCCTTAATACTGTAGCTGGAACACTTCGTTATTAACCCTTAATACTGTAGCAGGAACACTTCGTTATCAGCCTTAATACTGTAGCTGGAACACTTCGTTATCAGCCCTTAATACTGTAGCAGGAACACTTCATTATTAACCCTTAATACTGTAGCTGCAACACTTCGTTATTAACCCTTAATACTGTAGCTGGAACACTTCGTTATTAACCCTTAATACTGTAGCTGGAACACTTCGTTATTAACCCTTAATACTGTAGCTGGAACACTTCGTTATTAACCCTTAATACTGTAGCTGGAACACTTCGTTATTAACCCATAATACCACTGATGGAACAAATCACAACAAACAACAACACCATCGCTGGAACAAACTGAATCTACTAATATTGTCATTATCATTCCTGTCTGACACTGCAACATTATCACTATTACATTCATAAGGAAGAGCTAAACCAGTAGGGGTCATACAGCATCCTAGCAGGAATGGAAGGCAGTCAGGTTCGATTAAAGAAGGGAAGCACAGCTTCATTGCTTAGAGCAAGAGACCTTCACCTGTAAATCTAGCAACAGAAGACGAATACTTGCAATTGATAGTTGATAGAGACAAACATCAACTGTATTTAAAACGAAATTTGCGTTAATAATAATAAATAATTATTATAATAATAATAATAATAATAATAATAATAATAATAATAATGATAATAATAATAATTTTCACAAGTACCTGATACAACTTATACAAATAGCAATTGGATATTTTAAGACATAATTCGTAAACAAACTATACCAGGGGTGAGGATAGAACTCGCGGATAGAAGGACAAGTTAGCCAGCTGGCCCAGCTGGCTAACGTGTCTGTCTGCAGTTTTATGACTCTCTGACCGCGGGTTCTATCCCCACCCGTGGTATAATTTGTTTGCAATCGTGTCATTGCGATTTCGTGAGACAAAATTGGTCGTTATAATAATAATAATAATAATAATAATAATAATAATAATAATAATAATATTAATAATAATAATATCTTTATTTCTACCAGTACATGTACAAGGTATACAAGTACATGTACAAGATATACAAGTACATGTACAAAGTATACAAGTACATGTACAAGGTATACAAGTACATGTACAAGGTATACAAGTACATGTACAAGGTATACAAGTACATGTACAAGGTATACAAGTACATGTACAAGGTATACAAGTACATGTACAAGGTATACAAGTACATGTACAAGGTATACAAGTACATGTACAAGATATACAAGTACATGTACAAAGTATACAAGTACATGTACAAGGTATACAAGTACATGTACAAGGTATACAAGTGCATGTACAAGGTATACAGACCATAGCTGACATCAGTGACATACTACTATATAGAAAGCCGCTTGTTATGCTGAGCATTTCCCGCAGATTAGGTCAGTCTTTTCCCAGGATGCGACCCACACCAGTCCACTAGCACTCAGGTACCTATTTTACTGATGGGTGAACATATACAGCAGGTGTCTTAAGAAAACACGTCCTAATAATTCCAGACGTACCGGGGATCGACCCCCAGACTTCAGTGTGCGAGCTGAGCGCTCTACCAATCGAGCTATGGGACACCTTAAGCAATGACACTCACACAGCAACTGCACACAGTATTTAAGACAAAGTTTAGTCTTGCAAGCATGTTGCAATGTCAACTCTCGTAGATTGCATCTGGTGGTGACACAAACTATAATCAGAAGACAGGAACATTGTCAGGTGTGGTTACAAGATGTCAACAAATACTGAGCGTCACTGCAGTCGGTACAGTCTGGCGATTCACTGTCCTTTTAATTAGTGCTGTGACGGTGAGTAGTGGCAGTGTGATTATGAACATGCTATATACTGTCTCACCACAGTATACATTGCTGATTAAGTGTATATCTGTGCTTTAACCACAGTATACATTGCTGATTAAGTGTATATCTGTGTTTTAACTACAGTATACATTGCTGATTAAGTGTATATCTGTGCTTTAACCACAGTATACATTGCTGATTAAGTGTATATCTGTGCTTTAACCACAGTATACATTGCTGATTAAGTGTATATCTGTGTTTTAAGCAGAGTATACATTGCCGATTAAGTGTATACCTGTTTGTTTCACTATAATATGTTGTCTAGATCAAGTGTATTTTGTTGTGTATTTAACCACAGTATACCTTGTTGCTCAAGTGTATTGTTGTGTATTTAACCACAGTATACCTTGTTGCTCAAGTGTATTGTTGTGTATTGTTAAGGGAGGTGAGCCAACAGAAGCCGCCATGGTTGTGAGTACTTGTTATGGCTGTCAAGACGAGATTAGTATTATTATAACCATTGGGAGCGCTAAACCCGTAGGATTATACAACGCCTGAGTGGGGGGATGGAAGGTATTCAGGTTCAGTTCAGGGAACTGGAGCACAGATCCAATTCCGTAGATCAAGAGCCCCTGACCAGCGTCAAGGAACCTCCCTGGAGGTTCCTTGACGTAAACAAACACTAGATGGAAAAAAAATCGTATATAGCTTCAGAATGCCTCATTCGACTGGCTTCAAATTTTGAACCCAGGTCAGCAGTTGCTATATAAAGATTCCTGGAACAACAGACAAGTACATTTATTAAACTTCCATGAGATAACCTTAGAAAGCTCCTTCAGATCCTCATCAAAACATCTCTGACACATCCTACTTAGAAGGCCGATGTTGTTAAAGGAGTGTGAAGCTACTGTTTTCTAACTTTTCGTCTAAAAACAGCAAAATACTATTCTAAAATTTTCTGTGGTTCTCTAAGACAGAAGAGAGATTTTGTGCTTTTTTCAGTAAGTCCAGTTTGATCAAAATTACGACTGCAAGTTTTATCAAAATAATTATTGCACCTTCTTCCACACAAACCAAATGTGTTTTATCCAACGGTAATTTGTATCAGCCGGTAAACACTGAGATTTTCAGAAAATGTACATCCAAATATTTTTATCGTGAAGCTTAAATCGGAATAAATTATCACACTATTTTGAACGTAAAATACCTAAATATGACCCTACCCACTTGAGATTCAATATCAATGAATTAGGAGACACAGTGAAGGTTTGGAGATACTCGGCTACGGTTTTGTAGTTAATGAAGCCATTCCAGGATGCTGGGAATGGGTTCAGTAACTCTGGTCATAGGGCACGAGTGCACATGCCAGTTTTCCCAAGAATCTGGTCCTTGTTATCGTACCTAAACACTGCAATTTTTAACCAATCGGAAGAGCTGTTCTCTAGTTATGAGTTAAAGGTTAGGTTAGGTAAGGTTTGTCAGGGAACAGGACACGTGTTTCCTGAAGAGATTCTTAGTTATATGATGGCCCGCCGCTGGAGGTTTTGGTCATCTGACCGAGGCCTTCCACTGGCTTACCCCTCCACCCCATTAAAAATTATAATTACAGCCATTACATTATATATGAGCGACAGAAAACAGAAAAGTTAGAGAAAGAAAACTTGAAAAATATAAAAAAACTCCCTTCAAAGGTATCCCTTCAGGAATACCTGATTACTTCCACTCCCATGTTAACCACCCTCCCATGTTAATCACCCCTCCCATGTTAACCACCCTCCCATGTTAATCACCCCTCCCATGTTAACCACCCCTCCTATGATAACCACCCTCCCATGTTAACCATAATCCCATGTTAACCACCCCTCCCATGATAACCACCCTCCCATGTTAACCACAATCCCATGTTAACCACCCCTCCCTTGTTAACCACCCTCCCATGTTAACCCCCTCATGATAACCACCCTCCCATGTTTACACCTTCACATGTTAACCACCCTCACATGTTAACCACCCCTCCCATGTTTACCACCCTCACATGTTAACCATCCCTTCCAAGTTAACCACCCCTTCCTTGTTAACCACGCTCCCATCTTAACCACCCCCCATGATAACCACACTCCCATGTTAACCACTCTCACATGTTAACCAACCTTCCCATGTTAAACAATCCTCCCATGTTAACCACCCTCACATGTTAACCACCCTCACATGTTAACCACCCCTCCAATGTTAACCACTACTCCCATGTTAACCACCAATCACATGTTGACCACCTCTCCCATTTTAACCACCCCTCCCATGTTAACCACCCCTCCCATGTTAACCACCTTCAGATGTTAACCACCCTCACATGTTAACCACTCTCACATGTTAACCACCAATCACATGTTGACCACCCATCCCATGTTAACCACCCCTCCCATGTTAACCAACCCTCCCATGTTAACCACCCCTCCTATGTTAACCACCCTCACATGCTAACCACCCTCACATGTTACCCACTCCTCACATGTTGACCACCCCTCCCATGTTGACCACCCCTCCCATGTTAACCACCCCTCCCATGTTAACCACCCCTCCCATGTTAACCACCCCTCCCATGTTAACCACCTGTCCCATGTTAACCACGCTCACATGTTAACCACCCTCACATGTTAACCACCCCTCACATGTTGACCACCCCTCCCATGTTAACCACCCCTCCCATATTAACCACCTTGCCATGTTAACCACCCTCACATGTTAACCACCCTCACATGTTAACCACCCCTCTCATATTGACCACCTCCTCCCATGTTAACCACCCCTACCCTATTAACCACCTTGCCATGCTAACCACCCTCACATGTTAACCACCCCTCACATGTTAACCACCCCTCACATGTTGACCACCCCTCCCATGTTGACCACCCCTCCCATGTTAACCACCCCTCCCATGCTAACCACCCCTCCCATGTTAACCACCATAACATGTTAACCACCCTCACATCTTAACCACTACTCACATGTTGACCACCCCTCCCATGTTAACCACCCTAACATGTTAACCACCCTCACATGTTAACCACCCTCACATGCTAACCACCCCTCACATGTTGACCACCCCTCCCATGTTAACCACCCCTCCCATATTAACCACTCTCACATGTTAACCACCCCTCCCATATTAACCACCCCTCTCATGTTAACCCCTCCCATGTTAACCTCTCCCATGTTAGCCACCCTCCCATGTTAACCACCTTCCCATGTTAGCCACCCCTTCCACATTAACCACTCCCATGTTAACCACTCCTCCCATGTTAACCATCCCCCCATGTTAACAACTCCCATGTTAACCACCCCTCCCATGTTAACCACTCCTCCCCTTTTAACCACCTCTCCCATGCTTAACTCCCAAGTTAACCACCCCTCCCATCTCAACCACCCCTCCCATGTTGACCACTCCTCCCATGTTAACCACCCCTCCCATGTTAACCATTTCCATGTTAACCACCCCTCCCATGTTAACCACCACTCCCATGTTAACCACTCTTCCCATGTTAACCACCCCTGCCATGTTAACCATTCCCATGATAACCACCCTAACATGTTAACCACCCTAACATGTTAACCACCCTCACATGTCAACCACCCTCCCATGTTAACCACTACTCCCATGTTGACCCCTTCCATGTTAACCCCTCCCATGTTAACCATCCCTCCCATGTTAACCACCCCTTCCATGTTATCCACCTCTCCCACGTTGACCACCCCTCCGATGTTAACCCCTCCCACGGTAACCACTCCCATGTTAACCACCACTCCAATGTTAACCACCCCATCCATGTTATCCACCTCTCCCATGTTGACCACCCCTCCCATGTTATCCCCTCCCACGGTAACCACTCCCATATTAACCACCCCTCCCATGTTAACCATCCCTCACATGGTAACCACCCTCCCATGTTAACCACTCCCATGTTAACCACCCCTTCCACGTTATCCACCTCCCATGTTGACCACCCCTCCCATGTTATCCCCTCCCACGGTAACCACTCCCATGTTAACCACCCCTCCCATGTTAACCATCTCTCACATGGTAACCACCCTCCCATGTTAACCACTCCCATGTTAACCACCCTTCCATGTTATCCACCTCTCCCATGTTGACCACCCCTCCCATGTTATCCCCTCCCACGGTAACCACTCCCATGTTAACCACCCCTCTTATGTTAACCACCACTCCCATGTTAACCACCACTCCCATGTTAACCACTCGCATGTTAACCACCCTTCCCATGTTAAACACTCCTCCCATGTTAACCACCCTCCCATGTTAACCACCACTCCCATGTTAACCACTCCCATGTTAACCACTCCCATGTTAAACACTCCTCCCATGTTAACCACTCTCCTATGTTAACCACCCTTCCCATGTTAAACACTCCTCCCATGTTAACCACCCTCACATGTTAACCATCCCTCACATGGTAACCACCCTCCCATGTTGACCATCCCTCCCATGTTAACCACCACTCCCATGTTAACCACCACTCCCATGTTAACCACCCCTTCCACGTTATCCACTCCCATGTTAACCACCCTCCCATGTTAACCACCCCTCCCATGTTAACCACTCCCATGTTAACCACCCTCCCATGTTAACCCCCCTCCCATGTCAACCACCCCTCCCATGTTAACCACCCTCCCATGCTAAGCACCCCTCCCATGTTAACCACCCTCCCATGTTAACCACTCCCATGTTAACCACCCCTCCCATGCTAACCACTCCCAAGTTAACCACCCTCCCATGTTAACAACTCCAATGTTAACCACCCTCCCATGTTAACCACTCCCATGTTAACCACCCTCCCATGTTAAACACTCCTCCCATGTTAACCACCACTCCCATGTTAACCACCCTCCCATGTTAACCACTCCCATGTTAACCACCCTCCCATGTTAACCACTCCCATGTTACCCACCCTCCCATGTTAACCACCCTCCCATGTTAACAACTCCCATGTTAACCACCCTCCCATGTTAACCACCTTCCATGTTAAACACTCCTCCCATGTTAACCACCACTCCCATGTTAACCACCCCTCCCATGTTAACCACCCTCCCAATTAACCACCCCTCCCATGCTAACTGGGTCATCTCACAACAAACTAGAAGCAACATCTGAGTATTGACTGAGAATTTTTAATGCCTTGTTTACATATCTAATTCCAACTAATTCTCGCTGAAGCGGAACTGAGAGAGAAAAATTTAGAATTTGTTTTAGAGTCGACGCATAATGTTGAATCTCAAAGGTAAATATAGACTTTGATGTTTGTTAGATATTTGATGATTTTGGTGATTTAGAAGATATGTATTGTGTAAGGAAGGAGGGAGGGAGGGAAGGAAGGAAGGAGGGAAGGAAGGAGGAGGGAGGGAAGGAAGGAGGGAGGGAGGGAAGGAAGGAGGAGGGAAGGAAGGAAGGAGGGAGGGAGGGAAGGAAGGAGGGAGGGAGGGAAGGAAGGGGAGGGAAGGAAGGAAGGAGGAGGGAGGGAAGGAGGAGGGAAGGAAGGAAGGAGGGAGGGAGGGAAGGAAGGAGGGAGGGAGGGAAGGAAGGAGGAGGGAAGGAAGGAAGGAGGGAGGAGGGAAGGAAGGAGGGAGGGAGGGAAAGGAAGGAAGGAGGGAGGGAGGGAAGGAAGGAGGGAGGGAGGGAGGGAAGGAAGGAAGGATGGAGGGAAGGAAGGAAGGAGGGAGGGAAGGAAGGAAGGAGGGAGGAAGGAAGGAGGAGGGAGGAAGGAAGGAAGGATGGAGGGAAGGAAGGAGGAGGGAGGGAAGAAGGAAGGAGGGAGGGAAGGAAGAAGGAGGGAGGGCAGGAAGTAAGGAGGGAGGGAGGGAAGGAAGGAGGGAGGGAGGGAGGGAAGGAAGGAAGGATGGAGGGAAGGAAGGAAGAGGAGGGAGGAGGAAGAGGGGGAGGGAGGGAAGGAAGGAAGGATTGGAGGGAAGGAAGGAAGGAGGAGGGAAGGAAGGAAGGAGGGAGGGAAGGAAGAGGAGGAGGGAAGGAGGAAGGAGGGAGGGAAGGAAGGGGAGGGAGGGAAGGAAGGAGGAGGGAGGGAAGGAAGGAGGGAAGATAAAGGAGGAAGGATGAAGGAGGGAAGGATGAAGGAGGGAAGGATGAAGGAGGGAAGGATGAAGGAGGGAAGGATGAAGGAGGGAAGGATGAAGGAGGGAAGGATGAAGGAGGGAAGGATGAAGGAGGGAAGGATGAAGAGGAAGGATGAAGGAGGGAAGGATGAAGGAGGGAAGGATAAAGGAGGGAAGGATGAAGGAGGGAAGGATGAAGGAGGGAAGGATGAAGGAGGGAAGGATGAAGGAGGAAGGGATGAAGGAGGATGGGATGAAGGAGGGAAGGATAAAGGAAGGGAAGGATGAAGGAGGGAAGGATAGAAGGAGGAAGGATGAAGGAAAGGGAAGGATGAAGGAGGGAAGGATGAAGGAAGGAAGGTAAGGAGGGAAGGTGAAGGAGGGAAGGATAAAGGAGGGAGGATGAAGAGGAGGGAATGATGGAGGAAGGATAAAGGAGGGAAGGATAAGGAGGGAAGGATGAAGAGGAAGGAAAGGAGGAAGGATGAAGGAGGGAAGATGAAGGAGGGAAGATAAGGAGGGAGGTTTAAGGAGGGAGGATGAAGGAGGGAAGGATAAGGAAGGAAGATGAAGTAGGGACGAATGGAAGGATAAGAGGGGGGATAAGGAGGGAGGAGTGATTGAACCTCGCCTGCATCCGGTAGTTAGTCGGAAGCCTACCCAGCTCGCTTCAGTCACATTCAGCCTCACCTCCCCGTCCTCTTCCGTCAACTCCTGCATCCCATCCTTCGTGCCCCCAGCCCCTCCCATCTTCTTTCCTCATCCTTCTGCCTCACCTTCCTTCCTCAGTCCTGCGTCCTCATCCTCGTGCCCTCCTCCCCCCCTTCGCCTTCCTTCATCCTCTTCCTGCATCCTGTCTGTTCCTCACCTTCACCCTTCTTCCTGCATCTTTCGCTCACCTCTTTCCTTCATCCTTCTTCCTGCATCCCCTCCCCTCTCCGTTCCTGCTCCTCTTTTCCTCACCCTTCCCGTCCTCATCCTTCTTTCCCATCCTTCGTTCCTCACCTTCCCTTCTCCTTATGTTGCCTTCCTTCTTTCCTTCATCCTCGTTCCTCATCCTTCCCCTTCTCCTTCTTTCCTTCATCCTTCTTCCGCATCGTCTGTCCTCATCCTTCTTCCTTCATCCGTTTCCTTCACCTTCTTCCTCATCCCTGCCTCATCCTCTCCTTCATCCTCTCCTTCCTCACCTCTTTCCTTCATCCCTTTCCCATCCGTCTTCCTCATCCTCTTCCTTCATCCTTCGTCCTTCATCCTTCCTTCCTCATCCTCTTTCCTCATCCTCTTTCCTCATCCTTCCTTCCTCATCCCCCTCATCATTGCTTCTTCCGCCTTCCTTCCTCCTTCTCCTTCACCCACTCCTTCACCTTCCTTCCTTCATCCGTCTGTCCTCATCCTTCTTCCTTCATCGCTTCTTCCTTCATCCTTCTTTCCTTCATCCTTCTTTCCTTCACCTTCTTCCTTCATCCCTTCCTTCAGCCTCTTTCCTTCACCTCGTTCCTCATCCCTTCCTTCATCCTCTTCCTTCATCCCTTCTTCATCCTTCTTCCTCATCCTTCTTCCTTCCCCTTCCTCATCCCTCCCCCCCCTCTCCTTCCTCCCATCCCTTCTTCCTTCA
This sequence comes from Cherax quadricarinatus, assembly GCF_026875155.1. Lineage (NCBI taxonomy): Eukaryota > Metazoa > Arthropoda > Malacostraca > Decapoda > Parastacidae > Cherax > Cherax quadricarinatus. Next base: position 12,768,232 of record NC_069493.1, read on the forward strand.
CTCCTCTGCCTCCTTCACCTCTTCCGTCATCCTCTTCCTTCTCCTTCTTCCTTCATCCTTCTTTCCTCATCCTTCTTCCCATCCTCTTCCTCACCTCTTCCTTCATCCTTCTTTCCTTCATCCTTCTTCCTTCATCCTTCTGTCCTCACCTCTTCCTTCATCCTCTTTCCTCTCTTCTTCCCATCCTCTTCCTCAGCCTCGTCCTCATCCTTCTCCACCCTTTTCCCCTCCCACCTTCTGCCTTCATCCTTCGTTCCTTCATCCTTCTTCTGCATCCTTCTTTCCTTCATCCTCTTTCCTTCATCCTTCTTCCTTCACCTCTTCCTTCACCCTTCTTTCCGTCCCTCTTTCCTGCACCTCTTTCCTCATCCTTCTTCCTCTCCTTCTTTCCTCACCTCTTTCCGTCACCCTTCTTTCCTTCATCCTTCTTTCCTTCACCCTTCGTTCCTCATCCTTCTCGACTCTGTCTAGCAGTCGGGCTTCCTTACGTCGTTCCTGCATCGTGGGCCTCATCCGTTGCCTCATCCTTCCTTCCTAAGCCTTCCCCACCCCAAAAACCACAAACAACCAACCTCCCCAACAAAAACTCAAAAACAGCCGAAACCACCAGAACATAACCCAACCAAACAACCGGGCACTCCTCCAAACTCACAACAACAACAAAAAATCAACAAACACAACAAAAAAACTAAACAAAAACAAACAACAACAATACAACACAATAACTAACAACAATAAAACAGACAAAACTTACAATACTATACAATTATCTACAAACAATGAACAACAATCAATAACAACAACAACAACAACATCAACAACAAACAATCTAACAACAACAACAACATCAACCATCTACTACTACTACTTCTCTTACAACAGAAAACAACTAACAACTATTAATATAACAATAACATATTACATCAACAACAATATAACTAACAACACAACAATAACAACAACTAATTAAACTAATCACCAACAACAACAATATTACAACAACTATACATACATCTTAAATCAATAACAACAACACAACAACAACATATAACATATAATCTAACTAACAACAATCAACAACTACAACATACAACATCTAACAAACTAACTAATACACAATTTAATCAACAACAACAACAACAACAACAAAAATCACCAACAACAACAACAACAACAACACAACAACAACAACCACCCCTCCTACAAACTCCAACAAATACAACAACACAACAACACAACCAACAACTACAACAACAACAATAACAACAACAACAACTACAACAAAACAACAACAACAACAAACAACAACAACAACAACAATAACACAACAAAAACAACAACAACCACAACACAACAACAACAAATCAACAATAACAACCATACTACTACTACTCACACAACAACAACAAAATCCAAACTACAACAACAACAACAACATGAACAACAACAACAACTAACAACTAACAACAACTACAACAACTACTACAACAATATACAACAACAACACAACAACTAACAAATTAACAACTAACAACAACAACAACAACAATCAAAATCATACAACAACAACAACCACTACCATCTACTACTATACTAATCAAACTAACAACAATTATCTACAACAACAACAAAAATACAACAACACCACTATTATATATCTACTATTTACTCACAACAACTACAAACACAACACCACACCATATCAACACAACAATCAACATCAACAACAACACTTACCACTACACAATCAACAACAACAACAACAACAACAACATACAACAACAACAACAACAACCACTACTACAAACTACTACTCAACAAACAACAACAAACTAAACAAAAAACACTACACTACAAACAACAAACAACATACAAACTACACCATTACCCCCCCCCCCACTAAACCCTACTTTCCCACACCCTGCCAAACTTTACTAAACATATAATTAACCCCTATTTCACACTCACCATGTGTGCCACATACTCATACAAACCCACCCAACCTCTATCCCATAAACCTTATATATATATATCTCACACACACCCCAAATGCAATTAACATTTAGGATTTTTTTTCAACCACTCGACAAAACCCTCACTTAACAAGATTACCATATCTCCATATACTAGTCACCATTTTAAAAGTTCATCAAAACTCTAATTAAGTTAATACATTGATACATCCTGATAAGTAACGTAATTAACTGTATAAATTGTATACTTAAAATTAACACTCGTATTATGTAACCTTGCTAATTTACGTGTAAACATTGTATACATATAACCACCGTTATATGTATACCTATCTAATTTTAGCGTGTATACAAAAGTGTATAAAATTAACCTCGTTAAATTATACCTTGCTAAATTTGCGTGTATACCATAGTGTATACATATAACACTTGTTATATGTATACCTTGCAAATTTACATGTATACATCGTGTATACATATAACACCTCGTTATATGTATCCCTTGCTAATTAACGTGTATACAAAGTATATACATATAACACTCGTTATATGTATACCTTGCTAATTACGTGTATACATCGTGTATACATATAACACTCGTTAAAATGTATACCTTGCTAATTTACGTGTATACATCGTGTATACATATAACACTTGTTATATGTATACTGTGCTAATTTATGTGTATACATAGTGTATACATATAACACTCGTTATATGTATACCTTGCTAATTTACGTGTATACATCGTGTATACATATAACACTCGATATATGTATACCTTGCTAATTTACGTGTATACATAGTGTATACATATAACACTCGATATATGTATACCTTGCTAATTTACGTGTATACATTGTGTATACATATAACACTCGTTATATGTATACCTTGCTAATTTACGTGTATACATAGTGTATACATATAACACTCGTTATATGTATACCTTGCTAATTTACGTGTATACATCGTGTATACATATAACACTCGTTATATGTATACCTTGCTAATTTTCGTGTATACATAGTGTATACATATAACGCTCGTTATATGTATACCTTGCTAATTTACGTGTATACATAGTGTATACATATAACACTCGATATATGTATACTGTGCTAATTTACGTGTATACATCGTGTATACATAGTTTAAATAAACATTATAATTATATTTCTTAATTATTTATTATTTAACGAAAGTTGTAACAAGAACCACCAGGTAAACATGAGATCTTCACGAATAGTCTGCTTGGACAATCCCAATGTATTTTGCTACATTTGTGGCGAATATTCTTTGCAAAAGAAGAGAAAATAAGCACTTATTTCGTAATACGGGATTATCTTGCTTATTTTGTAATACGGAGTTATCTTACTTATTTTGTAATACAGAGTTATCTTACTTATTTCGTAATACGGGGTTATCTTGCTTATTTTGTAATACAGAGTTATCTTACTTATTTTGTAATACGGGGTTATCTTACTTATTTTGTAATACAGAGTTATCTTACTTATTTTGTAATACGGGGTTATCTTACTTATTTTGTAATACGGAGTTATCTTACTTATTTTGTAATACAGAGTTATCTTACTTATTTTGTAATACGGGGTTATCTTACTTATTTTGTAATACGGGGTTATCTTACTTATTTTGTAATACAGAGTTATCTTACTTATTTTGTAATACGGGGTTATCTTACTTATTTTGTAATACGGAGTTATCTTACTTATTTTGTAATACGGAGTTATCTTACTTATTTTGTAATACGGGGTTATCTTACTTATTTTGTAATACGGAGTTATCTTACTTATTTTGTAATACAAGGTTATCTTACTTATTTTGTAATACAATGTTATCTTGCTTATTTTGGAGTAACGCTCGAGAACAAGACAAATCTTGGGATTCCCATATGGCTGGAGTATACCTGAAGTATACCTGAAGTATACCTGGAGTATACCTGGAGTATACCTGGAATATACCTGGAATATACCTGGAATATTCCTGAAGTATACTTGGAGTATACCTGGAGTATACCTGTTGTATACCTGAAGTATACCTGAAGTATACCTGGAGTATACCTGGAGTATATCTGAAGTATACCTGGAGTATACCTGAAGTATACCTGAGTATACCTGAAGTATACTTGAAGTATGCCTGGAGTATGCCTGGAGTATATCTGAAGTATACCTGCAGTATACCTGAAGTATACCTTGAGTATACCTAGAAAGGGTCTCGGGGGTCAACGCCCCCGTGGCCCGGTCTATGACCAGGCAGGAAGGCAAAGCAAGAGTTCAAACTTGAGTGTGTCTATTTGGTAGTGGGTAGTATAAAACCCACCACGATGATTGCTATTTGGTGGTGGGTAGTGTAAAACCCACCACGATGATTGCTATTTGGTGGTGGGTAGTGTAAAACCCACCACGCTGATTGCTATTTGGTGGTGGGTTGTGTAAAACCCACCACGATGATTGCTTTTTGGTGGTGGGTAGTGTAAAACCCACCACGATGATTGCTATTTGGTGGTGGGTAGTGTAAATCCCACCACGATGATTGCTATTTGGTGGTGGGTTGTGTAAAACCCATCACGATGATTGCTATTTGGTGGTGGGTAGTGTAAAACCCACCACGATGATTGCTATTTGGTGGTGGATTGTGTAAAACCCATCACGATGATTGCTATTTGGTGGTGGGTAGTGTAAAACCCACCACGCTGATTGCTATTTGGTGGTGGGTTGTGTAAAACCCACCACGATGATTGCTTTTTGGTGGTGGGTAGTGTAAAACCCACCACGCTGATTGCTATTTGGTGGTGGGTAGTGTAAAACCCACCACGATGAATGATATTTCTGTATCCGTGACTCACGAAATCGTAATGACATGATTGCAAACAAACCATACCACGGGTGGGGATAGAACCCGCGGTCAGAGAGTCTCAAAACTGCAGGACGTCGCGTTAGCCACGGTCAGGAGTTTTGAGACTCTCTGACCGCGGGTTCAAACCCCACCCCTGGCATCGTTTATTTTTATATTGTGAATGGGGAACGAATATTTTGATCTGGAGTCAATAAGGTGACCTGTCCCACACAGTAGAGTTTTTTACACGATACCTAAATAGAAAAGGGGAGCTTACGACGACGTTTGGGTTTCCAATTGGACCATTTACAAAGTCATTTGGTATCTTATTTGTGTATCTTTTTGTGTATCTTTATTTTTTTACGTTATTTTTATATCGTTTTTGTGTATCGTTATTTGTAATCGTTTTTTGTGATCGTTTTTTGTGTTCATTATTTGTGTATCGTTATTTGTGATCGTTATTTGTGTATCATTATTTGTGTATGTTATTTTGTTCGTTTTTGTGTAGTTATTTGTGTATCGTTATTTTTTAATCTTTATTTGTTTCGTTATTTGTGTCCCGTTATTTGTGTATCTTTTTTTTGTAATATTATTTTGTATCGTTATTTGTGTATTTTTTTTGTTTCTTATTTGTTATCATTATTTGTGTATCGTTTTTTGTGAAACCGTTATTTTGTATCGTTATTTGTATATCATTATTTGTGTATCGTTATTTGTGTACCGTTATTTGTGTATCGTTATTTGTATATCATTATTTGTGTATCGTTATTTGTGTATCGTTATTTGTATATCATTATTTGTGTATCGTTATTTGTGTATCGTTATTTGAAATTCTATTTGTGACGTTATTTGTGTACGTTATTTGGTATCGTTATTTGTGTATCGTTATTTTTGTATCATTATTTGTGTATCGTTATTTGTGTACCGTTTTTTTTGTGTACGTTTTTTTTGTTATCGTTTTTTGTGTATCGTTATTTGGTACCGTTTTTTGTGTCCTTTTTTTTTGTGTCCCGTTTTTTTGTGTATCTTTTTTTTGGGATATCATTATTTGTTTCGTTTTTTGTGTACGTTATTTTATACATTTTTTGGTTTATCGATTTGTGTATCGTTATTTGTGTATCGTTATTTGTGTATCGTTATTTGTATATCATTATTTGTGTATCGTTATTTGTGTATCGTTATTTGTGTATCGTTATTTGTATATCATTATTTGTGTATCGTTATTTGTATATCATTATTTGTGTATCGTTATTGTGATCGTTATTTGTATTTTTATTTGTGTATCGTTATTTTGTATCTTTTTTGAAAACATTTTTGGTATCGTTTTTTGTATATATTATTTGTGTATCTTATTTGGTTCGTTATTTGTGTATCGTTTTTGTGTATCGTTATTTGTATTCATTTTTGTGATCGTTATTTGTATATCATTATTTGTGTACGTTATTTGTGTATCGTTTTTGTATATCATTTTTTTGTGTACTTTTTTGTGTATCGTTATTTGTATATCATTATTTGTTTCGTTATTTGTGTATCGTTATTTGTGTACGTTATTTGTATACTTTATTTGGGTATCTTTATTTGTATATCATTTTTTGTGTATCGTTTTTTGTGATCGTTTTTTGTAATCATTATTTGTGTATCTTTATTTGTGATCTTTATTTGTGTATCGTTTTTGAATATCATTATTTGTGTATCGTTATTTGTGTTCGTTATTTTGTATCTTTATTTGTGTATCGTTATTTGTATCGTTATTTGTGTATCGTTATTTGTGTATCGTTATTTGTGTATCGTTATTTGTGTATCGTTATTTGTGTACCGTTATTTGTATATCATTATTTGGTACGTTATTTGGTTCGTTTTTGTGTATCGTTTTTGTGTATTTTTATTTGTAACATTATTTGTGTATCGTTATTTGTAAACTTATTTGGTATCGTTATTTGTATATCATTATTTGTGTATCGTTATTTGTGTATCGTTTTTGTGTTCGTTTTTTGTGTATCGTTATTTTGTATCGTTTTTTATACAATTTGTGTACGTTATTTGTGTATGTTATTTGTGTATCGTTTTTTGGTATTTTTTTGTTACATTATTTGTGTACTTATTTTGTATATCATTATTTGTGTATCGTTTTTTGTATACTTATTTGTGTATCGTTATTTGTGTACGTTATTTGTGTATCGTTATTTTTACGTTTTTTGTGTACGTTATTTGTATATCATTTTTTTGGTTCGTTATTTTATATCTTATTTGTGACGTTATTTGTGTATCGTTATTTGTGTATGTTATTTGTAATCATTATTGTGTATCTTTATTTGTATATCATTATTTGTTATCGTTATTTGTGTATGTTTTTTGTATATCATTATTTGTGAAAAAATCTTTTTTTTGTATATCTTATTTGTGTATCGTTTTTTGTAACATTATTTGTGTCCCGTTATTTGTGATCTTTTCCAGTAAGGGAAATTGTTTTTTTTCGTTTTTATGATTTCTATACCATTTTTAAAAACACGACCTTCCACTGAAGAAACATTGTTTTTAGTAAGTAACACTAGTGACAGTAAGAATATTATGAAAACATTTAGAAGAAAACACAGGACAGTAAGAATATTATGTTAACATTTAGTAAGTAACACTAGTGACAGTAGAGAATATTATGTTAACATTTAGTAACACTAGTGACAGTAGTGAATATTATGTCAACTTTTAGTAAGTAACACAGTGACAGTAAGAATATTTGTTAACATTTAGTAAGTAACACTAGTGACAGTAGTGAATATTATGTCAACATTTAGTAAGTAACACTAGTGACAGTAGAGAATATTATGTAACATTTAGAAACCTAGTGACAGTAGGGGGAAATTTTATTTAACATTTTAACACTAGTGACAGAGTGAATATTAGTCAAATTTAGTAAGTAACACTAGTGACAGAGAGAATATTATTTTACATTTATAATAACATATGACAGAGAGAATATTATGTTACATTTAGTAAAGAACACAGTGACATAGAGAATATTATGTTAACATTTAGAAATAACACTGTGACATATGATATTATGTCAACATTTAGTAACCAGTGAAGAGGAATTTTAAAGTTAATATTTAGAAAGAAACCAAGTAAAGATAAATATATGTTAATATTTAGTAAGTAACACTATGACAGTAGTGAATATTATGTCAACATTTGAAACATGTAACGTAGTAAATATTTTTAACATTTAGAAAACACTAGTGAAGATGAATATTATGTCAACATTTATATGAAACACAGTGACAGTAGTGAATATTATGTCAACTTTTATAAGTAACACAAGTAACAGTACTAAATTATGTCAACTTTTAGAAAGAAACTGGGAAAGTAGTGAATATTTATGTAACATTTGTAAGAAACACTATGACAGTAGTGAATATTAGCAAATTTATAAGAAAACCCAAGAAACAGTATGAAAATTATGTCAAAATTTGTAAGTAACACTAGTGACATTAGTGAATATTATGTCAACATTTAGTAAGTAACCTAGTAAAGTATGAATATTAGTAAACTTTTAGAAAGAAACAAAAGTAACAGATGAAATTATGTCAACATTTAGTAGTAACACATGACGATGAATTTTATTCAACATTTGTATAACCTAGTGACAGTAGTGAATTTTAGTAAACTTTTAGTAAGTAACACAGAAATTGAATTTTTAGGTAAACATTTAGTAAGTAACACTAGTGACGTATGAATATTATGTAAAACATTTAGTAAGTAACACAAGAACAGTAGTGAATATTTTGCAACATTTGTAAAACCCTAGTGACAGTATTGATATTATGCAACTTTAGTAGTAACACAAGTAAAGTATGAATATTATTCAACATTTAGTAAGTAACACATGACAGTATGAATATTTGTCAACTTTTATAAGTAACCATGCCATGTGAATATTATGAACATTTAGAAGTACACTAGTGACATAGTGAATATTATGTTAACATTTATTGTAAAAGAACAGTATGAATATTATGTCAATTTTTAGTAAGAAACACAAGAACAGAAAGGGAATATTATGTCAAAAATTTAGTAAGTACACTAGTGAAGAGTGAATATTATGTCAACTTTTATAACACTAGTGAAGTGTGTATATTATGTAAACATTTAGTAGTACACTAGGGACAGTAGGAATATTATGTAAACATTTTTAAGTAACACAAGAAACCAGTAGTGAATATTATGTCAAATTTAGTAAGTAACATTGACAGAAAGTAAAATTTTATTAAACATTTGTAAGTAACACTATGACAGTAGTGAATATTATGTCAACATTTGTAATAACCATGCAGAAAAAAATTTTAAATGTCAAAATTTAGTAATAACACAAGAAACATATGAATATTATGTAAAACATTTAGTAATAACACTAGTGACGTTTAATATTATGCAACATTTAGTAAGTAAACAGGTGACAGTATGATATTATTTTACATTTAGTATGAAAACATAGGAAGTAAAATATTATGTCAACTTTAGTAATAACACAAGTAACGTAGGAATTTTATGTTAACTTTGTATGTAACACAGGCAGTAGTGAAAAATTATGCAACATTTAGTATAACACAAGAACGTAGTGAATATTATGTAAACTTTAGTAAGTAACACTAGTGCAGTATAAATATATGTTTAACATTTAGTATGAAACCCTAGTGACATATGAATTTTATGTTAAATTTAGTAACACTATGACAGTATAAATATTTGTCAACATTTATAAGAAACACTATGACAGTAGTAAATATTATGTAAACATTTAGTAAGTAAAAAAAGTAACAGTATAAATATTTTGTCAACTTTTGTAAGTAACACTAGTGACAGTAGTGAATATTATGTCAACTTTTTAGTAAGTAACAAAGTAACGAGTAAATTTTTTGTCAACATTTAGTAATAACCTATGACGTGGGGAAATTTTTATGTAAACTTTTAGTAAGTAACACAAGTAACAGTGTGAATATTTTAACATTTAGATGTAACATATAAAAAAGTAGTAAATTTATTAAACTTTAGAAATTAAAACTATGACAGTAGGAATTTTATGTCAACATTAGTAAGAACACTAGTGACAGTATGAATATTATTCAAATTTTAGAAAGTAAAAAATTTTCATAGTGAATATTATGTCAACTTTAGTAAGTAACACAAGTAACTAGGAATATTAGTCAACATTTAGTAAGTAACACAGTGACAGATGAATTTTTGTCAACATTTGTAAGAACATAGTGAGGGTATGAATATTAGGGCAACTTTTAGTAAGTAACACAATAACAGTAGTGAATTTTATGCAAATTTATAAGTAACGCTATGACAGTAGTGAATATTATGTCAACATTTAATAGTAACACAAGTAACAGAGTGAATTTTTATGTCAACATTTAGTAACACTAGTGACATAGTGAATATTATGTCAACATTTAAAAATACAAGTAACGTTTTTAATATTATGTCAACTTTAGTAAGTAACACAGTGACTATGAAATTTTTAACATTAGTAAGTAACACTAGTGACAGTAGTGAATTTTTCAACATTTATAACCTAGTACAGTAGTGAATTTATTTAACTTTTAGTAAGTAACACTATGACATAGTGAATTTTATGTCAACACATCCCTAACAACTTAATGATGTCTTACCTGACGTCACTTTCTTACATCAAACATCCCAACTGTCTATAATAATGAAGTAATAGCTTATAAAATACTAGTTATAAAATACTACTTAAAAAATACTAGCTTAAAAATTTAATGTTTTTAAAAAATACTAGCTTATAAAATACTAGCTTATAAAATACTAGCTTATAAAATAATAGCTTATAAAATAATAGCTTATAAAATACTAGCTTATAAAATACTAGTTTTAAAAATAATAGTTTATAAAAACACTTATAAAATACTAGTTTATAAAATAATAGTTTTTAAAAATATAGTTATAAAATACAGCTTAAAAATATAGCTTAAAAATACAAAGCTTATAAAATACTAGCTTAAAAAATACATTTATAAAATTACTTTAAAATATAGTATAAAATACAGCTTAAAAATACTAGCTTAAAAAATAATGTTATAAAATACTAGCTTAAAAATTACATTTAAAAATAATAGCTTTAAAATACAGCTTAAAAAAACTAGCAAAAAATACTCTTATAAAATACTAGCTTATAAAATACTAGCTTTTCTTACCTCCTACGTTCAACATCTCTCCATTAACATTCCTTTCATTACTCCTTCCCTTTTCCCTCCCATCTTCACCCGGGCCCTTCATTCTCCAGCCCTTCATTCACCACCCTTCTTTCTCCAACCCTTCTTCATCCATCCTTCATTCATCCATCCCTTCATTCATCCCCTTCTTTCCCTCCACCCCTTCATTCAGACCCTTTTCATTTATCCATCCCTTCTTTTCAACCCTAATTCACCACCCTTCATTCACCCATCCCTTCATTCACCACCCCCTTCATTCTCCACCCTTCTTTCCCCACCCTTCTTTCATCCACCCTTCTTTCACCACCCCTTCATTCATCCAGCCCCTTCATCCTTTAATTTCTTCTCCACCCTTCATTCACCCATCGCTTCATTCATCCAACCCTTTTCATTCACCCACCCCTTTCATTCATTCAGCCCTTCATTCTCCCCCTTTCATTCATCCAGCCCTTCATTCATCCAGCCCTTCATTCATCAGCCTTCATTCATCCAGCCCTTCATTCATCCATCCCTTCATTCATCCAGCCCTTCATTCATTCAGCCCTTCATTCATCCAGCCCTTCATTCATCCAGCCCTCATTCATCCCATCCCTTCATTCATCCAGCCCTTCATTCATCCAGCCCTTCATTTATCCAGCCCTTCATTCATCCAGCCCTTCATTCATCCTTTCCCCTTCATTCATCCATCCCTTCATTCATCCATCCCTTCATTCATCCATCCCTTCATTCATCCATCCCTTCATTCATCCAGCCCTTCATTTATCCAGCCCTTCCATTCATCCAGCCCTTCATTCATCCAGCCCTTCATTCATCCATCCCTTCATTCATCCAGCCCTTCATTCATTCAGCCCTTCATTCATCCAGCCCTTCATTCATCCAGCCCTTCATTCATCCAGCCCTTCATTCATCCAGTCCTTCATTCATCCATCACTTCATTCATCCAGCCCTTCATTCATCCAGCCCTTCATTTTATCCAGCCTTCATTCATCCAGCCCTTCATTCATCCAGCCCTTCTTCATCCAGCCCTTCATTTCATCCATTCCTTCATTCATCCTTTCCCTTCATTCATCCATCCCTTCATTCATCCATCCCTTCATTTATCCAGCCCTTCATTCATCCAGCCCTTCATTCATCCAGCCCTTCATTCATCCAGCCCTTCATTCATCCAGCCCTTCATTCATCCAGCCATTCATTCATCCAGCCCTCATTCATCCAGCCCTTCATTCATCCAGCCCTTCATTCATCCAGCCCTTCATTCATCCAGCCCTTCATTCATCCAGCCCTTCATTCATCCAACCCTTCATTCATCCAGCCCTTCATTCATCCAGCCCTTCATTCATCCAGCCCTTCATTCATCCAGCCCTTCATTCATCCATCGCTTCATTCATCCAGCCTTCATTCATCCAGCCCTTCATTCATCCAGCCCTTCATTCATCCAGCCCTTCATTCATCCAGCCCTTCATTCATCCATCCCTTCATTCATCCAGCCCTTCATTCATCCAGCCCTTCATTCATCCAGCCCTTCATTCATCCAGCCCTTCATTCATCCAGCCCTTCATTCATCCACCCCTTCATTCATCCAGCCCTTCATTCATCCAGCCCTTCATTCATCCAGCCCTTCATTCATCCATCGCTTCATTCATCCAGCCCTTCATTCATCCAGCCCTTCATTCATCCAGCCCTTCATTCATCCAGCCCTTCATTCATCCAGCCCTTCATTCATCCATTGCTTCATTCATCCAGCCCTTCATTCATCCAGCCCTTCATTCATCCAGCCCTTCATTCATCCAGCCCTTCATTCATCCAGCCCTTCATTCATCCAGCCCTTCATTCATCCAGCCTTCATTCATCCAGCCCTTCATTCATCCAGCCATTCATTCATCCAGCCCTTCATTCATCCAGCCCTTCATTCATCCAGCCCTTCATTCATCCAGCCCTTCATTCATCCAGCCCTTCATTCATCCAGCCCTTCATTCATCCAACCCTTCATTCATCCAGCCCTTCATTCATCCAGCCCTTCATTCATCCAGCCCTTCATTCATCCAGCCCTTCATTCATCCATCGCTTCATTCATCCAGCCCTTCATTCATCCAGCCCTTCATTCATCCAGCCCTTCATTCATCCAGCCCTTCATTCATCCAGCCCTTCATTCATCCATTGCTTCATTCATCCAGCCCTTCATTCATCCAGCCCTTCATTCATCCAGCCCTTCATTCATCCAGCCCTTCATTCATCCAGCCCTTCATTCATCCAGCCCTTCATTAATCCAGCCCTTCATTCATCCAGCCCTTCATTCATCCATCGCTTCATTCATCCAGCCCTTCATTCATCCATCGCTTCATTCATCCATCGCTTCATTCATCCAGCCCTTCATTCATCCAGCCCTTCATTCATCCAGCCCTTCATTCATCCAGCCCTTCATTCATCCAGCCCTTCATTCATCCAGCCCTTCATTCATCCAGCCCTTCATTCATCCATCCCTTCATTCATCCAGCCCTTCATTCATTCAGCCCTTCATTCATCCAGCCCTTCATTCATCCAGCCCTTCATTCATCCATCCCTTCATTCATCCAGCCCTTCATTCATCCAGCCCTTCATTTATCCAGCCCTTCATTCATCCAGCCCTTCATTCATCCATTCCTTCATTCATCCATCCCTTCATTCATCCATCCCTTCATTCATCCATCCCTTCATTCATCCATCCCTTCATTCATCCAGCCCTTCATTTATCCAGCCCTTCATTCATCCAGCCCTTCATTCATCCAGCCCTTCATTCATCCATCCCTTTATTCATCCAGCCCTTCATTCATTCAGCCCTTCATTCATCCAGCCCTTCATTCATCCAGCCCTTCATTCATCCAGCCCTTCATTCATCCAGTCCTTCATTCATCCATCACTTCATTCATCCAGCCCTTCATTCATCCAGCCCTTCATTTATCCAGCCCTTCATTCATCCACCCCTTTCATTCATCCAGCCTTCATTCATCCAGCCCTTCATTCATCCATTCCTTCATTCATCCATCCCTTCATTCATCCATCCCTTCATTCATCCATCCCTTCATTTATCCAGCCCTTCATTCATCCAGCCCTTCATTCATCCAGCCCTTCATTCATCCAGCCCTTCATTCATCCAGCCCTTCATTCATCCATCACTTCATTCATCCAGCCCTTCATTCATCCAGCCCTTCATTTATCCAGCCCTTCATTCATCCAGCCCTTCATTCATCCAGCCCTTCATTCATCCAGCCCTTCATTCATCCATCCCTTCATTCATCCATCCCTTCATTCATCCATCGATTCATTCATCCATCCCTTCATTTATCCAGCTCTTCATTCATCCAGCCCTTCATTCATCCAGCCCTTCATTCATCCATCCCTTCATTCATCCATCCCTTCATTCATCCATCCCTTCATTTATCCAGCTCTTCATTCATCCATCCCTTCATTCATCCAGCCCTTCATTCATTCAGCCCTTCATTCATCCAGCCCTTCATTGATCCATCTCTTCATTCATCCAACCCTTCATTCATCCAGCCCTTCATTCATCCAGCCCTTCATTTATCCAGCCCTTCATTCATCCAGCTTTTCATTCATCCAGCCCTTCATTCATCCATCCCTTCATTCATCCAGCCCTTCATTCATTCAGCCCTTCATTCATCCAGCCCTTCATTCATCCATCCCTTCATTCATCCAACCCTGCATTAATCCAACCCTTCATTCATCCAACCCTTCATTCATCCAACCCTTCATTCATCCAGCCCTTCATTCATCCAGCCCTTCATTCATCCATCCCTTCATTCATCCAACCCTTCATTAATCCAACCCTTCATTCATCCAACCCTTCATTCATCCAACCCTTCATTCATCCAGCCCTTCATTCATCCAGCCCTTCATTCATCCAGCCCTTCATTCATCCATCCCTTCATTCATCCAGCCCTTCATTCATCCATCCCTTCATTCATTCATCCCTTCATTCATCCATCCCTTCACTTATCCATCCCTTCATTCATCCATCCCTTCATTCATCCAGCCCTTCATTCATCCAGCCCTTCATTCATCCAGCCCTTCATTCATCCATCCCTTCATTCATCCAGCCCTTCATTCATCCATCCCTTCATTCATCCATCCCTTCATTCATCCAGCCCTTCATTCATCCATCCCTTCATTCATCCAGCCCTTCATTCATCCAACCCTTCATTCATCCAGCCCTTCATTCATCCATCCCTTCATTCATCCATCCCTTCATTCATCCATCCTTCATTCATCCATCCCTTCATTCATCCATCCCTTCATTCATCCATCCCTTCTTTCCCATCCAGCCCTTCATTCATCCATCCCTTCATTCATCCATCCCTTCATTCATCCACCCTTCATTCATCCATCCCTTCATTCATCCATCCCTTCATTCATCCAGCCCTTCTTTCATCCATCCCTTCATTCATCCATCCCTTCATTCATCCAACCCTTCATTCATCCATCCCTTCATTCATCCATCCCTTCATTCATCCAACCCTTCATTCATCCAGCCCTTCATTCATCCAGCCCTTCATTCATCCAGCCCTTCATTCATCCATCCCTTCATTCATCCATCCCTTCATTCATCCAACCCTTCATTCATCCATCCCTTCATTCATCCAACCCTTCATTCATCCAACCCTTCATTCATCCAGCCCTTCATTCATCCAGCCCTTCATTCATCCACCCTTCCTTCATCCATCCCTTCATTCATCCATCCCTTCATTCATCCAACCCTTCATTCATCCATCCCTTCATTCATCCAACCCTTCATTCATCCATCCCTTCATTCATCCATCCCTTCATTCACCCAAAACCCTTCATTCATCCATCCCTTCATTCATCCATCCCTTCATTCATCCAGCCCTTCATTCATCCATCCCTTCATTCATCCAGCCCTTCATTCATCCATCCCTTCATTCATCCATCCCTTCATTCATCCAACCCTTCATTCATCCAACCCTTCATTCATCCAGCCCTTCATTCATCCATCCCTTCATTCATCCATCCCTTCATTCATCCAACCCTTCATTCATCCATCCCTTCATTCATCCATCCCTTCATTCATCCAACCCTTCATTCATCCATCCCTTCATTCATCCATCCCTTCATTCATCCAACCCTTCATTCATCCAAATCCCTTCATTCATCCAACCCTTTCATTCATCCATCCCTTCATTCATCCATCCTTCATTCATCCATCCCTTCATTCATCCATCCCTTCATTCATCCAACCCTTCATTCATCCATCCCTTCATTCATCCATCCCTTCATTCATCCAACCCTTCATTCATCCATCCCTTCATTCATCCATCCCTTCATTCATCCAACCCTTCATTCATCCATCCCTTCATTCATCCAACCCTTCATTCATCCAACCCTTCATTCATCCAGCCCTTCATTCATCCATCCCTTCATTCATCCATCCCTTCATTCATCCACCCTTCATTCATCCATCCCTTCATTCATCCATCCCTTCATTCATCCAACCCTTCATTCATCCATCCCTTCATTCATCCATCCCTTCATTCATCCAACCCTTCATTCATCCATCCCTTCATTCATCCATCCCTTTATTCATCCAACCCTTCATTCATCCATCCCTTCATTCATCCATCCCTTCATTCATCCAACCCTTCATTCATCCATCCCTTCATTCATCCATCCCTTCATTCATCCAACCCTTCATTCATCCATCCCTTCATTCATCCATCCCTTCATTCATCCAACCCTTCATTCATCCATCCCTTCATTCATCCATCCCTTCATTCATCCAACCCTTCATTCATCCAACCCTTCATTCATCCATCCCTTCATTCATCCAACCCTTCATTCATCCATCCCTTCATTCATCCATCCCTTCATTCATCCATCCCTTCATTCATCCATCCCTTCATTCAACCAACCCTTCATTCATCCATCCCTCATTCATCCATCCCTTCATTCATCCAACCCTTCATTCATCCATCCCTTCATTCATCCATCCCTTCATTCATCCAACCCTTCTTTCATCCATCCCTTCATTCATCCATCCCTTCATTCACCCAACCCTTCATTCATCCAACCCTTCATTCATCCATCCCTTCATTCATCCAACCCTTCATTCATCCATCCTTCATTCATCCATCCCTTCATTCATCAAACCCTTCATTCATCCATCCCTTCATTCACCAACCCTTCATTCATCCATCCCTTCATTCATCCATCCCTTCATTCATCCAACCCTTCATTCATCCATCCCTTCATTCATCCATCCCTTCATTCATCCAACCCTTCATTCATCCATCCCTTCATTCATCCAACCCTTCATTCATCCATCCCTTCATCATCCATCCCTTCATTCATCCAACCCTTCATTCATCCATCCCTTCATTCATCCAACCCTTCATTCATCCATCCCTTCATTCATCCATCCCTTCATTCATCCAACCCCTTCATTCATCCATCCCTTCATTCATCCAACCCTTCATTCATCCAACCCTTCATTCATCCAGCCCTTCATTCATCCAACCCTTCATTCATCCATCCCTTCATTCATCCATCCCTTTTCATTCATCCAACCCTTCATTCATCCATTCCTTCATTCATCCAACCCTTCATTCATCCATCCCTTCATTCATCCAACCCTTCATTCATCTATCCCTTCATTCATCCATCCCTTCATTCATCCAACCCTTCATTCATCCATCCCTTCATTCATCCATCCCTTCATTCATCCAACCCTTCATTCATCCATCCCTTCATTCATCCAACCCTTCATTCATCCATCCCTTCATTCATCCAACCCTTCATTCATCCATCCCTTCATTCATCCAACCCTTCATTCATCCATCCCTTCATTCATCCATCCCTTCATTCATCCAACCCTTCATTCATCCATCCCTTCATTCATCCAACCCTTCATTCATCCATCCCTTCATTCATCCAACCCTTCATTCATCCTTTCCCTTCATTCATCCATCCCTTCATTCATCCAACCCTTCATTCATCCATCCCTTCATTCATCCAACCCTTTCATTCATCCATCCCTTCATTCATCCAACCCTTCATTCATCCATCCCTTCATTTATCCATCCCTTCATTCATCCAACCCTTCATTCATCCATCCCTTCATTCATCCATCCCTTCATTCATCCATCCCTTCATTCATCCAACCCTTCATTCATCCATCCCTTCATTCATCCAACCCTTCATTCATCCATCCCTTCATTCATCCAACCCTTCATTCATCCATCCCTTCATTCATCCAACCCTTCATTCATCCATCCCTTCATTCATCCATCCCTTCATTCACTATATTCACTACTTCCTTCACCTATGTTTTTCTTCCTTCATTCATCATTTTATTCATGCCAGTCATCAGGCCAGGGATGCTGTATGACCGTACCGATTTACCGCTTGCCTTTACGTACAAAATAATATTTTATTATATTATTATTATTATTTTTTATTATTATTATTATTATTATTATTATTATTATTATTAATTATTATTATATATTATTATTATTATTATTATTATTATTATTATTATTTTTATTATTATTATTATTATTATTATTATTTTATTATTATATATTATTATTATTATTATTATTATTATTATTATATATTATTATTATTATTATTCACAATATAATAATAAATAAATAATTAGTATAACAATAAAAATCATTATAATAATTACAGTAGTAAAGTAATAATTATGAAAGAATAATCGTACTAATAATAATAATGATAATTGTTATATGTCGTTGAAAACCTTGATTGTATATACAACAATTATATACACAACAATTATGTGCACAACAATTATATACACAATAATTATATACACAACAATTATATACACAATTATATACACAATTATATATACAACAGTTATATACACAACAATTATATACACAATTATATACACAATTATATATACAACAATTATATACACAACAATTATATACACAACAATTATATACACAACAATTATGACACAACAATTATATACAAAATTATATACACAATTATATATAAAAAATTTTAAAAATACACAAAAATTTTAAAACAACAATTTAAAATACACAACAATTATATACACAAACAATTATATACACAACAATTATTACACAATTATATAAACATTATATATACAAACTTATTTTACACAAATTTATATAACAACAATTTTATATACACAACAATTATTACACAAAAATTTATATACACAATTATATACACATTATATATACAACAATTATATACCACAATTATTACACAACAATTATATACACAACAATTATTTTACAAAAAAATTTATATACACAACAATTATATACACAATTATATCACAATTATATATAAAACAATTAATACACAACATTATATACACAATTATTACACAATTATATGTACAACAATTATAATACACAACAATTTTATACACAACATTTTTATACACAACAATTAATACCACAATTATGTACACAACAATTTATACACAATTATATACACAATTATTTACCAAACAATTATATACACAACAATTTATACACAACAATTATATACAACATTATATACACACAATTTATATACACAACCATTATATACACAATTATATATAAAAACAATATATTACAGAACAATATATACACAATTATATATACAAAATTATTTTACACATTATATACACAATTATATCACAACAATTATTTCACAACAATTATATCACAACAATTATATACACAACATTATATACACAAAAATTTTATACACAATTATATACCAACAATTATTACACTACAATTATATACAACAATTATATACAAACAATTAAAACACAACAATTATATACACAACAATTATATACACAACAATTTATATACACAACAATTATAAAAACCCCAACAATTATTTACACAACAATTATATACACAACAATTATATACACAACAATTTATATACACAACAATTATAACAACAATTATATACACAACAATTATATACACAACAATTATATACACAACAATTATATACACAACAATTATATACACAACAATTATATACAACAATTATATACAACAATTATATACACAACAATTATATACACAACAATTATATACACAATTATATACACAATTATATATACAACAATTATATACACAACAATTATATACACAACAATTATATACACAACAATTATATACACAACAATTATGAAACATAACAATTATATACACAATTATATACACAACAATTATATACACAACAATTATATACACAACATTATATACACAACAATTATATACACACAATTTATACACAATTTATATACAAAAATTTTATATACACAACAATTATATACACAATTATATATACAACAATTATATACACAATTATATACACAATTATATACACAACAATTATATACACAACAATTATATACACAACAATTATATACACAACAATTATATACACAACAATTATGTACACAACAATTATATACACAATTATATACACAACAATTATATACACAACAATTATATACACAACAATTATATACACAACAATTATATACACAACAATTATATACACAATTATATATACAACAATTATATACACAACAATTATATACACAATTATATATACAACAATTATATACACAATTATATACACAATTATATACACAACAATTATATACACAACAATTATATACACAACAATTATATACACAACAATTATATACACAACAATTATATACAAGTTAAGAAAGCCTAGAGAACAAATGGATTTGTCAGTTAAAAATAGGAGAGGGAGTTATTAAATGGAGAGTTAGAGGTATTGGGAGATGGAAGGAATATTTGAGGAATTGTTAAATGTTGATGAAGATAGGGAAGCTGTGATTTCGTGTATAGGGCAAGGAGGAATAACATCTTTTTAGGAGTGAGGAAGAGCCATTGTGATGTGGGGAAGTTCGTGAGGCAGTAGGTAAAATGAAAGGGGGTAAGGGCAGCCGGGATTGATGGTAAAAGATAGAAATTTTAAAAAAGCAGGTGGGGATTATTTTTGGGGGTGGTTGGTGAAATTAATTTAATAAATGTATGGAAGGGGTAAGGTACCTAGGGATTGGCAGAGAGCATGCATATTTCCCTTTTGTATAAAGGGAAAGGGGATAAAAGAGAGTGCAAAAATTATAGGGGATAAGTCTGTTGAGTGTACCTGGTAAAGTGAAATGGTAGAGTTAAAATTTGAAAGAATTAAGAGTAAACGGAGAAGATAGCAGATGAACAAGGAGGTTTTGGGAAAGGTAGGGGGTGTGGACCAGGTGTTTACAGTGAAAACATAAAAGTGAACAGTATTTAGATAAGGCTAAAGAGGTCTTTGTGGCATTTATGGATTTGGGAAAAGGCGTATGACAGGGTGGATAGGGGGCAATGTGGCAGATGTTGCAAGTGTATGGTGTAGGAGGTAGGTTACTGAAAGCAGTGAAGAGTTTTTAACGAGGATAGTGAGGCTCAAGTTAGAGTATGTAGGAAGAGGGAAATTTTTTCCCAGTAAAAGTAGGCCTTGAGCAAGGATGTGTGATGTCACCGTGGTTGTTTAATATATTTATAGATGGGGTTGTAAGAGAAGTAAATGCGAGGGTCTTGGCAAGAGCGTGGAGTTAAAAGATAAAGAATCACACACAAAGTGGGAGTTGTCACAGCTGCTCTTTGCTGATGACACTGTGCTCTTGGGAGATTCTGAAGAGAAGTTGCAGAGATTGGTGGATGAATTTGGTAGGGTGTGCAAAAGAAGAAAATTAAAGGTGAATACAGGAAAGAGTAAGGTTATGAGGATAACAAAAAGATTAGGTGATGAAAGATTGAATATCAGATGGAGGAGAGAGTATGGAGGAGGTGAACGTATTCAGATATTTGGGAGTGGACGTGTCAGCGATGGGTCTATGAAAGATGAGGTGAATCATAGAATTGATGAGGGAAAAAGAGTGAGTGGTGCACTTAGGAGTCTGTGGAGACTAAGAACTTTGTCCTTGGAGGCAAAGAGGGGAATGTATGAGAGTAAAGTTTTACCAACGCTCTTATATGGGTGTGAAGCGTGGGTGATGAATGTTGCAGCGAGGAGAAGCTGGAGGCAGTGGAGATGTCATGTCTGAGGGCAATGTGTGGTGTGAATATAATGCAGAGAATTCGTAGTTTGGAAGTTAGGAGAGGTGCGGGATTACCAAAACTGTTGTCCAGAGGGCTGAGGAAGGTTGTTGAGGTGGTTCGGACATGTAGAGAGAATGGAGCGAAACAGAATGACTTCAAGAGTGTATCAGTCTGTAGTGGAAGGAAGGCGGGTAGGGTCGGCCTAGGAAGGGTTGGAGGAGGGGTAAAGGAGATTTTGTGTGCGAGGGGCTTGACTTCCAGCAGGCATGCGTGAGCGTGTTTGATAGGAGTGAATGGAGACAAATGGTTTTTAATACTTGACGTGCTGTTGGAGTGTGAGCAAAGTAACATTTATGAAGGGATTTCAGGGAAACCGGCAGCCGGACTTGAGTCCTGGAGATGGGAAGTACAGTGCCTGCACTCTGAAGGAGGGGTGTTAATGTTGCAGTTTAAAAACTGTAGTGTAAAGCACCCTTCTGGCAAGACAGTGATGGAGTGAATGATGGTGAAAGTTTTTCTTTTTCGGGCCACCCTGCCTTGGTGGGAATCGGCCGGTGTGATAATAAAAATAAAATAAATAAAATTATATACACAACAATTATATACACAACAATTATATACAACAATTATATACACAACAATTATATACACAACAATTATATACACAACAATTATATACACAACAATTATATACACAATAATTATATACACAACAATTATATACACAACAATTATATATACAACAATTATGTACACAATAATTATATACACAATTATATATACAACAATTATGTACACAATAATTATATACACAATTATATACACAACAATTATATACACAACAATTATATACACAATAATTATATACACAACAATTATATGCACAATTATATACACAGCAATTATATACACAACAATTATATACACAACAGTTATATACACAACAATTATATACACAATTATATATACAACAATTATATACACAACAATTATATACACAACAATTATGTACACAACAATTATATATACAACAATTATTTACACAATTATATACACAACAATTACTAAAAGTGTTGTTGTTCCTGTGACTTTTATTACTTTTGATACTTGGACACTTTCTTGGTTCACACGGCGAATGTCTGGGTTCGATTCCCAGCGAGGGTAGAAACATTGGGCGTGTTTCTTTACACCTGTTGTCCATGTTCATCCATCAGTAAAATGGGTACCTGGGTGTTAGTGGACTGGTGTGGGTCACATCCTGGGTGTTAGTGAACTGGTGTGGGTGGCATCCTGGGTGTTAGTGGTCTGGTGTGGGTCGCATCCTGGGTGTTAGTGAACTGGTGTGGGTCACATCCTGGGTGTTAGTGAACTGGTGTGGTGGCATCCTGGTGTTAGTGGACTGGTGTGGGTGGCATCCTGGGTGTTAGTGGACTGGTGTGGGTCACATCCTGGGTGTGGGTCGCATCCTGGGTGTTAGTAGACTGGTGTGGGTCACATCCTGAGTGTTAAAGGACTGGTGTGGGTCGCATACTGTGTGTTTGCGGACTCTTGTGGGTTGCATCTGTTTAACAAGTTTGTTTGGTGTTCTGGTAGCAGGGAGTAAATGATACGTCTTCGGTGGCTTCTTACTTTATTGTTAAGTCGTGGTGGGTACACTGGCTTGTGTGTTGTGCCCATGGCCCGGGAAGGGCCATGCCCAAGAGAGGAGCTACTAGTAGGCCTTGTGTCTTCCTGCTAGGCCGCTGTGTGAGTGAGGCAGAGGCAAGGTCAGGCAGGCTGGCGTGCCCAGAGGGCAGCACCTTAGTGGCGCGAAATGTGAACTAAGCTGGCAGACAGCATGGGCTGTCTACATGCGCTCGGCCACCTACCGCGCGTCGTCCCGACGCGACAATACTGGTGGTAAAAGAAACTCGGTCTCTTTCTCGTAGGAACAGGGCACAGAACACAAAATAAAAACGTATATATACATATGGACATGGAAAAAAAACTTCTTACAGGGAGGGAAGAAAAAAACATGTGGGGTGTGCTAAACATCGTGGTCATAGGCAGTGAGCGTCGAAGGGCATCACTGCACGCCTTCCTGCGTCAGGACAGATACTGCAACACAGGAGACATCGCTGCGGCTGAGCTGTGACGTAACAGGGTACGGTCTCCTCTGGAACGGTGAAGCAGTCATCGTAGGAGTCGCTGCAGGTTTTCACTCAACCTGGGGCACGACATGCTGGTGCCCTCGAGTGAGGTGTCGTCAAAACTCGGCAACTGGGCAGGACTTCTTGCAAGCGACTCAGGAGGACACTTCTCGACTGGTACTGTCGCTGGGCTGTCACTGCCGGCGAGCGTGGAGCGAGTTGTGGAGCGAGTCGTGGCAGAGACGACTGGGCGAAACATCTGGGAGTCGTAACATCATACACCAGACTGCAGTGAGAGAGCTAGCAGTCAAAGTGACATCTTCTTTGTGCAGGCTGCTCACTGAAGCTTGTGACACGAGGCTGACACAGCGCCTGCCGACAGGGCTAACTGCGGCTTCACGAGTGTCATTCTCTCGGCAGTTGGAGTTACAGAAGAGGTTAGTCTAAGTGTCCCCAGACTTGTTTCTCTCATTGAACCACCCGCTCTGCAATAGCCCACCAATTAATCTCGTTATAAACGGTGGGAAGCGGTGGTTGTAGCAGTTGTTTGCCCGGAGAGAGGAAGGAAGAGGTATGAAGTCATCTTCACTTCATCACCCTATTCAAAAAGCATCCGTCTCTCAGCGAGTTATCCTGATGTCGTGTCTGCACGTTTGAGCATCCAGACACAGGTACAAGCAGGATCTAGCCGAAATTTACCGAATTTCTTCGAGAATTGTAAGTGGCGTCGCAGTGACTCCACGCCATGGTATCCAACCGCTGTCACCAATGTTTAACAAGTTTGTTTGGTGTTCTGGTAGCGGGGAGTAAATGATACGTCTTTGGAGGCTTCTCACTTTATTGTTAAGTCGTGGTGGGTACACAGGCATGCGTGTTGTGCCCATGGACCGGGAAGGGCCATGCCCACGAGAGAAGCTACTAGTAGGATTTGTGTCTTCCTGCTAGGCCGCTGTGTGAGTGAGGCAGAGGCAAGGGCAGGCAGGCTGGCGTGCCCACCGAGAGGCCTGGCTACAGACGGCAGCACCTTAGTGGCGCGAAATGTGAACTAAGCTGGCAGACAGCATGGGCTGTCTGTGCAGACAGTACAGGCTGTCTACATATCCTGGGGGTTAGTGGACTGGTGTGGGTCGCATCCTGGGTGTTAGTGGACTGGTGTGGGTCACATATTGGGTGTTAGTGGACTGGTGTGGGTCGCATCCTGGGTGTTAATGGACTGGTGTGGGTCGCATCCTGGGTGTTAGTGAACTGGTGTGGGTACCATCGTGGGTGCTAGTGGACTGGTGTGGGAGACATCATGGGTGTTAGTGGACTGGTGTAGGTGATATCATGGGTGTTAGTGGACTGGTGTGGGTCACATCCTGGGTGTTAGTGGACTGATGTGGGTCATATCCTGGGTGTTAGTGGACTGGTGTGGGTCACATCCTGGGTGTTAGTGGACTGGTGTGGTTAACATACTGGGTGTTAATGGACTGGTGTGGGTCACATCCTGGGTATTAGATGATTGGTGTGGGTTGCATCCTGGGTGTTAACGGACTGGTGTGGGTCACATCCTGGGTGTTAGTGGACTGGTGTGGGTCGCATCCTGGGTGTTAGTGGACTACTGAGGGTCACATCCTGGGTGTTAGTAGACTGGTGTGGGTCACATCCTGGGTGTTAGTGTACTGGTGTGGGTCACATCCTGGGTGTTAGTGGACTGGAGTGGGTCACATTCTGGGTGTTAGTGGACAGGTGTGGGCCACATCCTGGGTGTTAGTGGACTGGTGTAGGTGACATCCTGGGAGTTAGTGGACTGGTGTTGGTCACATCCTGGGTGTTAGAGGATTAGTGTGGGTCACATCTTGGTTGTTAGTGGACTGGTGTGAGTCACATCCTGAGTGTTAGAGGACTGGTGTGGGTCACATCCTTGGTGTTACTGGACTGGTGAGGGTCACATCCTGGGTATTAGTGAACTTGTGTGGGCCGCATCCTGGGTGTTAGTGGACTGGTGTGGGTCGCATCATGGGTGTTAGTGGACTAGTGTGGGTCGCATCCTGGGTGTTAGTGGACTGGTGTGGGTCACATCATGGGTGTTAGTGGACTGGTGTGGTTCACATATTGGGTGTTAGTGGACTGGTGTGGGTCGCATCCTGGGTGTTAATGGACTGGTGCGGGTCGCATCCTGGGTGTTAGTGGAATGGTGTGGGTGACATCATGGGTGTTAGTGGAATGGTGTAGGTGACATCATGGGTGTTAGTGGACTGGTGTGGGTCACACCCTGGGTGTTAGTGGACTGATGTGGGTCACATCCTGGGTGTTAGTGGACTGGTGTGGGTCACATAATGGGTGTTAGTGGACTGGTGTGGGTCACATCCTGGATGTTACTTGAATGGTGTGGGTGGCATCCTGGGTGTTAGTGGACTGGCGTGGGTCACATCCTGGGTGTTAGCGGACTGGTGTGGGTCACATCCTGGGTGTTAGAGGACTAGTGTGGGTCACATCTTGGGTGTTAGAGAACTGGTGTGGGTCACATCCTGAGTGTTAGAGGACTGGTGTGGGTCACATCCTGGGTGTTAGTGGACTGGTGTGGGTCGCATCCTGGGTGTTAGTGGACTAGTGTGGGTCACATCCTGGGTGTTAGTTTACTGGTGTGGGTCACATCCTGGGTGTTAGTGGACTGGTGTGGGTGGCATCCTGGGTGTTAGTGGACTGGTGTGTGTTGCATCCTGGGTGTTAGTGGACTGGTGTGGGTCACATCCTGGGTGTTAGTGGACTGGTGTAGGTGACATGCTGGGTGTTAGTGGACTGGTGTGGGTCACATCCTGGGTGTCAGAGGGCTGGTGTTAGTCACATCTTGGGTGTTAGTGGACTGGTGTGGGTCGCTTCCTGGGTGTTAGTGGTCTGGTGTGGGTCATATCCTGGGTATTAGTGGACTGGTGTAGGTGACATGCTGGGTGTTAGTGGACTGGTGAGGGTAACTTCTTCACCAACTGGCAATCAGAACAATCTGCTTGAACAATAAAAAGAATGCTAAGCCCAATAGCAATATAACAAGCAACTGCGATGCAGAATCAGGAACAAGGAGGTAATATAACGACACTAAGTAGGGACCATCAGCAGATCCTCCACAAAAGTTACAAAACTCCCATACTACTGAATCTAAGTTCAGGATAAGAAAATCCCCGACTGTGATAATACACAGATACCAGTACAAATTAGGCCAGAAGCTACAGCTCAGCACCTGAGTTACTCAGAGTGTCTATGAGACACAACCTCAGTACAACGTCGAAAATCACTAAGTCTATACAATGTTCTGTGAACAGAGTTCTACAGAACTAACAAGAATAATGAGACAGACAATCTGTCCAACCACCAAGAGAGTCTAGACCATACTGAATACTTCAGGCGAGGTGAGGACACCCCCCCCTCGATCACGTGATAGCTCCGTGGACAGCTGCAGCTCAGCAACAGAAGCCGGCAGAATAACGAGCAAAGATCGATAATTACAGTAGTTAGACAATCAAGACTTGAACTGAGCACATAATATGTTACATCCTACCTAACAAAATTTAACTAAGTCAGATAATAATAATATAAAGCAATATATTTACGATTTAGCTATTATCGCAAATATAAGCAATATAAAATTATATGAAAAGATAATAATTATATATATACATAATAATCATTGCAACCAATTCAGGGGTTGCAACAGTGGGTCACATCCTGGGTGTTAGTTGACTGGCGTGGGTCGCATCCTGGGTGTTAGTTGACTGGTGTGGGTCACATCCTGGGTGTTAGTGCACTGTTGTGGGTCACATCCTGGGTGTTAGTGGACTGGTGTGGGTCACATCCTGGGTGTTAGTGGACTGGTGTGGGTCACATCCTGGGTGTTAGTGGACTGGTGTGGGTCACATCCTGGGTGTTAGTGGACTGGTGTGGGTCACATCCTGGGTGTTAGTTGACTGGCGTGGGTCGCATCCTGGGTGTTAGTTGACTGGCGTGGGTCGCATCCTGGGTGTTAGTTGACTGGCGTGGGTCGCATCCTGGGTGTTAGTGGACTGGTGTGGGTCGCATCCTGGGTGTTAGTGGACTGGTGTGGGTCACATCCTGGGTGTTAGTGGACTGGTGTGGGTCACATCCTGGGTGTTAGTGGACTGGTGTGCGTCACATCCTGGGTGTTAGTTGACTGGCGTGGGTCGCATCCTGGGTGTTAGTGCACTGGTGTGGGTCGCATCCTGGGTGTTAGTGGACTGGTGTGGGTCACATCCTGGGTGTTAGTGGACTGGTGTGGGTCACATCCTGGGTGTTAGTTGACTGGTGTGGGTCACATCCTGGGTGTTAGTGGACTGGTGTGGGTCACATCCTGGGTGTTAGTGGACTGGTGTGGATCACATCCTGGGTGTTAGTTGACTGGTGTGGGTCACATCCTGGTGTTAGTTGACTGGTGTGGGTCACATCCTGGGTGTTAGTGCACTGTTGTGGGTCACATCCTGGGTGTTAGTGGACTGGTGTGGGTCTCATCCTGGGTGTTAGTGGACTGGTGTGGGTCACATCCTGGGTGTTAGTGGACTGGTGTGGGTCACATCCTGGGTGTTAGTGGACTGGTGTGGGTCTCATCCTGGGTGTTAGTGGACTGGTGTGGGTCACATCCTGGGTGTTAGTGGACTGGTGTGGGTCACATCCTGGGTGTTAGTGGACTGGTGTGGGTCTCATCCTGGGTGTTAGTGGACTGGTGTGGGTCACATCCTGGGTGTTAGTGGACTGGTGTGGGTCACATCCTGGGTGTTAGTGGACTGGTGTGGGTCACATCCTTGGTGTTAGTGGACTGGTGTGGGTCGCATCCTGGGTGTTAGTGGACTGGTGTGGGTTACATCCTGGGTGTTAGTTGACTGGTGTGGGTCACATCCTGGGTGTTAGTGGACTGGTGTGGGTCACATCCTGGGTGTTAGTGGACTCGTGTGGGTCGCATCCTGGGTGTTAGTGGACTGGGGTGGGTCACATCCTGGGTGTTAGTGGACTGGTGTGGGTCACATCCTGGGTGTTAGTGGACTGGTGTGGGTCACATCCTGGGTGTTAGTGGACTGGTGTGGATCACATCCTGGGTGTTAGTTGACTGGTGTGGGTCACATCCTGGGTGTTAGTTGACTGGTGTGGGTCACATCCTGGGTGTTAGTGCACTGTTGTGGGTCACATCCTGGGTGTTAGTGGACTGGTGTGGGTCTCATCCTGGGTGTTAGTGGACTGGTGTGGGTCACATCCTGGGTGTTAGTGGACTGGTGTGGGTCTCATCCTGGGTGTTAGTGGACTGGGGTGGGTCACATCCTGGGTGTTAGTGGACTGGTGTGGGTCACATCCTGGGTGTTAGTGGACTGGTGTGGGTCACATCCTGGGTGTTAGTGGACTGGTGTGGGTCACATCCTGGGTGTTAGTGGACTGGTGTGGGTCACATCCTGGGTGTTAGTGGACTGGTGTGGGTCACATCCTGGGTGTTAGTGGACTGGTGTGGGTCACATCCTGGGTGATAGTGGACTGGTGTGGGTCACATCCTGGGTTTTAGTGACTGGTGTGGGTCACATCCTGGGACAAAACTGACCTAATTGGCTGGAAATGCTCAGCATAACAAGGGACTTTCTATATAGTGGTAATATAACAAGACAGAATATATGTCACTGTCAGGAAGGGAGAGAGAAGGTCGAGGGAGGAAGGGAGAGAGAGAAGGAGGGAGTAGGAAGGGAGAAGAAAGGGGAGTAGGAAGGGAGAAGAACGGGGAATAGGAAGATTAAGTTGGGAAGGAAGAAATCTCCTAGAGTTGAAATATAATTATTTATGTACAGAATATTTTCTGGGTTTATTATTCCTAGCGTCCAATGTGCTTAAGATGAAATTCATAGTTTTAACTCTATCTTCTCAGTCATTTTTACATTAGTTCAAGGCGACTTTCAACGGTAAAACGACATCAAACAACGGCATCAAACAACGACTTCAAACAGCACTGAGACACGAGCCATCCCAACACTCTAATACTGATTGTTCTTGTATAAAAGGCCGCTTCTTGCAGTGACAGACAAGACCAACCTCTTCACTAACACTGATGTACTGTTCAGTAAATGGCTGTCTGCCTTTAACAACGGCCAGACACAAGCAACACCATCTACAAACATTAATGTATTGTTGCATGACGGGCTGCCTGCTGCACTGACAACACGCCACCAACACCATCACTAATACTGATATATTCTGCTTTAAAAGGCTGTCTGTTTATAGCATTATTAATGGAGACTACTACTACTACTACTGCTGCTGCTACCACTACTACTACTACTGCTGCTGTGCTACCACTACTCTACTAACTACTGCTGCGTTTTACCACTACTACTACTGTTACCACTGCTACTACAACTGCTACTGCTACTTCTACTACTACTACTACTACTACTACTACTACTACTACTATTACTACTACTACTACTACTACTACTACTACTAACTACTACTACTATTACTAACTACACGGCTACTACTACTACTACTATTTTTCTGCTACAACTACTATTACTACTACTACTGCTACTACACTACTAACTATTTCTACTACTACTGCAACTACTACTACTACTACTACTTTCTACTACTACGCTACTACTGCTACTACTACTACTACTATTACTACTATTTACAACTACTACTATTACAACAACTCCTGCACTAACTACTACCTACTACTACTACTATTACTACTACTACTGCTACTACTACTATTACTACTACAACTGCTACTAATACTACTATTACTACTACTACTACATACTACTATTACCTACTACTACTCACTACTACTATTACTACAACACTACTACTACTACTACAATAACTACTACTACTGCTACTACTACTACTAACTACTGCTACAACAACGAACTAACTACTACTACTACAATTACTACTACTACTACTACTGCTATTACTTATTACTACTACTACTACTATTATTACTACAACTACTGCTACTACTACTATTACTACTTACTACTACTACTGCACACTACTACTAATACTACTATTACTGACTAACTACTGCTACTACTACTATTACTACTACTACTGTACTACTACTACTACTACTACTATTACTACTACTACTACTACTACTGCTACTACTACTAACTAACCAACTACTGAACTACTATTACTACTACTAACTGTTATTCTTACTACTACTATTACTACTACCTGCTACTACTAGTTGGGGGGGGGGGGGGGGGGGGGGGGGGGGGGGGGGGGGGGGGGGGGGGGGGGGGGGGGTGTGTGTTGTACTACTACAACTACTACTACACTATTAACTACCAACTACTACACTATTACTAATTTTTTCTTCTACTACTGCTACTTACGACTACTACTATTACTAATTACTACTACTGCTACTACTACTACTACTACTACTACTGAAGCTAACTACTTTACTACTACTACTACTGCTATACTACTACTACTACTACTGCTACTATACATTTACTACAACTACTACTACTACTGCTATTACACACTACTACTACTACTATTACTACGCACTACTACTGTTACTATTACAACACTCCCTTTCACTAACTACTGCTATTCTACTACTACTGCTACTACTACTACTTACTCTTTTTTTCCCCTACTACTACTACTAAAAAAAAATAAAACTTATAACATTTAATAATAATTAAAAAAACGGGAAAGGGGGTTATATAAATTTTTTGATTTTTATTAATATCAAGAGAACCAATAGGGTTTCTGGCCTCATTTCAGGAAAAAATTTGCTCAGCCTTCTCCAAACGCTGCTACAGAATAGTTTTTTTGGGCAATTATTTTACAGGTAATGTAATATCATATTGATTTTTCGCAGTGGGTTTTTTATTATTTGTGGTGGGGGGGGGGGGGTGGGTGGTGGTGGGGTGTGGGGTGGGGGGTGGTGGTGGTGGGGTGGGTGGGTGGTGGTTTGTTGTGTGGGGGTGGGTTTTTGGGGGGTGGTGGTTTTCTCTATCCCCCCCTCCCTTCTCCCTCCCCCTTTTCCCTTTCCCTTCCCCCTCTTCCTCCCTCCCTCCCTTCCTCTCTTCCTCCCCCCCCCCCTTCCCCCTTCCCTCTTCTCCCTCCCTCCCTTCCTCTCTTCCTCCCTCTCTCCCTCCTCCCTTCCTCTCTTCTCCCTCCCCTCCCTTCCTCTCTCCCTCCCTACCTCCCTCCTTTCCTCTCATCCTACTACCACACTCCCTCTCCTTCCCTCACACCTTCCCTTTCCTCCCTTCTACCCTCCCTTCGCCTCTCCCTCAATCCTCTTATAATCCCCCTGATAAACTCAGGGATACCAGGCATCCATCTTGCCTGAGTCACTCTCCATCACATATTCTCTCTCAATCAGACCAATTATCCCATCTACTCCTCCATCTATCTGAACCTCCTTCATTTCTCTCATATTCCTAACTGATAATGAGAAACAAATTCTTCTCTAATTGTTTAGTTCAAGGTAACTGAGTTATAAAATAAAATTATTACAGCGGAGGTCAGTTATGTTTATGTAATTTCCGTTGTAACAGCAATGTGTGGTTAACATTACTTTTTGTGTTTACTAGTGGTGTGTTTTTAAAAATATATTTTGTTACAGTGGTGTTTTAAAATATATTTTGTTACAGTGGTGTTTTAAATATATTTTGTTACAGTGGTGTTTTAAAAAATATTTTGTTACAGTGGTGTTTTTAATATATTTTGTTACAGTGGTTGTTTTAAAAAAATATTTTGTTACAGTGGTGTTTTAAATATATTTTGTTACAGTGGTGTTTTTAAATATATTTTGTTAGTGGTGTTTTTAAATATATTTTGTTACAGTGGTGTTTTTAAACATATTTTGTTACAGTGGTGTTTTAAAAAATATTTTGTTACAGTGGTGTTTTAAATATATTTTGTTACAGTGGTGTTTTTAAATATATTTTGTTACAGTGGTGTTTTTAAATATATTTTGTTACAGTGGTGTTTTTAAAAAAAAATATTGTTACAGTGGTGTTTTAAATATATTTGTTACAGTGGTGTTTTTTTAAATATATTTGTTTACAGTGGTGTCTTAAAATATATATTGTTACAGTGGTGTTTAAATATAATTTTTTGTTACAGTGGTGTTTTTAAATATATTTTGTTACAGTGGTGTTTTTAAATATATTTTGTTACAGTGGTGTTTTAAAATATATTTTGTTACAGTGGTGTTTTAAATATATTTTGTTACAGTGGTGTTTTTAAATATATTTTGTCACAGTGGTGTTTTAAAATATATTTTGTTACAGTGGTGTTTTAAATATATTTTGTTACAGTGGTGTTTTTAAATATATTTTGTTACAGTGGTGTTTTTAAATATATTTTGTTACAGTGGTGTTTTAAAATATATTTTGTTACAGTGGTGTTTTAATATATTTTGTACAGTATGGTGGTTTTTAAATATATTTATTGTCCACAGTGGGTGTTTTAAAATATATTTTGTTACAGTGGTGTTTTAAATATATTTTGTTACAGTGGTGTTTTTAAACATATTTTGTTACAGTGGTGTTTTTAAATATATTTTGTTACAGTGGTGTTTTTAAACATATTTTGTTACAGTGGTGTTTTAAATATATTTTTTACAATGTCTAGAGTTCACAAGAACAGGTGAAATATTTATAAACACTGATCTCTGGCCGAAAGAGACTCGAACCTACTAGAATCAGTGTTTGTGAATATTTCGACTGTTCTTGCGAATGCTAAGCATTGTAAAATTCTCTAGTCGGTTGATACTTGTAGAGGATGAGATGAAAAGCTGTAAGCCACCTGCCTAGAAGCTGGCTGCCTTGGATCAAAACGTCTAGCGTGAGCTGGGCGCCAATGTGTGAAGCGATGTGGTACACTCGTGGATCAACACTGGCAAACTTACCTCAAGTCTGGTCGGCCACAATTTTCATTGTCTTGAAATGGTCTTTTTCTAAATTATCTGGAAATTATCTATATCTATACTGAGTATTTTAAAACGGTTTATGGTGATATTTTCATGTGTGAGAGAGAGAAATCATCATGGGGTGAAATTTGACTCCAAACTGACCATGAAGAACCACGTTGTAAATCTTGCAAACAAGGCAGCCAGGAAGCTTACAGCACTTAGATGTGTCTCGCATCTGCTTGATGCGAGATACGGCACATGATATGAGGCACAAGTACGCTCACATCTTGAGTATGCTCCACTTTCTTGGTTTGCCTGCCCCCCCTTTCATCTGCGACTGCTTGACGGAGTAGAGAACAGAGCAAGACGTTTCATCTCTCGCCTGGACCCATCCTGGATAGATCTGTCATTTCAGCAGAGCCTTCAACACAGGAGGGATGTGGGTGGCCTTACTGTTATGTACAAGGCCAATATTGTCAAAGTACCACACTTGGATCCACTTCGAGGACAGCGTGAACACAGCTTGTATACCCCACAAGACGGGCACCAGCAGCAACTTCACTCTGGCTGTAACCCTTCTCCAGAAACATCACTACCATATCTGAGATCATACATACCCAGGATGACTCGAGTCTGGAACACATTCGTACAGCATAATGATGTCAACGAGATAACGTCAGTTGATCAAATGAAAATGCTGGCCCACAGATGGCTCCAACTTCATCCTGTTCCCCTACTTGTATGTCTTCATAACAATAAAATGCTTTCAAATGAGCTGATGTAGGTAACAGCTCTTAGCTTGCCAATAAAGTTAGGAATCCTTAACCTGTAAATAGCTGTCAATAAAGCTAGGGATCCTTAACCTGTCAAACCCTGTGTAAAAAAATTATAAATGGAATAATAGAAGAGAATTGAATGCATATATTTTTTTTCAATTCTCTGTTTCCTAGTCTATCTTTCAGTAATTTCTCGTCTATTCTTTTCTCCTATTTAGGTTTTCTTAGCCTCACATCGTAATATGCTTTCCCTTTCCTTTGTCTATTGCTCTGATTTCTCTCGTCTCTCTTTACATCATCTTTTCTATCTTCTCTTCTTGTCTCTCTTCTCTTTCCAGTGTTCCGTTGATGCTTCATATATTGCTAACACTTTTATTAGTCCTGTTTCTGTTTCTCTGTTATTTTGTGTTCTCCCCTTTCTGCTTTATTTCTTCCCCCTCTCTGGTTTTCTTCGTCCTTCTACTTCTTTGAACCTTTCTTCCCTCTTTCCTCCCTCTCCATTTTCTCCTCCCTTCGCCTCTCACCCTCGCCTCGTCCCCTCGTCATTATAACCACAGAGAGAACGAGTGTCAGACCAGAAGCCTCGCTCAACATCTTTCCACAGGAACTGGACACAATTACTTCGTTTTTACCTCACCGTTGACACTCCTGCCTCTCACCTGCTACACTCTCTTCACCTCACGTTCTGCTGTGTGTGTGTGTGTGTGTGTGTTTGTGTGTGTGTGTGCGTGTGTGTGTGTGTGTGTGTGTGTGGTGTGTGGTGTTGTGTACTCACCTATTTGTGGTTGCAGGGGTCGAGTCTTAGCTCCTGGCCCCGCCTCTTCACCGGTTGCTACTGGGCCCTCTCTCTCCCGGCTCCATGAGCTTTATCAAACCTCGTCTTAAAACTGTGTATGGTTCCTGCCTCCACTACGTCCATTTTCTGGCTATTCCACTGCATTACAACTCTATGAACTGAAAAATACTTCCTACTATCTCTCTGACTCATTGTGTCCTTCACTTCCCAATTGTGGCCTCTTGGTTCTGTGTCCCCTCACCCTGGACATCCTGTCTTTGTCCCACCTTGTCTATTCCAACGCAGTATTTTATATTCGTTATCATGTCTCCCCTGACCTCACTGTCCTCCAAGTGTCCGTCAGCCGATTTCCCTAATCTTTCTTCATAGGCGAACCATTCCCCCTTAGCTCTGAATCTAACCTTGTCGCAAACCTTTGTACTTTCTCTAGTTTCTTGACGTGCTTTATCAAGTGCGGTTCCAAACAGTGCAGCATACTCCAGTATGGGCTAACAGACCACGTGTACCGTGTCTTTGAACGATTTCTTACTAAGGTATCGGAATGTGTCTCAGGTTTGCCAGGCGCCCAATGCTGGCAAGCAGTTATCCTGGTTGATGTGTGCTCCGGAGACATGCTCGGTGTTATACTCACCCCAAGATCTTATTTCTCCTTGAGTGAGGTTTGCAGTCTTTGAGACCTTACCTAATGTCGGTCTGTGGTCTTCTGTCCCCTTCCCCATCTTCATGAACTGAATTTGCATTTGGCATGATTAAATTCGAGAAGCCATTTGCTGGACCAGGTGCCCAGTCTGTCCAGGGTCGTGTGTGTGTGTGTGTGTGTGGTGTGGTGGTGTGTGTGTGTGGTGTGGTGTGGTGTGTGTGTGTGTGTGTGTGTGTGTGGTGTGTGTGTGTGTGTGTGGTGTGTGTGTGGTGTGTGTGTGTGTGGCTGCGTGTGTGTGTGCTGTGTGTTGTGTGTGTGTTGGTGTGAGGTGTGTTGTGGTGTGTGTGTGTATGTGTGTGTGTGTGTGTGTGTGTGTGTGTGTGTCTGCGAGTGTCTGTACTCACCTGAATTGTGGTTGCAGGGGGTCGAGACCCCCCCCCCCTCAGCTCCTGGCCCGCTCTTCACTGATCGCTAATGGATCCTCTCTCTCTCTGCTTCCTGAGCTTTGTCATACCTCTTCTTAAAACTATGTATGGTTCCTGCCTCCACTACTTCACTTGCTAGGCTGTTCCACTTGCTGACAACTCTATGACTGAAGAAATACTTCCTAACGTCCCTGTGACTCGTCTGAGTCTTCAGCTTCCAGTTGTGACCCCTTGTCCCTGTGTCACCGTCTCTGGAACATCCTATCTCTGTCCACCTTGTCTATTCCCCGCAGTATCTTGTATGTCTTTATCATGTCTCCCCACAGCAATGCTAGGTGACACAGTCACACAGCAATGCTAGGTGACAGTCACACAGCAATGCAAGGTGACACAGTAACACAGCAATGAAAGGTGACACAGTCACCCAGCAATGCAAGGTGACACAGTCACACAGCAATGCAAGGTGACACAGTCACACAGTCAATCTAGGTGACAACATTACACACCAGCATGCTAGGTGACACAGTCACACAGCAAATTCAAGGTACACAAGTCACACAGCAATGCAAGGTGACAACAGTCACACGCAATGCAAGGTGACACAGCACACAGCAATGCTAGGTGACATACAGTCATCACATAAATGCTAGTGTGACACAGTCACACACAATGCAAGGTGACACAGTCACACAGCAATGCAAGGTGACACAGTCACACAGCAATGCAAGGTGACACAGTCACACAGCAATGCAAGGTGACACAGTCACACAGCAATGCAAGGTGACACAGTCACACAGCAATGCAAGGTGACACAGTCACACAGCAATGCAAGGTGACACAGTCACACAGCAATGCAAGGTGACACAGTCACACAGCAATGCAAGGTGACACAGTCACACAGCAATGCAAGGTGACACAGTCACACAGCAATGCAGGTGACACAGTCACACAGCAATGCAAGGTAAACACAGTCACACAGCAATGCAAGGTGACACAGTCACACAGCAATGCAAGGTGACACAGTCACACAGCAATGCAAGGTGACACAGTCACACAGCAATGCAAGGTGACACAGTCACACAGCAATGCAAGGTGACACAGTCACACAGCAATGCAAGGTGACACAGTCACACAGCAATGCAAGGTGACACAGTCACAAGCAATGGTAGGTGACACAGTCACCAGCAATGCAAGGTGACACAGTCACACAGCAATGCAAGGTGACACAGTCACACAGCAATGCAAGGTGACACAGTCACACAGCAATGCAGGTGACACAGTCACACAGCAATGCTAGGTGACACAGTCACCAGCAATGCAAGGTGACACAGTCACACAGCAATGCAGGTGACACAGTCACACAGCAATGCAAGGTGACACAGTCACACAGCAATGCAAGGTGACACAGTCACACAGCAATGCAGGTGACACAGTCACACAGCAATGCCAGGTGACACAGTCACACAGCAATGCAAGGTGACACAGTCACACAGCAATGCAGGTGACACAGTCACACATCAAGCAATGCAAGGTGACACAGTCACACAGCAATGCAAGGTGACACAGTCACACAGCAATGCAAGGTGACACAGTCACACAGCAATGCAAGGTGACACAGTCACACAGACAATGCAAGGTGACACAGTCACACAGCAATGCAAGGTGACACAGTCACACAGCAATGCAAGGTGACACAGTCACACAGCAATGCAAGGTGACACAGTCACACACAGCAATGCAAGGTGACACAGTCACACACAGCAATGCAAGGTGACACAGCACACAGCAATGCTAGGTGACAGTCACACGCTAAGGTACTCACCATGCAAGGTGACACAGTCCACAGCAATGCAGGTGACACAGTCACACAGCAATGCAGGTGACACAGTCACACAGCAATGGAGGTGACACAGTCACACAGCAATGCAAGGTGACACAGTCACACAGCAATGCTAGGTGACACAGTCACACAGCAATGCTAGGTGACACAGTCACACAGCAATGTAGTGACACAGTCACACAGCAATGCAAGGTGACACAGTCACACAGCAATGCTAGGTGACACAGTCACACAGCAATGCAAGGTGACACAGTCAAACAGCAATGCAAGGTGACACAGTAACACAGCAATGCAAGGTGACACAGTCACACAGCAATGCAAGGTGACACAGTCACACAGCAATGCAAGGTGACACAGTCACACAGCAATGCAAGGTGACCAGTCACACAGCAATGCAAGGTGACACAGTCCACACAGCAATGCAAGGTGACACAGTCACACAGCAATGCAAGGTGACACAGTCCACAGCAATGCAAGGTGACACAGTCACACAGCAATGCAAGGTGACACAGTCACACAGCAATGCAAGGTGACACAGTCACACAGCAATGCAAGGTGACACAGTCACACAGCAATGCAAGGTGACACAGTCACACAGCAATGCAAGGTGACACAGTCACTCAGCAATGCAAGGTGACACAGTCACACAGCAATGCAGGTGACACAGTCACACAGCAATGCAAGGTGACACAGTCACACAGCAATGCAAGGTGACACAGTCACACAGCAATGCTAGGTGACACAGTCACACAGCAATGCAAGGTGACACAGTCACACAGCAATGCAAGGTGACACAGTCACACAGCAATGCTAGGTGACACAGTCACACAGCAATGCAAGGTGACACAGTCACACAGCAATGCAAGGTGACACAGTCACACAGCAATGCAAGGTGACACAGTCACACAGCAATGCAAGGTGACACAGTCACACAGCAATGCATAGTGACACAGTCACACAGCAATGCAATGGTGACACAGTCACACAGCAATGCAAGGTGACACAGTCACACAGCAATGCAAGGTGACACAGTCACACAGCAATGCAAGGTGACACAGTCACACAGCAATGCATAGGTGACACAGTCACACAGCAATGCAAGGTGACACAGTCACACAGCAATGCATAGGTGACACAGTCACACAGCAATGCAAGGTGACACAGTCACACAGCAATGCAAGGTGACACAGTCACACAGCAATGCAAGGTGACACAGTCACACAGCAATGCTAGGTGACACAGTCACACAGCAATGCAAGGTGACACAGTCACACATGCAATGCTAGGTGACACAGTCACACAGCAATGCAAGGTGACACAGTCCACACAGCAATGCAAGGTGACACAGTCACACAGCAATGCTAGGTGACACAGTCACACAGCAATGCAAGGTGACACAGTCACACAGCAATGCAGTATACAGTCACCGCAATGAGTGACACAGTCACACAGCAATGCAAGGTGATACAGTCACACAGCAATGCAAGGTGACACAGTCACACAGCAATGCAAGGTGACACAGTCACACAGCAATGCTAGGTGACACAGTCACACAGCAATGCAAGGTGACACAGTCACACAGCAATGCAAGGTGACACAGTCACACAGCAATGCAGGTGACACAGTCACACAGCAATGCAAGGTGACACAGTCACAGAGCAACGCTAGGTGACACAGTCACACAGTCAATGCTAGGTGACACAGTCACACAGCAATGCGTAGGTGACACAGTCACACAGCAATGCAAGGTGACACAGTCACACAGCAATGCAAGGTGACACAGTCACACAGCAATGCGAGGTGACACAGTCCACACAGCAATGCAAGGTGACACAGTCACACAGCAATGCAAGGTGACACAGTCACACAGCAATGCGAGGTGACACAGTCACACAGCAATGCAAGGTGACACAGTCACACAGCAATGCGAGGTGACACAGTCACACAGCAATGCTAGGTGACACAGTCACACAGCAATGCGAGGTGACACAGTCACACAGCAATGCAGGTGACACAGTCACACAGCAATGCAAGGTGGACACAGGTCCACACAGCAATGCAAGGTGACACAGTCACACAGCAATGCGAGGTGACCAGACACAGAGTCACACGTAACAGCAATGCAAGGTGACACAGTCACACAGCAATGCGAGGTGACACAGTCACACAGCAATGCAAGGTGACACAGTCACACAGCAATGCGAGGTGACACAGTCACACAGCAATGCTAGGTGACACAGTCACACAGCAATGCAAGGTGACACAGTCAAACACAAGAAACTTATAAAACATCAAGAAACAATATGAACATCAAGGTAAGCAAGCCAGTACACTGACTGTCTTAAAAAATAATGGGAAATAGAAACAGAGAATTAAAAAGTCTATTGCCAGTATATATTACAAGAAGTGAGAGTTAAATTAAGACTCCACATGAAGGTCGTTTATCCTCTGACTCAGAAGAATTTACATAATAATTCCAAACGGAAATCAAAGTCTCTAGAAAAAGGTGAATGAAAATAAAAGAAACAAAGAAACTCTCTGATAAGT
Source organism: Cherax quadricarinatus (assembly GCF_026875155.1). Taxonomy (NCBI): domain Eukaryota; kingdom Metazoa; phylum Arthropoda; class Malacostraca; order Decapoda; family Parastacidae; genus Cherax; species Cherax quadricarinatus. The sequence goes on from NC_069493.1 coordinate 12,809,519, forward strand.
AAAGTAAAACGACACAAGTGCAACTAATGTGACGTTTTATTGTGGCAACGTTTCGCTCTCCAGGAGCTTTATCAAGCCATTACAAACAATACATGGCTTGATAAATTAGACACATGTGCAACTCTTGGGTATCTTTATTAAGGAAACGTTTCGCCACACAGTGGCTTCATCAGTCCATACAAAGGAGAATCTTGAAGAACAGGAGGAGAATGAGGTAATCAGTCCCTCAACCTTGAGTCGATGTGGTCAGTCCATCAATCTTGAATAGAATACGGCATATCAGCGGAGAAGAAGCTTATAAACCGTATGGCAGGAGAGGTGCAGCAGTCATAGGTCGTGTAACATTTCTTCAATGTGGAAGTAGGTCGTGCCCAAGAATTAGGCAAGCGAAGAATTCCCAAGTATTAAGATCCCAAGAAGTTGCAGTGTCTGACAGGTTTGTAGATGAATGGTTCACAGAACCGACATGTTGATAAATTAGACACATGTGCAACTCCTAAAGATACCCAGGAGTTGCACATGTGTCTAATTTATCAACATGTCGGTTCTCTGAACCATTCATCTACAATACATGGCTTGATAAAGCTCCTGGAGAGCGAAACGTTACCACAATAAAATGTCGAATTAGTTGCACTTGTGTCCTTTTACTTTACTTACTGTCGTTAATTCTACCAACTTTATTACAAACTCTGTAACAAATACAACTCACAGTAAAACAATAATGTCTAACTTACACAGTTGTGCAACACAGGTTAGAAACGTGTGTGTGATGAATGGTTTGAAAAACCGACAAGTTGAAGATTGAGACACTTATGCAGCATATGGGAATCTTTATTCAGGAAACGTTTCGCCACACAGTGACTTCATCAGTCCAGTACAAAGTAGAAAGGTGTACGGAGAGGAGGAGCTTGAGGTAATCAGTCCCTCAGCCTGGAGTCGATGTGGTCAGTCCATCAATCTTGATGGACTGACCACATCGACTCAAGGTTGAGGGACTGATTACCTCATTCTACTCCTGTTCTTCAAGATTCTTCTTTGTATGGACTGATGAAGCCACTGTGTGGCGAAACGTTTCCTCAATAAAGATACCCAAGAGTTGCACTTGTGTCTAATTTATCAACATGTCGGTTCTCTGAACCATCCATCTTAAAAACTAAATTAGGACAGGTAAAAAGAGAAATACACTATATACCTCCAAGTATTGTAATTAATTAGAAAAATAATAAGAGCAATATCACATGCAAGACTATGTTTATCTGGAGAGAGTTCCGGGGGTCAACGCCCCCGCGGCCCGGTCTGTGACCAGGCATCCTTAGGTCAGTGTCCCAGGATGCGACCCACACCAGTCGACTAACACCCAGGTACCCATTTTACTGATGGGGAACATAGACAACAGGTGGAAAGAAACACGTCCAATGTTTCTACTCTGGCTGGGAATCGAACCCAGGCCCTCACCGTGTGAAGCCAGAGCGTTAACCACCAGGCCACTATGCAACATTTATGCAATAAAAATATAAGGCAGACCAGAAAGAACTGAGGAAGTGTACAAAAACCATTGAAAAATATATAACATTGTTAGCAGTAGAAGGAAAAAAATGGAAACTAGAAGTATAAACCAAAATTACACAACCTGAAAGTGGGTGGGTGGGAATGATTGGTTTAGAGAAGGACCTGCCTAGTTTGGGCCAGTAGGCCCACGGCAGTGTTCCTCCATGCTTATGTTCTTATGAAAGAACACAGTTCAAACTATAACAACGAGAGAGTATTAGTTATAACATAAGTGTTCTTTCTGATGCTTCAGATGGATGGATCTGTTCTCCTGGTTTATTGTATCACTCGGGAAAAATATCCTGCCTTTGCTAACTGTTAATAAAGCATTACCACTGTGTGTGTGTGTGTGTGGTTGTGTGTGTGTTGGGGTGGGTGTGTGTGTTTTGTGTTTGTTGTGTGTGTGTGTGTTGTTGGTGTGGGGTGTGTGTGTGTTTGTGTGTGTGTGTGGTGGGTGTGTGTGTATGTGTTGTGTTATGGTGTGGTGTGTGTGTATGTGTGTGGTGTATGTGTGTGGGGTTTTATGTTGTTATGTGTGTGTGTGTGAGTGTGTGTGTTGTGTGTGGTGTACTCACTCACCTAGTTGGGGTTGGGGGGGGGTCGATTCCGAGCTCCGGGCTCGGGGGTTTTGGTACTCCCTTTTTGTACTCACCTTTTTGGGTTGCAGGGGTCGATCAAGCCCCGCCCCGCCTTTTAAACGTTTGCTACTAGGTCCCTCTCTCCCTGCTCCAGAGCTTTATCATACCCGCCTTAAAACTATGTAGGGGTTTCCCGCCTCCACTCTAACTTTCTAGGCTACCCCCATCCCCTGACTACTCTATGACTGAAGAAATACTTCCAAACCCCCTTTATTCATCTGAGTCTTCAACTTCCAATTGGGACCTCTTGTGTCTGTCCCATCTCGGGAACTCCCGTTTTTGTCCACCTCGTTTTTTCCCCGCGCAGTATTTTTATGTCGTTATCATTCCCCCTACCCTCCTGGCCTCCAGTGTCATCAGGCCGATTTCCCTCAACCTTTCTTTATAGGGAAAACCCCGTAGCTCTGGGCTAGTCTTGTTGCAAACCTTTTCACTTTCTAATTTCTTGAGTGCTTGACTAGGGGTGGATTCCAAACGGTGCGCATACTCCAGTATGGGGCCTGACGTAGATGGGGTACAGAGTCTTAAACGAATCCTTCTGAGGATCGAACGTAAACCGTAGGTTTTTCCCCGGCCCCGTATGCTGCAGCAGTTATCTGATTGATGTGCCCTCAGGGGATATGCCGGGGTTATACTCACCCCCAATCTTTTCCTTGAGTGAGTTTTTCAAACTTTGGCCACTAAACTATATTGTGTCTGCGTCTTCTTTTTTCCCTTCCCAATCTTTATGACTTCACTTGGGGGGTTAAACTCAAGGGCCAGTTGCTGGACCAGGCTTTAGCCTGTCCAGGGCTCTTTTTATCCGCCCGATCCTCATTTCCCATTTTTATTCTTCTCATTAACTTAATCGTCCGCAAACAAGGGGCACTTCTGAGTCTATCCCTTCCGTATGTCATTCACATATACCAAAAAAACAGCACAGGTCCTAACTGACCCCGTGGAACCCTGCTTGTCACAGGCCCCACTTTGACACCTCATCACTACCAGACCGTTTTTGCCCCCCTGTAAAGGAAACTCTTATCCCTTGCGTGCCTTTCCCGTTATGTGTGCCTGATCCTCTACTTTTTGCAGTAACCCTTGTGAGGAACTGTGTCGAAGGCCCCTTCAGTCCAAAAAATGCAGTCGATCCACCCCTCTCTCTTTGTCTTACTTCTGTCACCCTTTTCAAAAAAAACAAAAAGGGGTTTTTGACAAGATTTTCCCTCCCTGAAACCATGCTGGTTTCAAATTTATACACTTGTTTTTTTTTCCCGGGGCTCCCCCACCTCCTCCTATGTCTTCTCCATAACCCTTTCATACTATACACGTTAGGAACAGGTCTGTAGTTTAGTGCCTCATGTCTGTTTTTTTCCCTTTTTAAAAAATTTGGGGCTACATTTTTCCAACTTCCATACCTCAGGGGGTTGCCAATTTCAAATGATGTGTTGAAGATCTTCGTTAATGTAACACAATGTCTCTGCCCCCTCTTTAAGGGCCCACGGGGAGATGTTGTTTGGGCCCACCGCCTTTAGGTGCAAGTTCGCATAGCAGCCCTTTTTCACCTCCTCCTTGTTTTAAAGTACCTCATCCACACTTTTCTGGGGCACCCCCCTGCTCTGATTTCCTGGAGTCCTCTGGTTTCCACA